>JAINUG010000249.1:0-712500 GCA_029706075.1 Aldrovandia affinis | reverse complement strand
ATCCGCCGTTCCAAACGGAAAGACTGGCTCGCATTCTGAGGTTCCACGCGTGTGCGTCTGGGTTCTAATCAGGCCCAGGACGGCGTCCATCTGTTCAAACACACCGATGTGGGTCGTTGTGCGTGACAGCACAGCCCCTCGCGTTCTGAAACAAACCCGCGGCCATGCATCCCCTCACACATGCATATTTATTTTGTTGCGGTGAGCTATCGGTCACACGCACAGCTCCTATCACGTGACATCTCTCAGCACAAAATCTGAATCTAAGGACCCCTGGGGTGTTTGATTTGAAAGTTGAGTAAAGGAAAAGTGGGTTTTGGGTCCTGCTTTTTGATTTGATACCTTTTTCAGGGTCACTGACTTGGTGTGTACCCGACTAAAAACCTTTCCTGGGGTTTCCCAAAAAATGGAGCTTCGGTTACATATGAAAGGATCACTGCAGGGACTAGCCTCGTGCTACCTTTAAGATAAAGGGTCCCTCAGACTGACGTATCGACGACACAGACAGACTCCTGTCACGGGCTCATCTCACCCGTCAGAGTTTAGATCCAGTGAGATGGATGGAAGAGCAGGGACTATAAATCACCAGCTCATGCTGGCCCACCTGCCTCATAAACTCCCCCTGGAGTTCTTGTTTTGATTCTCTCGTTTTTTGTAGTATCTGGTGAACTCATTGATATCCCTCCTGAGTTTCTCTCACTCTCTCTCCATCTGTGTGTGTGTGTGTGTGTGTGTGTGTGTGTGTCTGTGTGTGTGTGCGTTTGTGTGTGAGTGAATGAGTAAGCGAGAGAGAGAGTGAGAGAGAGAGAGATAGAGAAAGGGAGAGGGAGAGAGCTGCAAACCTCACAACTGCTTTCCATTAAAGAGCTGGACGAAGCGTTTCCTACGTGGCACTTTTTTATTATAACTAAGTGTCTTTTTTGTGCTGGCATTAGAAAAATTGGATGCCAGGGCAAACATTCGGGTCTTTGCGTCTAGACAGTTTTTCCACTCTTTGTGCAGCTCTGCAGCTGTAAGCCCATGCGAGGCATTCATTACACATATATGATCACATCCATGAGAGAGAGAGAGAGAGAGAGAGAGAGAGAGAGAGAGAGAGAGAGAGAGAGAGAGAGAGAGAGAGAGAGAGAGAGAGAGAGAGAGAGAGAGAGAGAGAGAGAGAGAGACAGAGAGATTGAGAGGGAGAGAGAGATAGAAAGAGAGAGACAGAGAGAGAGAGTAAGAGGGAGAGAAAGAAAGAGAGAGAGAGAGAGAGAGAGAGAGAGAGAGAGTGAGAAAGAGAGAGAGAGAGAAAGAGAGACAGAGAGAAAGAAAGAGAGAGAGAGAGAGAGAGCTCCAGCAAGTTATAGAAAGGGCGATGTAGAAACAGTTAGCCCATACGGGTTGGGTTTGTCACGGTGAAAAGAGACGCTTCGCTCAAAGTGCTCAAGTGGGATCTAGAGCTGTCAACGTTTGGCGTGGGTGAGAGGGATGCCGGCCCAAAGGAAACATCATTTCCCAGGACATGTGGTCCGTCTCAGTGGGCCTCTGCCTGTCAGGACGGGCTGGGGACCACAGGGCACCCTGCCCAGTGTGAACACAGCCTCACCAGAGAGAAGGAGCCCCACCAGCCAACATATGACCTCACTATGTGTGTGTGTGTGTGTGTGTGTGTGTGTGTGTGTGTGAGAGGGAGAGATAGAGAGGGAAAGGATTGGGGGTCGTGGGGGGGATTGTAACAGCAGGAGCTGCTACTTTCCCCCCCACATGAAGGTGAATCACAGCAGTCACTGCCACTGTCACTGCCAATGCAAATAAATGTGAGCATCTGCACCTCTTTTTTTGCTGCGTGCAAACTGTCTGAGCTCACGCCACCAAGCCGACTCGACATTTCGTGTAAACATGATGTAATACAGTAAGCTGTTTCCACGTATCAAATCTGCACATTTCATGAGCCACTAAAATAAGGAGCAGAAGAGAGAAAACAATGCACACTTCCTGATTATCTTCATTGTGATGCATGATGGGTACCCCAGGACAGGTAGACCCAAAGGAGAGCCAAATGTTAAAGCCATTCATCTGAGACAATGGGGCGAAATCATCTTATCTTCATGGAACAACACCTTGATAGTTTTTCACAGAGAGCTAACAAATACAATTTAAATCTCTGCTCTTGCATCAAAAGTTGTGTTATGCCACTCATACCTGCACAAGTATCACTACAGCTGAATGCACCTGCCATGAGATGACTGCTTTCCACACACACACACACACACACACACACACACACACACACACACACTCACATGCATGCATGCATACACGCACGCACACACGCACACACACACACACACACACGCACACACACACACACACACACACACACACACACAAATACACACACTCACACACACACACACTACGGGCCACACAGCACCACAGGAGGAGTGGAGGAAAGGTGCATCTCTCACTGATATCAGCATGTAGCCTGTGGGAGCTGGCATGTCATTAGGGGCAGCTAACATAACAGAGATCTGAGTAATCCTGGCCCACTTAAATCCACCCTAATGCAATGGTGACTTTTATTTATCTAAAACATTTTATTCTGAAATTCACCTGTTTTCTGTGTGTTGGAAAGTCTGTTTGGTTTCCCAAGGAGAATTGTGCCCTGGTGCCCGCAAAAAAACATGACTGAGAGAGTACTGGTTCTGGTTCTGTGACCTGTGTACAGGTGAGCTCCACTTACCTGGCTTGGTGATCTCACAGCCTTTGTTCCTCAGGATATCATCCACTGGCGTGTCGAAGATGAAACGAACATTCTGCAGTAAGCCCTGGGAGATGACAGAGAAATGCAGACTGTCACTTACTGCATCAAAGTCCATTAAACAGAACTGTTTCTTATTGTGAACTAAAATAACGCATGCTGTGTCCCAGGTGTTTGTTGGCCAGTTTAGGGGATGTTTCCTTAAAGACTAGTCACCGTCATTCACTCCCATGTTCTGTGGCTAGCACAGTGGTGGATAATGTGTTATAAAATACAGGCTAAAACAGCAGGGTTGGTGAGATACTTCTATAAAACCATTCTAAAATAAGACAGTTCAGCTCCTTTGCAAAAACGTAATTAAGACTCAAGGCATTAAAGGCAAAGGCCCCGTTTTTACGCATTTTTTATTTTCAACAAAGCGTCATGCCCTTCAGACCACACAAACAATAAAGTGGTGACAGGAAAAATGTGAGAGTTTGCTCTGTTAAAAACAACTTATAAAAAATACCAAAACAGCATCATGAGATACTATTCTAGTGATGAAGTTTCGTGAGCCTCGTAATGGGTGGTGGTACAATGACCTGCCAATCATTGGCTTGAACCAATTAAAAAGTTTTGCTCTCCACAGAAAACTATAATGATGGCCTCCCGGGTGGTCTAGTGGTTACAACATTCGACGCTGTGCCACTGCGACCAGGGTTCGATTCCGTGCCAGAGCTGGCTCTGGCTGTCCATCCCAGGGAGGGGGGGGAAGCCGACAGGAAGGTCGCTGCGCACAGGAGTGGCTCTGTAGTACCAGAGTTACAGTCGACAGCCTGGCGAGTGCCGTCTCAGAGGAGACGATACTTTGCCGGCCACAGGGCTATGGCAGCAAACTCACAATACAAGGGGAGGATTGACATGAAAAATAGAGGGTGTAATTGGTTACTAAATTGGGAGAAAATCAGAAGCACATTTTTTAAGAGAAAACCATAATGATTGGTTCAAATCAGGGAATCACTGATATATGGCAGCTTCACCCATTATTTTTCTTTCATGAAATGTTATTCTCCCATCACTAGGTAATTGATCTCAGTAGGCGAGAGCACTCCCTGCTGGCCTGGAGGCCTGGTGCGACTGCTCTCACCCTGAAGTGGTTCTCGCGGATGGAGCCCCTGGCCACGAACATGCGGCTGCCCTCGGCGCGGAGCTGCTCATAGAATGGCTCGTCCAGGATGAAGCTGTCAATCAGGCTGCAGCCCACATACAGGTTGGCGTTCTCGCCGTGCACGTGCAGCGTGATGTTCTTCCACTGTGAATCCGACAGGTCCACGTCCTCGAAGGACACCACGTTCTGCGAGCCGCCCGTCCAGTACACCAGGTCCAGGGTGTTGGCGCGGCCGTTGGACACAATCTCGAACTGCCGCTTGGCGCCGGGACCCTCCAGACCCACCAGCGTGCCGCGCGAGCCACGGTCCTGCCTCATGGTGGCTGCGAACACGAAGCCCTCGTTGTTCTGGATCTGCCGCAGGATCTGCCCCAGCACGGGCGCAGCGACCGGGGGGAGGTGGTCGAAGCGGATGAATCGGTACGCCGGCGCGTCTGGGTCATGACCCCGGAAAAGCTTGGCACCCAGAGTCTTGCGCGTGATGTGGCTGACTTCAAATAGGTCAAACATGGTCTCGTCATCCACCTCTCCATCTGAAGGTGGAGGCAGGGGGAGGTGGGGAGGGAAGGAGCAATGAGGTAACCAGCAGTGACAATTGGGGAGAAACCATGTATCTGAAACATCACTGTAAAACACCTCAGAGAACAAAGCTGACAGTCCCAGCACTTAACAAGTTTATTCAACAACAGAGTCAAATTCTGTTCTGTACGGCTAGCCTTATGGTGCATGATATTGGTAAGTATAGGTTTTTTGGGGATAAAATATGATATATAACATTTTCCAGGTCTCATTGAACCCCAACCCTCAATGGAACATAGTGAAATTTAAACACATACCCTCCCACCACACACACACAAACACACTTCAAAAAAACCAGTTTCTTAGTCGGCTCCAGCAACATTGGCAGTTGTATTTGAGACAAATGTACTCATTCCATACACAGTACTTTTTAAAACAAGCCTAATTATATAGGCTAATCTTTTTGAAAAAAACACTATGTCATATAATCGCTTGTTGTATTATCTGTGTTTTAAACAATTCACAAAGTTAAAGTGTTAAAGTGAACAGGCGCCTCAGCAAAGTGGAATTACCTTTCGCCGCCGCAGAAGCGCACATAAATAATATGGGCAGCCAGTAGACGCTTCTCCTGAGAATCATAGCTCCTTCAAACACAAATAGTAGGGGGGATTAAGCTCAAAAAATGGCCAACTCGTTACGCGGCGGATAGAAGCACCAAATTTGGTACACACACTCTTTAGATGTATCTCACCATCTCAGAAGGGGTGCCCAAAAATTTGGACCCATTAAAGGCTTTTTTAAAAGGGGAAATCCAAAATGGCCGCCAGAAAAGACCCAAGATTCCTAAAAAGTGATATAATGCTGACATTTTGGCTGATTGTGCTAATTATAGCTTTTACATTTATAGTAAATAGACTAATATTAAAGGATTTGCCCAAAATAACCCATGAAAAATGTCTTAAATACATTTTAAACAGCTTTAAACACCAAACATAGGCTTAAAAAACACTCGGAATGAGATGACCTTCCAAATGAATCCTTTTCTGAGTGATATATTGTCAATGGCATATATACATAATTGTTTTTAAAAACTTTTAAAAGACCCAATGAATGATTATCTATAGATAATATATTGTTAAAATCTTCATATGACCAGAGATCAAGCCCTCTATTGGGGCACAACTCATTAGCATTTTAATGCCCCAAAATTGGCTAATTTCTTATGTTGTGGATAGAAGCACACAGTTGGATGTACTATTGCAAATGTATAGAAATGTTGTATCATTGCAAACAAGACACTGGACTGACCCTTGGGGAAGGGAGGTAGGGGGGTGTGAGGGGGCGGGGCTTAACTAATCAATAAAGGCAGTATATCAGAACAGTGCTCGGTTCAATTATGTATTTTGTGCTGGAAAAAAACACTCCCCCTGGATTATGAAGTTCACATTTAGCATGTAACTAGCTTAGGTTAGTTTCCCATTGGCACCGAATGAATTTGAGCTACCGTAACTTTTACAGTTTACAGACGCCTGTAGTTACTAACGTAAACGTTAGACTCTGGAAGTACAGTAGGCTATATCACATGAGAATACTATTTGTCCTCCTGCCCTTTCCAAAGACGGTAAACTCAATTTGCCATCCCAGAAACCTGATCTGTTGGGTCTTATAGCTGCTGATACTTACCCACCAGTACCATCCTCTGTTGATGCTAAAATCATTGATGGAGCTGCTATCGCACACGCCCTGCCTGTTGATAAAGTATCTACCTTTGGTGAATATGCCAGTGATGTCTTCCTGCCATGGATAGAGCTTCAGTTGAAGACCTGTGACAGAGTTGACATGGTCTGGGATGTATACAAAAATAATAGCCTCAAAGAATCAACACGAGAAAAGAGAGGACATGGCGTCCGACAAAAAGTTGGTGAGATGACTAAGCTTCCCCGCAAGTTCTCTGATTTTCTAAAGAACCCATTGAACAAGGAAGAGCTCTTTGAAATGCTAGCCGAGAAGGTTAACTCCACCAAGTTTGAACCAGGAAAGCAAGTATATGTAACTAAAGATAGGCATGTGCTTTCATCAGGTCCTCTAGCCCCAATGCCAGAGTGTGACCATGAGGAGGCAGACACTAGAGTATGCATCCATCTAAAAGATGCTCTAGAAAAGGGTGCACAGACAGTCGTAATTCGAACAGTGGATACGGATATCATAGTGATCCTCGTTGGTCTGTTTGGACAGCTTGCCAAAGACTACCCAAATATAGGCCTCTGGGTTGCTTTTGGTATGGGGCAAAACTTCCAGGAAATATGCATCAATACTATTTTCAAAAAGCTGGGGAAGAAAATGAGTTTGGCTGTACCGGGATTCCACTCATTCACAGGCTGTGATACAACTTCACAGTTCCAGGGCAAGGGCAAAAAGACAGCCTGGGCTGCATGGAAATCATTTCCAGAAGTGGCAAATGGCTTCATTGCAATGACGGCTAATCCTTTTCAACCGCTTAGCCAGGAATCAAATAGTTTTGCATTGCTGGAAAGATACACCTGTGTTCTGTATGACAAGACAACTGACATTGAAAATGTCAATGATCTAAGGAAGGACCTGTTTGCTCAAAAATGTCTCTCAATGGAAAACATTCCTCCCACACAGGCTGCACTGCTACAACATTCAAATCGAGCAGTTTACCAAGCTAGCATTTGGTCCAAAAGTCTGAAAGCTATCCAGTCTGTACCTTCTCCTGAAAAATATGGATGGACCAAAGTAGCTGATTCGTGGACACCTTTATGGACACTCTTGCCAGAGGCTGCCAAAGTTTGTAGAGAACTCCTGAAGTGTGGCTGCAAAGCTGAGCCCCTCTGTTCTCGAAAGTGTCGATGCCGGGATGCTGGGTTACCTTGCACAGCATTATGCCAATGTGCTGGAACATGTGAATTGGCACACGTGAGTCACTACTAGACAGCAATGAACAAGAAGATGTAGAGTGCAAATGTAAATAAGAAGATGCAGAGTGCAAAATAAGCAAGAAGATGTAGAGTGCAAAATAAATAAGATGATGCAGAGTGTACATGTAAACAAGAAGATGCAGAGTGCAACATAAATAAGAAGATGCAGAGTGCAAATGTAAACAAGACCAGAGTGCAAAATAAATAAGAAGATGCAGAGTGTAAATGTAAACAAGAAGATGCAGAGTGCAAATGTAAACAAGAAGATAGAGTCAGAGTGCAAAAGTAAATAAGAAGATGCAGAGTGCAAACTAAGCAAGATGATGCAGAGTGCAAAAGAAGTAAGATGATGCAGAGTGTACATGTAAACAAGAAGATGCAGAGTGCAAAATAAATAAGAAGACGCAGAGTGCAAAATAAGCAAGAAGATGCAGAGTGCAATTGTTTAGACAACCATTTGGAATTTCTTCAACAGCTCACTTCCTGTTTAATAGTTTTTGGGGGCACCCCTTCTAGGATATATAAGGATCACTCAATGTACGTACCAAATTATATGCTTTTATGACGTCCTTTTTGTGCTTTATGTCAATCGCTAACTGTTTAGGCGGCCATTTAGAATTTCTTCTACGGCTCACTTCCTGTTTTAAGATTTTTTTGGGTACCCCTTCTAGGATGTCTTAGGATCACCCAAGGGACATTTGTGCCAAATGTTATGCTTTTATAAGATTCTTTAGGTGTCTTTTGAGTCAACTGCAAACAGTTTAGATGGCCATTTTGAATTTCGTCAATAACTCACTTCCTGTTTAAGATTTTTTGGGGCACCCCTTCTAGGATGTCTTAGGATCACCCAAGGGACATCTGTGCCAAATGTTATGCTTTTATGAGATACTTTAGGTGTCTTTTGAGTCAACTGCCAACAGTTTAGGCGGCCATTTCGAATTTCGTCAATAACTCACTTCCTGTTTAAGATTTTTTTGGGCACCCCTTGTAGGATGTCTTAGGATCACGCAAGGGACATTTGTGCCAAATTCTATGCTTTTATGAGATTCTTTAGGTGTCTTTTGAGTCAACTGCCAACAGTTTAGGTGGCCATTTTGAATTTCGTCAATAACTCACTTCCTGTTTAAGATTTTTTTGGGCACCCCTTCTAGGATGTCTTAGGATTACCCAAGGAACATGTGTATCAATTTCCATGCTTCTATCCGCCGCGTAACGAAATTTCACATAATTCCCCCTACTAAAAAGACAAACAGTGTCGATCGGATCGCGGCAATCAACGTCACATTCAACATTACATCGCAACCGATTCTCTCCGATCCTCTGCGTAAAGACACCTAGATTTTTTCAAACGATGTTACACACTGAGTTATCATGCGCCGCTTACTAATATAATTTCTTTCTTTATAAATATTTTATCTGCCTCTCATAACATTGAAATATAGAGAAGATTATTCGTGAACCAACGCGTCAGATGTCAGTTCATCGCACTGCACAGTGATTCCTGCGAAAGAGCGACAGTAGCCTAAAACACCTTACAAAAACTTAAATTACGGAATCCAATGAAGTTAATCTAATCCAATCAATTAAACATACTATAAAATGTACACAATTTACATATCGTACATTCATGTTAAAACACATATTTCGTGGATTTTTAACGGGTAACATAAATACTTGAAGTTTGTTGTTTAGTAGGCTAAGTGTATTCAAAAGAGAACCGTGAATCAGCGCTCTGAGAGGACGGTAACTATGGACCATACTTTTATGGATCAAAGACTAACAGAAAAATAAATACAATGCACAAAAATGCATACAAACATAAAATAAGGTTCACCCACGGTGACGGAGTACTTAAATTTACCTGGTACAAAAGTGCAATCCTTGAAATGGTTCTTAAATATCCACTGAGGAGACAAAATATTCTTCTTATAAATAAAACAATCTAAAAAGTAAAATAAAGTGGTGCGCAAAATCCACCGAGTTCACTAGATCCACATGCGCCAGGATTTGAGTGTTAGTGGCTTTGGTGGTGCCGTGTCTCCCTCTTATATACAGATGTGTATCCTGCCGTCAATCACGGTGTTTGGGTCTGCTGTGTGGCGGAATTACATAATTCCTGATCGTGCAATTTGCTCATATACCTGTTCGCAAGCAACAGTACCGTCCCCCATGACCCCCCTTACTCCCACCCCATAATCGAGCCCACTTCGTTTTGAAAGAGTCCAATCGGAATCTGGTGTCAGGGAGGAGTCTTTCTGTGTGAGAGAGAAGAGGAGACAGTGCACGCTCTCACTGGCTATAGGCGCGCGACTTCCCGCACAGATAGTAAATGCTCTACGCGCAACATGTCTCCCAAGACCCCGCATCTAAATAAGAAAACTTGTCACCCAGTTATAATGACATATTCATATTAACATATCTTATTAATATCTTGAACTTGTCTTACGCTCTAACCCTTCTATGCTTTGTTGTACAGGATTAGTTACATTATCTGTCCATAACAACAGTATAGGCTAATTTACAATCTAAATTATTCAATTATTACACACTCTGGGCTAATGTTAAGATTTTAAGGGCCTCCTGCTGATCAGAGGTCTAGAATTGCGCATAAAGATAATGTGGTTGAAAATCATTGTTAGGCAGGAATTAAGGGACCCAGTGCCATTATGATTAACGCACACGCCTAACAGACGTCTGATCTCAGAGTTCCGGCATGTTTCAAAGCAATAGTTCATAAATGTAGCATAACTTTTACAAAAAAAATAAAGGGAACGCAGGAAGTACCGAATCCCTCCAACAACCGCACTTGTGGCACTTTGGCCTGATTTAGTACTGTTAACTGCAGCTGCGCATTTTACCCCTCGGCGAATGCTCACGCCAACGAAACAAAGTACACACAGAGAAAGGTTTAGTCAGCAGTTTCATTAGACTGGGCACAATAATATTGAGTAAACAAAGCATTCAGAGGGTTAAAACAACGATGAAGCTTTCGGTCGCGTATTTCGCGAGTTTGGTGCAGCTATGTGCATGTCGCTGGCAAGCAGTGTCTCAGTGTGGAAAGAATTAGTTTTTGTTCGGACTCCTGCTTCTCGCTACGGTGTCAGAAAAGAATGACTTGTATATTTCGCTGGTAGAATAACACATTCCTGGGGATTTAGGGAATAATAATGTTAAACAATGGCGAGCTTCTCAGCGATAATAAGCGTCATTTGAAGACAGTTGCATGCCCGCGCTTTTACGCATGGAATGAAGAGAACGTACCGTGTCAGGCCAAAGGGAACGCATTTAAAACGTAACGTTCCTATCAAGAAAGAACTGGGAAGAAAGACAAAAACACAGCAAGCCAGAAAATCTAGTCTTAATTTACGTGTATTTTAATAATTTACGCCTCTAATAAAGAGATATCATATCCAGAAATATACATCTGGATTGTTTAAAATTCAGAAATATATTTAGCCTACATTTTAAGACCGTCAATGAAAGGAAGTTCCCTCCAGTTATGTTTTATCATGCATTCCACTTTCCTGACAAGATAAGCCAAAAAGTAACAGAAAAAACAGAAAAAAGGGTTCCCGCTGTATCTGTCTATAATTTTGTTATTTTTGGAATCAAACTCAGTGTAGACTTTTCCACGTTAACTTACGAATGTTATGGGAATTTAGTTCAAACTTATCAACATGTAGAGCTGTTTCCATAGCAATATAATACGCACAACCTATAGGCTACATGTATACATATTTCCTACTTACAGTATTTATTATGATATTATTTTTTATATAATAAATGTATTATTTATTATGATTATGAACATGTTAAATAAAGTAATATCATTAATATCAGTGCCATATGGTGCTGGTCTGACCCAGTTACCGCTTGTCTGGGGGCTTTTTTAAATGTGTAAACCGCCTCTTCGGGAATTGTCATTTGCAACAGCAAGTCCGACAGGGATGTTTTCAAAGCGGGCCGCAGTAGATCACATGTCATGCTAAGCAGCGCGGGCTCCTGTGTTTGATCTGAGCAAACGTTTACCGGTGCAGCCCCGGCGGTGACGGAGATGGATGTGAGCTCACCCATCCACCATTATCTTTCCATCCTGCAGCTTCCAGACCGTGACTGAATATTTATGAGTATATGGGGTTTAAAAAAGAAGGGAAGAAAGAAAATAGGTTAGTGTAACACATGGGGAAAAAGTGAAAACCACATTGAGCAGAGGGAGTATTAGCTGAATCACTTTCTTTCTCTGAAAGGCGATTAAGGCCTGTGTTTCTATTGGTCGGCTCAGCTTTCAAAGACAGCTCACTAAATGCAAAGCCCTGGGCAGTAAATTGGGATAGGATTAAGTCAGATGGTTGTCTTTTCTGTAAAGGTTACCACAGATTTACCGTTAACATTGTTTGTGCCAAAAAATGACTTTTTATGTCACACAGCAATAAAATCAGTTTGTCAGGAATGACTGTGGGTTGGAAATACCAACCAATAATTCTACCAGATGGAGGTGGCATGTGACATATACCTTTAAATGATAACAATTATAACATTAAATCTTCATCATCATCATGAAACAAATCATTGCATACATGGAATGCTGCATTTGGAAAGGCTACATTTCATTTTACAGATTTATGTCCACTCCTATTATTCTATTGAAATATTATTTAATGCAACTTGCATTAAATAATCATTTCTGCACTCTTTGCTTGTTTTTTGTTTAGTGTCTTTATCAAGATCAATACTGCAGATAAAGAACAGCACTTGTCCCAGTACAAATTCCTGTAGGACTCCACTTCCCACAACACCCTGCTGATGATCATGGTTATCACCATCCTACACCTGCTCATTACTATTATTATTATTATGGCTCAATGTTTTTATTTTATTTTATTTACAGTGCTGTACAACCCATACATACTGTAGTATATTGGCAGTCCCAGTAAAATGTGTCTGTTACTATAGAGATTAGAGTTGTCAGCATGTTGTGCTACATTTACATTTTACATTTTAAGCATTTAGCAGACGCTCTTATCCAGAGCTACTTACAAGATGTGCATTAATACATGGTAGGAACAATCATAGTTAGCCCACGAGATCAGTGCAATAGACAGGCATCTGCAAACCATACCTGTAACACTGGGAAGGAAAAGGTTAGTGTAATTATTTTTTATTTTTTATTTTTTATAGTGTTGAACAAGTAAACAGTGGTGAAGACAATTTAGCTAGATGGACAGAGTTCAGTGGTAGTGGAGTCTGAAGAGGTGGGTTTTGAGTCTCTTGCGGAAGATCGCCAGTGATTCCGCGGTCCTGACCGATTGCGGAAGGTCGTTCCACCAGCGAGGGATCAGGACAGAGAAAAGGCGAGACCGCGAGGAGCGGCTGCCAGGTGCCCGGAGGGAAGGGACAGTCAGTTTACCAGAGGAGGCGGAGCGGAGGGGTCTGGGTGGGGTGTAGGTAGTGATGAGTGACTGGAGGTAAGGGGGAGCAGTACTTCTGGCCGCTTGAAAATCAAGCACCAGTGATTTGAGTAGAGGGGTGACGTGGGTGAACTTCGGCTGGTTGAACACCATACGAGCAGCAGCGTTCTGGACTAGTTCTGTGCTCTGAGCTTCCTTCAGCTTCAGCAAATGACTAAAGTCTTTTCTAAATGGCCTCTCAGGAGAAACAGAAAAGATCTATGGGACATCAGAATCTGAGACAGAGATTTAAAGTGGAATAAGACGTAGATGTGATGGGCTCATGTATGGGGGAAGTGTGTTCAGCGCCTCTGGTTTCCTCAGTAGACCAATCCTTTACCCTCATCCTCCGCCTCTCCCCCTTTATGACCTACCCTTGACAGTAGCCAGCGTGAGCAGGCCTTGTGAAATTCATTTGAGGTTTATTCTCTCACGTGAAATGTATTTCTCTCTCTTTCTCTCTCTCTCTCTCTCTCTCTCTCTCTCTCTCTCTCTCTCTCTCTCTCTCTCTCTCTCTCTCTCTCTCCCTCTCTCTCTCTCTCTCTCTCTCTCTCTCTCTCTCTCTCTCTCTCTCTCTCTCTCTCTCTCTCTCTCTCTCTTTAACTTGGATGGCCCAAGAGCAGTTTCTCTTCCCAGAACAAAGATTTACCCAGTAGGCAATGAGTCATGATGGACTTCAGATATCACCAGTCAGAGTTTACGTTTTTGTAACTTGGTTCTCTGTAAATTGTCTACATGAATTTTGTAAGGGGGAGGCATAAATTCACACAGGAGTTACAACACTGAATCCATAAAAGTTGTTTGGTTTCCGCCATTAAAATGCATAATTTGTTTTTGTTTTTTAATCACTACCTTACTCAATATATGACATAATGTTGAATTAATGACTGACATGTTTCTTTTGCATAAGCAAAATTACCTAATTTTACCAGTGCTCCCTTGAGAGATTAAGTACAACCTTCAGGGAAGAGTTTATAAACAGGGCATATTTCTGTGTTGAATTGTCTGGTGGATTCATATTTCCAGCCACTCGAATGTTTGAATTCAAATCAGGACATTGTTTCCCAGGCTCCAGGCGGCCTGACTGTGTTAAACACTGAAGGCATGAAGTTTCTTTATTCACAGAGAATGAGAAAAGTAAACATAAAACAGAGCAGCTTTGGCTCTGGTCCTATCAGATGTGTCCTGCCGGAACATTCCCCTTAACTGAAGTTGTAGGCTATAGAGGGCTTTGTAATCACTATTTTATATATATTCCCTCCAGGCTTGCTATAATTCTGTTCTAATCATTAAAGCAGGTGATTAAATGAATGAAGTCACTTCAGATATCAGTTCTGAACCGCAAGGAAATATTTCAGTTAATCAGGCAAGTGATGTGATTCCTATGCTTCCCTCCTCTTTACCACTGTGTGTGAAACTGCCAGCAGAATTAGTCGTAATGGGGGACCAGTATTCCATGAGAGCTTCTTGTTTGATAGCAGGGTTATGACAGTAAAACAGGCTGAAGGCGCACTGCGTCATGTCCACTTATTGGCATGAAGCTAGAAACTAGACATGTAAACAAATGGATGTGCTTAGTTCTGTTTTGGCATCTATTTGTGGATATGTCAGTCTCTCAACCCTATTTTAATTACCCTGCTTCATAAAGATGTACAATTCTGGGTGAGCTTTGTTTGAAATTGCCTGGATTTTACACTTATTACATCTGTAATGGGGGACCACCATTTCATTAAGATAAAAATAGAGTCCAGTGGTTTTTGATTCAGAACTACATGTTATATTGTAATGCTGTGCATTTTCATCATGTTTGAGAGAATAATGTAGTTCAAAGTGTGACATAGATTATGTGGGTGTATGGGTGTATGTACATTGTGAATGGACGTGCAGGCATGCATGTTTGTATCTATGTGGAATTGTATACAATTGCTTGTGTAATAGTGAATGTGCATAGGGTGCATGTGTTCAAACACACAGATACGTGTGGTGCACGGGTGTGATTCAATATAGGGTGACATGTCAGCGAAGACTTTGGCTGGTTTTAGACTCACTGGAAGAATATTTTTGTCTCTTTGGAGACCTGAAAGATGGGAGGGGCTGGTGTTGGGTTTTATGATGGATAGAATGGGGAAAGACCAGATGGATTTCACTTATAAGTTCAAACTGAAGCAAAATCATATCAATTCTCTCTCTCTCTTTCGCTCTCTCTCTCATCCTCAATCTCAATGTCAATTTCTTTCAATTTCTCTCTCAATCTTAATTTTACTCTAAATTTCTCTCAATCTCTCTCTCAATGTCTTTCTCACTACAATACCTGTAAATAATATTTTCTACCATGTGAATGCATTTTTCAAGGGAAAACACAATGAGCTTCAGGAAATGGGTATACTAAAATGTGCCCCTTTTGGAAACAGACATAACATTTGCATTAGAAAGTGTTAAAAATTCTGAAACAGTATCAAATCATTTTCTGTGCATCTAATTATTTCAATTTAGTAGACTTTCATTTTCAGTAGTATCCTTTGGAGGGCTGCGATTAATTAAACCTACCTGGCAGGCAAAGGGTGCATGACTGGACCATATCCATTGCAGGGTACCCACACACCCACACACACACACACACACACACACACACACACACACACTGGAAGGGGACAACAGGAGAACAGACAAACCTCACATAGAAAAGGACACATTTTAAACAGGGACAGTGAATTACTGTATATGCATTGCCAAAGAAACATAACCCATGGGTTTAACAAAAAAAAGGTAACTGCAGATTATTGATTTTTCCCAAAGGGATTGTCTCTAGTTTTGATTGACACATCGCTATTGTGGATTCCCAAATGAAGGAAAGAAAATGTGCATTTAATCAGAGGCGGATTGCACAACCCTCCTGGGGTTTGTAAAAAGGGCACATGTCCTTCCGTGAAGTGGATTGAACAGGAAGGATTCTTTCCCAGATGGCGGTTTTGATCCTTCACTTAGCTTCAGAAAAATGCCAGCAGCATGTAATTCCCTGCACACAACCCAAAATAAATCAGGTGCAGATGGGGTTTCAATTGAGCTGCATGCAGGTTACCATATACTTAAATATCAACCGCGCCAGTGTGACAGACAAGTTGCCATTTGTGACAGACGTTGCTGAGAGACACTGAGATTCTGGTTGAGAATGTGAATCCGTCTGGTTCTGAGTGGGTTACAATCCCTGGGGGACGTGAGGGAAACAAAGTGGCCTTGCTGCTTCTAATCAAACCAAATTTGAGCAAATGGCTTCACATCCCACAACTTCACAAAACAGTTTATAAAAGAAGTGAGTCTAAGTGCAGTTGCATGTGGAAAAGGCTCCTGGGCTATTAACCCATTTCTCTCAGTACAGTAGCTGCAATGCTGCTCTTATTGATTTGCTCACACTTCTGCTTTTAAAGTAGAAAGTGTACTGTACTTTCTAAATGGCAAATCAGCATGTTAGATAAGTGACACCAGATAAGGTTAAATGAATGTCAGTCACACCAGCTGTGTGGTCCATGTTTAACTGGATTGTTCTGAGGCACATATAGTAAAACACATTGCTAATAGTGAAATTTGTGCACACACGCCTAAGCAGCTGGCATAATCAGTTCTTCAACATATTAACTTATCCATGGCAATGCAGTGTGCAGTGGCTTACTTTGCATTATATACCCCATTTAACCCCATTCATACAGCGAGATTAAGTATCTGCGGTAATATTAATTGCACAGGCAATGCCATTTGACTCATGCAGGCATGACTGTCTGATGCTGAGTGTGATGGTTTAACATTGCATTATGTGTTTTCAGGTCGGTCCGCCATATTTACATATGGAATGTAAATATGTTCAAGATATTAAAGATTTAGTCATTGCAAACAGTTTAAATCAAACACCCTCTCCATCCCCCAACCATTTTCTTTCTTTACCCGTTTTTTGGCACAGACATCATTAATGACTCTTTAACAGGCTCTGCAGTTTGGTTCCTCTTTGCAGCTCTTCTCTAGTGGTTCCAAACTATATTGACACACTACAACATTTATACAACTGCCAATATATTTCTATTACAAAAGACGTTTTAAAATCAACAGTTTAATATGTGAGTATCTAAAGCAACATGAGAGAGGTCAAATAGTTGGCGCCTGAAATGCAGGTGCATCAGTCATGGAAACAGCAAAATAATTTAATGTGTCAAGGGGAACAGTGTTGAAAACCATGACGGCATACGCTAAACAAGGAAAAACTGCATCAGGAAAGAAGAACAGTCTAAGCTCACTGACAGGGATAGATGGACATTTAACAGGATAGTTGCTAAAAAAACACAAAACAACAGTCTAAAAATGTACCAAAGAACTGAATCTACACCTCCATGACCTAGTCTCAACAAAAATTGTACATCATGAGCTTCACAAAGCTGATATTTATGGTAGGGCTGCCATTTGAAAACCGCTTGTAACCAAGGTCAATTCGCAAAAAAACATAACCTGGTGTAATGAACAGAAAACTTGGACTTCTGAGCAGTGAAAGAAAGTAATATAGTCTGATGAGCCATCTTCTACTCGTTTTCCTACATCTGGACGAGCTTATGTTTGGATAAAGCCAAAGGAAGTGTTCAACCCACATTGTCTGTTCCCAACTGGTGGTGGATCTGTTATGGTGTGGGCAGCCATCTCGTGGGAGTCATTGGGTCTGAGTATTACTCTGCATGGTAGAATTATGACCAAGGAATACGAAGAAATTTCAAGTGACCAGGTGCACCTGTTCCTATATTCCAAGACAATAATGCCCCCATACACAATGCTGAGTGGTTTCATGAACACCAAGAAGTGAGTAGATTTCCACGACCTTCATCTCTCAAACAGCTGGAGGCTTTCCTTCTTGAAAAATGGTCTAATATCCCACTAGAAACAGTTCAAAACATGAATAACAGCATGCCAAGATTGAAGCTGTTCTGAATGCCTAAGGGTGTATTAGTATTCATATATTGTTTGGTGTTTCCATTATTCTGTCTACATCCTGTATGTATACAACTGGCATATACAGTATATTACATATATAATACATATATATTTGTTAACCTCTATGTTTGAGCCTAAACTGGGGTTCTTCAACTGATTCTTCCTGGGGGCCAGATTCTTTAAAAAAAAGTGTGAATGTGGGCCAAATATTGATCAAATACAATTTATAAAACAATCTATGAGTAATATGTCTTGTACATGTGTAAACAAAGTTGATACCTTCTTAAAGTATGCATATCCATTACTAACTATTCTGTCACTAGTTTGGAGGTATGCTGACACTTCAGATAACGACCTGGAAAAATGATTTAGTCTGTACTGGCCTTTGGATCTGCATTCTGTACAGGAAATACACTAGCTTATTATTTCCTGTTTCTGTTTTAATTCATCAGGGAAACAAAACACAGTGAGAATAAGATGCAACTTCACTAACTATAAGGGACCCCTCACGCATCCCTCCATGTTCAACAGTTGTATCACAAGCGTGCAGTGACATCATCTGCAGCAGGGTGAGCTGTCATCAGGTGACGTCACTTTTTTTCTCCTTTTGCGTGATTGGGCCTTTTTAGAAAAAGGGAGGGAGAGTGACTAATCACAGCTGGACCGAGAGAACAGACTGAAGGATATTTTGCTTAGATTTGTTTTCATTCCACTTACTGCTTTTGCGTCTGGTTGAGTCACTCCATCAATGGAACATTTCAATGGCCTGCATCATTAAATGGGATGAGAGTGTGTGAGAGAGAGAGAGAGAGAGAGAGGTTTTCTTCATTGACTTTCTCAGTGACAAAACCTTTTCTCCAGTGATGCCTTGACCTTGTACCAACACATAGCTCTAATGCTTTGGTGTATTATTATCAGGCTGGCACATTATGCATGGCTACAAGTCATCCTTGATAAACCACATTCATAGAAATGCCACATTCAGGCAAATGTCTCTGGCCTTCAAATAAACGAGGTTATGAAGAAACAAATATCAGAATGGCCATCAGCTGTCTGATTGGTGCAGACATTTTCAGAACGCCGCATGGTTATATGACCTAAATATTTGGTTCCCATAACAATGTGACTGGCTGACATTTGGACTATACAGAATAAAGAAATAAAGCAATATATACAAATAATCCAAATGTGCACACTGTAAATGTTAATCAGGTTGCAATTTCCACAGACCATATAAAAAATGTTTTTTTTTAAAATTGGTAATAACATCTTCTCCCCTGATATTTTCTAATGTGTATTTCCCACCTTGAAACTAGGGGGCGCTGTGGGCTCCACCAGGACATTTCCACAGGTGGTGCAGAAGCATCAGGAGCACCGGTGGTTTCGGAATGACTGCCTGAAACTTAGATGTTTCACATCTCTATTCCACAATAAACTGGAAATAAAGTTTCAAACCACTTTTTACTAGATTTTTAACCACTCGTGTTGGTGGTAGTTCAGTTCGATACCAAATGTAAGTGTCTGAAAGGCACTTTCTGTTACCTTTGTGTGTTGGAGTAACTCTACATCTGTTTGTTTGCATGTGTGTGTGTGTGTGTGTGTGTGCATAGGCGCCGATCCCGTGGGTGCTCCGGGCCCGAGCACCCACAGAGAAGGCCGAGCACCCACGGGGAAAATTATGCACGGAGCCAAATTTACATTGATTTGATAGCAAACTCCACCTAGCATGTGTGTAAATCGGCGCCTGTGTGTGTGTATGTATTTATGTGTGTGTGTGTGTGTGTGTGTGTGTGTGTGTGTGTGTGTGTGTGTGTGTGTGTGTGTGTGTGTATGTGTGTGTGTGTGTGTGTGTGTGAGTATGTGTGTATGTTTGTAAGTGACTTCAGCAGACACAGCTGTTACTATTACAAACGCATGGCTCTTTGATGACACAGAGCACATACAAATTGAGTAAAATTGCAGTGATGGGTGATGTTGCATCAATCATTGTGCTTTCAGCTCCTCTATTCTCTCCCATCAGCATTTGTGTTTTTATCATTAAAGCATAATCGCCCCCTAATCGGATCCAGACGCTCGAGTGTCAGAAATATTCAGAGGGAGAGTGTGTTTCATTTTACACCAGTGTTCTGGTGTCTCTCACTCATCGGGAATCTTTTACCGTTTCATCTCCTTTTGTTCCACACAAGCTCAAGTCATTAGAAAGGACCTTTTATATCTCACTACGCTATTATTCACTTAGAGAAATTTTCAACCACAAAAAGACAACAGGCAATATATGGCTTCATGATTCATTTAAGTGCTTTTGGTCAAATGACAAACTGGAATTTAACAAAATAATTGACATGAACCTATCTGAAATAGGAAGACAATGCCTTGAATTGGGAGACAACATATGGTTATAGATTTTGGACATATGGCATATGGCATATTTAGTCTTAATATTTATTCTGTTCTCCAATACATTTATTTCCTTTAGTGTGTATGTGTATGTGAGAAAGACCAAGATAGAGAGATCATTACCAAGTACTTTCCTCTTCTCACCTGCCAATAAAACAACAATTACGATTTTATCAGTGTTTATGAATGAGGGAGACTGCCATGCCTCTGACAGACAGCGGGTCACATCAGGGCAAGGGGCTGCTGTAACTGCTGTATGTACGACTTCCATAAAAGCCATAGACCATGACCCATTTCTCATGACCCTGTAAATATGAACCTATCACATGGACCATGACCCATTTCTCATGACCCTGTACATTTGAGCAAGATGTTCAGTGTGCAGGAGCTTATGTATTGATGGAAAGTATTGATGCATATCCATTTAAAGCTGGAACCTCATTCAGCAGAGAATCAAAAGCAGGCTTGTGAACCTGTCCTTTGCGTGATTGGTACCACTCTTTGTGTAATTGGTCCTGTCCTTTGTGTGATTGGTCCTGCCCCTTTATGTGATTGGTCCCACCCCTTTGTGTGATTGGCCCTGCCCCTTTGTGTGATTGGTCCCACCCCTTTGTGTGATTGGCCCTGCCCCTTTGTGTGATTGGTCCTGTCCTTTGTGTGAGTGCTCCTGTCCTTTGTGTGATTGGTCCCGCCCCTTTGTGTGATTGCTCCTGTCCTTTGTGTGATTGGTCCCGCCCCTTTGTGTGATTGCTCCTGTCCTTTCTGTGATTGGCCCCACCCCTTTGTATGATTGGTCCTACTCTTCCCAGTGAAGTCCACCACAGATGTCCATCAAAGTGACCACAGCCTGAACCTTTTCTTGGAGTGCAAACTATTTTCATAACTTTCCAAGCTATAAATACACATTGTCCATTCATGCTGCAACTGAAAACACTGCAGTTTGTCTTTTAAGAGGGATTTTATTTCTGTTTGTCTGGGGCAGACAGTGTCCTCATGAGAACTTAATTCCACCACAGAGTGACTCACCAACAACAGTGGAAGTCACTGTTTTCATCTTACCATTCCGAGTCATTTGCTTTGTATGAATCAGGTTGTTGTTTGTGCTGAGAGGTGGAGAATGAAGTTATAGTCAAACGAGTAACAGAAGAAACAGAGACAGAGCGAGAGAGACATGAAGGAACAAGAATGAAATAGGAATATAGTGTGACAGAGAAAAATATTTTAAAAAATATATAAAAATATATACAGTAAGTAGAAAGAAAGAGAGAAGGGCCAGAGCTAGAGATTGTTCTCTAGAGCACAAAGCGATGGAGAGGCAGTAGACAGAGAGGGAGGGAAAAAGAGAGAGAGAAGCAGAGTGTCTCAGCTCACTGGAGGAGGAGTTGCTGCCCGGGGTCCCTGGGCACAGGAGGTGCACCAGCACTGCGCAGTTCTACAGCAGCACTGCGCAGTTATACAGTTCTACAGCAGCACTACGCAGTTCTACAGCAGCACTGTGCAGTTCTAGAGCAACACTGCAGTTATACTGTTCTACACAACACTGCACAGTTATACAGTTCTACAGCAACACTGCAGTTATACTGTTCTACATCAGCACTGTGCAGTTATACAGTTCTACAGCAGCACTATGCAGTTCTACAGCAACACTGTGCAGTTCAAGAGCAACACTGCAGTTATACTGTTCTACAGCAACACTGCACAGTTATACTGTTCTACAGCAACACTGCAGTTATACTGTTCTACAGCAACACTGCAGTTATACTGTTCTACAGCAGCACTGCGCAGTTATACAGTTCTACAGCAACACTGCACAGTTATACTGTTCTACAGCAACACTGCAGTTATACTGTTCTACAGCAACACTGTGCAGTTATACTGTTCTACAGCAGCACTGGCAGTAGTAACAGCAGTGATGTGTAATTGTACAGTGGTATAGTCTTGCTGTTGAAGTTCCACACATATTTCCAGCAACACTGCCAGTTCTACGGCACTACTTCACTGCATGGTGTGTCATGACACAATATTACATCACTGCCTTACTACTGCATATGGTGCTTAATTTCACACTATCACAAGGCTGAAGTCCAGACCCTGTGGTACACTAAATACATAAACAAACACACAAATGCACAAGTAAAGTGAACATTGGCCACAGGACAAATGCATTTTGTTGATGGAGTGCATCCTGGGAATTTAATAATGAATTGTGTAGAATACATTCAGCAGATGTAATGCTTAGAGGTCATATACTGAAGTACAGAAAAATATCATATATATTTTTAAATGAGGATAGGTTTTGTGTTTTGAACTACTTCTTCCCTTGTTTCCTTGAAGTTTTTTAGTCTGGAGTGGGATGTTCTTCCAGTTAGTCTTTGGCTAGCCTCTCAGCACAAACTTCATCAGGACTGTCACACCGCACACCATAGGCGTAACGAGTGGGGGGGCCATGTCCCCCACAATATTTAAAACAGTCACATCTGTGTCCTCCCCCCAATAATTTGTAGATATAAAACATTATCTTTCATTATGTCCCCCCCATATTTAATATGTGGTTACGTCAACTTCTCCTGACTTATTGCACTTATTATCTCAGATTACATCCTGACGCTCTATCGCCATCTGGCCATCACTGGCCATGGCCAGACATGTTACTCTGGATTTGTTTTTGAACATGAATGAAAGGGTTTCAAACCAAATGGCTGACCACTTTGTTCCTATGGAGAGGAGAGATGTAAATTAAGCATTCTTTGAAATGTGAAAAGGTCTTGCTTAAATTGGCGATGGAATGATTTATCTCTGTACATAAACCCACAACTTGCAGAGGGACCAAACCTTGTTGAAGAGAACACAGTTAGAGGTCTGTGAAGTACTGCAAATCCCCAAAGATTTCTGGAAATGTCTATGAATGCTACTGACAGGAATGTCTTGTCAGGCTAGTTTACCGTAAGCTTGCTTTACACATACCTTTCTTTCATGAATATGCATCTTTTATCGTGCTTATCAGAGTACATAACTTGGGTATTTTAATGGCAGCCATTAATTATACAAACTTTACTTGTACATTGTGTCAACTTAATGTGAGCCTGAGATTTTTTTGTGGTAAGCCATCTTAACATCTAAACATCTGGCTTTTAATGCTTGCATGAAGGAGCTACAGATATCTTTTGGAAATTGTAGGGAATATACATATATGTCCTCATGTGGTAACCAAATATTGCAGTGACAATGGGTTGCTGGGACCTGGAAAAGGGTATCCAAGACCGATCATATATTTTACTATTAATTATACTCATGAATTTCAATATATAATATCAAAATTACAATAATTAATAATATAATAGAAAAGTATGTGGCTTGGGTCAGTTATACCATACAACAAAACATTAATAGCAATCTTAATTAATCAGTCTCATATAATTCATTCTAAAATTATGATTATGAATTTTAATATTAAATATTAAAATGACAATAATCAGTAACTTAACAACGTTAGCGTAAGTTCTCTAAGGTGGTAGGCTCACATGTGTTTCTCTATATGCACGCACGGTGCTGAACCAAGTTGAGTTATTTAGCTATTGACTAGCTAATTAGTTATTAGTTACTAATAAACGCTACTACTATCCAAAGTATGCGATGCTAGTTAGCTGTAGCTGGCTAGCAATCTGTGTGGTATGGATATGCAAACCCCAAACACATTGAATACACTCTGGAATACATTTAAAATCAATAACAAACATAAGTCCACTAATCTAGTTAGCCTGGATGTTTGTATCAGTCTTACTGCGTGGGTAGGAAGGTCCTCGTGGATGATTGAGTCAGGTTGAGTCTCGCTGGCCCTGGAGAAGGGTTGTTTGCAGGTATCCGACGTGACAAATCCGTAGCAATTTCTTTCTGTTGCTCGCGGGAGGGATTTGATTGTCCTCTCGGTGAGTCGCTTCTCCACCTTGTTGGCGGATTTGGACTCAATAGATGGTCGCTTGCATGCATGTTCACTTGCTATGTTGCAGAATAATAGCAAAGTGTGGCTAATAAAACTGATCCTGTGATGGATACAGTCAGTTTTCGACAGGGTTACCAGAGTAAACTTGTCAACTTCTAATTCAAAGGGAGTTAGATAATGCTGGATGCAGATCTAGAGATCATGAGAGAGAGATTACGCCAAAGAGTGAGGCCTGTCTCTCCTCAGAGCTTTCTGCCCCATTTCCTGTAGGGAAGAGAAAGAGAAAAAGAGAGAAGACAATAGGTGCGTACTAGTTTTATGTAGCGTTACATTGGGGGAGGTGAAACGCTGCTGTACTAGGTCACCCTTTGAAGCTACCGCTTAGCATCGCGTGCAAGCGACGTCTGTCCGTCCCTGTTGGATGCATGGAGTCTACAAAATGCACATGGTAAATGCATTCTTTTTTGGTACATACATGCAAAATCATGTATAAAATAAAACTGTTACCAATATGAAATATCACCTTGTGAAAAACTATGAGCCAAAACTAAATGAATGTATCCAAAACCAAAAAAGGGCCACAAGGATCCAACTGACTGTGGATGTGACAGGCAGCGGATCTGTTGATAGGACCCCAGGTCTGATCCAATCTTGCATCTATTACTGCCTAATGTGGTTTGACTGGAACAGTAACACTGTATCATGATACATGGAGAAAAAAGAGGATAAGATAAAAATGTAAATTGTAATCATAGAGACATGTGGCTCCATTGGTAAAAGTATGAGCCACAAGCTGCTACCATATGTGGCTTGCTGTGGAGAAAACCTCCCTGTGTAGGGCTACCCCAGGTAAAAGTTTGTTAACACTTTGAACCCCAGTTCAATTGCAAATGCTTCATACATTATTAATAACCATATTATATATAATTAACAAATTGTTTATGAATACTGAATTTTAATAAATGTTCATAAATGTATTAATAAGGACACAAGGGAGGCCATATCGAGAAGATTCATCACAAGACTTAAATTTCTACTGTTGAGATGTGAGTATTGTGGCAGCCAAAGGGGCTGGGCACAAGGAAATGGCTGCCTGGCCTACAACACATGGAAGCCTGAAAACACAACATTTCCCAGCAGGCCACAGGAACACCTGAACGAAGTCAAGGCAACGGGACTAACGACCAGCTGAAGGCCATTTCAAGGCCTATTTAAAGGGCTGATTCCCACTACACTGGGAGAGGAGTAGGAGAGTGTTGGTGAGGAGTTGGTGAGGAGTTGGTGAGGAGTTGGTGAGGAGTTGGTGAGGAGTTGGTGAGTGAGTGTTTGTTAAAAGAGAGAGAGTACTGTGAAGTTGTTGACCAGCCAGTATTTGGAGAAAGAGTGATTGTTGGAGTGTTTTTGGTGTATGAATTTGGATTGTTTGAGGACCCCCCTTTGGATTTGACTACGGACTGGATTGCGGACTACGAACTGGATTTTGGATTTGGCTTTGGACTTTGACAACGAGAATAGGATTTGTGGACTTTGTGTTTGTATTCCCCTGAAGACCCCTCCCTTTGTTTTGTGTTGTCAAGTAATAGGATAATAAATTATCATTTTGTTTTTGAATACTGCCTCCTCCTTGTTCTTGAACTTGCCTACGCCCTCTGCAAGGTCCGTGTGTGTCGCCCAACCCCTGGGGACACCACAGTATATATTTATATATACTGTAAAAATGTATATAAAAAATGTATATAAAAATGTTTTTTAAGGAATTGCAATTAAATTGTAATTGAAATTGAAATAGTGAAACATTAAATAATGTTTTATGTTGTTGAGAACATTGCTGTAACATTGAAGAGATGTTGTGTGGCTCATTTGAGGCTGGATTGACTTGTTTTCAAATTAGTATTCTGGACTTTTAACAACCTTATCAGATCACTGATTATTATCGCTTATCAGACCAACTTGGAACAAACTAACCCAGAAAACACTGGAATAAACATATCATAAGAACTTAGCATTTATTATGTACCATAGATTTGATAGCTGTCTGTTGTTTGTATGTAATTTTACAACATCCTGTAAAATCCAAGCAACAAATTCAGCTAATCTTTCAAATGGACCAACAGTGGGGGCTGTAAAAGCGGTGTGCCAAGCCGATCGGAATTTGGCTGTCCGCCTCCGGGGAAATGAGTCCGCCGAGGAGAAGGTTAATGGAGTCCGTGGAAGATCTCCGTCTCGAAAGAAGGCGGGGAAATCAGCTAATGGCTTGAGGGTGGGGAATTGAAAATAAAATAAATGGAGAAAACCAACAGTAAAATACAATAATACAACACAATCATTTAGCAGACGCTTTTTTCCAAAGCGACTTACAGAAAGTGCATTCAGCTTGAGTAGATGAATAACCACTTGATGATACAATGTTCAAGCATATAATTCGTCAAGTAAGCAGCATAAACAACACAAGTGCTAATTACAAGGAAATTAACCAATATCTGCCTAATGCTTTATTCTGTATAAACACGGTGTGTGCCTAGTCACATAACACATCCATTCACACTCAGCTAACCTTCAGTCTAACACTTCCCTCTTGGAAATGGAAAGAGAAACAAAAGGCAAAGAATGTATCATTGGAAAGAGCATGAAATGATCAAAGTATGTATCATTGGAAAGAGCATGAAATTATCTTTATTTTATACATGATGTATAAACTGATGTGTATGCATATACAAATTATGAAAATGTGAAAATACAGTATGTATTTATAATTTGTGGAGATATTTGGTATGTCATATCAATTAAAAGTTTTTACAAATGAGTGTTATTATGTACAAAATATGTGTGTATGTACAGATAAATTCTTATAATCTTACATTTATTTGTCACATCTACATTTACATTTTGAAATTTGACGTGAAGAGTTATATTTCAATTAATTGAGTTCATATCATTCTCTGTAATGTCACAAGTTCATCTCATTCTTCATTTTGTTATTAGTTTCAATTTTTTGTGTGCCTTTTGTTTGTTGTGTCTGTTGGGATCCTGTTATGTTCCTACTGCTTTCCTGTAGCTTATACCTATTAAGTTTGTTGATAGAGACTCTCTGAAGTTGCACAATTTCATCTTTGTATTATGAGCTTTATTGTAAACAATACAAGCATTTAGGATAGCGATGTCAAGCATGTACCAAATGATTTTATACTTCCACTTTAATGACTTTGTTTGTCTCTTGTTAACAGGCAATTTTTTTGTCAGCGAAGTCTACACCCCGCATGTGTTTGTTATAGGTGCCGTCTAAAGAGGTGTGTTTTCAGCCTGCGGTGGAAGATGGGCAGCGATTCGGCTGTCCTGACATCAGTGGGGAGTATTGGTGCCAGGACAGAGAAGAGTCGTGACCAGGATGAGCAGCCCTTGGGTAAGGAGGTAGGGAGGGGCCGTTCCATTCACAGCCTGGTAGGCCAGCACCAGTGTCTTAAATCCGATGCGTGTGGCTATGGGGAGCCAGTGAAGGGTGTGGAGGAGTGGGGTGGTGTGGGAAAACTTGGGGAAGTTGAATACCAGATGGGCTGCAGCATTCTGGATGAGTTTCAGGGGTCTGAGGGCGCGTGTGGGAGCTCCAGCCAGGAGGGAGTTGCAGCAATCCAGCTGTGAGATGATGAGGGCCTGGACCAGCACCTGCACTGCTTCCCTTGTGAGGAAGCAGTGAACTCTCCTGATATTGTAGAGCAGGTATCTACAGGAGCGAGTCACCGGTGCAATGTTTGGAGAAAATGGCAACTGGTCATCCAGTCACACCCAGGTCCTTAGCAGTCAGAGTTGGGGACACCACAGGGTTGCTGACAGGTCAAGGAGTGACCACGGCTTCCCTGGGAGGGAGAGCAGTTCTGTCTCTTCTGAGGTTGAGTTTCAGATGGCGCACAGACATCCAGTCTAAGATATCTGTCAGGCACGCAGAGATCCGTGTCACCACCTGGGTGTCAGAAGGGAAAAAGAGAAAAACTGTTGGGTGTCATCGGCATAACAGTGGTAAGAGAAGCCACGAGAGAGTATAACAGATCAAAGAGACTTGGTGTAAAGGGAGAAGAGAAGAGGACCTAGTACTGAGCCCTGAGGGACACCGGTTGTGAGGCTGTGGGGCTCAGACTCAGACCCTCTCCATGCCACCTGGTAGGAGCAACCCATCAGATAGGATGTAAACAGAGAGTGCAGAGCCTGAGACACCCAGGCCCCTCCAGGGTGGAGAGGAGGATCTGGTGATTAACAGTGTCGAAGGCAGCAGGTCCAGGAGAATGAGAACAGAAGAGAGGGTGTCAGCTCTGGTGGTGTGGAGTGCTTCTATAACTAAGTGCTTCTTTAAGTGCGTCTTGTGTGGGTCCAGGAGGTCATTCTGTAGGAGATGCAAAGAAAGTTGGTTAGAAACATCACGTTCACGTGTTTTGGATAGAAAGGGGAGGAGGGATACTGGTCTGTAGATTTTAATATTAAAATACCTGAAATTATATATTGTTTTTATTTCTCAGGTTATCCACCCCAAATAAAATATCATATATAGTTTGTGAAATAAAATAGCAAGGCATATATGTATTTTACACACACAAAAAAAGGAAAGACTTTGGTAAATGATGGAAAGCAAGTTTATGCAACGCAGAGGCTAACTCACAGGCGTGGCTTATCTATTAATTAAACAAATAACATCCCAGCATGCATTAGGTCATGTTTAAAAGTGCTGGGCAAACCTTGTTGCCTATAATCATGGCTAGTATTGCAGCAAGAGTGAATTTAAAAAGGGGTGATTGTTGGGAAACGTTTAGTGGGAGCATTTAGCTAGTTGAGCTATGTGTTGACCAAGACAGTTGACTAGCTGATGTTGCAAAGATGTGTAAGGTTAATATCAGTATGAAATTCCACGTGAAAGCAAAGCGCAGCAGCGGACGGAAGCACATACTCCAGGATTGTGATGTCTGTGCATTCATTATCACAGAAATGCAAAGCATGCGAGCAGCCGCAGATCGGCTGACTTTTCAACCTGGGGGAAAGGAAAGCACCTTGTTTCGGTGTCTGGGCCTAAATCACTGCCCCGCCCAGTAGCACCTCAGA
Organism: Aldrovandia affinis; assembly: GCA_029706075.1. Classification (NCBI taxonomy): domain Eukaryota; kingdom Metazoa; phylum Chordata; class Actinopteri; order Notacanthiformes; family Halosauridae; genus Aldrovandia; species Aldrovandia affinis. The sequence continues at coordinate 683,321 of JAINUG010000249.1, read as the reverse complement.
TTCCAGCTTCAGCAGGAGTTCAGTGGAATTGTGAACCCCTTCCCAGCGCGTAGGGGTGAGGGGTTAATCCCTCAGTCAACCGTTTAAACTTTCACGCCTTGTCCTCCTCCGGACACATCTGCTCTTAATCTTAACATCCTTCATCAGCTTTAAAAACAAAAACAGCAAGCGAGGCAAATATATGTGGCTCAGAGTTGGACAGCTGAGTTTGGCTCCCCCGTAAACCGTAAACGAACTATGGACATCATGCTTTAGCCTTTCTGGGTCCCTCGCAGATAAATTATGATGGCTGCTTTCAGCACCAGACTTCACGCGTGTGAAACACGACCCAGTCGGTCACTTTGAGATATTCCTGCCTCTTCTTCTTGTGCTCCCCCCGGACTTCTCTGTGGTGATGTGTCTTGTGATCAGCTGCTGTTGACCTAAGAGATCTCTTCCACATGGGTCCGAAGGAGCGTCTCTCTTATCCCCCAGAGGGTTACATGCTATTTACACAAACTTTTTTGAGGCAAAGTCTCTCTCTGCTTTACTTACAGCCCCTCAAAGGGTCTTTTGCTGCATTGCCACTCTCTGGACATACCCTCAAGCGCCCTCTCCCCCCGCTAACAAATCAAGGGTTCTGGGGCATTCAATATTTTGAGCATAACCCTCATAAGTACATTTCAAGTGCTATAATTCTAAATATATTCTTAATGTCATGTACAGTTAAAATAATGGATAATAATTCCATGTGTCTGCTTTTCTCATGTGCATTGCTCCTCCCACCTTTATGCAAATGAGGAGGTATGTGTGACAGGCAATACAACCTGGCCATGTGATTGGTTCTGGGCTATTTGCTTTTGAGAAATGGCATGATTCAACACAAACATTACAATATTTGGAAATTCCTTGAAGGGGCATCAATCTTGTGACTAGGAGCCGTTGATCGTAAACTTTGTTGTGAATATTTATCTGACATCGATGGCTCATTGGAGTTTATTTGAATAATTGCACCCCATGGGATTTGTCTGACAAAGCAGTTGTCCAAATAGCAACTCCACAATGGTTCAGTAAGAACACCCAACACAGCAAGATTCTGTTGACCAAGCTGGCAGACACAACTAAACATTTCAACATTTAAGTGTATCCACTTAAAATAAATATAAATAATACATAATAAGTTAAATGAAATATCCACTGCAAGCCTTCACAAAGCTATGTTCAAGTCTTCCCCACAACCCTGCTGGGGTGCGATTGTGGGCCTGTTGTTTTTCTGTAGCCAGTCACATGGATCACATCTCAGCAGTCCAGCACCAGCTCAGGTGTGTGCGTGTGTGTGTGTCTTTGTGTGTTGGGGAGGGGGGGTTACTGGGGAAAGCCTGTGATATCCATGATAAATGTTTAGGTTTTGGGAAGTTGGGGTGGTCGGGGGTTTCATGCCTAATCGGACAAGTAAGTGAGGTAGATGATACTTTCCTGCAGCACGGGACAGGAGAATGTCTTTGATGGAGGAGAAGAGAAAGTATTTTTCCTCTTCGTTCATCATCACCAAACACACATACTGTCAGCTCGGGCCTGGTCACATACGATTGACATGGATCTGTGAAGACATGGGGGAATGGAGCTGTGACAGGCCCAGCACTGCATCACCTTGTGTGTGTGTACACAGGCCTGTGAAGGATGTATTACCCACCTTTACCCATCTCTCAAAATGTATAAATTATTGTCTGGGAAGGCTAACTGCCTATATACATGTTTTAAATTGGTAAAAAGTTTTAAATTGACAGATGTTTGTGCAATTGTGTGTTTAAATGTTCAAATTTATACATAGCTGATCCATCATTTCAATTTGTACCTGTAATTGTGAGTGTGAGATCCATTGATTTCTTATTAAGTTCTGCCTGAGTCAATTTGGACTATATAAGCACAGGTGTGTGGGGGGAGAGAGACCTGAGGGGAGAATGAGTCTTTACAATACATAGAGAAGTTTGCTGTTTCAGGGTGTGTTTAAAATAAATTGTGTTTTTGGTAAATTGCTCTCGTCTTTGTTTTGTAAACGATGCATCAGGCAGTATCATCACAAGGCCTATAAAAGCAATGTTTGAAGTGTAGCCAAACAGGCTTTAACACAGAAACTATCTGTATATCTGTGTGTAATGGATTTATCTTTCTCTGTGTGCTTTTTCAACGCATTGCTTGTTCTTATGTAACATGAGCATTGGCATTATTAAATGACATTACTTTTTCCTCATTAAAACTTCACGTCTGGATCTGCAATGTCATAACAGCAAGGTTTGAATAAAAATGTCTCTTCCCTGAATCCAGTCGATTTAACAGTCAAATAGTAACTGGTGGAATCAACCCACAATTCAAAACTAACTCCAAATCAGATTAAAGATTAAATATGTGATCAAAAAATTTATGATTGCTTTGACTCATTTTGCACAATAGAGTTTCAATGTGCAAAACTCATAATACAGAATGTCATACTGCTCATTTTGGGTTCAAAATCTAATATAGCAGGTAAAATACAAATACCGGTGTCAAATGAGAGAATATTATATGCAAAAGGTTATCATAGCACCAGAACATCAGATATTTTCAACAGTTAAATCATTGCTACATTTTCAATATACAGTCATCACCAAACAATGCTGCCAAACACAAAATCCTTCTAATCAAAAAAGAGTTTGAAAGTGTTCTTTGGTCATAACACAAAATGCTATAATCCTAATCTTGGGCTCAAAATCACATATTGCATGCAAAACAAAAATAATTGAAACAAATTAGATTGTATATCATGCAAAAGTTTATCATAGCGTCAGAACATTGGATATGTTCATCGTTGAAGTTTAATTATTGGTGTATTTTCAAATACAACGGCCATTATCAAATAATGCGGTCAAACACAAAATAATTGTCATCAAAAAAGATTATGCAAGGGTCATTTCCTCGTAAATACTGGAAATGATGCACAGCAAACATCCCCTGTGATAGACTGCAGTATACAGGGCTCAACACTAACATTTTACACTGGTGGCACAGTTGCCACTAAGTTTTTCTGTTAGTGGCAGTGGCACATAATTTGGTGGCACAACATTTTGGAGGTAAATGTACGTAATAAGGTGGTAATAAGGTGCAACAGCAATGAGATTTTATTCATACTAAACTCAGAAGTGCATATAGTTCAATAACAAATTAACATAAAATAAATAGATACATAAAACAACTTTATCAATCGCATAAAGGGGGCACCTGTCGCGGCACTGTATGTGCTTGTGGCTTTTGCCGTGGATAGCGAGGGGGTCGCGTTTAAAACGGGTTGCTGCAGACGCAAGTTTGCTACTGCCTGCAACAGTCGGCCCGCATTGTTTGCAGTACACACAGTACATATATTTTCCTGTTTTCTCGTACCTTAGCCATGTGAACTCTTTAAGCCACTCAGGGCGAAATCTCGAGTTAGGGCTACATCTTGGCTTTTTAGCGGAGAGTGGCTGCTCGGTTACCTCGGATTCCTGTTCTGCCGGCTGTGACTGCTCATCGGATTCTGAATCTATTTCTGCGTCTGGTCTAACCTCAGGTGGTGGTGGTGGGGCATTTTTCTTCACGAAAAACGTATCGATGCGCTTCATTATTCTTCATAGGCTATGGTTTTGTGATCGGCAATGATGACCTAGCTTGCTCTAACGTTGTGTCTGACTCTTGCTACTTCTGCTCCGCCCAGACCTCATGTAGCCTAAATAGTCACCAAGACAACAGACATAAACACAACTTAACCGACATAACAAGATCAATGTGAGATCAAATAATCAAACAAAATCGTCCAACTGTTTGACCAAAATATTACTTTAGGATTAAAAAAAATAAAAACATTCTGGTTATTTGTTTTAGTGGCTGCGATGGATTGGCGGCCTGTCCAGGGTGTATTCCTGCCTCTCGCCCGGAACGCATGCTGGGATAGGCTCCAGCCCCCCCCCGCGACCCTGACCAGGAATAAGCGGCTTAGACAATGGATGGATGGATGTTTTAGTGGCACTGGGCAGATTTTCAGTGGCAAATGCCACCAAATTGGTGGCAGTTTCGAGCCCTGAGTATATACAGTATATATACAGTATATATATAGAATATATACAGACGGGTGACAAATTTATATATAGCTATATATATAGCTTGCGTTTTTATGGAAGACAAAAAAAATATTAGATTAGATTACTGTATATGTGCTTTTGCATGTACAGATGTAAATAATCAGAAAAAGTTGTTGTGATGAACAGGAACGAACCCAAACGCAGACACGGAAGGTTAGGATGGAGAGTGAAAATTTAATTATAATAATGAAACAAGCGATGACAGAGGTAGTAGAGACGATGGGCTGGATTCTGGAGGGGATGCACAGGAGGACAGACAGGAGGGAACCGGGGAGGCAGCTAAGCGTGCAGGCAGGCGGGGCTGGCAGGACGAACAGAGCTGGTGGACGGAGGAGTAATGGACCTGAACACGAGGGGAAAACGACAAGAACACGGGTAAACATACAAAACATGCAACACGGAGAGAACAGTAAACACAGCGTAGGAAAACAAGTAACAGGAGTCAGCTTCTACCAGGTAGAGGAAACAACGATCTGACGAAGAGTGACTGGAAAACCGGGGTAGATATACTGCAGGGCTGATGGAAATGATGGGAAGCAGGTGTGCCGGAATGGATGACGGAATTGGCAACAGGTGAACATGATGGGGAGTAATGAGGGAATGATAATAGAATAATTGAAAATAATAAAACAATTAACACAACAATCACAAGGGAGGAACAAGACAACGGAAAAACGAGACAGGAACATCGGGAATATGACAGTACCCCCCCCTCAACGGATGCCTCTGGGCATCTGAACAGGGTGGTTAGGGTGAGACAGATGGAAGTCCCGAATGAGGGAAGGGTCCAGAATAAGGGCGCGGACACCCAACTGCGTTCTTCCGGACCATAACCCTCCCAGTCGACCAGATACTGGAATCCACGACCTCGACGGCGTGCATCCAGCAAACGCCGGACAGTGTAGGCCGGGTGGTCATCGATGATCCGGGGGGGTGGAGGGGCGACGGCAGGAGGGCAGAGTGGGCTATTGGAGACCGGTTTAATGAGAGAGACATGGAAGGAGGGGTGGATCCTCATGGAGGCTGGAAGTCGAAGCTTGACCACAGAGGGATTAATAACAGAGTCAATGGGGAAGGGGCCAATGTAGCGGGGTGTGAACTTGCGGGAAGTAGTGTGAAGGGGAAGATCCTTGGTGGAGAGCCAAACCTCCTGACCCGGTTGGTAGTTGGGCGCCGGGGTGCGATGGCGGTCAGCGAAGCGCCGGTTCCGATCAGTGGAACTAAGCAGGGTAGTGCGGGTGAGCTCCCAGGTCCTGCGACAGCGATCCAAGTGGGCCTGGACCGAGGGAACTGCCAGTTCCTCCTCCTGGACAGGGAAGAGAGGGGGTTGGTAACCAAGGGAAGCCTCGAAGGGGGACAGACCTGTGGACGCGCTGGTCAACGAGTTGTGAGCGTACTCAATCCAGGGAAGTTGAGTGCTCCAGGCCGAGGGATCTTCTGACGTGATAACACGGAGAGACGCTCCCAGGTCTTGATTGGCGCGCTCTGTCTGGCCGTTAGTCTGGGGGTGAAAACCAGAGGACAGGCTTACCGAGGCACCAAGAGCGGCACAGAAGGTCTTCCAGACGTGGGAGGTGAACTGGGGTCCGCGGTCGGAGACGATGTCCAGGGGAATGCCGTGCAGGCGGAAGACGTGGAGGCAGAGAAGGTCCGCTGTTTCAGAGGCAGTGGGGAGTTTGGGAAGGGCAACAAAATGCACGGCTTTAGAGAAGCGGTCGATGATGGTGAGGACCACGGTGTTACCTTTAGACGGGGGGAGACCGGTGACAAAATCCAGGGCGATGTGGGACCAAGGGCGACCAGGAACAGGCAGGGGACGGAGCAAGCCAGCAGGAGGTTGGTGAGTAGCCTTGGACCGGGAACACACGGGGCAGGCGAGCACAAAAACGGGTGTCGACATCGATGGTGGACCACCAGAAGTGCCGCTTGAGCAGGCTCAGGGTGCGGCTGATGCCAGGATGACAGGCGAACCGGGAGGTGTGGACCCACTGAAGGACCTGAGATCGGACGGGGTCTGGGACGAAGAGTCGGTTCGGAGGGCCGGTACCTGGATCTGGATGGGTCTGCTGGGCGTCACGGACAACCGACTCGATCTGCCAGGAGACAGCGGCCACCACACAGGACGGAGGAAGGATGGTCTCAGGAGTAACGGGAAACACCTCGGGGACATGGAGACGGGAAAGGGCATCGGGTTTAACATTTTTAGAACCAGGACGAAAAGTCAGGTTAAAATTGAAACGCCCGAAGAACAGGGCCCAGCGGGCCTGGCGAGAGTTCAGACGTTTGGCCGTTTGGATGTACTCCAGGTTGCGGTGGTCAGTCCAGACGATAAACGGCTGCTCGGAACCCTCAAGCCAGTGGCGCCATTCCTCAAGGGCGAGCTTGACCGCCAGGAGTTCACGGTTCCCGACATCATAATTGCGCTCGGCAGGGGACAGGCGACGGGAAAAAAAAGGCACAAGGGTGGAGTTTCTGGTCCAGGGTAGAGCGTTGGGATAACACCGCTCCCACCCCGGTGTCGGAGGCATCAGCCTCGACCACAAACTGGCGAGATGGATCTGGCAAAATGAGGATGGGTGCGGAGGTGAAGCGCCTCTTAGCTCTCCGCAAAATGCGTCTTCCGCTTCCGAGGACCAGACGAAACGGGTAAGGGAGGAGGTGAGACGAGTGAGGGGAGCGGCAACCCGACTGTAATCCCTGATGAAGCGACGGTAAAATTAGCAAAGCCCAGGAAGCGTTGTAGCAGCTTCACGGAGGTGGGTTTAGGCCAAGTAACCACCGCCTGGATCTTTTCGGGTCCGTCCTAACCTGACCGCTCTCAATGATGTAACCCAGGAAGGAAACAGAGTGAACATGAAAATCGCATTTCTCCGCTTTCACAAATAATTTATTTTCTAAAAGTCTTTGGAGAACCTGGCGGACATGCTGGACGTGCTCCTCGAGGCTGTGGGAAAAAATGAGGATATCGTCCAAATAAACAAAAACAGAGCGGTTTAAGAAGTCCCGGAGAACGTCATTGATGAGCGCCTGGAAAACGGCGGGAGCATTAGTAAGCCCAAAGGCCATGACCAGGTATTCAAAGTGGCCGAGGGGGGTGTTGAAAGCCGTCTTCCATTCATCGCCCTCACGAACCCTCACCAAGTGGTAGGCGTTGCGGAGATCCAATTTTGAAAAAATGACGGCACCTTGAAGTGGCTCGAATGCTGAGCTGATGAGTGGGAGGGGGTATTTGTTCTTGATGGTGATGTTATTGAGGCCACGGTAATCGATGCAGGGACGAAGGGACTTGTCTTTCTTGGCCACAAAGAAAAATCCAGCAGCAACAGGGGACGAAGAAGGCCTGATGAGACCCGCGGCGAGAGAATCGCGGATGTAGCGCTCCATGGCCTCCCTCTCTGGACGGGACAGGTTGAAGAGGCGGCTGGAAGGCAGGGGAGCCCCGGGAAGGAGATCAATGGCACAGTCATAAGGTCGGTGAGGAGGCAGGGAAAGGGCGCGTTGCTTGCTGAAAACCTCGACGAGGTCATGATAAGCAGGAGGGATGGAGGAGAGATTGGGAGGTTCAGCGGTGGGCGTAGGAGCCTCAGGTAGAGCAGGAGCAGAAGCAGACAGCAAGCAAGATGAGTGACAGGAGGGACTCCAGTTGGTGACTCGACTATTGGTCCAGTCGAATTGGGGGTTGTGTGCCACCAACCAAGGCTGGCCGAGGACCAGGGGAGCGTGGGGTGAGGAGAGGACGTGAAACTGGAGGGTCTCGTGGTGATTGCCGGAAAGGGTGAGGTGAAGGGGTACGGTGCGGTGGGTAACTTGAGCGAGGAGCTTGCCGTTGAGAGCGTTGGCATTCAGAGGAGTAGTGAGGGGTTCCAACGCAATGCCAGCTTGGGTAACGAGGTTGGAATCCAGGAAGTTCTCGTCAGAACCGGAGTCGATTAATGCAGACAAGGGCAAGGACTGCTGATTCCAGGACAACACGGCGTTGAGCTGCATATGAGGTCGCGGAGTATGTGGGGTAGTAGTACGACTCGCCAGGACCCCCAGAATCACTGGCGAGCCCCCTCTTTTGGTCGAAGGGAGCAGGAAGACAGGAAATGCCCAGACTGACCGCAGTAAATGCAGGATCCCGATTGCAACCTCCGGAGACGCTCAGCAGGTGCGAGACGAGCCCGACCCAGTTGCATGGGAACCTCTTCGGAGACGGCTGCAGTAGAGACAAGGCTGGGAAGAGAGGCAGCAGGGGATTCAGGTCTCGATCTAGGAGGGTAGAGAGGAGAGCCACGGGAAGAGGAGATGGAGGGACGACGGACAGCTCTTTCCCGGTAACGCTTCAAGGAGGCGGTTATCAAGTCTGATGACCATGGAAATGAGGTCGTCGAGATTATCTGGGTCCTCCCTGGCAGCCAACTCATCTTTCAAAGAGTCGCTGAGACCGTGCCGAAAAGCCCCTTGGAGCGCCCGGTCGTTCAAACGGACTCCGCAGCTGTGATGCGGAACTCCACCGCGAAGTCGGCCACAGAACGGGCACCCTGGTAAATGGTGAACAACCGTTGACTAACGTCCGTACCTCGGACGGGGTGGTCAAAGACATTCCTTAATTCCGAAACGAAGCGGGAGTAGGAGGTGAAATAAGAAGAATTGCTCCCCCACAAGGCGGACGCCCATGCCAGCGCATCCCCCTTGAGCAACCCCATTATGTAGGCGATGCGGGACCCATCAGTGGAATACGAGGTAGGCTGCTGCTCGAAAACCAGGGAGCATTGAATGAGGAAGGCGCGGCACATACCCAGGTCTCCGGCATAACGATCAGGAGCAGGCACGTGAGGCTCCTTGTGCAGGAAAACTGGCGGGTCCGGGGGTGAAGCGACGACAGGAGGGGAACTTCCTTGGACAGCGCGTTGTGAAAACAAGTTTTGTAAAAGATCTTTGTTCTCCTTTACGCTGGTGGAGAGGCAGTGCAGCGCTGTCGTCAGCTCCTGGATGGATTGACCCTGTTGGCCGACAAGAACGCCCTGTAGGGACAGGGCTTGACGGATCTGGTTAGTGTCCGCTGGGTCCATGCTTGGTCAGATCGTTCTGTTGTGATGAACAGGAACGAACCCAAACGCAGACACGGAAGGTTAGGATGGAGAGTGAAAATTTAATTATAATAATGAAACAAGCGATGACAGAGGTAGTAGAGACGATGGGCTGGATTCTGGAGGGGATGCACAGGAGGACAGACAGGAGGGAACCGGGGAGGCAGCTAAGCGTGCAGGCAGGCGGGGCTGGCAGGACGAACAGAGCTGGTGGACGGAGGAGTAATGGACCTGAACACGAGGGGAAAACGACAAGAACACGGGTAAACATACAAAACATGCAACACGGAGAGAACAGTAAACACAGCGTAGGAAAACAAGTAACAGGAGTCAGCTTCTACCAGGTAGAGGAAACAACGATCTGACGAAGAGTGACTGGAAAACCGGGGTAGATATACTGCAGGGCTGATGGAAATGATGGGAAGCAGGTGTGCCGGAATGGATGACGGAATTGGCAACAGGTGAACATGATGGGGAGTAATGAGGGAATGATAATAGAATAATTGAAAATAATAAAACAATTAACACAACAATCACAAGGGAGGAACAAGACAACGGAAAAAACGAGACAGGAACATCGGGAATATGACATTCTAAACAGCCTTTTATGTAGTGGTGAATAGATTATCAATTGTGTTGCAGTGCTACTCACCTGGGCAAGGTTGTTGGAAGTAATGATTCATGACTACAAACACCTGTTGAATTGATTTAGTGATCTGCATTTGTAGTAATGAGCATTTGAACATTGTTGTAATATTAGGTGGCTATATTCTGAGAATGGAGCATAGAGTTTGGTACTTTGTATTAACAGTTTTGCACTTTGTATGTCAGCATAGGATGTAGTGTCTTAAGGTAAGAATTCTACAAGTCAGTTTAACACTTTGTATTAACAGTTTTGCACTTTGTATGTCAGCAGAGAATGTAGTGTCTGAAGGTAAGAATTCTGCAAGTCAGTTTAGCACTTTGCATGAACAGTTTTACACTTTGTATGTGAGCATAGGATGTAGTGTCTTAAGGTAAGAATTCTGCAAGTCAGTTTGGCACTTTGCATTTTGAATTTTGTACATAGAAATTCTGCTGTGCAAAATGAACCTGGGAAGCTTCAACAACTATTACTTGCTTGGAATGAAGACGTTCAATTGATATTGTCAATTGAACGTCACAGATTCAAAATTCCGGAAACTTAATGGTATTCAGGGAAGTCCAAATTGACACTTTGTTAACTCTCGGAGTCAAACCGATAATGCGATAGGTGCTCTGGTGTAATAAAACAAGAACAAGAACTTTTAGCTGCCCAAGGAGTTCCCTTTGATATTTGGGGAGGGGAGAGAGAGAGAGGGGACAGACAACAGTTGGAGGTTTAGCTCTAGTTGGATATTGTAGGACCCAACTGAGCCAATAGCCTAATATCCGTATACTGTCCCACTCTTGTAAATCTTTTTTATTTTTTATTTTTTATTTTTTATTTCCCCCCACTCTTTGTGCTGAAATGTAAAAGCACTTTGAGCTGCATTTTGTATGAAAGGTGCTATATAAATAAAGTTTATTATTATTATTATTATTATTACAAAAACTAGGTATCAAACAGCAATTTACTCTTTTATGGGGTTGTTTTCCTTAACCTTGATGATATGTGGGAAACAGAGTGCTTCATTGGTACAGGAACAGAAACACTGCCAGCACTTTACATTGACATGCTAGTAACAGCAACTTTGCAGAAATAAAAGAAGTGGCCATAACATTTGTGAAATATGACAAATCCACCAAAAAACATTACAACTTTTTTTAATACCGTTTTTAAAATCACGTTCTATTTTTGCCAACATTCCATGACATAGATACAGGCATTCACTGAGGAGAAAGCTAATAGGAGCCAATACAAGATAGAGAGAGGAGTTCTGGAAAATACAATTTAAATGGTGTGTAGATGTGTGGTGGCTGGCTGCTCTAACATGGCAAGTCAGGAAAAGGGTCCACAGGTTGCCCATCAATAATGAGAAGATGAAGAAAACATGGGAAAAATGGGTGCAATGTGGTCAGTGAGAGATCCAAAACACTCAGCTATATTTGTAGAAAAATATTTAGAAGAATACCCTGATGAGTGATCTTAAAACTCACGGCAGGACAGTCTGTTGTTTTTTATTTTTAACCAAGTCGAGGGGAAGATGGGAGACCTGCAATGAAGAGGCAGAGAGAAGCGAGAGAGGATTAGAGAGATATGTTTCACACCAATTTAACTTGTTAGTTCACTAGCTTAACTACTGTATCAAGCAAGCTAGCCTGCCTTAACACCACTAACGTTGCACCAATGATCTGTCCAAGATACCACAAAATACCTAACTCCTGATAACAGCCGGTTATCTATTTGGCCAGCCAGCTAGCCTGCCTTGCAGCTTTTCAACATATACATATATTGAATATGTTGATGTTAGTTCACGAGTGCCCATGAGACTAAATGTCTAAAACAAATGCAGATGCTGAGCCCTAAGTTTACTCCCACCCACCTTCCTTCCAAAACTGCAGCTGAGTTTGTCGCAGCAGAAACATGCTTTTTTGGAGTTGGCACAGGTAGCTAGCTCTTCATGCCACATGACGCTCGCAAACAACTGTAGCACGAATAGCATAACATCATAATATAACTCACCCAGCAATTTCAATTCCAAAGCTAGTTTCATCATCGAAAATTGATAATCCTGTATATGAAATTCCATTTACATTTGCCATTTTCCACAAGCATAACAATGATCATAATATAAACAAGATCGCAGTTAGCTAGCACTGACTGTCCACAGGGTTGAGGAGTGAAAGTGGGAAATGTTAGGTGAATAGTCACACAAACAAAAATGCCATGGTGAGGTATGGACTAGTTTGTCTTAAATCAATAAATTAATGTAAAGTACATCCTGCTTTTTATTTCGAGTTGGTTCATTTGATAGCTAGCTTGCTAATTATTCTCACTCTGTGAAGTATCTAGCTAGCTTAGCATCATCAACATTTGACACCAATTCAGACAGACTTTGATGATGAGAGACATGGCACAAACCTGTAAGGCATATATTGCCCTGGTGTTGGCGCCCATATTGGGGAACTGTCTCACTCACTGCCTGAGAGATAAATATTGGAGTCGTTTTGCCACCCACTTATATTACAGTATATAATTTTTCCAAATGCCCAACGTCACACCCTGAGCATTCTATGAAAGTAGGAAAATGTATTGTCGGAACAGTGAAGTTAGAATAAAAATGGTCTATTCCCCAAATCCAGTAGCCTTAACAGTCAAATGCCCTTGTTTAAAGTTCAGCACTCTGAATACTGAACACAAGTGGCATCACGCATTAAAACCCCTCACTTATCCTACATGTAATATCTATTTATTTCATTTAATATAATGACTACTACACAGGATATGAATGATCGATTAAATGTCCAAATTCGTTGACAGGCAGACCAAACTGGTGGATCAACCTTCATCAAAATATATAACTCACAATTCTATTAAAATTAACAGCTGGTTTATTCAGTTACAACAGTTAGACAAAATATTCAACGTCCAATCTACGTACAGACAAATTAACTTAACAAATACTAATTTGGAACATAATATGTAGGGTTTAGTTCTGTCTCCTCACATATGGAACTTTTATCATTACCATTTCACAAGCTTGCTCGTACCACGTCAAGCTCCGCTGTCATCTGGCCACGACCTAAAAGATGTAAGTTCCCCAACAATTATCACCCACATGGAAATAAACATTCAATTGGATATTCCGGCTTAACAAATACATAAAATTGACATGTAACAATCACAAAAGAGATGAAATGGAAGAAAATGATACCAAACCAAGCTTGTCTCTCTCCAAATGCAAAGCACATGCAGGCAAAGTGTTAGCTGGCACCAGATCTACCAAGAGAAAAAAAAGGATAGAGCAACTTGTGGAATTCCCACCAAAATCTAAGCATTGTGTCACCAGCAGGTCAGACTTTAAGTGTTGGGGGCGGGGGGGGCTCACTCACCCTTCTTAGCCCATAATTTACGATTTGGGGGGAGTTCCAGCGCAAGCCAGGTTCAGACCTTATTTTTATATTTTTGTTTTGGATATCAAACATCACTAGGGCCTGGTGAAGCCAGCTTCATTTATACTGAGATGTTGGTTGAGCTGATATTTTGGGAGGCATCATATGCTCAAGAGCATTGTTACCAAGTGAAGAGACCAATCATACCATGTTGACCTCCATTTTAATCTGGCGGGCCATAATTATTTTCTTTATGCTCCGTAATATTCAGCTCATAGTTAGCATCCTGAAGTTGTAGGGTGTGGCACTGGTTCATCATACCCAAGTGCCTTGGCTTCACTCACAGAGCCATAAACCCGCCAAAGATGGCCCCACTCTGTCTGCCTGCACAGGATGGCTAAAATACACCTCCCTGACAGTATACATGGGCATATTTATATAGGCACCGTGCTTCTATTGAGGTACTGTATATTGATACATTTCATTATCTGTGTCAATGCTTGTCAGATGCCCAGAGAGCCACAGGCCTATTCATTTCAACCGGAAAAAAAATGTTTTGAACCTTAAAATCAGAAACCAGTTTAATTTTAGACCCAAGAAACCAAGTGAGGTGAGTTCATTGTGTACTAAGTTGCTTTAATTGATCAATTAAATGCTGAGTAACAATGAAATCCAGCATCCTGTTGCTCCCCAGGATCATGGTTGGAGACCCCTGCCATAGTCTAGTGGTTCTCAGTCTTGGTCCTAGTGCACCCCTGTGTATGCTGGTTTTCGCTCCAACCAATCTCTTGATTATTTAAGGTTGTTAAACATGTTTAGGTCCAATACATTTTTACCTGAAATCCTGATTTCAACACAATGCAGATTTGGCTCATTACCATTTGCTTTGGTTTTGAACTTTACTGATTTCAGCTGTTAGTCTATCAATAAATCAAGTAAAAATGTAACCTCTCTCAAAAGGAATAATTTGCCACAGCACATTACAGAAAATGAAATAATTTGTGGTTTTAGAACTGCTCTGATTTCTTTGTGATCTAACTGACTAAAAGTCCTTAAATTAATATAGAATATTAATTATTTCTAACATGAATATCTGTTTCTGACATCATGTGATATTAAGATGATAATGTTAAATCCTCCCACATTTGACATTAAAAGTGTCTAATTAAGATAAATTAACAGCTCATTATACTTCAGTAATAGCAATTATGGCTGGAATAATAAAATGGCCTCAGCATACACAGAGGTATTGAAGGACAGAGGTCCAGAAGCACTGCCTTAGAGCAATGTGCTTTACCTCAGCTGCTCCACTGAAAACCTCCACTGGAAGTATTGTAAATTGCCTGTGTTAAGAATCCCTGCTAATCCGACAAGATGGAAGTTTTACAATCTGTAATAACAGGGCGGACAGCTCAGGCAGTGCCTGACACATATCATACACACGTTGTTCACAGACAGACACGGGGGAGGAGCTTCCACAAAGTGGAAGAGTCCAGAGTCATCCCCCTTCCCTTTCAAACCACACTGAGAGGAAACAGAGTCACACCAGGAGGGTCACACCAGGATGGTCACACCAGGAGGGTCTCACCAGGAGGGTCACAACAGGTCCTCACACTGGGCAGGTCACACCAGGAGGGTCACACTAGGACGGTCACACCAGGAGGGTCACACCAGGAGGGTCTCACTGGGAGGGTGAGCTCCTGTCTGCAGCTCCTTCTGCCCTCACTTGCTGATAAAGAGTTGTGAAAAGTTCAAGTGGTTTCGTCTGGCTCAGCACCATATGAGCCTGGGCTGTGCGTGTATGTGTCTGTGTATGTGAGTGCGTCCTACAAGGAGGACCAGATTTCTCTGGCTCAAACGGGAGTCCGATAGATTAACAAACAATGGCACGATGCCCCGGCCAACATTCCTTGTGTGAGTGGATGTGGCCGTTCCCGGAATCCGAGGGTTCAGCGGAAGTTTGGAAGTTAGGAAGCGATGCGTTATCAGAGTTAAAAATGTTTAAAGGCCAAACAGCCGCACTTGGAGAAAGCAAATGGTAGCTTCTTTACATTTACACTTTACATTTTCATAAAAATGTAGTTGTCTTGTAGTTGTGGCTGAGACTATTCTCTTTCTGATGACTTGGTGAATGTATTATCTTAATATGATTGTATATATAGAGAAAGAGAGAGAGATATTTTCCTTAGTTCTTCCTGCTGAATCCATTCAATGGACTCACTCGCGTGATCACAAACAGCCCTTTTCCGGAATGCATTTCAATCTTCTTTTTGTTAAATTTTTCTAGGGGGAAACATGGAAAAGAGATAAAAGCTGAATAAATAAATAAACCAGGATTAATTAATAGGCAGGCAGTAGTCCCCATACTGATACACAGCTGTACAGCCTGACCCAAATGTCACATGGTCCAGCAGATCATCTCATTTGATAGTTTATATGAGGGACTGAGTTCTCTATGCCTGGCAGCTGATATCAGTCATCAAAACAGAATATGCATTATCATGGTGTAATACACTCACTGGCCACTATATTAGGTACACCTGTACACCTGCTCGTTAATGCAATTATCTAATCAGCTAATCATGTGGCAGCAACTCAATACATAAAAGCATGCAGACATGGTCAAGAGGTTCAGTTGTTGTTCAGACCAAAAATCTGAATGGGGAAGAAATGTGATTGAAGTGACTTTGACCGTGGAATGATTGTTGGTGCCAGACGGGGTGGTGGAAGTATCTCAGAAACTGCTGATATCATGGGATTTTCACGCACAACAGTCTCTAGAGTTTACAGAGAATGGTGCAATAAACAAAAAACATCTAGTGAGCAGCAGTTCTGTGGGCGAAAACACCTTGTTAATGAGAGAGGTCAGAGGAGAATGGCCAGACTGATTCAAGCTGACAGGAAGGTGACAGTAACTCAAATAGCCACATGTTACAACAGTGGTATGCAGAAAAGCATCTCTGAACACATAACATGTCAAACCTTGAAGTGGATGGGCTACACCAGCAGAAGACCAGTGGCCACTGAGAGTATATATTGTAGCAGAACCCAGGGTGTTGAGTTGCAACTCCGCCAGTGATCAATAATAAAAGCGATAAACACAGTTTTATTTATTATTTCAAAGGGGAAAGGGAAGGGGAAGGGAAAAAGTTATCCAATATCCGTAATCCAATATCCAAGTCCAGTTCAGTTCCTCAATCCAGTCCAGTAGTCAGTACACAAAGGGGGGCCCTCAAACAATCCAAGTCAAACACGATAAGTAATCCAAAACACTTCTCCAAAATTCTCTATAGCATTCTCTCTCTCTCTCTGCAATCACCACCCTACTCCTTCCCCGTGTGACAGGGATCCGCCCTTTAAATAGACCTCTGAACATCCTTCAGCTGTTTGTAAACTTGGATGGGCTGCAGGTGCGTTCCCACACTTCCTGTCTGGCCATATAGGGAAAAGGGGTGGAGCCAGCATCCCACCACGTACCTCCCATCAATCACTCGCCCTTAGGCTGCCTCCGGGCGGCTGCCACAATATATATATATATATATATACAGAAGTGTATATATATAATAGTGCCACTTGGGGTGGGGGGACACTCAAGGACCTTTTCAGAGGGTGTAGGCGATCTAAGAAATCCGGAGGAGGCAGTTTTCCAAACAAATGATGTTTATTAAACTTATTCTCTTTAAATTTATTTCAAATTTATTTCAAATTTTTGCCATTTTTCTTCCAATTTGGTTGCCAATTAAACCCTCTATTTATTTCAACTCCCCACCCCCACGAGTCCGCTGCCCAAGACACACATTCCTGGTCATTTGTTAGCCGCCTCTTCCGAGACAGAAACTATTCCACGGACGCCCCAACCTTCTCTTCGATGGACCCGTGCCGGCTCTCCCTCCCCCCTCCCCCGAAGGCGGACAGCCAAATGCCGCCTCCGATCGGGCTGCCGACCAGAGCCGGTCTGGTAGAAACGTGGGTTTCGATCCGTGTCTCTGACGGGCAGGGCACACCACTCCAAAGCGTGGTGCGTTGACCGCTCTGCCATCCGCCAGCCTTTATTAAACGTATTACTGACAACAAACACAAAAGGATGGGGTATTTCCTTCCTTTTCTCGTTGTCTTTATTCATAATCCAAATCGTTAATCCAAGCTAGGTCCTCATACAATCCACAGTCTTTACACAAATAGGGTTCTCAAAAAAATCAAATTCCAATCCTAAAAGCAATCCAAAACAATTCAAATCCAAAACAATTCTCTAATTCTCTCTCCACCACTCCACCATCATATTTCTGTCTGTATATGCATGTGTGGGTGTGTTGGGGGGGGGTCTGGTTGTCTCTGCACCCTGTACTACTGACCACAAACCCTTTCCCCAAAAGATATGTGTCACAGTTATGTCATGTAATATTTTATGTAATTGTACACAAGTCCCGGCTTCTCCCGTTTCCTTGGAGACGCGTATCTGTTTGCTGCACACGCGTTGCATTTCCCAGCATATTGGTGCCCTTTTTCTCCTTTGTATAGTACAGTATGTCTGCTGCAGTGGCTAGAAAAAGCCCATTTGAAGCCACTTGATTCCTTTACCTCTCTCCTCTGTATTTATGTGCATGCGTCCACCAGTAAAACACGAGTACAGCTTCTGATGTGATGTTTTCCTGGCGTTTATTCAAGCGGTCGATATCTGCCTGCCATGCTCCGGGAGACTTTCAAAGTCTGAAATCTTTTTACATATTTCCCGATTGGTGCTTTTCAAGAACCGTTTTCTCGGATTTGCTTTGAATGTTCTTTGGTCGTCATGATGAAGCTTATGTTTGGAAATGCACAAAAAAACTGTGGGACCTCTCACAGACAGGTGATTTGAAATCATTTAAATTAAATACTTTAATGGAATTGAAACTTAATTGGAGGTGGACTCCAATCAAATAATTATTACCATATTTTACCGTAGTTATGATGTTATTTTCAATATAAGCACCACCCGCATTCTGACACCAAACCCACTGCTGGTGTGCATGGCAAATCAGAATTTTGGTCCCATAACAGCCGGTCCCAATCGGAGTTCCAACGCTGTTTAACAAACTGCAGATATTGATTGCCCTAAATGCTGTTTTCTGGCAATCCTTCCAAAAAGCCTGTTGGCATGGAAGATATGATGATGGTTGATTTGGAGGATATGATGATGGTAGATTTGGAGACTTTGTGCCCTAAAATGAAACCAGGTTTTGTAGATCTCCAACTGTGGCCCCTGCATTTTTCTTTGCCTCCCAAACAGGTTGCCTCACTCTGTGTGCCTCTACCAGGCAGGGTTACATTTACATTTCTTAATTGTTACATAATAGTGGAAAGTGGTATCTTTAGTTTATTTGTTTGTAACCATCTCCTGACTTGTGAAGGTCAACAACCCTTTGTCGTGTTTCTTCTGAGAGTTCTTTGCCCTTCCCCATGGTGATGGATGACAAATGGATTGTTACCTCAATTTTTTTTTTTACACCCCAGTGAAACAGGAAGCCATGGGAGAACACAGAACTGTTCCAATACAATACAGATTAAGATTAATTTTAAAAAGTAACATGTTTATGCAGATTTATTTTTGTTGGATTTTATTTCATATAATTATTTGGGGTTTTAATAATTGTAACATCTATTTATGGAAAAATATTATGTATGTATAGTTGTAAAAGAGGTTGGTTTAAGAAGAATAAATTACCTGTGGGTGTGGTGAGGATTTGGATCATGTATTCGTATAAAATAATATAATTTCCCCATTTTGAGCACATAATATAGTATCGCATTACTGTATGGTTTATTTTATACAGCCTTCTTTGCTCATTAGAATAACAGACTCATCATTTGACTGCACCTTAAAGGGGCTACAGACCTCTGTATCTCCCTAGACCAGCTGAAAATAAGCTAAGAAATACTCAAAAATGTTCTACAGAATTATTTAAGATAGTTTTTCAGAGGAATGGAATCTAGTCAAAGTACACATAAGAAATGTTACTTTTTATGGGGATACAAAAAAGCCAAAGAATTATGGAACCTGAGGAAAGTTATGGACCACTTCAATATTTAAATACTTTTCTAACCCATACCATATATTCTGGGAAAGTTGCTTGACATCCCCCAAACTCTAAGAATACATTTTATAGTCCTAAGTATGATTACAAAAAAATCTTATTAAGTTATAACATTTTTTCCATCATTGATGATAATTTGCTTCCTAAAACTCATCAGTTAATGAAAAGTGGAGCAATCTTCATAATGAGACAGATAAGTAAGCAGGCCCTCATGACATATCACCAAATGTACTTGAGTAGGATTATTTATAAACTTATAAGAGTGTGTTTTTGTCAAACGTCTGCCAGATGAAGAGTACTGTATCCAATTGAAGAGTGTTTTTCCCAAACTCACTGTCCACTTTGATCAATTCTGAGTTTTTTTGCATGAAAAATCACATTTTAATACATAACTCCCTAAGAATAATAGTGTAAAAGTACAACTGCAAATATTTAACCATTTATCAGAAAAATAATACCCACCTTGAAAAATATGGTTTATCAAAACTGACTCAGTCCACTGAGTGAGTTTTGTAAAAACACTCTTCTGTTCTGTGCACCACACCATAAGAATGAAACAGAAACTCTTGAAAAAGTGACATAGTGCTGGATACCATTTAGAGACACCAATGGTACTCACTCTTGCCCTTGGGCCTGGCTTTTGTTTGACCAAAAAATCTGCAACCAAGTGACCAGGAAACCAGGTTTTAATTGATCGATTACGTGCTGAGTAACAATAAAAACCTGCAAAGCCTGTCGCTCTCCAAGGACGAGAGTGAATACCACTGCTATATACCATAGGCAAAATAAGGAGCCAGAATTGAGTGAATGGCTCATTATTCACACCAAACATTCCTGTGTTCTTATGTAAGTTCAACAGGTGCATATGATTGAGATTCAGGCTTACATCGTTGTTCCTGAATCTGAATTTGGCCTTTTTATCCCAACCTTGAAATGCTTGCAGATCCTACAGAGCTTAAGCCGTTTCTTTGATCCATATACAAGGATTACTATGGGAAGGAAAGAAAGCAACCCGTGTTCTCTTTGTTGAATCCGTCTGCTAAACACTGCCCCTGTCAGCTGTGTGTGGAGTCCCTTAGAGAGCAGACCAGTGGGAGCTGCTCAGAGGAAGCAAGGGAGGCCA
Source organism: Aldrovandia affinis (assembly GCA_029706075.1). NCBI lineage: Eukaryota > Metazoa > Chordata > Actinopteri > Notacanthiformes > Halosauridae > Aldrovandia > Aldrovandia affinis. Next base: position 662,914 of record JAINUG010000249.1, on the reverse strand, counting down.
AGACTCCTCTACAAATGAGTCGACTCCAGATTATTTTCTTGTTACATAGTTAAAAATACGTACATTTCTTGCACTTACAAAATCAATGGGATGCCTTTTCTGACTCTGATTGTAAAATAACAACTTCGTGAGTCAAATTTAGCCACGTCTGGAGGACAGGCTTCACAGGCGTCGACTCATACAGAGCTGGGGCTGCAGGCAGGGCTGGACTGGCTATATAGTCTACCGGGCCGATTCCCGGTGGGCCGGTCTAGTTTTGGGCCGGTAGGGCCGGTATAATTATTATTTTTAATTTAAAAAAATATAAATATATATTTTTTTTTTTTTGTCATCTAACGGCCAACAAAAAATGGACAGCGGCCCATTGGTTCATTTTCTATACTGACACTGGGCCGGCCCAATCACATGCTTTTTTTTGCCATCGAAGACTGCAAGGATGTCGTAGTGATGGGCGGTGTCCGACCGATTGTGATGGGCCGGTCTGAGCCAAATGGCAGGGCCTATTTTTTGTCCCAGTCCAGCCCTGGCTGCAGGGCAGTGACACTGGAGCTTCCCATGAGGTCAGACACCTGAGATACAACCAATCATCTCTTTTAATCAATACTACACTTCCATCAGTAACCCTTTGGGGAAGCACCATGGTGTGCTGAGGAGTTCCTCTGATGCTGATATCCAGTTTGAGAAACAACACTTAACTTGTGTGTTTTTGGTAGGGTTTGAAAACAGCCAATTTTGTTTAGCTGGCTAACTTAATAATTGCTAATAACAGCTAGCTTTGCATACTAACATGATGCTAGCTAGCAAGCTGGCTAACAAGGTAATTGTGACTGCCCACATGGCTGCAATCAATGGAGAAAATTGTGGATCGGATTTTACTAAACTAGTTTGAGTTATTTTGATCACATCACACAGAGGGTAGAGTAAAACCTGCTATGGATTTGGTCAGAATGCTGAAATCAGGGGCTCATTTAATAAAAGTGTTATGCAAAGATTTTCACTCCCGGATCACAAATTATTGTCAAAATGCATTTCAGACAATTATATCACGTATAGTTTTGCAGAAATTTGCTACCACTTCAGGGTTATTATGAATATATATTAGAAATCCCCTAGTGTTCGTGTTGCAAGACACAGTAGTGCACCTGTGGTGCAGTTGTAAAAGAGGTTGGTTTAAGAAGAATAAATTACCTGTGGGTGTGGTGAGGATTTGGATCATTATGGCCAATCAATTCATCAGCTTTTTACCCCCTTTAAGACCTTTGCCATAAAGAACTAGCAATTTTGTCATGTCTGATGAAGAGCAAGCGCCATGGCTTGTGAAAAGCACGTTATGAGACTTGCTCTCACTACAATAAAATGGAGCATGTAATTGGACGGTATCATGCGGCAATACTAAACTAAATGAAACATGCACATGTATCCAATTCCTACTGATAAAATTGCTTTTCTCAGTAGAAAACTGATATACAGTAGGTGTCCAGGGGGAGGATGCAGAAATGATAGGCCCATCAGTTTAGTTTGTGTATTTTCATCAAAGCCGCATATATTAAAACTTGTTTATTAACAATATTAACTATGTTTCATTGATGCACTTGTGATGCTGCATGTTGTGTCCCGCATTTTGTCTTGGTGTGCCATGTCCCATAACTATGGATGTTATTTTAATACCATGTTGTAATGTTATTACAACATAATGAATACAGATTGTATTTCAAATAGTTGTTGAACGATTTGCCTCAGAGTGATGTGAAATACAGAACAAAAGCCTTGTGTGATGTTTAAAAAAAAATCACATATCTGCCCTATCTGTTAATATATGGCCATTAATAACATCACCAAACTAGCACATCATGTCCTGCGTTTGAGTTAAGAGGTGGTCTGGGTGGACGAAACGCAAACAAATGATCAGACATGAAACTTGCATATTGCCTAATGCTTTTATTGGCACATCCCCCATTGCGCTGCCCAACCCATGTTGACGCAAACGCCTATATTGTCAACCATGAAACTATCAAACTGGGTGGAGGCAAGAAATATTCCATTTGTGATGTCCTGAAACTAGCAAATATAATTACCACTTCAGTCTCAGAAAAAAAAGATTTGTGGGGGTGGGATCAAGATGAATGCTTTTAAAGAGGAACGCTCTAAGATATCTAGAATTTGATGTTTTTCTTTACTTCAAAAAAGTGTGTTTTGATTTTTGTGATGGTCTAAGTAGCCAAAGCTACTTTGTGCATACTGCTTACAGAGTTCAGATCACTACATCCTGTCTGTGCAAAATCAGAGCTATGGCTACTGGAGCAGCTATGAGACCACCACGGAAATCAAAACAGGTTTTTTGGAAGTAAGAATAAACATAAAATTCTAGATATCTGGGAGCGTTCCTCTTTAAATTTTCGAAAGAGATTAATCAAGTGGATTACAGAGGTTATTTCAAGGTTAGTTCTGTCAGTAGAATAAGAGGGCATATAGTGGGTATAATAGAATAAAATATAAATTTTCAGGTTTTATTTTCTTACTTACATTACATTTACATTTTAAGCATTTAGCTCTGGATAAGAGCGACTTACAAGATGTGCATAAATACATGGTAGGAACAATCATAATTCGCGCAAGAGATCAGTGCAGTAATACAGCGATAGACATCATTGCAGGCAGCTGCGTACCATACCTGTAACACTGGGAAGGAAAAGGTCTTTTTAAATTTTTAAATTTAATTTTTTTAAATTGAGGAATCAGGGATACAAAGTGTTGTAGGCAGTGGTGATGACAATTAGCTATATGTACAGAATTCAGTGGTGGTGGAGTCTGAAAAGGTGGGTTTTGAGTCTCTTGCGGAAGATCTCAAGTGATTCTGCGGTCCTGACCAATTGCGGAAGGTCGTTCCACCACCAAGGGGTCAGGACAGAGAAGAGGCGAGACCACGAGGAGCGGCTGCCAGGCGCCCGGAGGGATGGGACAGTCAGTTTGCCAGAGGAGGCGGAGCGGAGGGGTCTGGCTGGGGTGTAGTGAGTGATGAGTGACTGGAGGTATGGGGGAGCAGTACCTCTAGCCGCTTGAAAAGCAAGCACCAGTGATTTGAATCTGCTGCGTGCTGCAATGGGGAGCCAGTGCAGAGAGGAGAGTAGAGGGGTGACGTGGGTTGGTTGAACACCAGACGTGTGGCAGCATTCTAGACTAGTTGCAGTGGCTTCATGGCACAGGCCGATAGGCCTGGCAGCAAGGAATTGCAGTAGTCCAGACGTGAGATCACCAGGGCCTGGACCAGGAGTTGTGTGGCCTCTTGGGTGAGGAACAGTCGGATCCTCCGGATGTTGTGGAGGGAGAATCGGTAGGTCCGAGTGATCGATGGAATGTGGCCTGAGAAGCACAGTTGGTTGTCCAGGGTCACTCCAAGACTCCTGGCAGACTGGGACGGAGACACTATGGAGCGTTCCACGGTGATTGATGCATCAATCATCGGGGAGCCCTTTGCTGGGAGGAAGAGCAGCTCATTTTTCCCCAGGTACAGCTTCAGGTGGTGTCAGCCAGATCGGGACCTGGGTCTCCGAAGGAGTGAAGGAGAGAAAGAGTTGAGTGTCGTCGGCATAACAGTGATAATAAAAACCATGAGCAGGGATGACAGAACCAAGTGACTTAGTGTACAGGGAGAATGGGACGGGGCCTAGCACTGAGCCCTGCGGAACTGCAGTGGAGAGGATGTGGGGAGAGGAGAGGGATCCTCTCCAGGCCACCTGGTAGGACTGGTCAGCCGGGTAGGACTTGAACCATGTCAATGCAGATCCAGAGATTCCCATCTCGACGAGAGATGAGAGCAGGAACTGGTGGTCCATGGTGTCGAATGCAGCTGACAGGTTGAGGAGGAGGAGGACGGAGTTAAGGGAATGGGACTTAGCCACGTAAAGAGCCTCAGTGACCGCAAGGAGAGCAGTCTCTGTGGAGTGGCCTGCCTTGAACCCAGATTGATTAGGATCAAGCAGGCCATTCTGTAGGAGATAAGCAGACAGTTGGTTATAGACAGCCCGCTCTAGTGTTTTGGAGAGGAATGGGAGGAGAGAGACAGGTCGGTAGTTGGAAATGACAGCAGGATTCAGAGAGGGTTTTTTGAGAGGGGGGACGACATTTTTGAGAGAACTGGAAGAGGGGGGGAGGAATGGGATCGAGAGGGCAGGTGGTGGGATGGTGGGAGAGAACAAGTTGAAGGATGTCCGAGTCAGGGAGGGGGAAGAAGAAGGACAGAGGAGTGAGGGCAGGTGGGGTGGGATTAGGTGGGAGAGAACAAGTTGAAGGATGTCCGAAGGATGTCATCCGTGGTTAGGGGAAGAAGAAGGGGGGAGAGGAGGTGAGAGGTTTAGAGTTTTCGATATTTGAAACAGAAAAATATTGCAGAAAAAGCAGACTTAGCAGAGGAGAGGTTAGAGGAAAAGGTAGCCAGGAGTGTGTGGAAGTCAGTCAGAGCCACAGGGGATTTGGATTTTCTCAATTTCCTTTCTGGAAGGAAGTTTGCTCGCAGTTTGAGTCAGTCAGCCTGAATGGAGTCAGTTAGCCAGGGGGTGGGCGGTCAGAGACGAACAGGTTTAGTGGATAGAGGACAGAGTGAATGAAGTATTTTTCAAAAGTATATGAGTAATAATAAAAATAATAGAAGCAGCAGAATTGATAGAAAGGTCTATAGACCTGCCATGGTGTGGGAATCACTTTTATATCTCATTTTTGTTATTCTGTTATTCCAACACATTATAGATATATCTATATATCTATCTATTTGCTATAGATAGATAATTTGCCTAGTGTTTCTCTTTCCATTTCCAATAAGAGGGAAGTGTTAGACTGAAGGTTAACTGAGTGTGAATGGGTGTGTTATGTGGCTATGCACACACCATGTTTATACAGAATAATGCATTTGGTGGATATGGGTTACACTAATTAAGACATACCTGCGTTCTTCAATGCATGAGATGCATCTCTCCAATCTGTCATTGCTTTTTATCAAGAGAGAAGTAACTGAGAGTATTGACTTCAATAGTGTCACTGAGACATTTGCGAGGATGAAGAAAAGAAGAACACAGTTGGAGTAGCAGCTCCTTCGAAGACTTTTATTTTTATTTTTATGCCTTAGCAGCTGACAAGAACTATGTATGGTAAGTAAGACCTTTTTTTGTACTAGCTATATGCTAGGGTACTAAAAATAATTTAAATACTTAAATATTATTTTAATATTAAATAATTGACAGGTTAATTGGGGGCCCTCAACACTAAAACCCCATCAGAAGAAAAAGCTCATTTAAGAACCTTTAGCTGAATTCACAGCTGTGAGTCTATTTGGGTAAGTCTCTACCAGCTTTGCACATCTTTTCACACATTCTTCTTTACAAAATTGCTCCACCAGGTTGGGCGGGGACCATTGCTAAACATCAATTTTCAAATCTTTCCACAGATTCTCAATGGGATTGAGGTCTAGTCTTCGACTGGGCCACTCCAGGTCATATAGTTTGTGGCTTTTGCTTTATGCTTTGGGTCATTGTCCTGCTGGAATATAACTCTTCTCCCAAATCCCAGGTCTCTTGTAGACTGCAGCAGGGTTATCCCCTGGCCAAGATTTGGCCCCAACCAAATCCCAATTAAATCCATTTTGATTCCATGTTGTAACAAAATAAAATTGTATAAAATGTCCGCTGTAGGTGGAAATTAGTTAAATGTAAATTGCACACTGATACTAGTGATACTTTTTAGTTTTTTACACAAAGAGTTGGAAGTTGGAGCAGTGCAAGCAGCAACCCTCGGAATGTTAAAGACCAAACTTGAAAACGATGAGTCTAGATGTGTTGAAAGGCCTGCTCTTAAACTGCTCCTCTAATGGTATTAAATACGTGAAATTAACATTTGCATCAAAACATTGTGTGGGTGGCACAGTGGTGACTCTAACTGGCAATTCCAAATTGGGGAGAAAAATATGGAACAAAACAAACAAAAAAAGATATAACCTGATAGATGTTGCCCGTCCTTTTCCAAATTACATTGAAATATTGTTTCCATTTCTTGCAAAAGTACAATAATTAAAAAGTACTTTATAAAGTAATGAATTTCCAGAATGTTATGTGTTCTCCTTACCAGCACTTATCTAGGCCAAATTAAATTAATCTAGACTTTTACAATTACTCTTACTGACTGGATCAAATTCTTAGCAGACAGCTTTATTGCAAAAAGAGAAAACAAAGATTCCCTTTCTCCCTGGGAAATAAACTGCAGCTGTTTGTTCTGTTGTTTCTCTGTTTTATGGTTTCATTTGCATGGCAATAAAGAACAGCATAGACAATGACCTTTTAGAAAGACAGTGCTTTTAAATGACATTTGATGTCACATTCCACGTTGTTACCAATTGGGATGAAAACAATAGACAATATATTTTCTGCATATTAAAAATCTCAATAAAATATGTACAAACATTATCTTAATACAATCTGTGACACTCTCACGATGGAGCTCTGGTAGCAGGTTTTTCAGATTAAGCATGCGCAGTAAAATACATAAAAAGCTTCATGACTAAAGCAAAGCTTGGATTGTTTGTTCAGGCGTATAAACAGGCCTTGACTAGATACAGCTTCTTCATGACCTATAATATGTGTATTCTGACACAATTCTTCTTCCACTTACCTTTGCAGTTAAACACAATTTATGTTGTATGCACAATTCATCATCATTAGCATTTAGCGGAAGGGGAACAAATGTAATGAAAATACTTTAGTATTATATTTATCAACTGGGCATTAGCTGTAAATGTACAATTTTTGTGCAATTGTAACACATTTGTAAATCAAGGACGTGGGTGATTTATAAGATAAATGCGCAAGATCTGTTTTTCCATATTGTTTGGAAAAGCAATAAAGACTACCCCATTTTAATAATGACGACAATGTCATGTTGGAACCTTAGTATATTTGAAAGTATGCTCAAATTACTATTGTAAACTAACATAATTTCTACTTTAGTTTAGCACCGCACAGAGCAACAATATTGTTGAATCATTGCCATAACGGATGGATCACAGAACACTGGTTTAGAATCAGGTTATAAATGAAGAAATAGGAAAGATCTCATGTGCAGGCCTCATACCACTTTCAGCACACTACTGACATCACCATTGACAATAGCCCTTTAATAATAATAATAATAATAATTATGCATTTTATTTATAATGCACATTTCTCATACCCAAGGGCACACAGATTATCAGAATATAATAAAAATATATGCACACACAAAGCAAAGGAAACATACCATTTAAAATTAGTATGTTGTAAGAATAAATAATAGTAGTTATACACATCAGTAAGTATTAACAGCTTTAACAAAACTCATTAAAATTAGCTTTGAAAATAATGTTTTCAATTGAATTTATTAACTATCCAGAAAGTCTCTGATGGGACCTGGTAGTGCATTCCAAAACCTAGGTTTAGCACAGCACAATGGAATGCTCTGTCGCCCATAGATTTAAGCCTACAAGGGACTTTCACAAGGGAGATCATACATATACAGTGGGTATAAAAAGTATTCACCCCTTGGACCTTTTCCACATTTTATTTTGTTACAAGATGAAATCAAAATTGATTTAATTGGTATTTCTTGCTATTGATCAAAGCAAAATACGAAATAATGTCAAAGTGAAAAAATACTTTTTTTTACAAATAAATTATTTACAAATAAAAAACAGACAATAATTGATTCCATAGGTATTCACCCCTTTTGCTAAGACACACCTAAATAAACTCTGGTGCAATCAATTGTCTTCAGAGGTCACACAATTATACCAGATAATTATTTGATTGGAGACCACCTGTGCACAATTAAGGTTTCAAATGATTTCAAATTAAATACACCTGTGTGTGAGAGGTCCCACAGTTGGTTAGTGTATTTCCAAACAAGAGCTTCATCATAAAGACCAAAGAACATTCAAAGCAAATCTGGGAAAAGGTTGTTCAAAAGCATCAATCAGATGAAAGATTCTGTGAATTTGCCTAGAACAGTTACAGGAGTTACAGTCTTCCATGGCAGAGATGGGTGAGACTGTGTGTGGGACAACAGCCCGGGCACTTCACAGATCACACTTATGGGAGGGTAGCAAAAAGAAAGCCATTGTTGAAGAAAACTCACATGACATCACACCTAGAGTCTGCCAGAAGGCATGTAGGAGGCTCTAGGAAGATTCTATGGTCTGATGAGACCAAGCTTGATCTTTTTGGCATCAACATTAGGTGCTATGTTTGGCAGAAGCCTAACACTGAGCATCATCCCAAAAACACTATCCCAACTGTGAAACATGGTGGCGGAAGCCTAATGCTATGGGGATGCTTCTCTGCTTCAGGGACTGGAAAACCTGTCAAAATAGAGGGTAAAATGGATGGAGCAAGATATAGACAAGTCTTGGAGGAAAATCTGCTGCAGTCTGCAAGAGACCTGGGACTTGGGAGAAGATTTATATTCCAGCTAGATAATGACCCCAAGCATATAGCAAAAGCCACATTTGATTGGTTTAAAAAACTAAAAATCTATGTCCTGGAGTGGCCCAGTCAAAGACCAGACCTCAATCCCCTTGAGAATCCGTGGAAAAATTAAAAAATTGCTGTTTACCAACAGTTCCCATACAACCTGATGGAGTAATATTTCAAAGAATGTGTGAAAATTGCAGTGTCCAGATGTACAAACCTGCTAGACTAACCCAAATAAACTCACAGCTGTATTTTCAGCTAAAGGTGCTTCTACCAAGTATTAAGTCAAGGGAGGTGAATACTTATGAATCAATATGTCTGTTTTTTATTTGTATTTAATTAAGAAAAAGCTTTTTTTTTTTTTTTTTTTTTTTTTTTTTTTTTTTTTTAGAGTTAAGAACAGGTTCTTTTTGGCGGCCTGGGTATTTTACATTATAGGGCAATGTATTTTGTGTTGATCAACAACGTAAACATATAAACAAATAACAACATATGGCAAATCCACTGAAATCCTAAGTCAATGAAATCTGTACTTACTAAACTGATTCCATTTTGAAGAAAATAAAAATGATTCCATGAAGAAAATAAAATGTGAAAAAATGACCATTGTATAATTAATAAGTATAACATTTATACTTTTCGTTCACACGTCTTTTCAAAATTTGCTGTGACCTCTGAGAGAGTAAGCCAGGCCAGAAGAGCTTAAAGCATTTCACTATGCCGCTGAACTCAAAAACAATCATAAACACAATGAAGCTAAAACAGAACTGTAGTAGTGGATTCAGCCTCGATGAAAACAGTGAGGCAAAGCCACCATCCTGTGACAGCATTTCCAGGATAAATTACAGCCGCTTGCAAAGCAAAAATGTAGATTTTTGAAATGTTGCTTTATTAAGAAAAGAATACCCACCAAAAAAGCAGAAGAGTTGAAAGAAAGAATTAGAGCTGAAATCATCTCAGACATGCGACTGATGCGACGGGCCAAGGTTTGTGTGTGCTCTTCCTTGATTAAAAACAGAGATGCTTCAAAAATAGACGCTTTGTGAGCAGACAGATGAATCCCTTTGTTGATGGTGATTTGCTGCACAGACCCCGGACCTTGGAACTGAGGCCGTCTCTCTGTCATAAGACCACATCCTGTGCTGCTCTAATATGTCAAACCTGGATAAGACCCAGACATTGAGAAAATAATCTACAGGCCCCTACAGTACGGACAGGGAGACGGCAATGCAGACAGATGGGTAGATTGCTGCACAGAAGACACAACAGATGTTGACAGATAATATGTACATAAAGCAAACCAGGCCGTTTTATTAAAAACAGTACGACGGCGTTCTGAGCTGTATTCAGCTTGGCTATGGAATCATCAATTGCTCGATCTCCGCTGGGTGATACCAGGCCTTGACCAAGAAGTATAAGGGTATTTTTATTCTAAACCTGCCTTCTTATGTAATGCTATATAATATGCGTAGCTATAGTCATGCAAAAATGGCCGTGGGCAGCCAAGTATGACCTTACAGCCTTACAGCTGTGGCCTGTAGGCCGTTACTCCCAGAAACAAAGGGGTGTTTTTACTGCGCCATGGGTGTTGCAGAATATGATCTTGGATGGGAACCTTTGGCACTTCTTCAGCAGACAAGCAGCATCCCACAATCCTCCTCCTACTCCTCATGTCAAAGGCTGTGATCAATGCCGTCCCATGACATAGAGGTAGATCTGCTTCTTTAACATGAAATCAACACATCCAATTTTAGTGTTTGCAAGTATTTTGTTATTGTAGGAGCACATTCATACATGTTTGAACCCATATTCGAGTAATTCTGCACTTTAAAAATAACACAGATGTGCTGTGAAACCAAATATTCTTTATTTGAATAATAAAAGTCTAATAAGAGTGTAGACTCCTTTATTGAAACATTTTGTGAGATCATCTTCTCTGTCATTTGGGAGCAGGTCCAGGGTCAGGTGAAAACAGGTCCAGGGTCGGGGGAAAACAGGTCCAGGGTCAGGGGAAACAGGTCCAGGGTCGGGGAAAACAGGTCCAGGGTCGGGGGAAAACAGGTCCAGGGTCGGGGGAAAACAGGTCCAGGGTCAGGTGAAAACAGGGTCAATGTCAGTTCAGAGCAGGTGTTGAGTCAGGTGAAGGTTTGAGCCTGATGGTCAGGTTAGAGCAGCTCCATTGCTGGGTCTGAAAAGCTGCAGCTTGCCATCCAGGGTCCCCAACAGCAGCTGGAGGAATAGAAGAGACACCCTCACAATGATATCAATACTTTGATGTTTGACTCATGCCTGGCCCATGCCTGTGTGCTGTTTTTTTATATATATGCTTACGGTTAGGTATTACCTTATGCCTTTGCATTGCATTGTGTTTGCCTTCTACTGTCCCTGTTATTCCTGCTGTCTTGTCTGTCTTGTGTTTTTGCAAGGAAGGAAGAGCTCACGATTCACCCACACCTCTGCCACAACGAGGACCTGAGAACCTGACCTGTTTATTTTCAAATGTATTTTATTTCTAATTTATTTCAAAAGCTGAACCAAAGACTTTCACATGTAAATAAAGAATGATATACTATAACGGTAACTGCCAAAATGAAGAAAATTTTGAGTAAATGAAGGGTTCTAGCGGCTTTGTTATAGACTTCACCACTCTAATAGCATCTCAGTCAAAGAACAATTTCCAGAGGAGAGGATGGGTGGCTGATGCATCCTTAGTGCCAGTACATGAAAGCACACTGTACCAACCTACACATTCCCTCATTAATTAGAAGAAAAAAATGAGTATCCAACATCAGGGTTGGCACGTGCGACAACTTGTTATGTATAATCTATTTGTTAACTGTTAAACAAATTGGTTTTTACACAATCTGAAATGACACTTGCTTTCTTTCTGAGGGTTCAGCAGGCCAAATTATTACAAATCTTCTGAAGGTATTTTTACTTGTTCACACGTGGAGCTGTCACATCAACCCACTGCCTGACCTGTGTCTCATCAACTAGTTCTGTTTAATCAGCGGCTTTGTATAGAGAATCAGCCAAACCCTGGTAATGCTGGAGCACATTTGTTTACAGGCAAATTGCAGTGTCACACACACACAGGGGCTCTACTCGTCTGTCTGGAGAGCGTCTCACCCTCCCCCAAAAGCCAATCAGCCAGTCTGAAGAGCAATACTTCATTGCCCCCAACAACCAATCAGCAAGGCTGGGGAACATTATCTCATGGCCTCAGGTGACCTTTCAGCTGGGTCAAATGAGAATAGGAGTACACCCTTTAGTTTTTCACTGAGGCTGATGCTGGACATTTTAAACTGATTCTGAGGATCATGAAAAGACAGACAGGGCTGATAGCCAAGCTCAGTTTAATAAAAAAGAAAACAACCATACAGCATACAATATATACACACACACACACACATATATATATATATATATATATATACAGTCAAGACCAAAAATATTCACACCCTTGATTAGGATAAGCAAACTTTTTTGTAATTATTCTTTACCACTATTGACAGCCCTAATAATTACTTTAAATAAAATCCAACAAAAATAAATCTCCATTTACATGTTGTCGTCTATAGTGTCTTGTGAGATTGGTGACCATATTGATCTTTGATCATTCCTCCATACAGAATATTTCAAGATCCCTCAGATCCTTTGTTCTGTGCTTGTGGACTGCCCTCTTCAGTGAAAACCACACATTTGAGATCGGGTTTTAGACTGAGATGGCCATTATCTGATGAAGGCACTGTACAGCTTTGGCATATTGTCCAGCTCCAGATAGACGACCCGTATGTTGGATCAGCTATTTTACCCAAGTCTTTTTCATATAGTGCACTGTCATTTATGTATGTCCTATAAAATAATCCTACCATACATTGTTATTTCCCACATGTAGAACTTTACATTTTGTAATGTTATATTCCATTTGCTACCAATTCCAACCAATTGTGGATCCTTATGAAATCCTATTCAAGTTAACTTAACTCTCAACTGCTTTCGCCATCTGCTTATTAGGAATAAGGAAGAACAGAAGAGCAGAGGCTTCCTGTTGGGTTGAATCTGCTGGAGCAGGCTGCAGGCTGTGGCCTATACCCATGTCACACTTCACCATCCCAGCTGACCCTGGCTTACGCTCTCTCACTTACAAATCAAATATAGTGTATTACAGTGTACCGTGGGCACATCGGCCTGGGCTTGGAATCTAACAGCCTCGTTTATTGCCAAGGGAGACTTAAATTCAAACACATCACAGAAACACGTTGTGTAAAAGCATGAAAAAACCCTTTTTCCTTTTCCACCACTTGTTTGCGCCTGGGACGTATTTCTGATGTAAATAAAATACAGCTTAAAAGATAACATTATTTATCACACACACAGTAGATTTGACATGGATTTGGCAGTAGTGCCACAAGAATATGGTTGCAGTCCTCTCTACCAAGGTGTAAGTGAACATATAGATATCTTTAAGAGGGTCGATAAGTCATGTCTGTTTGGAGCAAATAGTGACTTAAACACAAGTAGGTGGAATTACTGTCTGTTTGAGTCCTGTTTCAGCCTGGCGTCTAAGATATTATCCAGCTGTGTGAATCTAATAGCTCTGCTCATAATTGGGAATGCAGAGATTCCCATCAAATTGCAAAGATCCATGCGTGCATGTGTGTGGTGTGTGTGTGTATGTGTGTGTGTGTGTGCATGCATGTGCAAGAATGAGTGCGTGTCAGAGGCAGGGGTATGGCAGCTCATTAAAAGGGTGAGAATTCTTCCTGTCACTTTGAGTTGAGTTGTCCCTCAGTACGGATTGTTTAATTCAAGGTCACTATTTGATGGGCCCACTGATGTCTTCCCCACCACATCCAACCCAGCATTCCAGGACCAGGCCCTGAGCTCCTGAAATAGCTTCACTTAGGTCTGTAGAAGTTCACACTGCAGCCGGGTCAGACAGGGTCCAGCAAACTGAGAAATCCCCTCCCTCTCTCTCTGTCTCTGTGGGATACTATTCTGTTGATGTCACTGAGTGAGGAAGGAAAATTGGAGATAAATAGCTTCCCAAGGGCTACTTGGCTCTCACCCTCACCAGGCAAGGATGACTAATTCCCTGCTGATTCAGTACTGATATTCAAAGAAGATCCTTATCCTGGGCAACTTTCATTCCTAAAAGTTTATGTATTGTTCTTTTAAATAGCTGTTTTCTAATGATCCTACGGGATGTGATGAAGGTTATGCTACTGTGCTTAAGTGTGCAATGGCAGTGTGTATATACAGTATACTGTATATATACACTGCCTGGCCAAAAAAAAAGTCACCACCTGGATTTAACTAAGCAAATAGGTAAGAGCCTTCCATTGGATAATTACTGCAGTGATTAATATGTTTTAGCTGGCAACAAGTTATTTAACCCTAACTGATGCAGTGAGTAGCTTCTCATTTCTTAAACAACCATGTCGGAAGACATATCCTGTGGTCGTGGAAAAGATGTTAATCTGTTTCAGAAGGGTCAAATTATTGGCCTGCATCAAGCAAAGAAAACAACTCAGGAGATTGCTGAAACTACTGCAACGTACTGAAACTACTAAGAACTGTCCAACGCATTATTAAAACCTGGAAGGATAGTGGTGAACCATCATCTTTGAGAAAGAAATGTGGTCGGAAAAAAATCTTGAATGATCGTAATCGTTGATCACTTAAACGTTTGGTGAAATCATATCGTAAAACAGTAGAACTCACGGCTATGTTTAATAGTGAAAGTAAGAACAATTCCACACGCACAATGTGAAGGGAACTCAAGGGATTGGGACTAAACAGCTGTGTAGCCTTAACACTTGTCAGTGAGGCTAATCGTAAAAAAGGCTTCAATTTGCTAGGGAGCATAAAGATTGGACTCTGGAGCAATGGAAAAAGGTAATGTGGTCTGATGAGTCCAGATTTACCCTGTTCCAGAGTGATGGACGCATCAGGGTAAGAAGAGAGGCGGATGAAGTGATGCACCCACCGATGCCTACCGTACAAGCCTGTGGGGGCAGTGTTACGATCTGGGGTTGCTGCAGTTGGTCAGGTCTAGGTTCAGCAACGTTATGTGCCCAAAGAATGAGGTCAGCTGACTACCTGAATATACCGAATGACCAGGTTTTTCCATCAATGGATTTTTTCTTCCCTGATGGCACGGGCATATTCCAAGATGACAATGCCATGATTTATCAGGCTCCTTAACCCTATTGAGAATCTTTGGGATGTGCTGGAGAAGACTTTGCACAGTGGTCCAACTCTCCCATCATCAATACAAGATCTTGGCGAAAAATGTATGCAACTCTGGACGGAAATAAATGTTGTGACATTGCAGAAGCTTATCGAAACGATGCCACGGCGAATGCGTTCCCTAATCAAAGCTAAAGGCGGTCCAACTAAATATGAGAGTATGTGACTTTTTTTTAGGACGGGCAGTGTATATATATATATATATATATATACACTACCGGTCAAACGTTTTAGAACAATGTTAGAATAATGTACATTTTTTGGCAGTGAGTAGTTTCCTACACCATCAAAAGGCACTTGGAAACTGGAGGAAACTCTGACAGGAAGAGGTCTGGCAGACCCAAAGCCACAACAAAATTAGAAGACAAGTTTCTGAGAGTCAACAGCTTGCGTGATAGACAGCTCACAGGACAACAGCTTAACACTGGTTGAAGTAAGGAAGTCTCAGTTTCAACTGTGAAGAGAAAACGTTGAGCTGCAGGTTTGACAGGTTGAGTGGCAGTAAGAAAGCCATTGCTAAGATGGCAAAATAAGAAAAAGAGGCTTGCCTGAACCATGAAGCACCACCAGTGGACTACTGAAGACTGGAAGAAGGTCTTATGGACCGATGAATAAAAATGTAAAATCTTGAAATGTGTGACACCAACTGTCAAACATGGAGGAGGAAGCGTGATGGTCTGGGGCTCTTTTGCTGGATCCAGAGTCGGCGACTTGCACAGAGTGACTGGTAACCCACGTTAACCCATTACTTGTTCCCTGCAAAGGCCCTTTTTTCATAAATGAAATGTACATTATTTTTCAGTTTTTGGTAATCTAAACTTTTTTTTTTACCTCTAGCAGTTTACTGCTTACCTTTGTACCATTTCAGGTTATTCACTGGACTATATGTGGTCCCAGTGGGAATTGAACCCACAACCTAAGCATTGCCAACACCATGCTGTACCTACTGAGCCACACAGAACCACTCAGTGTGCCACTCGGGAGTGGAACCCCTGGCTCTCTGTGCTCACAATGTTAATTTCAGGATCTCCACACCTTCCAGGGTCAGATCACACCTCTATGACTGCAGGGCTAACCCTACTTTGCCCTCTTCTCATGACAGATGCGCCAACTGTGTCACCAACAATCTCTGGACCACTGACTAACCCCTGAGGCACTCCGACTGGAAATGAGCCAGAGTGCACTCAAAGAGACACATTAATCAGTATCCTGCTCAGCATTCATCATGCCTGCTTTAATCTAACATTTACAGAGAACACAGAATTTGTTTGATCATGACCAAGCTAAAACAATCTGCTCCTCTCTCTACATATATACAGACACAAACACACAATCCTCCTCCACAATACAAAACTAGGTACTAGTATGATGTAATTATCTAATGATCTAATGATTGAATTCTTAATTGGACCATGCAAACATTACAAGAAATAATAATTAATTATTGTCTAGAAGTATTGTTAAGTAGAGTCTATTTCTCCAATATTTAATAGACTCAGTGCCATTATCCTTGCTAGGGGAGGTTGCACTAAATACTAAAAACAGGGGTGCCAATAATTATGAAACTGTGGAGGGCGTCGGTCTCGGCAACATGAGAGTGGCAGGGTTGCCTTGGTTTTTCCATGTTGTGGAGGCCTTTGGAGCAGTGAGACTTTCTGGGGGTAGGTTTGGCACTCTCACAGGGAGTGCTCCAAAGGCCATAATTGATCAGTAATGGTATTATTTATTTTCTGCAGTCTTTTTTGCTAATTTTCATCAAGGGTGCCAGTATGTCAGGACCTGACTGTGTTATAACTGTTGGTCACTGTACTTCTCAAAGTAATCCTTTTAATTGGTGCGCACCTTTATCCACTTTCTAAATTCAAATTAAAAGCATGGAGTTTTCTGCCCCCAGAGTTTCATTCATTGTAAGCAAACATACTTGTATTTTATTTACAACAGTAATAGCACTGTAAATTCACTAAAAGTATATTTTTCTATGATGTACTCCTACAATCTTGGTGTGTGAAATACGGTAAATACATTTTTATTCACATTATGCTGAATGCACAGTTAACAGTTTTCTTTCTTCAAATACAAACACACAACACACATACGTGTACACCCACCCACACACAATGGAAGTGTTTCAATAAGCTGACTGTTTTCTATATGGTTGGACAGACTAGCAGCAGCCTCACAGACACATTAAAGGGCATACAATACCAGACCGTAGGGCTCATCCACACACTAGAACAGTGTCTTAACAGGATGCAGACCGTAGGGCTCATCCACACACTAGAACAGTGTCTTAACAGGATACAGACCGTAGGGCTCATCCACACACTAGAACAGTGTCTTAACACTCTGTACTCTACATTTAGCTAATTGCACTCTATGTTTTCCTTTCTCCTCACCCCTCCTCTCTAACAGTGGATGACTTTGCATCCTTCTTTCGCAAGAAGGTAGATGACATTGGCAACTCCTTCCCCCATCCTCTCCCTCACCTAACCCTTCCTCACCCATCTCGCTACCTAAACCTCTCACCCCTCTGTCTTCCTTCTCACTCCTCCCTGACTTGGACATCCTTCAACTTGTTCACTCCCACCGTCTCACCACCTGCCCTCTTGATCCCATTCCTTCCCCCCTCTTCCAGTCCATTGCTATTGACATCCTCCCCTTTGTCTCCAATGTTATCAACTCCTCTCTTTCCTCTGGCTCTGTCCCCTCTCCCCTCAAAAGCACCCATGTCGTCCCCCTCCTCAAAAAACCCTCTCTGAATCCTGCTATCATTTCTAACTACCGACCTGTCTCTCTCCTCCCATTACTTTCCAAAACACTAGAGCAGGCTGTCTATAACCAACTGTCTGCTGACCTACAGAACGACCTGCTTGATCCTAACCAATCTGGGTTCAAGGCAGGCCACTCCACAGAGACTGCTCTGTTGCACTCACTGAGGCTCTACAAATGATTAAGTCCCAATCTCTTAGCTCCGTCCTCCTCCTCCTCGACCTGTCAGCTGCATTTGATACCGTGGACCACCAGATCCTGCTCTCATCTCTCGTCGAGATGGGAATCTCTGGATCGGCACTGACATGGTTCAAGTCATACCTGGCTGATCGGTCCTACCAGGTGGCCTGGAGAGGATCCCTCTCCCCACATCCTCTACACTGCAGTTCCGCAGACCTCGGTGCTAGGCCTCGTCCTATTCTCCCTGTACACCAAGTCACTTGGTTCTGTCATCTCTGCTCATGGTTTTTCTTATCACTGTTATGCCGACGACACTCAACTCTTTCTCTCCTTCACTCCTTCGGAGACCCAGGTCCCGATCTCTGCATGCCTGGAGAAGAATGAGCTGCTCTTCCTCCCAGCGAAGGGCTCCCCAATGATTGATGCCTCAATCACCCTGGAAGGCTCCATAGTGTCTCCGTCCCAGTCTGCCAGGAGTCTTGGAGTGACCCTGAACGACCAGCTGTGCTTCTTGGGCCACATGGCAGCGATCACCCGGACCTGCCAATTCTCCCTCCATTACATCCGGAGGATCCGACCGTTCCTCACCCAAGAGGCCACACAACTCCTGGTCCAGGCCCTCGTGATCTCACGTCTGGAGTACTGCAATTTCTTGATGGCAGGCCTACCGGCCTGTGCCATCAAGCCACTGCAACAGAATGCTGCCGCACGTCTGGTGTTCAATCAACCTAAGTTCACCCATGTCATCCCTCTCCTCTCCTCTCTGTGTGGATGAGCCCCACGGTCTGTTAAATGTAAAATGTTAACAGGATGCAGACCGCGAGGCTCATCCACACAGTAGAACAGTGCCTTAACAGGATGCAGACCATGGGGCTCATCGACACACTAGAACAGTGCCTTAACAGGATGAGTCACCAGCAGCTCCTGGCTTAAAATGAATTCCAAGCTCTGATAAGATGAATATGTTAATTTGACTGTAGAGAGGCAAAGAAAGGATAGATTTTCAGTGAATAAAAACCAGGGTGCCGTTTAACAATAGGGATGTAAGTGTAATGTAGCTAGACAAGCTTTACTGTATTAGTTATATTCAGGCGAGTAATCAAGCATCTCTCCCTGGGAAGATAAATAACTGTGAAAGGGTAGAGGGCTGGGGCAGGACTACAGCCTCATCATGTGAAATACAGGAACCGCTCTCCCATTCACCCCCTACAACCTGCATCTGTGTGGAAGATTGAAGTCTCAAAATGTGCTAGAGTTGCTATGGGCTATGCGATGGTGACTTTAGAATGAGAGTGAGCTCAGATTGTCTCTGTTTGGTCTGGTTCTCTTCCAGAGTAGGTCCATGGCACCATTTATCTCGCTGTGTGTATGCGCAGTTCAATTTACACGTCTTTACCATTAGGTGAAAAGGCGAAATATGGAAAACAGGGGTGTGAATAATTGTGACACGTCTCTTCAGGGGAAAAAGTATTACTTCCTAACAAAATATTTTTCTATGAGTAATTATATTCGTATAAAAGAATATAATTTCCCAATTTTTTGACCATACAATATAGCTCATTATTTGTATTGTTTATTTTATACAGCCTTCTTTGCTCATCTTTATCAAGGGTGAATACTTTTGGAGGGTATTTTACATGGTTTCAATACATTCCTCCTGGCTTCAATTTTCAGATGTTGAAAGAGTCTCTCTGTTTATCTGTCCATCTGTCTGTCAGTGTATGAGTCAGTGAAAGTGTATCGGTCTTTGTGACTGTGGGAGTCAAGTCAAAATGCCAGTCTGTAATTGCATATGTCAGTCAATGTGTCTGTCTACTAAACTTCCTTGAGTGTGTGTCTGTGTCAGAGTGCATGTCTGTGAATCTGTGAGACAGCAAAGAGATGGAAAGTGAGCGTGTGTTCTGTCTGACAGAGAAGCCAATCTCGCAGGCTGCTGGGAAAGCGGACCGCGAGGAACCGGAATGCAGGTCCCATCGGGTCAGCAGAACTGTATCCGTCTGCTCGGGGACACGGCCGTGCTCAGAATGAGAAAAGCCCTGCTCTCTACAGGACACAATGGGGGGCGCTGAGGGGGGAATGGAAAACCTGCCCAGCACCATCAGAGTACTTCTGCTGACATAGCCTGAGACTGAAATAAGACAGCATGCCATTTTTAATTAATGAGTACATTTATCTTGCAAGACTGTCTTGCAACGTTGTACATTCTAGACATGCACATTTGATACATGGCATTACTTAATTCCAGCTTGACACATGGCTAAAGCTACAGTGCTTGCTTACAGCATATGTATGCATGCCACACCAGTCCAAACCTCAGCCTGACCCTAATTACAAATCCTTGTCTGGGATGTAGTCCAAAGATTAACCAAATCCTGACATCCCCCCAGGAAAATCAGGCCTTAAAGCTGTCTTCTCTACCTGTCCTGGATGAATTAAATGTTGGCCCTTTGAGTCACACCCCTTTGCCTATTCTGGGTTCATTTATAGGTCAGGTCCTGGAGGCTGTCACCATACCACCCTCCCATTGGTTACTACTAATGGGCAAAACCAATCAATTATAGTTTTGAAATGAGCTCAAAAGCTTTTAATAAACATGTGACCAAATGCCATGATGTTGCTTCCCCTTCCGCCCCTCTATTCTGACTTAACATGAGCCAGCGAGATTTGATTAAATCTTGGCTCGTCTTCCCACACAAAAAAAGCCCTGCTTGTACTGTGTCCCTGACTGGTGCGAAAGGAGCGCCGTCCCTGAGCCAGAACCTGGTACAGAAGTCCTCAGCCCCTCTAGTCTTGCTCAATGGACAGGGGCAGGAAGACGGAGGAACAGGAGGATGGCTAAAGATGAACACTGGGTTCTGGTGACTCGGCCCGGCCCAAAGGCACGCCCTCTTTAGCGCTCGTCTGGAGAGATTCAGGCGGGTTGCAGTTGAAGATAAAGGGGATTTAGAGGAGCAGCCAGCAGAGACACTGAGATGATTCATTTTGCATCCATTCACTGCATCTGGAGTGCGCTTGGCTTGAGGGTAGGAGAGGAAATGTTTCACCTCTGTGCAGATGGCCAGTGTCAGACAGCGGTCACACGGCTGCAGATCAATCATGAAAACACCTCAGAGATGTGAGCTGGATGTGTCATGCGGTCTCCAAAGTTCAGATCCTGGTCGGTTTGTGTTACTGTCCAAAACGGGTCATGGTTGGAGGTTTTACATTTCATCTCTCATCTTCAGCTGCTTATTCCTAGTTAGGGTCGCGGGAGGCTGGAGCCTATCCCAGCATGCATTGGGGCGAGAGGCAGGAATACACCCTGGACAGGTCGCCAATCCATCGCAGGGTTTTACATTTTTTCAAGAAAAGTTATACTTGAGAAAGCCAATAGAATTAGAAAGGGAAGGCGATATCTCAATGTCATTTGTCATTTCTGTTCTGTAACTGTGGTTTTGCTTGAGGAACATTCTGCCATTTTGAAAAACTTTGAGACAAACAAGGATCTCCAGATATGTTTCATTAAAAAGGGGAGGCGGGTGGGCCTGCTGATCAATTAAACATCCAGCATTTGGCAGTGAAGATTTGGAAATATGAGAGGCCCGTCAGGGCTTGGTTGCCTGGGATGCCCGGGCTGGCTGTAGTTTTGGTGTGGTGGAGGTCTGTGGTGGTGCATGGCCTGGCCTTAGGGCCTTCCTCCCCTCAGTCAGGGAGAGGAGAAGCTGATGGACAGTGTCATTAATTGGTGCTGGACACTGGTGCCAATGATGACCGTTGCTTTCGCAGCTCCTGCACCAGTTGGCATCCTGCACTGGGCTTCCCACACCACTCAGACCAGAGAAAAATCCTCATCAGCTCCCCCCAGGGGTCCCCGACCCAGGGTTCCACAGGCCGATGGAGAAACTCCCTCCCGCCCCAGGGCCTGCAGCACTGGACCACGGGTGAGCCGATGGCCAGGCAGTGGTGGAGCCAGGGAAGGGGTTCCATGATCTCCTCTCTCCGGGTTGCCTACCTCACGCTCGCTCAGGAAGCCGACCCTATCAAAAAGGTCCTATTCACTCACTCCACCAAGGGCGCTATGCCTGCAATCTCCAACAAATGTAGCAGAGTGGCAGGGGTGGCCACCAAACCAAAAACAGGGCTCCAGTAGGCCAACGGCTGATTTATTATTTTTAAAGTATTACAAAACAATTTTTTTTTTTTTTTAAACAACTCCCGGGTGGTCTAGTGGTTACAACGTTCAACGCTGGCCACTGCGACCGGGGTTTGATTCCACCGGCCGCGCCAGAGTCGGCTCTGGTCGGGAGTGCCACTAGGGGGGTGACAATTGGCTGTCCACCCCAGGGAGGGGGGAGGGAAGCCATGATTACTTATAGGAGTGGCTCTGGTGTACTGGAGTTACGGTCGACGGCTTGGTGAGTGTCGGCTCGGAGGAGACGATACTTCGCCTTTGTCACTGCATGGCTACGGCAGCGAACTCACAATAAGAGGGGGGGATTGACATGTAAAAGAGAGGGCTACTAAATTGGGAAAAAAATTGAATAAAATCAAAAACAAATTCTTTAAAAAATGTTTTTGTTTTTTTTTAACACAAAAACAAGTTGAACCAAAAGCTGTATTTAGAGGGCCACAACAACAAAAAATCAGCACCTCTTCCTTCATGCCCCAAGAAAAGAGTCTCCCTCAGGCATGGCATACTGGGGTTTTATAAAGGCCTAATGAAGGCACTGGCTCACAGCTGAGTTGATTGCTCATTAGTCTCAGGTGAGCCTGCCTGTAGGTGAGACTGCCACTCCTCCCTCTACCCCTCAAAGAGGAGGAGCAGCCCTCTCCACTCCCTCCCTCCACCTCTCCCAGTGTCACAGTCCTCTTCACAAATAATAGAGTAGCACAGAAAGATTTGTGTTAACACAAATGCAGCACATTAAGGATCATGAGTGTAAAATGCCTGTAAACTGATATCTGTACGTTTATACTCTTGATGACTTCTAACAGGTACAGGTAACTGTCTCATCGCCGTTATGGTCCAGAGCCGAAAGAGCCCCCCAGTGATCCAATTCATCCTCTTTTGACGAGTCAAAGGAATAATAACACGGATTAACTTGGCCTGTACCACAAATTTTTACTCCAAAAAGCTTTGCTTTGAATTTTAAAACAAGGAGTCGACAAATCTGTTTTTAATGTGCTCATTGAGGTCCAATAACACAATTCTCCATGAGGAACTTGTGCGGGACATGGTTCAATTTTTCAGCAGACGTCCGTTATGTCATCGCTTTGCTCATCACGTGCGTATTCCGCTCGGACCGCCATTGCAGTCTCTCGCACATCTGTTCTGGCGCTCGTCCACGAGAAATATAACTCCCCAAAAATGGCAGGATGTGCTCTCCCCATCCATTTCCCGTCAAGAGACTGTTTAAATTGGGCTAATTAGGACAACCCCAAGCCGGGTCATTCGCTCTTAAAGGCATTAAAAACAGGTCTCTGTACCGTGGGCGGGTGATGACCTCATGTTTGGCTCTGCTTCTCGCGCCCTTTCGCCAGTGAGCTGTGAGCTGGGGCCCGGAGCGAGGAAATCGACACCGCGGGATGACTTCACTGATACAGAGAACTCAAACAACGCATAGCCTCTGGTGTTATTTCTCAAACTTGACCTACTAAACTATTCCACTGAACTCAATATGGATTCACCCTGGGCTGCTTCTCTTTCTACACAAGCCCATGGCTGCCGGAGGGGGCCTTTGGCATTCGGCCAGGGCCTCCCGCAACAGAGGGCAGCCAGATTCTGTATATCTTGTCCAAGCGCCATTTATTTTAATGTGGAAATATCTGAAACTACCACCGCTCCATGGTTAAATCACGCAAGCCTAGACTGTATTGTAACAAGGTCAGAAGTTTTTCCGGAATCGTATTCTTTGAACCAAATCCACCGACAGTGATCACTGCAAAACGGCAGCAAACTCCCCACTCAGAGCCGTGAGCACCCAGCGCTCCCACAGGCACGTTCATGACTGCGAGACCACAGTGAAGCCGCATTTGTATGGGGGTAGGGCGGTGGAGGAGGGGAGTAAGAGTGCATTTCTAACAGATGACTGTGGCCATTTTAATAAGTGTGACTGAATACGACTCACTGTGGTATTTGTCTTTTCATGGTAGCAAAATTAACACTTACATAGGGGACCTAGTAAAGGTTTACAGGGGCACGCTACAATAAAACCACAAGGGGGTTTACGAGAAGGCAAAGTGGAGAGACAGAAAATCTTGGTGCGGAATTGTTCACCATGATGTGAATGATGAAAACTACGCAAACAATGATTGGAAAACATAGATTCCTTTACAGAAAGTTTTAAATGTCACAAAGTAGCTTTAGAATGTTATTTTAGGAAGGACAAATATTTCAGAACAGGTTGGGAATTCAATTTGGTTTTGACTCATGGTGGTTATTTTATGGTGGTACTCCACCATGATTCATCTCTGATGACTCTTACAATCAGAACAGTAAAATATGTGTATATCTAGTGAACTCACTCTTGAGAAAGATGAGCAAAAACGGCTGTATAAAACAAACAATACAGGTAATGAGCTAGTCTATTGTATACTCATTCTCAGATTAGATTCTGTTTGAAAAAAATGGTGTAGGAAACTACTAACTGCCAAAAAATTACATTATTTTTCAGTTTTTGGTAACCTAAACTTTTTTATTTATTTTTATTTTTTACCTCTGGCAGTTTACCACTTACCTTTGTACCATTTCAGGTTATTCACTGGACTTGAACTGCTTGAATTTGAGTAAAAACTGGAAAATTACCAATAGTGTATATTAATAAATATATTTTATATACTGTACAGTACCATACTATATTTTTTGGGTGGGGGCAGCTAGATAAAATATTTATTTCATATGATTGAATCATGCTGATAAAAACCACACACATACATACATACATTCACACACTCACAAATTCAAATGTTTTCGACAAGGCTAACTTTGCTTTAGTATCTAGCGCAGCCCCATAATTTCCTATTTACACTTCTAGCCCCTGGCCCTGTGCAAAAGAGAACAAAAAGGAAATGTATTCCCTTGGGCCAAACATTAGATCAACAGTAATTAAACTTAATCAAAAGCAGCTCCCTCCCATCTGGGAAGATTGCTGCATTACAGGAGGCTAAAAATACACACCACCAGAAGACTGCCTGACCAACACTTTAGAAACAGAAACATTTGCACCTTTGATCACAACTCCACAACTGGTTCAGCTAGGTGTCAGAGCATATTGTACCTCAGATTGTTTCTTGGAGAGAAAAATAACAATAGAAATCAGCATGTTTCTCTTCCATGGTATATTTTGAATAAAGCTGCCTTTGTATTAAGTCTAAAAAAGAAAAGAAAAAATCACATGAACAGTAAGACCCTATAATTATTATCACTAATACAAGGAGAGGGAGTAACAGTGGTACTTATTTATTTCTTAATGGGGACACATGAGGGATCCTTGTCAGGTGGAAATTAGATTTTATCAGTCAGCATGGATGGATCACTCAGCCAAAAGCAGCTGAAACGATGCAGGTGAAAAGGGCCTTTAGAGCAGAGACACCGCCAGGGAAGAGCCGCTGACAGGAGAGGGGGCACAGTCAGGGTTCATCTATAACCCCGACCCCTCTACTCAGCTTTTCCTGTGACATGCTCATCCAATGAAGTCTAACAACACATTCTCCTCTTAGCACCACATAAAAAGGCACTATTTTTTCAGCAGTCTGTGTAAACTGTATACAATTCATAGTATGTACATTACCAGTCAAAAGTTTGAGTACACCTGCTGGAAACTAGGTTTATCTCAATGTTTTGGCATAAGTTTTTTTATGAGTTTCTTTAAATACTTGAAAATGACGAAAAACACATGTAACGATAAACAAAAGGAACATCAAAGCAATGTTCAATAAAATGTAATTGAAAATTGAATCTTGGATTCCTCAAAATAGCCACCCTTTGCTGTGATAACAGCCTCACAAACACGGGCCATTCGGTTAATAAGTTTCAGCAGGAAATCACCCGATATGTCTTCCCAGCTCTCCTGCAGCAATTCCCAGAGGCACTTGTGGGTTGCTTTGCTTTGACTGTTCTGTCCAGGTCATCCCATACAAGTTCTATGGGATTGAGGTCTGGACACTGGGCAGGCCAGGTCCTTAGTTTGAGTTGTCCTTCACGTTCCCCCTTCACCAGATAGTTCTTGCACAACTTCAAGGTGTGTTTCGGGTCGTTATCTTGCTCAAGAATGAAGGAGTGCCCGCTTAGCCGTAGTCCAGATGGAAGGTGTACTCAAACTTTTGACTGGCACTGTATGTTAAAGAGGCCATTTCTTTGGCATCTGTTTTTCAGAATGCCAGGCTTAGACCGACCCCCACCTCACTCCCTCTCACCCTTTAAAAGACCCAGATTCACACACCCGGTGCATGCCCTCCCCGGATGCGGTGTCTAAACACTATGAGCCGCGCGTGTAACTGTCATGTGTTCATAGCACCGTGCAAGCACTTCCAAACCATCAGCACTTTTCAGACAAGTGAGGCGAAGCCAGTCGGCTTCTGAATGGGACAGCCAGTGACTAACCTTCTTGTCCCTTACACTTAACAATCATTAACACAACTTCTGTTTGCACATTGCACATTGATTCCGAAATGTATATTAATATTGTTTCTTCTTTCTGTCGACTTTCTGTTGAGTGCTTGTGCATATAGTGTGCCGTTATCCCTCTCCCACCCCACCAATGCCACTCCTAGTTCCAACGTCTGCAGTGACCCAGTAACGTCAAACACAATTTTCAGCAGCTCAATACTGGGTGCTCGCTCATGACGGGGCGAGCTAGGAGAGCAGCCTATCCCAGAACGTCACACATCGCTGAGTAAGACTTGGTAACCTTCAATACTGCAGCTCAATGGTGTGCCAGCTTAGCCCCCAAAATACACACATACTGTACACATATCTTTTGCACTCCTTTAAATTTTGACTTGTAAAGTCTAACCCTGATAGCCACAAGCCCCCCCCTTACTCTGGACACACGGTAGGCGGTTGAGAATTGGTCGCCTCCACCCCCTCGGTCCATTGTTTCATTTACAGGAGGAAACCCTGCCCAGTCCTGCCCTGCCAAGTAGTCCATAAATCATGGATGGCTGTCTGGTAGTGGGAATCCTCATTTTATGTGTAGAAGACAGGAGACTTGGTAAAAAAAAAGGCAAACCACTGCAGTTCTCTGCTTTACGACACAGGTATTTATTTGGGTCAGCCTGAAACCTTACGCCACAGTCGGGCAAGATAACTCCAGTCAGATGAATCGGTGGCTGCACAGATTATTACAGCCCATTTACTCATCTTCATCCTGAACGATTTACAGTGCAGGCCTCGTATATCTTACTCAAGTCCTGAAGACAAGTGCTCAGGAAATGTGATCCACTCTGATGCAATACTGCTCTATCTCCCACCCTGCAGAGGGCCAGATTCCTGACACACATGATTCCACCCTGTCACAATGCAAATAGGAGCTGATATAATACTGCTGAACGCCACTTAAATCCAAATGAGAGAGAGAACGAGAGGGAGAGAGAGACAGAGAGAGAGATGGAGGGAGGGAGAGACCGAGATGAATAGAGGGAGGGAGAGAGAGAAAGGGAGGGAGGGAGATAGAGAAAGGGAAAGAGAGGGAGGGAGAGTGGAGCAAACCAACTCATAATAACAAAATAATGTAAGAGAGAGATCTGGGATAGTCTTTCTAGTCCAGGTGAGCCATGTCTCTGATCTGGGTGGGAGGATATTTTTGGAAAACAGGGTGTGACGCAGAGGGCAAGACACATACAGTGGGGAAAATAAGTATTTCACCCCCTGCTGATTTTGTGAGTTTGCCCCCTTACAAAGAAAGGAACGGAACGGTCGGTCTATACATTTCATGGTAGGTTCATCTTAACAGTGAGAGACAGAATATTTTTTTAAAATCCCAGAAAATCACATTATATGAATTTTAAACATTTATTTGTGTTTTATTGAGGAAAATAAGTATTTCACCCCCTAGCAAAACAGCAAGAATTCTGGCTCCCACAGACCGGTTATGTGACCAGGAGGCACACAGATTAGTCCTCTTACTTAATTAGTACTCCTAATTAAGTACTCGTTACCTGTATAAAAGACAACTGTCCACAGAATCAATCAATGAATCAGATTCCAACCTCTCCACAATGGGCAAGACCAAAGAATTGTCTAAGGACATCAGGGACAAAATTGTAGACCTGCACAAGACTGGAATGGGCTACAAGACCATTGGCAAGCAGCTTGGTGAGAAGGAGTCAACTGTTGGTGCGATAATTAGAAAATGGAAGAAACACCAATTGACCATCAATCTCCCTCGGTCTGGGGCTCCACGCAAGATCTCACCTCGTGGAGTGAACCTGATCATGAGAAAGGTTAGGGAACAACCCAGAACTACACAGCTGGAGCTTGTTGATGATCTCAAGGCAGCTGGGACCACAGTCACCAAGATGACCATTGGTAACACATTACGCCGTAATGGATTGAAATCCTGTAGTGCCTGCAAGGTCCCCCTGCTCAAGAAGGCACATGTACAGGCCCGTCTGAAGTTTGCCAATGAGCACCTGGATGATTCAGAGGAGGCTTGGGAGAAAGTGCTGTGGTCAGATGAGACTAAAATCGAGCTCTTTGGCATCAACTCGACTCGCCGTGTTTGGAGGAAGAAAAAAGCTGCCTTGTACCCCAAGAACACCATCCCCACCGTCAAGCATGGCGGTGGAAACATTATGCTTTGGGGCTGTTTCTCTGCTAAGGGCACAGGACGACTTCACCGGATCGAGGGGAGGATGAATGGGGCCACGTACCGGGAAATCTTGGGTGAGAACCTCCTTCCCTCAGCCAGGACACTGAAAATGGATTTCTAAGGATTTGGAGAGGATCTGCAAAGAGGAGTGGGCCAAAATCCCTCCTGGGATCTGCGCAAACTTGGTGACCAACTACAAGAAACGTCTGACCGCTGTGCTTGCCAACAAGGGTTTCTCCACCAAGTACTGAGTCATGTTTTGCTAGGGGGTGAAATACTTATTTTCCTCAATAAAACACAAATAAATGTTTAAAATTCATATAATGTGATTTTCTGGGATTTTTAAAAATATTCTGTCTCTCACTGTTAAGATGAACCTACCATGAAAATTATAGACCGTTCCTTTCTTTGTAAGGGGGCAAACTCACAAAATCAGCAGGGGGTGAAATACTTATTTTCCCCACTGTATGAGGAGGCCCAGCTTTCCGAGAAATCCAGAAAACTGTCCAATTATCACAGCGTGCCAGCCAACAGAGGGAGCTCCTTATCTAATCAGCACCATCGCCCTAGGAGCACCAAGGGCAGCAGTGACTATGCTGATAGGAGGCTAGCTGCTGATTAGCTGCTGTTTGAAATGCATTGCTTTTAAAATTTTGTTTCAAAAGTCTGACATTCGGGGCTGATATTCCTCTCATTTCCAATATGAAAAAAAAAAATGCAACCGTTTGTAATCCTTACAAAGTGGAAAATATGAAGGTATTGTAGCGGTGGGCAGCTAGGCTAGCTACAGGAATGCTAGCTGCCCTCCATCTAGTTTGTGTGTAGCATGCTAGGTGGCTAAACTAGGTAGCCACAGGCTACAAAGCTACCACATGTCCCAGGGGCCCTTGCGGCCAGCTAAACCTGGATTGTTAAGCTAGTTATGTTTGTAAATGTTCACATATGGAAACTAAGATGTTGTTTGAGTGAAAGCCCCTTTTCCCCTCAAAGGAATGATGGTTGTTTGAGTGTATGTGACGTTATCACCGTCACTGAGTGTGCATGCATTGAGAATGACCCCTGTGTGATTCTGATGCATTGATTGCACTTCCCCTGCGCTGCACGTTTTATTCTAATAAATAAATAGCACTGTAAATGGAAAAGCAAACTCTCTCAACTCTTGATTCCGTGGTGTTCACCACTACAGTATTTTACTTTCCCTCCAATTACTCACGTGGCTCCAGTTACGTTCTCGTTAACCTTGATTAGCAACTGACAATATTACACTTTTTGGCAACACATTTCAATGGACCGTGGGTTAGGTGGGTGTACACAGAAGTAGGTGGTCTTGATTTTTCCATGTGCAGTTGGTTGGAAATACCTCTGTTCCTTTATTTAACTTCTGTTGTGAAGTTTTTAAAGATCCATGAGTGTTTTAATACTCCCTTTACGTCATTAGGCGGCGATTGGCTGTTCGCACCAGGGAGGGGGGAGGGAAGCCGACATGACGTTCGCTGAGGATAAGAGTGGCCCTGTAGTACCGGGTTACGGTTTGTCATCGTCGGACACGACGGACTACCTTAAGCTTAAGCAGTGTGTGTCTGTCAGTCAGTGTATGCGTGTGTGTGTGTCTGTCAGTCAGTGTGTGAGTGTGTGCATTGGTGTGTGTCAGTCAGTGTGTGAGTGTGTGTGTGTGTGTCTGTCAGTGTGTGTGTGTGTGTGTGTGTGTGTGTCAGTCTGTGTGTGAGTGTGTGTGTCAGTCAGTAAACCTCTCACCCCTCTGTCCTCCTTCTTGCCCCTCCCTGACTCAGACATCCCTCAACTTGTTCAATCCCACCGTCCCACCACCTCCCCTCTCGATCTCATTCCTTCCCTCCTCTTCCAGTCCATTGCTATGGACATCCTCCCCTTTGTCTCCAACATTATTAACTCCTTCCTTTCCTCTGGCTCTGTCCCCTCTTCCCTCAAATGCGCTCATGTTGTCCCCCTCCTCAAAAAACCCTCTCTGAATCCTGCTATCATTTCAAACTACTGACCTGTCTCTCTCCAAAACACTAGAGCGGGCTGTCTGCTCATCTCCTACAGAATGACCTGCTTGATCCTAACTGATCTGGGTTCAAGGCAGGCCACTCCACAGAGACTGCTCTCCTTGCGGTCACTGAGGCTCTTCACGTGGCTAAGTCCCAATCCCTTAGCTCCATCCTCCTCCTCCTCGACCTGTCAGCTGTATTCGACACCATGGACCACCAGATCCTGCTCTCATCTCTGGTCGAGATGGGAATCTCTGGATCTGCATTGACATGGTTCGAGTCGTACCTGGCTGACCGGTCCTACCAGGTGGCCTGGAGAGGATCCCTCTCCCCAGACCCTCTCTACCGGAGTCCCGTAGAGCTCGGTGCTAGGCCCCGTCCTGTACACCAAGTCACTTGGTTCTGTTATTTCTGCTCACGGTTTTTCCTATCACTGTTATGCTGATGACACTGAACTCTTTATCTCCTTCTCTCCATCTGAGACCCAGGTCCTGGCAGGGATCTCTACATGCCTGGCTGACACCTCCACATGAATGTCCACCCACCACCTGAAGCTGAACCTGGGAAGACAGAGCTGCTCTTCCTCCGATTGATGCGTCAATCACCGTGGAAGGCTCCATAGTGTCTCCGTCCCAGTCTGCCAGGAGTCTTGGAGTGACCCTAGACAACCAGCTGTGCTTCTCGTGCCACATTGCAGCGATCACTCGGACCTGCCGATTCTCCCTCCACAACATCTGGAGGATCCGACCGTTCCTCACCCAAGAGGCCACACAACTCCTGGTCCAGGCCCTGGTGATCTCACGTCTGGACTACTGCAATTCCTTGCTGGCAGGCCTACCGGCCTGTGCCATCAAGCCACTGCAAATAGTCCAGAATGCTGCCGCTCGTTTGATGTTCAACCAGCCGAAGTTCAACCACGTCATCCCTCTACTCTCCTCTCTGCACTGGCTCCCCATCGCAGCACGCATCAGATTCAAATCACTGGTGCTTGCTTTTCAAGCGGCTAGAGGTACTGCTCCCCCATACCTCCAGTCACTCATCACTCCCTACACCCCAGCCAGACCCCTCCGTTCCGCCTCCTCTGGCAAACTGACTGCCCCATCCCTCCGGGCGCCTGGCAGCCGCTCCTCGCGGTCTCGTCTCTTCTCTGTCCTGACCCCTCGCTGGTGGAATGACATTCCACAATCGGTCAGGACCGTGGAATCACTTGCGATCTTCCGTAAGAGACTCAAAACCCACCTTTTCAGACTCCACTACCACTGAATTCTGTACATCTAGCTAATTGTCATCACCACTGCCTACTTGTTCAACACCATATACCCCTGCTTACTCCATTTAATAAATAAATAAATAAATAAAATAATTACTAACCTTTTCCTTCCCAGTGTTACAAGTATGGCACGCAGCTGCCTGCAATGATGTCTATCGCTGTATTATTGCACTGATCTCTTGCGCGAACTATAATTGTTCCTACCATGTATTTATGCACATCTTGTAAGTCGCTCTGGATAAGAGCATCTGCTAAATGCTTAAAATGTAAAAATGTAAAATGTGAGTGTGTGTCTGTCAGTCAGAGTGTGCATGTGTGTGTCTGCAGTCAGTGTGTGAGTGTGTGTCAGTCAGTGTGTGTGTGTGTGTGTGTGTCAGTCAGTCAGTGTATGAGTGTGTGTGTGTGTGTGTGTGTGTGTCAGTCAGTGTGTGAGTGTGTGTCTGTCAGTCAGAGTGTGCGTGTGCATGTGTGTGTGTCTGTCAGTCAGTGTATGTGTGTCAGTCAGTCAGTGTGCATGTGTATCTGTCAGTCAGTGTGTGAGTGTGTGCATTGGTGTGTGTCAGTCAGTGTGTGTGTGTGTGTGTGTCTGTTAGTCAGTGTGTGCGCATGTGTGTGTGTGTGTGTGTGTGTCAGTCAGTCAGTGTCTGTGTGTGTCTGTCAGTGTGTGTGAGTGTGTGTGTATCTGTCAGTGTGTGTGAGTGTGTGTGTGTGTATGTGTGTCAGTCAGTCAGTGTGTGTGCGTTGGTGTGTGTCAGTCAGTGTTTGAGTGTGTGTGTGTCTGTTAGTCAGTGTGTGCGTGTGTGTGTGTGTGTCAGTCAGTGTGCAGTGTGTCAGTCAGTGTGTGAGTGTATGTGTGTGTGTCTGTCAGTGTGCTTGTGTGTGTGTCTGTCAGTGTGTGAGTGTGTGTGTGTGTGCGTGTGTTCCAGCACACAGGGCGTGTGTGATGCGTCAGTGCAGTATTACTGGGGTAGTAGTGCCTGTCGATAGTGCATGCTGCATGCTGCTTCTGCTTGCTACTTTCTGCTTTCAGCTACTGCCGCCGGCTAGCCCTCTTGCAGGGGGTGAAAAGAGGACCTGAGTGCGTAAGTCTCCTCCTCCCGGTACATAGCCTCTCTACCGCCAAGAATCCTGCAGTGCCTCCTCGTGGCCACACACGGTAACTGGGTACTTTGCGGTTCCAGGCCAAACTAGGGGATCTCGGAGCAGCAGTGGGCCCCAGAGAGAAGGCATGCAGGCCCACCGGTGTGTGGACATGCCCTGGTGCCTCTCAACCACTGCCCCAGCTATGGGCTAATAGCAACCAAGTCCTCAACGGCAGAGTAGGTGTAAGATGGTGGCTGTGAGGAGCACTAAAACGGCCGCGAGGCGGAAGAAGGCTGCAGCAAGAAGGGCCCCCAGTTGTCTTGGTTTCCATGCCACTGGATCCTGGCCCGTTCTATGCCAAGGACTGTGTGGAGGCTGCCTGTGCATCAGTCTCCCCACATTAAAAGATTCCACGCACAGGCGTCCTCCCGAAAGGAAATCGGATCGTTCAACATCCTTCAAAGTCCTGTGGCGATCAGGAAGTGGTGACGGGGGCAGGAACATGAAGTCTGGAAGCTCCTAGCCACAACCTGACACACAGGCGGTGGGTGTTTGAATCAGTCATTAAGCTCTTGGACTGAGGCAGAAAGAGCTTTTCAGCAGCTGCACCCACGACTGAGCAGTCCTATATAGGATCCACTCTGCTCACCCCAGTAGGGGAAGGGGCTAGAAAAGGTGCCCTAAACATAGCCTGCCTCGTAAACTCCTGTCTGGGCTACCGCACCCAGAGGGATCACCACTACGCGGTCAGAAACATAAACAGAAGATTTATATTGGAACCTGGAAAGTGCGGACCCTTAGGGACAATAGACACAGTGATCGACCCGAAAGGCAAACTGCCATCATCGCCAGGGAGCTAAGGAGATTCCGGATCGATATTGCAGCACTCTCCGAAACCCGACTGGCTGATGAAGGGCAGCTGAAGGAGGAGAAAGGTGGGTATACTTTCTTCTGGAAAGGAAAACCTGCTGATGAGCAAAGGATCCACGGTGTGGGTTTTGCTATTAAGAACAGCCTCATCAGCCACCTCTCCGAACTCCCTGTGGGCATCAATGAACGTCTAATGACCATACGTCTGACGCTTGCAGGCGGCCAAAAGGCCACTGTTGTTAGTGCCTACGCTCCAACACTTGATGCACAGGATAAAGTGAAGGAGGCCTTCTATGCTGACCTGGACAACATCCTAACAAAAGTCCCCAAGGAGGACAAGCTAATCCTGCTTGGAGATTTCAATGCTAGGGTGGGACGAAACCACAATCTATGGAGAGGCACAATAGGGAAGGAAGGAGTTTGCAACACAAACTCCAACGGCATATTACTGCTATCAAAGTGCTCAGAACACAGCCTGGTCATCACCAACACACTTTTCCGCCAAAAGAATAAACTCAAAACATCCTGGATGCATCCTCGTTCCAAGCTCTGGCACCTCATCGATTACGTAGCCGTCCGCACCAAAGACCGCCATGATGTGCTCAACACCAGAGCGATGACCAGTGCGGATGACTGCTGGACAGACCACCGCCTCATCCGCACCATCATGTCCATCAGTCTCATGCGGAAAAGAAGGGTACAAAAAGTGCCGACCAAAGCTCAACATCAAACGGCTGGGTGACACCACCTTTTGACAACAGCTCCAGGCTACTCTCAGCGCTGATCTGCCCAAGCAATACTCAGAAGATATTGAAACACACTGGGACCTGCTTAAGTCTATCACCATGGACTCCTGCAAAAGTACCCTTGGCTACAAAACCGGAAACATTAACTGATACGATGAGAATGACAACAAAATCCAACAGCTCATTGACATCAAGCGGCAAACCTTTATTGCCTGGCAAAATGACATCAACTGCAAGGCTAAAAGAGCAGCCCATGCCAAAGCAAAGGCAGCTGTTCAATCTCAGGTTAGGCAACTGAAGAACCAGTGGTGGACAAGGAAGGCTCTGGAGATCCAGCAGCTTGCTGACTGTGGGGATACCAGAGGTTTCTTCGATGCCACAAGAGTAGTATATGGCCCCAGCCACCGTTGCCTAGCCCCCTTCGCTCCAAAGATGGCCTAATACTGCTGAAAGATAATGAGTCAATGACAAACAGATGGAAAGAGCATTATGAGGAGCTACTGAACAGGGACACCACTGCTGAGATGGAGGCCCTAGACCAACTCCCTCAACAACCCATCAATGAGAATATGGGAGCACCACCCATTCGGAATGAGGTGCAGGATGCTATAAGGAAGATGAAGAACAACAAGGCCGCTGGACCTGAAGGCATTCCAGCTGAAATCCTGAAGGACGGTGGGCCAGATCTCCTTAGCCACATCCACGCCCTGCTCCTCAAAATATGGGAAAAGGAGGAAATCCCTGCACAACTTAGGGATGCCGCCCTAATTGTCTCGATCTATAAGAAGGGAGACAAGGCAGACTGCGGAAATTACCGTGGCATTTCCCTCCTGTCCACCACTGGGAAAACTCTTGCTCAGGTTTTGGCTAATAGACTCTTCCCCTGTCAGAAAACATTCTCCCTGAGTCTCAGAGTTGATTTCGCCCAAACAGAGGTACCACAGACATTATTTTCATTGCTTGCCAACTACAAGAAAAATGCTGGGAACAAAATCAGCCACTATACATGGCCTTCATAGACCTCACCAAAGCTTTTGACTCTGTGAACCGTCAGACTCTCCGGCTGGTTCTGGCAAAAACTGACCACCCTGCTCCACCCCCAACTATCTCTGTTGACAAAACCAGACTGGAAAATGTGGATCACTTTACATATCTCGGTAGCCTCCTATCCTCCAAAGCTAACATTGATGAGGAAATACACCACCGCCTCAGCTGTGCCAGTGGGGCTTTCTCTAGACTGAGAAAAAGGGTCTTTGAAAACCGCGACCTCCAGGCCAGGACGAAAATTCTGGTCTACAGAGCGGTAGTGTTGCCCACCATACTGTATGGATCAGAATCCTGGACCACATACAGCAGGCACCTGAAGGCACTAGAGGCACATCATCAGAGGTGCCTCCAAAAAATCCTCAAGATCACCTGGGAAGATAGACGCACCAACACCAGCGTCCTGGAGGCTAACATTCCCGCTATCACTGCCACCATCGCCCAACACCAGCTCAGATGGACTGGCTATGTCATCCGTATGCCTGACTCTCGCCTTCCAAAACAAGTCCTATACTCCCAGCTTCTCACAGGACAACATGCACCGGGAGGTCAAAAGAAAAGGTATAAGGACAACATCAAAGCCACATAGACCCTAAGACCTGGGAGGACACAGCAACCAACAGGGCAACCTGGAGAAAACTTGTCAGTGAAGGTGCTGCACTATATAAGAACGATCTCTGCCATGCTGCAGAAGACAAGCGCAAACTCAGAAAGGAAAGAGTTTCCACCAAAAAGGCCCAATCCCAACCCACCACCACCCACCCCTGCCCACACTGCACCAAAATATGCGGCTCCAGGATCGACCTCTTCGCCCACCTGAAGACCCACAGGGACCAAAAGGGAGGACAGTCATACTCAACCTCGAGTGACCGCCGATGATGATGGTGGTGTGTGTGTGTGTGTGCGTTGGTGTGTGTCAGTCAGTGTGTGAGTGTGTGTGTGTCTGTCAGTGTGTGAGTGTGTGTGTGTCAGTCAGTGTGTGAGTGTGTGTGTGTCAGTCAGTCAGTCAGTCAGTGTGTGTGTGTGTGTGTGTGTGTGTGTGTGTCAGTCAGTGTGTGCAAGTGTGTGTGTCTGTCTGTCAGTGTGTGAGTGTGTGTCTGTCAGTCAGTCAGTGTGTGTGTGTGTGTGTGTGTGTGTGTGTGTGTCTGTCAGTCAATCAGTGTGTGAGTGTGTGTGTGTGTGTGTGTGTGCATGTTGGGGGGTATGTTCTCTGTTGCTTTCATGGAGTGGTGTGAATGTGACTTGAGAGAACACATTGCATGCTGTTCCAGTGGCTCCAGGAGTCAGACTGGGGCTCATGTCTCTCTCTCACTCCCACTCCAGCTCTGGCTGGCAGGAAACAGCAGGGAGGGAAAGCAGCTCTGGGATGGATGCCTCCCAGGGAACACTTTTCTCCTTAAAAGATCCAAACAGTAAGACCCTCGTCCAGCAAGAGATGGAAACGTGCAGCTTTAATAAAGCCTGACTTTCTCACTGCCGGGAGGCCGTGGTTTGGTGCGGTTTCCATCTCCCCTAAAATTATACTGTACATTCAAAACCTTTTGTTATTAATATATAACTGCACAGAACCCTTTGTGAACCTATTTATTAAGCCTATATCAAAATGATATGTTGTGCGTATAAATAACAGGGGGTTTGGAATGCGTCTTGCTGGAGGTACCATCAGCAGTTTCCTTGTAGTTAAGGGAAAGGAAAGGTTTCTGCAACGTATACAATCACCGCTGGTCTCTATCCAGCAACCCGAGACATAACACAGCAGCCAAGAGATACATCTACAGATGTTTGGGCAATACAGCTTCACTCTGGAGGAATAACTCAGCCTTGCTTCATACTGTAAAGCAGCACATGTCCACATGGTAATGCGCAAAAAAGTCTTGGATTTTAAAATAAAGGTTTTGTTGAGAACTTCAGGCCAAAAAAAAAAAAGAAACATACTTCTATTTCCGAGGGGAGGTTACTTTGTTCCTGTCATGTTAAAACTCAACAAATCACCCTGGTGACTTGCTATGATCATTTGAACACATTGCAGAATTATCCTGAGTAAAACTAAGTGATTAAAGTTGCAGATTTGTTTGACACAATATTGTAGTTATTACATAAGTGTCCAGGAACACCTTTCCTTTTCATTCAAGATTTTTTATATAAGATATCTTTAGTTATATCCCAACACATATAAAAGAAACATACTTTCACTCCTCCCCCTTATATTTGCTACCACTTAAAGGTACCCATAATATATATGTTTTTGTTGTTGTTGTTGTTTTTTTTTTAAATGTTAAAATGTTACATTTTTAAAACTTTTTTAAGTCATTTGTTTTTTTTGCTCTTATGGTAGATTTTTGGTCATTTGATCCTATCGTTGATGTGATGTTTTGTAAAAACTGAAAATATTAATAAACTTTAAATCATAAAAAAGGTACCCATAATATTAAAGTACATGCCAGTATGCCAGTATGTTAAACATGGCCACCATTGATTTAAACAAATATGTGCTTCCTGTTGGTTCACCGTATGCATATTAAAGTAACAAAGCATACTCAGACTCCACAGCGCACCATGTAGACACACAAGCAAAAAGGTACCTTCCACAGGCTGTAATTCCTGCCATTGGGATCTGAGCAAACCAGAGTGGAGTGCCAGGTAACTAAAATAATAGAGGGGAACAGAACAGGACAGGACAGGACAGGACACAGGACAGGACACAGGACAGGACAGGACAGGACAGGACAGGACAGGACAGGACAGGACACATGATCTCTCCTTCATGATTTAATTAAAAAAACAAAGGCGGTTTACTGCATCCCAGGGAAAGGACAGGATTTTATTAGTATTGTTCACACAGGGGCAGCAGCCTCCTTAGGCTTTGGGGACTCTGTTTTTGGATGATGGAGTATTTTACTTTGGAAGCGCTTCATGGAAGGGGAGACATTAGGCTACTAACCACTGCTACTCAGCGCTTCTTCCCTGTGATGACTTTTCAAGACAGGGAATAAATACTTTTTCCTTGTTTGCCTTTAGTATTTTCCTTTGACAGCACAACTGGAATGACATTTTTCATGGTTATTTTCTTTCCTTTTACTTGTGGTGGGAATCAAAGAGGTTTGAGGAACCCCCTCCCCAAATAAAAAGATCTTACACTGGAATGAAAAAAATCCCCTCCTTCCATGTGATTTCCACCATAGATATATAATTACTAGTTTGGACATCCCATCGTCCCATCAAAGGCAACAGTCGAGAAGCATAAAAGCTTGGCCACCATCACCCAACATCTCTATGATATTGCCATTAAAATCTGACACCTGGCAATGTCTGGCCATGAACAGATATTCTACAGATATTCAGATGTTCTACAAAGAAACAACAATTGATCAATCTAAATCTAACACATGCGTTGAGTATATCTTCAAGATGATTGATCATTTGAAATAGCACTACATGGAAATGATTATAAAGTTAATTCTCAAGATAAGAGCTAATGTTGCTTCAGTATTCCCTGACCTCTGTTGGCAGTTTACTGATTCTGTGTAAATTTTCACCATATTATACAGTCCCACTTTATATGAAGTAGCCCTAATACCGGATTAATTACAATGTACCTGCACAGGTAAGTACAGTACCTGGGGGGCCTCAGGTGGTCTAACGGTCAAAACATTTACCCGGCTGCACCAGCCTGGCTCTGGTCAGGAGCCCCAATCGAGGGCAAAGATTGGCTGTCCGCCCCAGAGGGAGGGTGAGCCGGCACGAGCTCGCGGAGGACTTCCCCGTGCACAAAATAATAGGTTCTGTTTTGGAGGAAGCGGTTCATTGCCAGCCTCGGGGAAGTGGCGTGTCTCGTGGAGGCGGGCGGCGAGTTTATGGAGGAGGGTACATCGAAAGAAATAGAGGGTATAATTGGCCACCAAATTGGGAGGAAAACAGGGAGAAAATCTACAGTGTACCTACTGTGTACTTACACATTGTTACAAACATACATAGAGCCTTAAAACCTGTTTATAGGTTAAGAAGTTGATTTGTATGGCACAATGTAACAATAAATATGTAACAAAAATGTACATTGTGTAAATATA
Organism: Aldrovandia affinis; assembly: GCA_029706075.1. Lineage (NCBI taxonomy): Eukaryota > Metazoa > Chordata > Actinopteri > Notacanthiformes > Halosauridae > Aldrovandia > Aldrovandia affinis. The sequence continues at coordinate 623,345 of JAINUG010000249.1, read as the reverse complement.
ACTGTGTACACAAACACTTCATACATATTCAGTACAACATGTGAAACATGGACTTTCAAACCAGAATACCTTTTGTGTATGAAAAATATAATATATAATATATAAAAATATATCTCCTGACAACACACACTATTATTGTATTATTTTCTTTACAAGAGTTAACCCCTGGAGAGAAATATCTAAATATCTGAGGCAATCTTTCTATTCATCAGCAGTTCTCCATTGATCTATATTTTGTACACCTTGACTGGGAAATTCCTTGTGCTTATTCACTTGTTAGTTATAACTCTTATTACACAATGTACCAATTTCTTGTTACATACGTATCTGTACTTGCAAAAACCATACATGTGCAACTACTTAAACCACAAACAGGTTTCAAGGCTGTAAGTACTATGTAATTGTGTAAGTACACAGTAGATACAGTGTAACTACACAAGTATTAGGGCCACAATGTAAAGTGTGACCAATTTTACATTCCAAACCATTTGTGGTTTCCTTCCAAAGGAGGCAAAACTTTGTTATCTGAACTTGCCTTTGGACAGTCTTGACACATTTACCCATACAGCCACACCCATACACAAACACATAAATAAATACACAAACAAATTTAGACATTCAAATCTTAGATTTCCAATCACCCTGAAGAACTCTACAGGCAATACCTCACACTGTGCAAACAGTAAAAACCTAAAAAGATACCTATTTGTCATGTCGAGAAATTGATTATTTAATGTGAGCTCTTACAAAGAACATGAGGCCTGGCTAGGAGTGAGATAGTGAGTCATAGCACCTGTGGACCAACACACATATATTTGTTATGGTCCAGACTGTTAGCTCTTAAGAAAGAAAATATCCTACCATATAGCCTACCATGTTTTTTCATCGCTCTCTGTAAAGTCGCTTTAAATGAACAGATTTGTTTATTTGAAGCTCAAATCAATGACAAAGATCAGAAATGGAAATATTGAACTGGAGATAAGTATTTGATTGGATGGAACCAGATTATGTCAGGACGTTAAAGGCCATTTTGCTGATTGACACGTTTTTCACATTTAACCAAATCATCTGCCTGGATTGATTTCTTTTCCACAGGATGATCCAAGCTGTGAAACAAGGGATCGGTTTGCTTTCCTTCCTGCAGAAAGCCTTCCCTTTGCCGTGAAATATGCTTGGACGTTGTGGTTTTACTGTATATAAACTCCCATGAAGCTCCACATGAATCAGCACTGTGAATGTGCGCCTTGGCTGTCTCGCCTGCTGGAATGTGCTGGAGTCACTGTGGAGCCAGCGGATTGACCTTACCCAGCACGGCTTTACTTCACTCACGTTCATAAATTATACTGTGTGGAATTTATGGAACCAGCTCAGGGCTAGGTCTGTCCCCCAAGGAGGAACTGGTTAAATTCCTGGCATCCTATCACAAACCAGTTAGAACGGTAAATGGTTAAACACACTGGCACGAATCACTGTGCACATTGAGATGTGGAGAATGCCATATCGCCACTCAGGGAAACACTGTCTCCTGCACTCAAGACAAATAGAGCTGAACATACTATAGTTTCACACACTGAGGGACTGAGAACTGCACCATCTCACACACTGAAACACACACAACCTCATGCCACTGAGACCTGCACAGTCTCACACACTGAAACACACATGACCTCATTCACTGAGGCACTGGCTGTGTCTCAATTGGAAGGCAGCTGCCTTGCTGCCTGTGTCCTTCAGAGCCAGATTCCTTTGAAGGCAGCATAGAAACTGATGAGGCACCCCAAAAGGAACCACATTTCAGATGCATTTTGAACATTTATCTAGCTAGCTATTGTTCAGTAAAATCTAGTTATTACTATAACTTTTGGTAAAACTTTATCCTGATCAGTTGGAGCCCTAACTCCAGTTCACTGGCTAACATATGTTAGCTAGCCCTATTGCCTAATATGGGGATTATGGAATTATGGAAAGCTTGGGGGGTCTCAAAACATCAGCTTTACTCAAATGCATTACACAATTAAATAGCATTGTTTTCTAGATGGTTTTATTGCAGTTTTGGACTTATGAGATATCCTGCCCAGTGAATTGGATGCTGCCTGCAAACTTGGCTAAAACAAGGCACCTTATTTGTTTGAGTCCATGACCTTAGACACTCAAACACTAAGAACAGCCCATGACCTCATACACTAAATGTCCTACCTACCTAGACCCTGCTACCTTGGATCTCAGACACTCAATTGAACTGGCAGGTCTTGTTGGGTTTAAATTGAACACAGAAGCAACTAGGATTTAATAATCAGGGTTGGATTAAGACTAATTGAAGACTTTGGTTAAAAACAGGTCATACTGTATATGCAGCCAGTTACAACAGTATGGGTCACAGATTATTAATAAGGCAGTCAGGGACATGCTTGGACAGACAGCGAGAAGTTTATGATGCAGGAAAGGTCATGTGTATACAGTTGGCCCCTCACCGGATTCTGACTTGAGCTCTCTTCAGTAAAGCTTTCAGAACATTCAACATGTCTTCTCTGCTCTGTCCTAAATATCTCCAAAACCTAAGTCATGTGGTTTGTTAGGAAGAATACTACTATCCCCTCTGGCGCCATAACCACCTGCGATGGCTCAACACTCGAAACAGTCACATCTTACAAATATATAGGAATATGGCTAGACATCACCTTATCTTTCTCACTACACCTAACCAAATTACAGGCACAAGTTAAAACCACTTAGCTTTCTATACCGTAACCGATCCTCTTTTACTTTTTCTGCCAAACTGATCCTCGTCCAAATGACCATCTTCCCAATGCTCTTTACAAACCCATCACTGCAACCTGTACTCCTCCCTAAATTGGCCATCTTTGACACCAGACGAAAAGCTCACTGGCTTCACATTAATTTACAAAACCCTCCTTGGTCTGACCCCACCTTATCTGCAAAACCTCTTACTATACTCCTCCTCTACATATAATACCCGATCTTCTAACCACATTCTCTTAAATGTTCCCAAAAAGAATACCTCACTTGGTCGCTCTGCATTCAAATTTTCTGCATCCAATGATCATATTTTTGCACCAAATCAGTTACAACCTTCTCTCTCTAACAGCTTTCAAGGACTCTATCATGGACATTCTCACAGACACATGCAACTGCTTTCCATCCTCACAATAATATCAATACATTGATGTTTGTCTCATGCCTGCCCCAACTCTTGTCTTAATTGTGCTTATGTCCTGTCTCTTCTGACGTTGCTGTTGTGTATATTTTTGTGCTGTTTTTTTAAATATATATGCTTACGGTTATGTATTACCTTAAGCCTTTGCATTGCATTGTGTTTGCCTCCTATTGTCCCCATTATTCCTGCTGTCTTGTCTGTCTTCTGTTTTTGCTATTTGCTTTATGTAACTCTTTGTTATTGTCTGACCTGTCCCTCAGTGCTGAACGTTCTTGCTTGTCTATTTCAGTGTTGAATGTTCTGTCTGTGTAATATTTTTTTTTATCCCCTCCCCTTTCCCCTAGGGCGTCCTTGTAAATAAGAATTTGTTCTTAAGTGACCTGCCTGGTTAAATAAAAGTTAAATAAATAAATAAATATGTATGCACGTGAGGTAATTTATTACCGGTGTATGTTACACCTTGGTTCTATTAGCTATGCACAGCTCAACACAAAGACAAAAGAGATCTACTACTGCACATATACAAGACATAGGATAAAATGGTGGTTATGTTTAAATTATAATTATTATTCGCTTGTCTCAGTCACCTGCACAGGCTTATCAGTGACTTGCCTAGGAATTCAAGTAAGTGACTAGCCTAGTGTCAGTGAAGTGTATAATTAGCCATTTTATCGATCGCTTCCTTCAGGTTATCATTGGCCTATCATTGACCTACATCAACACATCAGTGGCCACCTTCGACCAAACATTCACCCCATTTCTGGCATGATCCACTGTGTGAGGCAGTTAATTCAATTCAGGAGGCTTTATACTGGGGTTGTCAGGTCCTTTTAATAAAACCAGATCAATGGCCAAAATTCCCACTGCCAAAACCCAAACACTGCTATTAAGTCCAAAAGAATTACAACCATTGTCAAATATATTGTAAAACTATAAATTAGTTGAATACTCTCATAAAAACATACACTGTGTTTCTCCGTTTCGCGGGGCTTATGAAGATCACTATGACCGTGCTAGCTAGTTTGTTTGCATTACTGCTGGTAGAGAGAAAGAGGCCGGCAGCAGTCTGTCGGACAGGTTTGTGGCTATCGTTGAGCGCGCACTCCTGTGCCAATCAGCGTGTCCTATTGGTGTAGGTGGAAGTTGACTATTGCTTGTTTCAGCAAAATGGTTAAGATTAGGATTTGGGTAGAATTATCTGATATTATATCAGTGCTTAAAGGCAATCTCTGCCTTGAACTGAGTGGCAATTGATGCTGACTGACATACAATGATGAGTGAAATTATGTTTTTAATGATTAATTTATGAAAGATTCAACCCACAGACAAAAAAATAAACCCACGGCAACATTGGCATTACAATCACTTCCAAAAAATCCTCTACTTGATCTATCAGAGTCAGGGGTCGCAACACTTGCTCCGATTAGGGCCACTAGTACCAACATTTCTCCCACTACAACACAATACATCACCAAAATGTCCAGTATTAAAAGAGCCATATTCAAAAAACCTCAATAGGCAAAATAAATTAAGTGAATGTCAACCACCAATTGAATGTTAGATCCCACCCACTGGCTTTGATGGATGATGTTTACAGATTTAATTATTTCCCATTTCAAACCACAGACAAAATTAATTAATTCAATATAGAAATAAATATAGAAATAATGAAATGTGAAAATAACTAAAATGTGAAAATAAATAAATATTATGTTAACATTTCACTTTTATTTCATTTTGTAATTAATTCATTAATATTGGCACACTATTTCCTCCATATACTGTAACTAAACTAATCAAAGGTGTGCTACAATAAGCTAAACTAAAGCAGCTAGAAGCTGAATTGTGCGTATGTCTTTGTAGTTTACATTCGAGCAATATGTGCTGTGTTCAGTGTGATTGTGAGCGTAATTCAAGGATGTCCTCTTGTTCAATCATTCCACAATTACCCAGTGACTCACGGAACACACCCAAACACACCTCCATCTCTCTGTCTCTCTCTTTATCTAAAATCTCCTTTATCAGCACATATTAGGACATGTGAGGAATCCCATTGTTGTATGACGTGGTCCTACTTTAAACATTTTTAATGGTCATCAACCTCTCTTTCTTATTTCCTTTTAATCTCATCCTTTCTTCCCCTTCATTCTGATTTCTTCTCAACTTGAATGTCCTGCCCTTAAACATTTTGCTTCATAAACTTTGTCTCCCTAATCCTCCCCTATCTTCCTCATCATCTTCTTCCTCTCTTTCCATTAACCAGTTCAAGAGTAATAACCTGTCAGTTGGTTATGTAATTTGGCAAACGCCATATCATTCATAAAGCAAACCTCCACAGAATATAATCAGTTCAGTGGAGCCAGGTACAAATAGCTGTCTGTTTTTCAAGTCTACTTGCAGTCATCGTCTTTGGTAACATATCACTAAGTTCATTTGATGTATTTTGCAGGCAGAGCTACCTCACATTATCTTCTCCAGAACTCCCACAGGAACCTGTATAATTTACATCAGTAAAGTCTGCCTCCAAAAAAATAAGATTAACTATTCAAAGAAAGATGATGAATAAATTGTACTGACTTCCTCAAGATGGCCACTTGACAAAAGCTGTGGTGTTGTTCAAATTAAGAAAGAAAAATACTAGAATACTATGGTATAGTAGTAGCAATACAATTATACTTAGCTCTGAAATGTTGAACACTTCTAAAAATATTTTTTTGCGTGAACCTCAAAGGGATCCATATGAGTCTGAATGCCTGAAGTAAGATTCTCACTTTAATGAATGTAGGTCTGACCTCACAGTAACATAATGTGCTCGGTTTGTAAGACTGGCCACATATCATTCTCCAGTCCTGGATGTTGAAAGCAAAGAAGAAGCTTGGAAAAAAATTAAATTCTTTCAGACTTAGGCTATATGAATTAAATTGATTTCAGCTTTGCACATGAAAAAAAAACAATACTAAAAAATGTGCTGAACCAAGACCTCAAATTACAAACCACTTTACTGGGACAGCGTGGAAATGGGGACAAGCTTAAGTACAGGAATGCTTTTTTCTCCATTTCACTGCAGTTCACTGCAGGGAAGCGCAACTTATTCCTTTCCGTACTGTCTATTCATGCATCCAACTTGGTTATTCTCCAGATGTCCTTCCCCTCCCTCACTTCAACTCTTAAAAATCATGGCAACAATGACTTTATTTTCATCCACAAAAGAGGTACAATGTTCGGGAAAACATTTTCCATCATTTGTTCTGTATCAATTGCTATGTTAAATAGAATATGATCAAATGTGCATATGAAGGAGTATTAATCTGAGAGATGGTACATGCTTAATGTGGTACTCTCAAATCGCTGGTTAGTTTTTTTTAGCAAGTTGAATTTATACTGCTATTATTTTTTTTTTAAATTGTGAAGGCCTTATCAGAGTAACTCAAAGATTTACATCTTGCAAGTTGATGTAACATTTATACATACTGTATTTACATTATTATTATAATTATTTATATTACATTATTTATACATAGTTTTGAAAGACACTGAGGTAAAGGGCCTTGTCCAAAGTCCATATTTTTGAGCAGATTCTAAGAGGCCAGACTCTCACCTTTGTATGAAACCCACAGCCTTGGAGCCCATGGCTTGGATTCAATCAACAAGAGTTTGGTGGGGTCATTTTGGTGACTGCTGAACTATATATCTAGAATACAGGCCCATGGCTCTGACCCCTATAATACAGTATTCCACAATGCTGCTTTTGGTTTTGTTTTAAATCTTTTTTTAATGATGTACTGGTGGTGCTTGGTTCTTGGAGCAAGCAGTGGGTTCGGAGTTAGGTGAGGGGGGCAAGAGTGGATTGTTTTTTTTGCCCTCCATAAAGAATGCTGTGCACATAATCTCTTCTGCAGACAGATGGATCCCAGTGAAAAGGTCTTGGCTCCCCAACACACAGCCAAGTGCTAGAGTTCCTGTCGGGGAGGTCTGTCTTATAGGAGCGAGCCATTGCTTCTGCAGCTGGCTCTCATGGCCAGAGAACGCTGACACAACATGAAGTCATCACAGCACCACTCCGCAACACTATTTTAAAGGTGTTGATGGAAGCCAAGTGGTGATGGGGTGCAGAATACTGAGACAAAAACATCTAGAAGTAATTGCGGTGTCAGAATGGAAAGGAAGCGCTCCATTGTTTCCAAAAATGTTTAACCCGCACTCACCACCAATCCAAAGGCATATCCAGCTGAGCTGGTCCTTGTCAGAAATAAGGAGGATGCAGAATAGCTAGCACCATTTTGGCTCACAAAATGGTGCCTACTACCATTTTCCCACCCTGGGACCTACAGCACACACAGAAACATGTTGGAACCATGTGCTTAATTCAGTACTGCCACTTAAATCACATATATAGGAATAATAATTGTGTTTTTCATAAATGTCCTATTGGACTACAGTGGGAAAAACAACAACATTTACATTCTTAAATTGAGCTTCTTCTTGGCAGCTAATCTTGTAATAGCCTGGCCTCCTCAAAGAGACATTTTTGTGTTACACAGCATAGTGACCACATCATCTTCACATTTTAATTGAATAAACTCAGGTTTATAGCAGGTGTGAGGTCAGAGGTCAGCGGTGTTTCCTCCGAGCCCAGAGCTATCAGGCTGGCAGCATGCATGTTTTACCATTTTACACCCACGCGACAGGGGAACTACTTATTCGCTTGATTTGGTTTGGGTTACGCAACCTTTGTCAGCACACAAATAACGTTCCTGGCAGTGTGGAGCAAAGTTGTTTTGTGTCTGCGAGGCCTGACGTCTGACTGGGCCTCTGTCATCACTGAGATGGCCTGAGTAGGTGTTAAGGGGTAAGAATTGGGAATAGTGTTGAATTGGATGCAAGTAATGTTGGGCTAAAATAGGCTACCTGCGGAGGAAATGAAACAAGCTTGTGATGGAAGGAGCAGATCTGGTGAGTGAGCATGGGTTCACGGGCCCGCGGACTGGCCGTGTTGAATGATGGGCGGGCAGGCTCGTGCTGTGGCTGGAGCCCTCTCCTGCTCTGTCAGCGCGCTTTTAACATGCTATTTTAAAACCCCAGCAGAGAGCTGCTTTCCTGTGAAAGCCACTCAGACAGCTGAGCGAGTGGGGGCTTCCTGGCTCGGCCACCCCATGCACGGGGGCTGTGGTGGGGATACTGGGTTACACGGGAGCCTGAAGCAGGGATTCCCTCCCTAAGAGGGTTTCAGGCTACACCCGTCCCTCCTTCAGGCTGGGGTTTCCACTGGGGCCCAGCGGCACGCTGTGCTTTTATACTTCACTACCTCTTCTAAACCTGCTCCATTTCAGGGGGAATTTTGCTCTGCTAAAACATCCTAGTTTGTTCTGAACAACACATTATTGTGTACTGCTTCACCGCCATTGTATATATGTTTCTTTTTAAAGGCACTAGTTGATGTTTTATTGAGGAAGAGAGACAGAAGGCAGAGGATGAGACATAGCAGAGGAAGATAGCGTGGGTCTGAATGTAAGGCCTCACCTCAGGTTTGGAGGGGTTGAAGGCCACCTTCAGGATGGTGTCTGAGTGCCTCTGGAGCTTGTGCAGGTACGTGCAGCTGCGGACATCATAAATGTAGGCCTGTGAAAAGTTAAGGTTCTTTACATATGACACCATAACAAGAGGGGGCCTAGCATGGTCCACCACAATGATTCTCAACATGCATTGATGCCTCGGTTTTGTCAACCGGTTAGTTACCCACCTGTAGACAACAGTTGTATTCCAAGTAGAGCTGTTTACATGTAAAACGTTATGTTACAAAGGAGTTAAAACATGACTGTTTAATTTCCTACTGAAATGCTGGACTATAGAGATGGATAATGGATTGCATTTATATAGTGCTTTTCACAATCACAAAGCAGTTTACAGTGAAGAAGGACAGAAATGTGTATATGTACATACTGTATATATACAGCTCTGGAAAAAATTAAGAGACCACTGCAAAATGATCAGTTTCTCTGGTTTTACTATTTATAGGTATGTGTTTGGTAACATTTTTGTGTTCTCCCAAATTCCAAATACAAATATTGTCATTTAGAGCATTTATTTGCAGAAAATGACAACTGGTTTTCAGACCTTTAATAATGCAAAGAAAACAAGTTCATATTCATTTTAAACAACACAATACTAATGTTTTAACTTAGGAAGAGTTCAGAAATCAATACAATTGTATTAGTAATGTAGGTTTGGAATTTTCAAAAAATTTTGAGCATAAAATATTCCTCATTACTTATATAGTTTATTTTATACAATCTCTTTCGTTCATCTTTATCAAGCGTATGAATAAAAACGGAGCCTAACATTGTATAACATGTTTTGACACTCAAACAGCCCCGGACCGAGCTAGGAGTGTCCCTGGGGGGCTTGTTGGAAAGGGGAGGGCCGGGCCGTGGTACCCCGCTGATGGACACTCGCGGTAATGCACCCATTTTAAGAATCCCTCATTAACTTAATCCCTCATTCAATTAAATTTTGTCTTTACTTTGTCATTTATCTTTATTTATATATATATATATATATACACACACACACACACACACACACACACAATGCCCCCATTCTCAGGGCACGAGTGGTCACTGAATGGTTTGATGAGCATGAAAACGATGTAAACCATATTCCATGGCAGCACCAGATCTTAACCCATTTGAAAACTGGGAGATTCTGGAGCGGCACCAGAGAGAGTGTTTTCCGCCACCATCAACATTATAAAATGTGCCTCGGCATAGATTCTACAAGTGTCTAGAACTCTATTGGCGGGATGCAACACCATTCATCCACAAGAAAATTCACTCATTTGGTGCTTTGTTGAATATGATATATGATTATACTGCTCATAATATAACAACCAGCCAGACTAGAATGTCCAGACGTTTGCTAAATTACGGAGCTTAAGGAGCTAGAAGTAACTAGCTGTCATAGAAAAATGAATCTGGACATCCTGTGAGCACACAGAGTTTGTTTGTGGCTTGGCCCATATATCAGGAACATATTTTGTTGCTACAATAAAGCCTTAGAACTTCCCTCTCTGCTCTCACTCCAAGTACCAGCATACACATACATATTTAAAAACTCCTGGTTGACACACGCATGCGCACACGCACACACGCACGCACACACACACACACACACACACACACACACACACAGTACAAACACGTCTTGTTATTGTTTGACTTATTTTGTGAATATAGCTACTTCTGCTGTTCCAGAAGCAAAAGGGGAGGAAATAAACTAAACTTTCCATGACATTGAAATAAAAAGGATGAGAGAGAGAGAGAGAGACAGGCAGACAGAAATTCGGCCATCTGCCGCGAATACAGATAAATCCAGACGTTGAAATGTTTGTTACCAGACGACAAAACTGTCGGATTCCTGCAGATGTTTTCTATTAAGCTTCCCAGAAAGCAGAATGAGGCAAGATGACAAATCTCTGTGGAAAGGGGCCACCGGCACAGCCTCACCTCCAGAGTTAGTGGCCCTGATAGAATCTGCCAAACCGAGGCAGATAAAGGCCAACGCAGAGCCCACTGCTCTACAAAGACCCCCCTATTCACCACAGGACTGTGATCCTGCTTCTCCCCACACAAGCCTCTTAATTCCCTCAAGATAATCAAAACAAACCTCTGGCGCAGCCTCATTTCTTATGAAATAAAAATGTGAGCATCCAAATCTCTGCAATTTACGTGTGTTTGTTAGGCCTTGAGGTGAGGGTGTCGGCTCTGAACGCCTCATGGCGGCCCATTAATCTTCATAATTGAGCACATAATCTGGCATGATAAGCGAACGACATGGCCCTTATCATATTTCTGTATCACTTGTGTTAAATGATAAGACTTCATTTAACCTCAAGCCTAAAATACAGCAGATCAGAACACTATGCCCCACAAGGCTTTGAGTCAGTCTTTCATTTGTATAGAGGAATGATATTCACCTCAGTGGAAAGGCTCTGTGAGAATGCTCCTGTCAGTTCAATATGCAGTTTTTCTGTACACCCCCTCTTTAACTTCTTCTGTCCTGTGGAACACACATTTTCCACTGCTGCTGTGCCCACAGGCAAGCTACAAATCCTACGATGTACCATTTACCTTTCAACATGTACACTACCGGTCAAAGGTTTGAGTACACCTGCTGGAAACTAGGTTTATCTCATAATTGACAATGCTTTACACCGTATACATTTCTGTAAATACTTTAAAATGACAAAAAACACATGTAACAATGAACAAAATGAACATCAAAGAAATGTTCAAGAAAATTATATTGAAAATTGAATCTTGGATTCCTCAAAATAGCCACCCTTTGCCGTGATAACAGCCTCACAAACATGGGCCATTCGGTTAATACGTTTCAGCAGGAAATCACCCGATATGTCTTCCCAGCTCTCCTGCAGCAATTCCCAGAGAAACATGTGGGTTGCTTTGCTTTGACTCTTCTGTCCAGTTTGTCGCATACAATTTCTATGGGATTGAGGTCTGGACACTGGGCAGGCCAGGTCATCAGTTTGAGTTGTCCTTTACGTTCCTCCTTCACCAGGTAGTTCTTGCACAACTTCAAGGTGTGTTTCGGGTCGTTATCTTGCTGAAGAATGAAGGAGTGCCCGATTAGCCATAGTCCAGATGGAAGGTGTACTCAAACTTTTGACCGGTAGTGTATATAGAACCAACCTAAACTGTGAATATGAGCTAGGCAAATAAGTCATTGTAATAATGAAAATATTTAAAGCAGGGATGAGGAACTCCATTCCTGGATTGTGCTTGCAGGATTTTGTTTCCATCAATTATCATGACTCATTACCTAATTAGCTGTATAGAGCGCCGGTTCACTTGTTGATTAAACCACAGTAAAATGTTTTGTAGAGGAACACAAGAAGAGTCTTCAGCTGTAATTTGTAAGCTTATCAATTTAGCCAAAATGTCACATCCTGTAAATTAATGGGCTAGTTAAATAATTAAGAGTAGAAGAAACTTTGCTTGTGAATGCAATGTTTATGTTTTGCTAGGTATGGTACTGTATGGTATGATAAACTGAACACCTGTTATAGAGGATATAATATATGGCAAGCTAGGTTGTAAATGTATTGTATGGTAAAGGTGGACAGTGTAGAAAAGTATGTTGTTGACCTTACATTTCAGAGATAAAAGCTGGTTTCAGTGAATATTTAAACACATGCACACACACAGACAAACCCACACTGTACGCCATCGTCAGTGTCCTCTTTTAAAGTACGTCTTAAAACTCATTTTTATAGGATTGCTTTTATGAATGTTATTTCTTTGTTCTTACCTTTTACTGTGTTTTATCTTTTATATATTTGTATTTATTTATGTATTATGTTATTTTATTTATTTATGTTTACAATTTTATTTACATTGTTGCCTTCTTTTTTACAAACATATTTTATCTCTGTAAAACACTTTATGCTGTATATGCTTGAAAAGTGCTATACAAATACATTTATTATTATTATTATTATTGACCATGTGCATGTGATGCAGGGTTTCATGAAAATATCTGTTCAGATTTACAGTATATAAAGTAACATTAAATCAAACTCACAAATTATTCCATTGCATTTCTATTCCATGAATATGCTTACGTAAAGGTAATATATTACAGAATATAAAAAACAAGCAATATATTTAAAGCTCTGTGTTTAAAATTATGTATAAGGATATTTTATAATATATAGCGAGATTATAGTATAATAAGAAATTATATTTTATAGCATCTATAGATGGAGGATACAATACACTATATATGTATATTTGTAATACATAACTTTTATGTAGAGTTACACCTCATCTCAACTTTGTTTGTTCCCTCTTTGGAGTGGAAATTGTGTAATATGACCTGATTTTCTTCATTTATTTTTTTTCTTTGAGATTGTCTTGTGAAATATTAAGACAAGTACAAATGCGTCTGGCTTATGGAAGTCTCAGGACAGCCACAAATAATGGCATAGTAGTTCACTACCGTGTGCGTTCCGGATTCCAAGAAAGTCCTGGAACCGTCCATCCTTCCACCGTGCTCTGGCCAGTCCCACAATTAATAACAGCTATCAACGTTCATATATTATTCCATTGCTTTAAAAAAAACACACCACCTAAACGCAGGGCCGGATACAGGAAAAGGAGCAATCTTCCTAAAACTTGGCTATCTCATGTAGAGCCTGTTTCAGACGCACCCTGGAAAAGTAATTAAGTCAATTCTCTCTCTCCGTTAAAAAAAATCAACAAAAGGTTGTCTTTGCATTAAAAGTAATCAGAAAATATTTATTTCCTCATGAATGTCGGCAAGAAAAACAAAAAAGTAAAAGGTCCCATGTTAGGAGCCCATTCAAGTACTGTAGCAATTAAACCAAAATGTATATCAAGGCAAGCAGGGATGGCCCTGTCCTGAAACACACTCACTACAGTTTCTTAACTTAAAATCCAGGCCTCAAGTCAGAAGAGTCTCTAATTTAGGAAGGGTGAGACGTTTGAAAGCAATTTTTTATTTTTATGCCGCTCTGTGTTTTATAATCCAGCAAAAGGTACAAACTGTAGACTCTGAATAATGCATACTAAGGAGGCTATGAGTGAGGCAACAGAACCAAGACATACCAATCCGATCCAAAAGGCATCTGGCACAAAGATTTGGCAGGGAAAACTTGCTTACATTGAACTGGGTTATATTACAGACATATATCATGGGTGAGGGGAGAGATGCAGGGGTTTGGGGACTGAAGGACCCGCAGGCACAGTGACCTGCCATGGCCTGACAGATTTACACGTAAAGAGAACGGGGTAGAGCCACAGAGTTCAGATCTGGCTTTCTAATTACTGGTTCCATAATCCCCCTCCCCCAACTCTCTTCCTCTCTCACTCTATGATAGAGGAAAGTACAAATACATTACCTACACACATACACATATACATACTGTGGCAAACCAAGGCTGGGTGTGGTAATGGAGGGCGTCTACAAACCTGCAAAGTTGCTCTCTACCTGGCCACAAATGCAGCTGCCAGCAATCAGATCATCTGCCAGCCGTGGGGAATCTCCTAATTAAGAGCAACATAAAGAGAGCAGCCACACGACAGTTGGGAGAGTTCCACCGCTCTCACAGGGTCGACACTTCCCTGAGTGCAGCTCCACGTTGGGTAAGCGGTCCACCGGACCTAAAGCCAATGTTTGCCATTGAGGAAGATTAACTTGAAGTTTAGTTGTTTAAACTGAAGAGGAGTGGAATTGGTTGTTTGACCGAAGAGGAGTTTGGCTGGTGCGGCCGAGGGAAAATTGAGCACCATAGTAATCACACTCTCTCTCTCTCTCTCTCTCTCTCTCTCTCTCTCTCTCTCTCTCTCTCTCTCTCTCTCCTAGGGAACAGGATAGCCGAAGGGGCCGTTCCCCACTGACCACACGTGTTTGTTCTTGTTTTCCCTTTGTTGCCCAGGTGCTGGGCCAGTTACTCTTGACCGAGGAAGACTTTCAGTTGCCTTAGTCCCATTCCCCCTCCCCTTATAATTGAATAAATTGATACCTTTTCTTTTTAAACTGTTTCCTATGTTATTGCAACAATACCTCCACGCACCCCGGTTTGCCACAGTACACATACACTATACACATACATTACCCACCAAAATGATTCATACCCTTGATAAAAATTAGCAAAGAAGGTTGTATAAAATACAAGCATTGAGATATATTGCATGCTCATTAAAAATATATTATTTTATACAAATACAATTGCTAAGAGAAAAATATATTGTTTAATCAGTCATTTCTTTCTAAAAAGATCACAAAACTTCAAAAGAGGGGTGATAAGACAGCTCAACTTGCTCAAAACAGTGTGCATGGAACTCTAGGGCAACTGTGGTGCAACAATACCTCCACGGTGAGCAACTCTCAATCAATTAACTGCAAATTTCAATCTTGGGGGTGTAAGCAGGCAGTTTGATCAAGAACGGTCCCTCGAGAACTTCAGAGTAGGATATCATAGTTGTATCATATTAGTGTTTCCACCTTGTTGGCCGCTACTTGTAGCTCATTACTGTATTGTTTATTTTAAACATCCTTCTTTGCTCATCTTTATCAAGAGTGTGAATAATTGTGGAGGGTAATGTATAAAAATCTATAAACTCAAAATAAGTTTTGAATGGGAGCAGTATCCCCATATTGTAGAGCTCTGTGCTTCTGTATCAGTGACTAAGGCATCTGGGATCCCTTCGCAGAGTCAGAGTGGCAAAATAATCCTTAAAGGTTTCTCAATTCACATCTTTCTCTTTGACAAACATCTGTTTGTTTATCACCCTCCCCAACCTGAAGTACTTGCAGCACCAGGGACGGCTACCGCCACCCTCACTCTGGTAGTCTCACCACTCCAAACTGCCTGGTCTGCGTTATTCCTACAACTTAATCTCTCGTGGACAAAACATGGACCCCGGCAAGACACCTCCTTCAACCCCTCCCCCCACTTCTTATTTTTATTTTATAGGGGGAAAACCTTTCTCTAATTTTCCTGAATCATGGACTGTTGAAATAGACCAACATAGTTTCAGTACAGTTTTTTATTTTTTTATTTAACCTTTATTTAACCAGAAATAGTAGCAGGTATCAAAGCATTGTGCGTCTTTTTCGGCTATTGCCAACCATTATTTCTCGCTTAAAACATGTGTTGTTTGGGTTTAATAGAATATTTAATAGGCTATTTGGCATATGTGTTTTCTTTTTGGTCTTTTTCACTTTTCTATTTGTGCAATGAATTATTATGTTTATATTATCATGCCTTGGCAACACAAATACTTCTTTGTCATGTCTATAAAGCCACTTGAAATGAAGGTAAATTGAATAGAGAGAGGGGGGGTGTTGGATGAAGGCTCTAAAAAGGAGCTTTACAGAAGGAGCTTCTGTAGTGGGGACCCAGCTGTGAAAAACAGACAAACACAGCAACAGGAGCCATGGTAGGGGCCCAGGAAAAGGCTTTCAGCCAAGCCACAAATGACATAACCCATATGTTATACTGTATCACTGTCTGTGTACACACTACAGACAGGACAGCGAGACTCATTGTGATGTAAACCACTGCAGCCCACTGACGCCCTCGACGGTTGCCCAAGTGAAACGGTGATGGGGATCAGACCGCAGGTGTGTGTGCGCCAGCAGTTCTGGTGAAAAACACACTAAGGTAGTTCTAAGTTAGTTCTAAGTCTTTTATAAGGCCCTGCAAAAAATCCACCTCCCCCCTCTCAGACCTTTAGTGCATAACAAATAAGGTCCATGAAGAACCAGTGAGTGTTTGATTTGCCCTAACTGGGCTATTAATTTACTGTACATGAAATGACTGTTAATACACCTATATTTAGTTTATTCAATCTGCCAGTCTGCACAAAGGGCTGTCACTGTAATGCCACTTCCCCTCTGCTTTCTGCCTCCATTTCACACTTGCAATGTTTTTCCATTGTGGTGTAAGACAAGACAAGATGTAAGACACATGCTTAAAGCACCTGCTTTCCTATCTGTGCTGAAGCTTTGAAGTCTGGGTGCAGGCCAGAATGTAGAACTTAGCAGACATTGCAATTTCAAATATGCAGACAAGAGTAAACATAGAATTAGATAAACCATACTGTATAGAGAAAGCACAAGGTCCTAACTGAAACTAAATCCTTTCTGTAAAGGTTTCCCATGAGACCAAATGTATAAGTAGAGTGGATGCAAAGAGAGAGGGAAGAGGTGGGGAAGGGGCGCAAAAAGAGAGGGGTGAGGAAGATAAGTGAAGAACAGAAGCGACAGTGGGAGCAGAAGAGGGCTGTGGGACTCACACAGTTGTCCTCTGATCCGGTGGCAATGTAGCGTCCGCAGGGAGAGAAGGCAGAGCTGCAAGGGTGACAGCGATTCATGTGGCCTTCGTATCGACGCACGCAGCTGGAGAGAGAGAGAGAGAGAGAGATATACCCATGTCTCTACGAGATCACCTGCTACACTAATCTCGGCTCAGATCAGACCTGTAGTCACTGCTCAGCTGGTCACCACTGTCGGAGTGGGAAACCAATATGGCTGGCCATCTCAATGGGCTGATAGGGGACCAACAGGCAAGCAAAACAAAACCGCCGTTAGAAGCACATCTGCAGGTGACAGGGTGTGGTCAGACAGGGCAGTGTGTGTGAATGTGTGTGTGTGTGTGTGTGTGTGTGTGAATGTGTGTGCGTGTGCGTGCGCTTCTCTGAAACCAGCCTCACTGATCTCTGGGGTGTTTACCCTTCTTCCTTCTACCGTGTCTTTTGAATGACAAGGTGTTGGCAATTGGTGACATCACCTCTGTCTGTCCCCTGTGCTCCTGCTCTCTGATTAAGGACAACTGTCAGTGTCCAGCGTCTTCCTGTGAGGTCATGCTTCTGGCAGGACTGAGAGAGGGACGCTTTGGGGGAGAGAGCTCTCCTCAGATCCAAGACCATTAATTCAACAGAGCTGCTCAATACATGCACATCATTTGTTCCAGCAAATTTAGCTGCATTTATAAGTCATTCATTTGATTCGTGCCAGATCTCTAAAGTCTCCAAAGCGCTCCAACTGAACGAAATGCTGCCGTACTTGAGGGATGACGTTTGTGAATTAAATAATAGCGGCTATAATACGGTGTACTTATGGACGAGACTTGAGCGGTAATTTGACTAATCATAATAATGCTGCATTAAATAACTGAAGCATTAAATGAGTTCTGACTGGAATACAGACTTACAGAGCGCCTCCTGCAGCCATGGTGCATACAGTCGTCACAGGGCCCCAGTAGCTCAACATAACACATCCGGACGTCATTTGATAATAAAACATGGGCGAAAATTGCAATGTCCAGATGTGAAAAGCTGGACACTGCAATTATTGTCAATTATTGTCTGTTTTTTATTTGTAATTAATTAAGAAAAAGCTTAAGAGTTTTATTTGACATTATGATGTATTTTGTGTTGAGCAGTGGCAAGAAATCCCAATTAAATCCATGTGAAAAATGCCAAAGGTGTTAATACTTTTTATACCCACTCTCTCTCTCTCTCTCTCTATATATATATATATATATATATATATGTATATATATATACTGTATATATATATGGTGGAGGGGCCTGTCTCTTTCCGAATTTGAAGCAGAACCATCACTTTCATGAGAAAATATTCCAATTTACAGGATATTTGTCAAACATTTGGCTGGCTTTTATATACTGTTATTCCAGTCACTGCTTCAGATGTAAAAATACGTATATGATAAGACAGATAAGGATGGTGACTTCCCCAAAAAGGAACCATTGGGAGAGGGTTGCGGCCACATCATCACAGGGAAATGTGGTGTAAAGCCATAAAATGAATGCACCATGACATGGACTGTCATTAAGGAGTGTGGAGCGGGGTGAATGGTGGCCATTCCAGTCATCTCCAGGGTTTACAGAGGCCGACTTTTCAGCTGTAACAAAATCACAAATCTGAGAGCCCACAGGACATTACTGCGTTCTTTGGTGGTTGAGGGCATTTCCCGTTGAATAAATGTAACCATGAACAAGGAATTCCAGGAGTTTCCACTGAATAAGGTCTACCATTCAATTGTGGCTTTAACGGTAGTGCCACAGTTTAGTCGCTGAGGTTTAAAAGGCACACAGGGAATATTAGCTCTCATGCTTAACCCATCTTAAACCAGTCATAAACTAGAGATTTGCATCTAATGAGAGCAGAACTCCACAGTGTTGCACGATGCGCATGGCCATATAAAGTGATTTAATACACTGTTGCATTCTATTAGTCAGCCATTTATCATCAATGTTTATGGAGCAGCACAATAACAAAATAAATTAACTCCCTTAATAATGCTGTCCAGACTGCAAAACAATCATTTCATTCCTTTTTTTTTTACTCCTGAAAAATGTGGCAGTGATCCTACCAGTTAGGATATTAATGTAAAGGTCAAAATAAATGAGTCTATTAATCCCACTGTCTTTGTCCTCTGTGAAAGGCCACAGGTAGACCTCTCTCAGCCCGCCTGTGTCCCTTACTGTTCTCTAACGTCTGCCAAATTCTCTTTTTTAAGAGCTAACTTCTGCAGTTAGACATGTTCTTTTCACTACAAGCCAAGACCTGCCTGCTTCTCATTAAAATACAAGATTATAGCAACTAAGGGGATATACAAATGGGGATAAACAAAATTATTTTAATGCCCCTATATTTCCTAGGTATTTATTCAACCGTTGAAGTGAAACAAACAACCACCATGCACACTGGCTGCTGTGTAGGATAGTCCATCTTATGTCACCGTTTCTGTGGTTCCACATGGCTGCTGATGTTTCATGTTCATAATGCTATAACCATGCAAGGCAAGACACAAGCAAATTAACAACAGGAAAGGGTGACAGAAGAGAAGAGAAGCATTGCTATTTAGCAGCATCTCACCACGAGGGGATAAAGATTGATCAAATATGACACACAGAGAAAGACTATGGGGGGAGAACACTATGGGGTCTGACACTGACGCATAACTGTATTGAAGAATGGGGAAAAGTCACAAACAGAAACAGATATGCTAATCATAATCGTTACATGTAATTGTGCAACTGTTCCCATCACGGGTTGACTATTTGAAGATTGGTGCCTTAACCAGGAGTAGGCAACTCTGGTTCTGTAGTGCCAGAGATGTTCAGGGTTTTTGTTCCATCCAAGCTTGATTGCACAGTTTGACAGACTATTAAGAATCTGAATCTGAGTCTGGATAGTGAAATGCTGAATACCTCCAGCACATGGTCAACCACATTCATTAAGCCTAATAATTACTCTAATTATCTAGTGAGGGGTTCAGATGGAGTGAAAACCACAATCATTGCTGGCACTCCAGGACCAGGGTTGCTACCCTTGCCTTAGCCAGCAATTTTTTTCTGAGGTAGAAATCAAAACAATATATATATATTTTCAAAACAAGTTTCAGTTTCAAGTTACATTCTTAGGTGAAGATGTACAATATTGAGCTGGTCAATTTAACAAATGATAAGCAAACTGGACCAGGAAATCCTATTCTGGACAGATAAAACCATGAGCATCAAAGTCCAGACTAATTCCAGTGCAGCCCAGAACTCCTCAGTCTCCATTCAGGGTAAAATGGGACAAATGGGAAACTAAACACTGGAAACAGACCTGCCTCACCAGCCTTACATACATCCCCTACTCCACAGAGCAAGGCCTGGTCCACAGCTCCTTCACATCTGTGACCCAAAAGGGAACATTTGGCTCCCCCTCCAACATACTGCCAACAATATACATACAACAAATCCTCAGCAAATCTTTTGCAAAGCATGTGACTATGGCCAAACATTTACTATTTTTCTGCTAGACATTTTTCTCTATGCTGAGATGATGTCACTCCAACATTTGAATGAGGCCTGAGGAAAGATAAAACCTTTCCTGCTATGTGGTGCACCTTCCTTTCAGGTGCTGGACATCAGAGCGCTGCTAAAGCCCTGAGAAGAGGGGGGAAAACAAGAACTGAGCAGGCAGGGTTAACATTGGCTGTGACTACTTTCTGGACCTTTTTGCCTTCTAGTGCCTCAAGTGGTAAAATCTCATGACTGTGGGAGGTATTCAATTAGCCAGTGAAAGAGGGACAATGCGTGGGCTTCAATTGCAGCCAAAATGTGCTTTCAAATTTAGGCTAAAAAGCCAGGAAATGACTCTCATTTCAAGCTCCTGAGACCAACCCTAGACACTAATTTGCCATCAAACTGCCTGTCTGTGTCTATGGCTGCCATCACTGAACAGTAGGCTTAGGGCCAGGGGACTCAAAGGCACAAATAAAACCATAAAGCAGGTGAGTTTTTGTTATTTTCAGTGAGAATGCTTTCTATAGCTGAAGATCCAGAGAGGGCGATTACTGAGGGCAATGGGTTAGCAAGCACAGGAGCAGTTTGTGCAACCTGAGAAGATGAAGGAACCAGACTCAGCAGAGAGGTGAAAGGAGGGGAAATGGCTGTGTCCATGGCAATGGGGAGGCAATACAGATATTGTTTTAGGCATGCAGGATGTACAATTTGAGAATATATACACAACGAACTAAGGCATTTTTGCCTTAACTGAAGTCAGTTTTAAGTTTTATGCGACTCAGTTTTGTTAGACTATTCTTGTGGGCAAAATGTCCTGGTCTAATGGATTAGACTAGTCTAGGGGCTGGTTTTATGCTACCAGCCCCTGGTTTGACCTAAGATATTTCTGAAGAAAGCATCTCTTTTCTGATGTCTGAGGTTCCCCCCTTGGTGGTACAATTTTGTATATAAAAGATTAGATATGCAGGTAACTGCAGAAGACACCAACATAAAGTGTCTTAATAAGTCGTTGGGCCACCATGAGCTGGCAGAACACCATCAACCTTGTTATAGATCCTACAAGTGTCTGGAACTCTACTGGAAGAATGTAACACCATTCTTCCACAAGAAATTCCATAATTTGGTGTTTTGTTGATGGTGGTAGAAAACGCTGTCTCAGGTGCCGCTCCAGAATCTCCCATATGTGTTACATTGGTTTAAGATCTGGTGACTGAAACGGCCATGGCATATGGTTTACATCATTTTTTTCATGCTCATCAAACCATTCAGTGACCACTTGTGCACTGTGGATGGTCTATTGTCATCCTGGAAGAGACCACTGCCATCAGAATAGAAATGTTTCACCAGAGGATGAAGGTGATCACTCAGAATGGCTTTGTATTTATTGACGTTTAGCTTGCCCCCTAAGGGGATGAGTGGACCTAAAACCATGCCAGGAAAATTCACCACCAGAACCCTTAATTTACTCAAGTGTTATCTTAATTTTGTTATTTTGGCAGTTACCTACAGTATATATATATATATACAGCTATATAATATGTATGTAATATGTGTGCTGTCCTGGACTAGGGAATTTGCCAAGCAAATATCCAATGGAATTTCCCACAGATCCATTCAAATGGAGCACTTTTGTGCTGATTACGGAGACTTCCATGACTCCAGCTGATAAGCACCACTTTACAAGTCACTGCTTTACCTCGCTTTCTCTTGAGGTGTTGACTGACCAGTGGAAAGTCAATTTGCAGAGAAAGGCCCTCTCTGGAGATAAATTTCCCTGAGTGTAGCTGCCTCATATGGAACAATACCGTCAGAGTGAGAGAGGGACAAAGAGAAGAAAAGGAAACTTCCGCATGCATTTCTGCAACAAGCTCCATGTGTTTTCCCTCACTATGTGCGGCGAGAGCAGGCTGCTCGATGACAAACCGCAGGACCCAAACCTGACCAAAACGCGACCTGGAAATGAGGCGCAAATGTTTATCAGGTTCAACAGCGTCTGAGGCCTGGCGACAAGTGTGGAAACAGTCTCAGACTGAAAGAACAAAGGATCAAAGAAAATGACCCAAGTAAAATAATTTTAAACACTGGTAGCTGCATATTCAGTGCAATATCCTCCATCATCCTTATATGGTAATTCATGCACAAAATTGAAGTGTTCTCATCTTCCTTTGTTATTTGGCACTGAAAAATAGTAGTTTTAATAGTATTTTTAATGCCATAATATATATTCAATTAGACCAGCTCAGATCAATTTTTACCAATATGTTCACTTGCATAAGACTTGCTTTATTAGCCATTGATTATTCCCTGTCTATATCCAATGTTCTGCCTAAATATCCACATTGATCATACTAATAAAATTTTGATTTTGATTCCATGCCAGAGACTGATCAATCACTACTGGGAATCTACACTCCTGTTCTGGCGATATCTGATAACAGGCAGTGTTATGAATGTTGGAACATGAGTTATGAATGATTGGTGGCTAAGGGTGTGACGGTATACCACAATATTAAAATATGAAAAGGAGGCTTGCCTGAGCCATGAAGCACCGCTAGTGGACTACTGAAGACTGGAAGAAGGTCTTATGGACCGATTAATCCAAATTTGAAATCTTGAAATTTTGAAAGGTTTTTGTAGCCCGTGGAATAGGCAAAAGGATGGTCCCTCAGTGTGGAACACCAACTGTCAAACATGGAGGAGGAAGCGTGATGGTCTCGGGCTCTTTTGCTGGATCCAGAGTCGGCGACTTGCACAGAGTGACTGTTAACCCATTACTTGTTCCCTGAAAAGGGCCTTTTTTTATAACTCAGAAATTTACAATATTTTTCAGGTTTTGGTACCCTAAACTTTTTTATTTATTTTATTTTTTACCTCTGGCAGTTTACTGCTTACCTTTGTACCATTTCAGATTATTCACTGGACTGGAAAATGGGGGTGTTCTAAAACCTTTGACCGGTAGAGTACCTCTGGAAGAGCCTCATCTGCTAATGATACTTGTAAGAGGACTTTAAAGTGCAAATACCTGGAATGAGACAACCTCTGGTTTTATTTCCTTGCACACACGATACGAGTCTCTTCGCGCTACAGTCACCCAGTGGGCCGGGAAGGTGCACAGGGACACAAACTCTGAGCAGTTACTGTATTTCATGTGATCGTGGTAATGAGAGGAAACGGCTGAGCTGCTTTCGGTCCCCCCTGACGTATGAGGGAAGTGCGGGGGTCTTGCTGGGTCAGGGGCGAGTGATGAGTAATGGGGTGGAGGATGTTGTTTCTGTAGGAAGCACTCCCTCGGATGCCATAACCGGCTCGCTCTGAACACCGCACCCCCAGTGAAAGACGTTCCAGTCTCCTGTGAGGCTCATATGGTGTAGCAGAATGAATGTATGTGTGCATGTATATTGGTGGAAGAGTTGCAGACTTCTATTTTGGCAGGTCAAAAGACACCTTATCTGCACAGTAGAGAAACAAAAGCATATGCAGTGGGCAATATGCATAAAACTACTTGGTAGTTCTCTTCTAAATTACTACATTGCATCCCTTTACTAACAAGTAATTCATAAAATGTATCCATGGTCTTGGTGTGGATGCAGGAGAGACCAAAATGACAGGTCCAGTGCTGGTCTGAAAATCTATCCAAGGGAGCTGAGAATGTGAAAGACACAGCTGGAAATAAATACAGCATCTATTTAAAGTGTACAGTCTACAAAAATGTCACATTTTGTTGCACTTTGTGCTCAACTACAGAAGCTATGCTAGCTATTACCATGAAAGTTCACATCAATTTGAGCTTTCTACACTTTATTTATAATTCTTTTCATGTAGTGTTATTTTAAATTATCGTGTTATAATAAATATCTTGAAAATATACAATCAAGAACACATGAATCTGTTTGTTCTCCACCTGCTTAAGACCACCAGGCATTGCCAGGTATTAATATATTTAATCATAACAAAATGGCATCCTTTGGCATGGCATCATTTTAGACATTACTTTAATGAAATGGAAATCAGTAATAGGGGTGCTTTGGTCTGAATTTCCGATTGCAAATGGCAGTTTCTGGAAAACCTTCTGGTATAAACTTTTTTTTACCTCGCAAAGGTATCTGCAGCTCCACCAGGTTCAGCACAATTAACTTTCATGTATATACCCCAGTGTCTATACGGCCTTCACGAGGAAGATAAGAGAGTGCCGTTCTGGCTCTGAAACCTGCAAATCCCTGGTTTTTAGCGATACAGACAGAAGAACAAATTCCCCAGTCTGTCTTTAAACGATAGGCTGTCATCAGATCTATGTTGAGTCACTGATATGCTATTTACCCAGCGAGAGAAGAAGAGCTAACACTGCCAACATCGGGCTCAGCATGGCTGCGGTCGGAGAGTGTGGGGAGTCACACAAACACTTTGTGGAGAATGGGGTTTTTGGCTCCTTGGCGAAAGGAGACAGGCATCACTTTAGGGCTGCTGTGAAACCACCGGAGGTTTTAATGCTGTCATATTTCCGAAACATTCAATGCTTCAAATATGCATTCCTTTGCAAAAATAAAAAGATGGCATAATTCTAACTACGTCAAAACTTAAAACATTCCTGTCTATAAAGTAAATATACAGATATGACTCAAATGTCCTGCAACATACTAAAAGCATCAGTAATGGTAGGATGTTTGACCATAGTTTTGCTTTGCAAGAAAGATGCTAATTATAGTCTATAGCAAGAGGTAAAGATACATAACTGTGAACAGGGGATATGTGATGGAGCAATGGCAACATTGATGTGTAAGTGCAGGTGAATGGCAGTGGCTGTGAGCAGTTTCAGCTTTCACCATAAACACTGGTGCTTGGCCCGGACTAGTATTACTGATTCCTCCATTGCATTTATGTGACTGTAACTATGGACATCCAAGCATCGTTTCAGTGTAGTGTTTTCATCAGTTTTGCTTTCATCAGTTTTGCTGTAAAATTATATATACAGTGGACATAATAAGTATTCTCCCCCTTTGGCATTTTTCACATTTTATTTTCTTACTTCATGGAATAAAAATGGATTTAATTGGGACTTCTTGCCACAAATCCAAAAAAAAAGGTTCTTCAAGAGCATCAATCAGGGGAAAGATACAAGAAGATTTCAAAGATTTTGAATATCCCCTGGAACACCGTTAAGTGCATCATAAAGAAATGGAGAGAATATGGCACAACTGTGAATTTGCCCTTAACAGGCTGTCCTCTAAAACTGAACACCCTTGCGAGAAGGGCACTTGTTAGGGAGGCCACCAAGAGGTCTATGGCAACTCTGACGGAGTTACAGTCTTTCATAGCAGATGGGAGAAACTGTCCATGGGACAACAATAGCCCGGCTGCTTCACAAATCTGAAATTTAGGGAGGGTGGTAAAATGAAAACCATTGTTGAAGAAAACTCACATGAAATCCCACCTAGAGTTTGCCAGAAGGCATGTGGGAGATTCTCAAACCAAATGTGGTAAAATTCTATGGTCTGATGAGACCAAGATTGAACTTTTTGGCATGAATGTTAGGCACTATGTTTGGCGCAAGCCTAATTGAGCGCAACGTCCCAAGAACACTATCCCTACTGTAAAACATGGTGGCAGGAGCCTAGTGCTATGGGGAAGCTTCTCTGCTTTAGGGACTGGAAAACTTGTAAAAATAGAGGGCAAAATGGATGGTGCAAGATATAGACAAGTCTTGGAGGAAAACCTGCTGCAGTCTGCAAGAGACCTGGGACTTGGGAGAAGATGTATATTCCATCAGGACAATGACCCAAATCATACAGCAAAAGCCACAGTTTAAAGGAGCAGTTTAAAAACAAAAAATCTATGTCTTGAAGTGGCCCAGTCAAAGCCCAGACCTCAATCCCATTTATTTGAAGATTGCTGTTCACCACCGGTCTCCATCCAACCTGATGGAGATCGAGCATTTTGGCTGGCTTTGGATGCCTATGGAGTCCCGGTGATGTCAGGAAGCTGTTTGCCCACAGTTTAATCTTATCACAGTCTGGCTTGCACATTAGGTACATTGCACAGCCCCCATGAACAACTGAAGCACGGGCCTGTATGGCAGAAGCATGGATGGAGCAGGGCCGGGCTGGTGTCAAACATGGAGCAGTGCTTAAACAGGGTGGAGCAGGGCGGGGTGGGGGTGGACCAGTCTGTACTCAGACATAATACAGTTATATGGTGTTGAGTAAAATCCTACCACTTTACACTGACTTGGCTGTTAACCTTGTTTGTGAAATCAGTGATGGAGACACTCCAAGACATTCAAATAAAAATACTGTCTGACTAACTTAAGGATTGAAAATTCAAGTGCAGAGAATTAACTACTCAAGAACAGAGAATGAACAGAACTGATGAATTTTAATCTACACATACTCCATTTTAGAAAGGTGATAATCTGGAAACTGCTTTTTAAATCATCAAACAGAAAACTGGATAACTATGATGTCATGCAGGGATGGTCACATTGGTACAGTTTGCATGTCTGAAGACACATGGCTCTCCTGCACTATGGGCATGATCTTAGCTAGAGTGACAGTGTGAGCACAGATGACCCACCTGAGAGTTCGCAGATCCCACAGTTTCATACCGTCCGTCACGGCGCTGGTCAAGAAGAGGCTGTACAAGTCCAGCGACTGTGTGCTGAACATGGAACCCTGCAAGACAAGCCAACACTGAAACCTACCCGTCACCTTTCAGGCCTGAAAACACTGAACACCGTCACTCCAATCACTCTGGACCATCAATACTCTCCCACTGAACACCAAACGTCATTATCTGCCGTCAGTTAAGCTCCAATGCCCCAATAGCTGTTGTAAAAATAGCCAAAAAGTATTTTTCATATTTGTCCTGATCATTACCAGATTTTAAAGTAAGTAAAAACTGAATGTAGGAATGTACTCCTTTTCCCCCTCCCTCTGTGTCTCGCTGTTGTCTCCCCGGTGGCGGCAGTGCTCTGAGAGCCCGTGGGCAGAGTCCCTGGGGCCTCTGGGAGATTGGAAGCAGGTTTGAGGTAACCCTGAAAGTTTCCATCATTACGCTGCACACCAGGGCCGACACAGCCAGAGTGGAAACATATTTGTCATTCTTTTCCATCTCCCCGTGACCGGGCGCACAGAGAGGGGCAGACGAGATGGTTCTTTTCACTCACTAAGCCAAACAAAGGCACTTTTATTTACCCAGCACAGACACCCACTGGCTCAATTCATGACATTCACAAAGTTTAAATGATTTAAGTTTTGAGGATACAGTGAGGTGGTGGAGGTTTAAGGGGGGATAGGGTGGAATTGGAGAGGTTTTTAATACATGTATATTTCCAGTAAGAGTGTGGGAAAGCTCGGCATGGGATAAACTCTCAAACTCTTGATGTCAGAGCAGCCTGCAGTTTAGACAATGTCCAGGTGAGCAAAGGACAGGACAAACTATTCAGGTGGAAAAGCTGTTTTGTTCTATGCTATATATTTAGGGCACGGGACAGTGCAGGAGGGGTGCTGGTTAGGCTGTCTCCGTGCACAGAAATTCCCTGTGATCACAGCGTGCTAACCTCCAGACCCCTGGGTGGAGCGAGGAGGACCCCCAACAGTCTCAGCTGAGTCAACAGCGCCAGGGCGGCCCAGCATGCAGTGCACACAAAGGGTGGCGTGACGCGGAGAGAGAGATGGTCCCTGGTGTGGGAGAGTGCACTGCCGCTGAAGCACTTAATCCAGGCCACTGGGGCAGTTTACTCGGTTAATCCATGCTGCCCCCCTATGACGTGCTTTGCACTGGGTAAGTGAACATTTGAATAGTCACATGCTTCCCCTTTGCACCAGGTGCGTAGCTCCTATATTTGGGGTCAATGAGTGCATCCGCACCCCCTCTTCATTTCCTATCTATTCTCAAAGTCTGAAAGAAAAGTGTATCGATTATCATCTAAGCACCTGTCTGAAATGCTGAATTTCTTTGACAGGTACATGGAAACTGAAATAATACTGTACATGTACGGTAACCTTCAGAGTCAGGTATTCCATTAAAAGTATATCTATCAATCACACATATATCCAGTCCACATACAGGGGGTGGAAGGAACCATACCAAAAATGTCTCATAGGGTTCTGAGGTGTGGTGTGATGTTTAAGCTCAATCCTTGGGTAGGATGCCAATCTAACATACAGCCATTTCCCACAATACATCTCTTCTAATCATCCATGCCAAGAGAAGGGGCATGGGTTAAATTATGAGGATTGAACACACAACCTTACATGTAGACACTCCACTATAAGGCCACTGAACTCTTCAATATGGGTTGACATTAACTCTACTAATAGATACTAATAGTAATACTACCATTGCTGCAGCTAAACTAACAGACTGCTTGGTCAAGGTGGCACACTGGCTTGAGACTTGCTACCTAACATTGAATGTAAAAAAAAACTGTTTCTATGTTTCTCAATTGGAAAGCTACCAGCCACAGAAACCTTCAGTGTGAGGATAAAAGGCAATGAACTAGAGACAGTACAGGATTTTCAGTACCTTGGAATTGTTTTGGTCTCTCAGCTAAGGTTTGACAAACACAAAAACTGTTTGGGCCAATATTAAAACTTTTAGGCAAATCAGACACTGCTTATTATTCCACACAGCTCTGACATGCCAAGATTTTCTCTCATCTCTCATACTGCATAACCTCTTGGTCCCAGGCATCAGCCTCCGCCATCAAACCTAACATCCCTCTATAACCAAGCTATCAAAGTCCTGGCGAATAAACCACTAAGATTCCATCACTGCAATATAATAAAGAAGTACAATCTGCTCAGTTTTGACAATTTCATGAATTACTCCAACCTCACACTTACATTTACATGTCTCTACTATCTAGTTCCACCCAATCTCAATACATTCATAGCCAGACTTCACTATACTGCCACTAACACCCTAAGCATCATGGAAGGAAACTGTAGAACCAGACATTGCAGAACTTCCTTTGCAAAAACTGCATTTTCAATTAAAGGCACAACACTCTGGAACTCTCTACTTGCCAGTTCAAAACAAATCCACGATTTTGAGTTTTCCACATCAATCAAGTCCTGGCTAAAACCTGACTACAAAATTGTAGTCATGACACCAACTAATCATTGCTGTATTTGAGCTTTTTTTTGGTTTGTTGGTTTGTTTTTGTCGTGTCAGGTATGGTTATGGTTGTTGTTGTTGTTGTTGTTGTTGTTGTTTTGTTTTCGGTCATTATATGCATTGATTTTAAACTGTAACAATGTAATTTCATTATTATATTGATTGATTGAACTATCAATGCTCATCAAGGGACTGGTGTTGGAAATTAGCTTTGGCTATATACACATGTACAGTGCATCGGGCACTGCTTCTGCAGCTGTCAATGTTCTCTGTGCTTGATCCTTACAAATAAACAAACAAATAAATAAATAAATAAATAGTTCATATTTACAGAAATCTCATGGATACCCATGAAGTCCATTGAACTCTAATGCGTGATGGTATCTATTCCAAACAATGCATGCCAGACAATATAGCAGGAAAGTGATCATGCAATATGCTCCATCCAGGAAGATTATTTTACTTACATAATGTGCATTAATATTTTACAGTGACGATATATAATACAGGAGTAAGTCTGCCAAAGGTAGATCTTCTCAGGTCGGTGTGGCATAGAGCTTGGGCTGTCCTCTCAAATCCTTACTCTTACCCCTCCCGCAGTCGCAATGGCTTCGGAGTTCACAGACCTCTCCTAGCCACCCACCCATCTAGAGTGCACCACACTCCTGCCTTTACACACTCCCCTCTACCCCATCTAGAGTGCTCCACACTCCTGCCTTTACACACTGCCCTCTACCCCATCTAGAGTGCTCCACACTCCTGCCTTTACACACTCCCCTCTACCCCCATCTAGAGTGCTCCACACTCCTGCCTTTACACACTGCCCTCTACCCCATCTAGAGTGCTCCACACTCCTGCCTTTACACACTCCCCTCTACCCCATCTAGAGTGCTCCACACTCCTGCCTTTACACACTGCCCTCTACCCCATCTAGAGTGCTCCACACTCCTGCCTTTACACACACCCCTCTACCCCATCTAGAGTGCACCACACTCCTGCCTTTACACACACCCCTCTACCCCATCTAGAGTGCTCCACACTCCTGCCTTTACACACTCCCCTCTATCCCATCTAGAGTGCACCACACTCCTGCCTTTACACACTCCCCTCTACCCCATCTAGAGTGCTCCACACTCCTGCCTTTACACACACCCTGCCTCTACCCCCATCCCATCTAGAGTGCACCACACTCCTGCCTTTACACACTCCCCTCTACCCCATCTAGAGTGCTCCACACTCCTGCCTTTACACACACCCCTCTACCCCATCTAGAGTGCTCCACACTCCTGCCTTTACACACACCCCTCTACCCCATCCTTCTATACTATGGAGACTGTGGAAGCTTTGAGAAAAGACTCTCTTCCTGGCAAGGAATATACTCATTTTTGTGATTACTGTGCATTACAATAACTAAAGTTATTTTCCCTGAGGTGCATATATAGTCATCCAATACTGGAGCTGCTGGACACAGGTGCATTAAGGCTAACTCTATGTGGGTACTTGGAGAGCGGTGTTTATTGACATTATCTATTGACCCATGCATATGTGGTTCACTTACTACAAAAGCATCCACGCTTGGTCAGTCAACTCTTTCAGACAGCCAGCTAGTTATAAAGCATGTCCGATTCAGAGTTACAGCTAGCTAGTTCACTAATGTAGTCTCAGAACTAAATCTGAAATTATCTGTGATTGCATGCTGTTAGAACTACTTGGCCCTCCATAAAACCTGTTACACAATTAACAGAGTAGCATATTATTTGTGATGCTCTGATTGGCTAAAATATTTAAATAGTGAATCCATGCCATTGAGAAATAATGTATTCCTGATATTTCTATGATGATACTCTATGATGAGAATATGGAGTTTTTCATTGGGAGTGCATGTTCATCAGGTCTTGTTCGTCTTTTATTTTAAATTGAAACACAGATGTCCATGGGTGCTTCAATAAGACCAGCCAAAGTACCTAAACTTTAAGGCCAAGATTTTAAGAAATGAAAGAAATAGGCTTGGAATCATACTATAGCCTTTATATTACTCAAAGTCTAGTGCTTTAGCTGGAAACTACCATGATAGACAGAATGCACACACAATCTATGTTTAGTCTTGTATTCTTTTCAGGAAATTTTGAAGGCCGCCTTTTTCCAAGTTCATAATACCTTGATGTATGCCAAGTACAGCACTTGAGTCGTTTCATTTATTTTAATCTGGAATAAATTTCTGCTCAAGACAAAATATGAAAATGTAAATGTGTTGTCTGTTGAAAGAAAGATCATAATCATCATCATGGGATGTCTTTGTTCCATGTGTAGTTATGCCTTATAAAAAGTGCAAGCATCCCTCTGAATCCTTCCCAAGAAAAGCCATTTTCCAGCCTCTGTGTTAAAAAACTGAGAAACGGCATGCAACAAGGAAACAAAAATACAAGCAGTAACATTTGACTTAGTTGGTTCATTCCTGTTATTTTAATTTTTTCAGATTTTTGTCCATTTTTCTCCCAATTTGGTGCCCAATTATACTGTTGTCTATGTCAACTATCTCTTTCCCTCGTACAATGAGTTAGCCATCTGAAACTCTGGGACCAGCAGTGACAAAGGCGGACTGAACCGCCTCCTCCAAGATGGAATCCGCCAGGTCGTCGATTGTTACTCAGATATACACAGAGCCACTTGCCAGCAGTGAACGCATCCCCTCCCCGTTTTTTAATACTTTTATTATTCTTTTTTATATTTATTATTTTTGCTGTTTTTTCCCCCATTTTATCCCCACTTTTTTTGGTATCGAATTCCCTCTCTCTGTTTTCATGCCAATTATCCCTCCCTCGTATGAGCACTCGCTGCCGTAATCCGGCTAGTGCCCGCCTTGGCCGACGCCTGTCACCGACGCACAACCACTTATACAGTATATGCAGATGAGTCTTTCCTTCGGCTTTTATCCCTCCCCCGGGGGCGGACAGCCAATTGCCGCCCCCTAGTGGCACTCCCAGCCAGAGCCGAAACTGGCGCGATTGGTGGAATCGAACCCCGTTGAACACTCTAACTGCTAGACCACGCGGGAGGCCTCCCCTCCCCATTTTTAATCAATTACAAAGGTTTAAAACACACAAAACAAATGTGTTTTGTGGAGATATGGCAGGAACAAGAGTCACATAAGGAAAATCCCCAAATCCCCTGTTGTTATGCAACGCATTATAGATTCATCCAATGTTTGTTCATTTATTTCTTTTTTATTTTCTGTATGTGGGTAGCACACAAAAATGAACTGAAATCCAGCAATAAACTGACCATAAAAAGAACACAAGCATGAAAGTATGCCTTTATTGATGCTTTCACACTTTAACAGGGCAAAAAAAAGCTGCGTCTATCAAGGGATTCTTTCCATCTCCAAAAATTATCTGCGCTGACCATAGAAATGTACACCATTATGTAAACATTTCAACATTGTGGAGCTATAATCATAGCTTTATCATTCAACACCCTGACCGCTACCCCAATGACATCACCTCATGCTCAATAGTGCATAAACAATGTGAATACAGGAGACAAAATGATTAGTCATGATCTTAGGCCAGGTTACTCAGTGATGGTTGTATATGACAATGTTTTATATATAAAGATAGTCTGCCTCAATTGTCCTGTTGTGACCTCAATTCAGAACTCACTGATTTCACAAAGGACTTAATGTAACTGTTTAATTAGTTTGAGCAAAGATTTTACACTGGGTCGAGATTTTGTAAACTAGGTCGTTTAAGTATTAGTGTACATATCATTTACTAGAACTTGAAATTAAATCAATTGTCTTATTGTGCGTATGTCGTTATTAGGGTATAGTATGAATCATGAATACAGTTTACTTCCACATGCTCTGTGGCCTTCTCCCATCACAAGTACATTTGTGTCTATTCTTTATTTTTATTCTAATATTCTTTCCTTGGTTGGACCACCGCTGGTGTCTTTTTCCCGTATTATGTTGTTGGAAAGTATTTTTCTTTGGGTCGTACAGTTATATGCTTTTTATGCCTACTGATTTTTTTTTGTGATGTCACTTTCTTTTGTACCTCGTTGACCATTACCTCTATTTCCTGATCTGTAAATTTAAGATGTTTTTTCTCCTGGCTCCCTTGCTACCGTGCCTAGGTATTTCTCGGTGCATTGTGATCTGGACGTGTAAGCGTGCCACATTGTTTTGGACCCTTTTTTATGGGTATCTCCAACCACAAAATTGTGCGTGAGGGCGTTTCATTTATTTAAGTTCTTTCCGTAAATAAAACCTGTCTTAGTAAATTGCTTGTTAATGTGCTGGTATCTGCGACCACAAAATAGCCGCAACTGTCGTTTTACTGCGACTATTTCCTGCAGATTTGCTCTCCCTGGTATAACACAATGCTTAATTTTTGGGGGTTTTGATGTTGGGAGTTCCTGCATCGCTGTGCATCACTGCGCACTGCACTACTCCCCATACCATACCTAGCAGCAGACAGAACGTAAAGAAATCACAGCAGGTCTTACCAAATTAATGATCTCTGGGCTGAGAGAATCTTACCTGATTCTGGGCGATGTGATGGACAGCTCTGGTATGGGCATCAGGGATGTCTGCAGAAACGCGCCCTACATTCAGGTCAAACACCTCGACAGACCGGTCAACACCCCCAGCCAATACAATGTCTTAGTACATCAGTTAAGGAGAACTTTTGACAAGATTCACTGAAAGTCAACACAGCAACCAATTTAAAAACACAAGGATGTCTAAACGTTTTAATAATCATTTCAGGCTGAAGTTCCTTGCTAAAGGACCACCCACATTACAGGCATTATTTTTCACACTATTTTACCTCTTTGAAAGCTATTCTGTATGGTATTAATTATTATACCAATCATTATTATTAGTCAGTCAATTGTTATTCACAATACCAAGAAAAATTAATTATGTGGTTTCATGCAAATTACCTGGTTACTATTGCTGTGGGTAAAAGTACTGTGTCTTCAGTTTGTGGCATTTTTTTACATGTAGATTAATAAATTCAACATTAGTATTTGGGTGACTGAGGTTTCACTACTTAATGGGAGAAAGCTGCCTCTGATTCCCTCATTTGAACAATAAGAGTATTTTTCGGATTAAAATAAAGCTTTTTTTTATTCATAAATATACATGTAAATCATTGATAGCACATGGCAGCTCCACACATTAATTAGTGTATGATGCCTCATTTGCATATTTGTAGTTACCAGTAGAAATGCACAAGGCTTCAGCTAACCAAAATGGGACTATTTCTGTGATTACTACTTGACCAACACAAACTCCCATCCACTGAAGCACTTCTCCACAGCAAAGCTGCCTGGTTGACTCAGATCAGTCGACCATTAAGGAAGCTATAAAGTCAGATGATTAAACCTGTGCTTAATGCTTCTTGGAGTGGAGTCCTCTCAGCCAATCAGTGAGCACGATGTGGAACAGTCTTTGTGAGCATGGCAGTTTGGTATGTCAGCCTTCCCTGAATTTGACAGCATGAGCACCTGTGGCCTGAGCTTTGAGGCTGGAGTTGACTGGAGTTCAGTTGACGGTCAAAGCTCTCCTAAATCCCCTAAACTTGTACCAAAGTACAGGTGATATTTTTTCTGGGAATTGTCCACAAACTACTCGCACGAACGGGAAAATACAAAGAAAAGGATGAGAAGCTGATAGACTTGCTTCTCATACACGCAACATGAATGGTGAAAAATCCTTGAGGAAAAAAACAAAAACATTCCAATAAATATTTTCCACCATAACCATAGCCAAGTTGAGCACCTTGCACGACCTTGCGAGAAAACATACTCCTCTGAGAA
Source organism: Aldrovandia affinis (assembly GCA_029706075.1). Lineage (NCBI taxonomy): Eukaryota > Metazoa > Chordata > Actinopteri > Notacanthiformes > Halosauridae > Aldrovandia > Aldrovandia affinis. The sequence goes on along the minus strand of JAINUG010000249.1, from coordinate 587,870 downwards.
ACTAAACATGGACCTAAGGGCACAGCAGATTTATTACAAAATAAATGTGTTGTATACCTTTAAGAAGAACCTAGGAAGGAGACATTCCTGAGAAGTGAAGTGCTTTAGATGATTTAGAGAGAAGAGCAGGGAGAGCCCCCTTTGGGGTTCCACGTGAGCCACTTATTAAGCAGACAGACGGGAGGTGTTCAGGAGATGATAGTGGATAATATTACTAAACTCACCATGCATCTGAAATAAAAATAAACCTTCCAGTTCTGTCCTTTTCTACCCTTCTCACCAGCATAAGGGATTACAGACCAGTATCTTGATGATCGTTAAAATTCCAGCATTAGCTGCATGAGAGCGAGATGGGTTTGATTTCACAAAGCATTCCTCAGATTAAATAAACAGGATTGCGCACAGATGAACTCACTGATAAATCGTTTGGCTTTTACGGTTTGACACTCCCTGCTGTAGAGAAATTAAATACATCAACAAATAAATATCTGCATTGACGGTAAAAGAGGAAGACAATGGTACCACATTCGCCCACCGCATATCCCAAAATGGACTGGTTTCACTGGTTCTATTAGTCATGGAATCAATGGATTAATGGATTTATGGGTCATGGTTTTCACAGCTGCTCTGCACTTTGTGATTAGCTGTTACAACATGTCCGATTTTTGTGTTAGCTGTTTTTTTCTGAGAATATTCTACCCGGCCTTTCATTTGGAATCCTCAGTTAAGGACTTATGGGCCAGAGCGTGATGCTTTGATGAAGGCACTCAGCTAAACGGGGCAAGTCTTCAACAGGGCAAAGGACCTAAGGGTGGGTGCTGATGAGAGTTCAATCTCTTAGTCATAAAGGCAACAAACATTTATAAGCAATGTATGGAGACATTTCTGATCGGAGAGGAAAGGCAGTCAGGAGCACACAGTGTTAGGATACAGGAGAAGAACTGGTTGATGGCCGAAGCACAGGTGATGTCCGTCCCTGAGCTCATCCCAAGCTTCCCTGCCAGTTTGCACTGGCTCTTCTGGTGGTACCTGGCCGGCAAAATGAAGTTAGATTGGTATAAAGAAAAACAGTTCTTCAGAAATCAAACCAAATATTTATACAACTTTAAAATAGACTCCCTGCTTGAGACTCCATTCTACAGACCTGAGCAGGTTAAAAGTGTGCTCTTTCACTGCTCACTTTGCAAACAACGGGATAGGATCCACCCTTACAGGCCCTATCCTGACTGAGTGTGTCATTGATTCATGGTTTTGGTAAGGGAAGCTGTGACTGTGTTTGCTGAAAGGCCTCTCATTGGCTCCGCTCCTTTAGCACTCCTCTCAATGGGCACTAACAGCTTAGCACAGGGCAGCGCGGGTGATGAACACCAGTGCAGAGTATGTGGTCAGAGGCTACCATCTAACCAGGCTAAATAGCTCATGCCACAATGACAAAAAGACAAAAACACATTTCATATAAGCCTACAGTATATATGAATATATTAAACATATCATATCAATGGTTAATATTTGCATTGTTGTAATATACAAGTCTTTCTCAATAGAGCTATATATAGTTACAAAATGGCATAAATCCTCCCCCCTTTAATCCCTTCTTAGTTCATAACACCCTGGTGCCAGAATCCTACTAAAACATATTTATTTATTTACTCATTTATTCATCCTTCTACACTGGGTTCTGCACTCAGCAGCTGCTTTCTGAGAAAGACAATTGCGGTGAAACGCGACTGCGGCGTTGCCTATGGCTCTCTGCAGACACAGCGTTATGATTCGCTACGCTTCAGAGGAGTATGGAATAACAGACAGAATAAAAACAATCTGAAGCAATAGACACAGAGTCGTTATAAAATTGCCACCGGCAAGCAGAACAAAATGACCTAAATAAACGAAATAACAAAATAAATGAAGAAACATACAGAGCAATGGGTGTTTCTGGGGATGCTGTTCTGCATTGCTGGTGCCTGGTATATCTGGCTCACGTCTGGCCTTTCCTGGTGGGACGCCCAGTTATTGAACAGAAGCAGTATTTGGGTTTCAGTAGGCGATGGGCCAGCCATAGACTCTTATTCTTGGCCACTGATGGTGCCCCCACAGGGGAAAGGGGCCCTCTGAAGTGCACGTGCGATTGGAAAATGTTTAAAAGGAGAAGACGTGTGGCTGTCAATCACAGTTCGTAATACCATCCAGGCACCGGGAAGTGGGTAGCATTCCTTGCAGAGAGAGTGGATGGTGACTCTATGAAGAGGAATTGGAATTATATTTCCATTAATAGAGACGCATATTGTCTTGGCACCTGTGTGTATGTTGGTTCTCAGAGTTCAAACTTGTATTTCACCTGCAAAACTTCACAACTTCACACAGTGCATTACATTTAGGAATGTGCTGGTAATTGTAAATATGTGTGGTGTAACTTTAAACACCAAACTGATTGTGTAACAAAACGTTTAAAAGGGAAATATTTCCAAAGCGAGAAAAGAGTTCAAAGTTCAGATCTGTTATGCTGATAGTACATTACATACAAACTGGTACAGCATGCATCCACAAGAAATGGGGAAATTACTGTTGTATTGTTCCTGAGCACTGGACAAAAGTTGAAAGTTCTGATTGGTCAGTACCTCTTAATGTCATCACGGACCATATCAAGGTGATAGAGGTACAGATGTAGAGAAGATCCAGATGACAGCAACAGGAACTTGTCCAGGTAGTAGAACTGGGCAGACTTGACAGGTTTTGAGAATTTGTCACTGCCCTGAGGGACCATGGGAAAAGAAACAACAATCAATCACAAATAATCTACACTAAACCACATTACAATGAACATTTATCTATTCTCAGACACTCTCAGAGGTCCTTACATTGCACACGGGGTCACTTACATCACAATGCATTTTAAACATACTGCAATTCATTTAAAGAGCTGCATTTTATTGAAGTACGTTGCTGAAGGACACAGCTGGGATTTAAAGCTAAGCCCTAAGGTCCAGAGGGTAATACTATGATCATGCACTCTTAGACCCTTGTACTTCATAAAAACATTAAATATAACTACTTTCTTCACTGTCAGATTTCGCCTGTGTATTAATTGACCATGGCTTTAAAGGGCTAATTATCAGAGGTCTAAAAAAAAAAAAAAAAAAGGTCTCAATTTTATGCTCTCCGTCTAGAAAAAAGGTTCCCTTTTCAACAATTTGCACTGGCCTCAGAGACACAGGATTTTTTACATTTCCATGTGGAAAGGGGGACTCATGAAAGATAATACTCCAGCCCTCTATGGGAATGGCATTGCCCTCGTCAGTAGCAGTGATGTGGCCTCTTTACAGACAGTGGCAGGCTGCTGTGCTCTTTGGGCTTACAGAAGAATGGGTGATTATGGGATATCACGCCTCATTGCTCAGTTACACGGTCCCTCTCAATGGGCTTGCGAGAATGTAACATTACATATCAAACGTATGTGCAAAGCAGTTAATCTCGGACCAGGTCAGTCACAGGGGATTTTAAAAGAGAAACACGCACTGGCTTTCGTAAGAGGTCACCGTCGGCAAACCATGAGGGCTTCTCAACGAATCTGTGAGAAACCTTGCTGTTTAAAAGAACAAAGCCCATGTGTTGTCTTTTTTCCTTTTTACTTTCCCCTTATATTTTCCCCTTTTAAAATTGCCCGTCTTTAATATTGCCAAAAAGTTTAAATCACGTTAATACAAAATGAGCACTCTGACACATGAGAGTTTTTCCAAGGCTGGGATCTCCTGGATTCAAAGCTCTTTCTTTCTCCAGCGAGCTAAGACGTGGTGGTTAGCAGCAGCTGAAAATACAAAATCCACTCTGGCTGAAAACAGGCAGGATGTAAAGGAATAAATTAATAACAGAGGGACTTCTGGGAAGTCACAGCATGCCAGCGAGGAAGTGGGAAGGGTCAGCACGTGTAGTTCCCTCCGAACCGCTGGATGACATACAAAAGACACACAGAGCCCTTAAGCAGCTGCCTGGTCCTAGCATCTTTCAAAGATGTTCCTGATTGGCTGGGGTTATTGATCTCATGAGATGAATCTCTTACTTCCTGAAACCTAGAGAACCATGAATCAGCACCGTCAACTCATGATCTGATATACATATTTTATCCAGAATGGAAGTTATTCACCCATTCACAAATTATTATTGCATTAAATGTACATCAAGAGAGTATTTTTTTTTCTAAAGAATAAATAAAACTTTAAAACTACTAAGCACATTTTAAAAAAGCTAAAAAAGAAAAGAGTCTCAGATATGCTACAACAGGGTTATATGTATGTATGCCATTTAGCAGACGCTTTTATCCAAAGCGACTAAGTAATGAATGCATAATTTTTCAGTATATGTGGTCCCAATGGGAATCGAATCCACAACTTAAGTGTTGTCAGTGCCATACTCTACCTACTGAGCTGCACAGAACCACAGGTTCTTCGGCGACTTCTTCCAGAAATAAAAAAAGGGCACATAAGGGCCATATTTTTCACATACTATTTATGAAACACTAAGACGTATTGTAAATGTGTGTAAACAAAGTTGATGCCTTCTCAAAATATGCATATCTATCTCTTGTTATTCTATCACGAGTGTGTGGTATGCTGACGCTATGCAGATGCAGACCTGGATAGTCCAAAAATTTTATGGATCTAAATAATATTTTTTCTCCTCAATAATCAAAAGGCCAAGAGTATGTCTATGATGGACCGCATTTGGCCCCAGGCCCTCAGTTGAATAAGTGTTTTTCATGTCCTTGTTGGAAGCTTAACATTTGAAAATATGTTAAAAATGTTAGGACCTCAAGGTTTTCTGTATTATATCAGATAAGGGGAACTTTATGATATACAAACTCAAGATAGAACAGAAAATGAAAATGTTTTCTAATACTGGAATGAAATGTAAATGTGTAATAAAAAAAAGATACGGGTTGGCGGGGCATACCCCATACATATACAGCTCCGAGTCTGGCACTTTTCAGGGTTTCACACAGAAATAACTACATTTATGATACTCTCACTACTGCAACAGTGCAGTAAACATATAATATATTGTATGCTGTAGCAATGTCTGTACTCAGGTAACAATTGTCCTAAACATTGACCGACAAAATAAATGTGTTAATATTTTTCAACTGGCCTTTGTGAGGAAAATAAACACTTGCATGTAATCCTGAGTCAAAGTTTAGGACAAATATTGACGGAATCCTGGCCTATATCTGTTCTGACAGCCCTGTGTATCGTAGTGACCAGTGGGGTCCGTCCCCTATATCTGCTCTGACAGCGCTGTGTATCGTAGTGACCAGCGGGGAGCTGCAGTACCATGATGAGTATAGGTTCTGTGTTCCCGATGGGCCACACCCGGGCCGTCCGGTCCTCGGCCGACGTTATGATCCACTGCCTGTCATGACTCCAGTCAACACTGTTGATAGGACAGTCGTGACCTGCAGACAGACAGACAGACAGAACAGAGTGGCTGGATATGTATCCTCCTGAGCTTAACAGTCCACTCAAATCCACTGCAACAGAGGATGGCTTGCGTATTTAACATCTTGTGGAGATTCTATTCTTTTTTATTTTTTGTAAATTTTGACTTGTGAAACCACATGTCACTTCCTTGCACTTCTGCTGCCCTCTAGTGGGAACCACTCTACACTGCACCTGTCCTGCAGCTTCAACCCCCCCCTCCTTTATCTGTGGGGTAGTTACAAGAGTTTCAGGGTGATGGATGCAGTAAGGTATGAGACTTTATCAAAGCAAAAAAAAATCTGGGTTTCAGTCAACCAACACATGCCTTTGAAACCCACCTGGCAGATTGTTGCTCTTTGAAAAATGGTGTTTGGAGGGACCACAAAGGCAGAGAATTAGGATCCTGTGTTCTGACTTCAGACAGCTCTTTAAATCAGCATGTTTCCCTTCCAAACAGAATGTGCTCAATAGTACTCAGATGAATTTAATATATTTCATCAAAGAGAATGAAGGAAGCGGGGGGGTAAGGGGGTTAATTTTGAATGAAGTCTTTAAAGCTGTCCAGGACTACGTGGCGTTTGAACCACAGAATAACTCTGACTGTTTGAAACAGCGCATTGACAATCCAACCGTTCCCCCATGCTGTCTCCTCCTCATCAGCAGAGACACAGCGTACCATGCACATCCTCATGTTCAGGAAAAACCTGCTGGCTCAGAACTGCTGTATGCTTTTCAAGCAAAAACACTGGACAGGACATCACTGGCAGGACAGGGCAGATTAGGCAAGTGAACTTTGGATCCTCCTATGATTTATTACTCTTGTGTAATGAATGGGCCTGTTTTAAATCAAATATCATTGAATCTGCTTGAGTTGCACTGCATAAAAACAAAGTTTAATGTACTAGCAGTCTCTATAAAATATATAAAAGACTATATAAATAAACAGACATAAAAGACCGAACTTTGACTGAAAACAGCAAACTGAAAATGCCACTGCTTGACTATCTCCTGCCTGTGTGTTTTTAGTCACCATATTATTAATGGATGGGCATAAATTTGGACAGTGATTTTTCATTTATTTTTTTTATTTTTTTGAGTTATAAAGTATGGGACAGTTTAGAATAGATGGCATCTGGGGGTCTCCAATAGCGTAGCGGTCTAACGCACCTGTGTTGACTGGTCCTTTACGAGTGTGAGCTGCCTATCACGGTCGCAGTTTGAAACCCAACTGTACCAGACCGGCCCTGGTGGGGAGTCCCGATCGTTTGGCTGTCCGCCCCAGGAGGAGGGGGCAGGGTGAGCCGGCATGAAGCTGCAAAGCGCATAAGGGTCTCCAGAACGTGGGTGGGCGAATTCCGTCTCAAAGGAAGCGGAGTTCGCTGCCCTCTGAGAATTAGCTTGCCTCGTAGAGACAAGTGGCGAACGTGTGTGGGGAGGGCAAATCAAAATAAATAGAGGGTGCAATTGGCCACTTAATTGGGAGAAAAACAGGAAAAAATCTGAAACAAAAAAAATTCAAAAATCTTAAAAATCAAAAAAATATGGCATTTGGAACACACACTATCAGGCAGCAGAAGATGAGCTGCTAACAGCCATAAATGCTTGCAGTTTGTATTCGCTGTGCATTTACAGGGCACATACTTTTCCTTCCACCATAATGTGCTCCGAATGAGCAGGTTAGGAGGGTAGTTTTGGTTGGTGTTCCTATAACAGCAGCGTAGCCTTTGCATCGCTGGAACAATAGGAAACAAAAGCACTCCGCTCTCTGCCCGGGTTCCCCATCCAGTTTTACATTCTGAGGAAGGATTGGCAGATGAGATAGTTCAAAACCCGCAACAGCACCAACACCAAGACTTGGGGGAGGGAGGAGATGAAAAAAGAAAACCCTAGCGCTTTAAGCTCCTGGGCTTTTTCATGGAAACTTATTTCAGCCTCGTAGGCAAGAACAGAGAGGAAGACAGGGAAAAAAACAACAGCCTCACGAAAAAACCGTGCTGTGCTGAAATAAACATGACCCTGAGGATGTCCGTCAGAGTGCGTTCACCCGGCTACCTGTGTAGACAGCTGGAGTGCCAGCGAGAGAAGACTTGTACAACAATGCCGATGTGTTTCCGAGACCACACAGGATCCGCTTTCCATCTCCTAGACAAAAACAAACACGCCATTACCTTCTATACAGACATGAACTACTTCCAGGTCAATAAAGCACACCACTTATCAAGCATGGAGAATAAGCCAGAGAAATAATAAAACGAACTAACACACGCGTAAAACATGCATCCATAAAAGTGCTGTAGGGTTTTATCACCCTGGAACCCTGCTCCACATCTGTGGTCTTCACTCTGAGTTTGTTAAGTTCTCTCATTGGGCGGAAGTTGAGGTCTTTGAGCCGGGATCGGCACTGTTTGTACCCCGATGCATCAGATTAATTCAACGACCTGTCCTGTGGCTCAGGGACTTAAGTATTAGTGGTGGTGATGTAGGGGCTAACATTCACTCAGCTATCACATCACCCAGAATTAGATTGGCTGAAAGTGCATGTATTTGTGTATGGGTGTGTGTGTGTGCGTGCATGTATGTCTCTCACCTGAATACTGAAGGCAACAGACAGGTGTAGCTCTTTGAGCCGTGCTCACTTGATTGTATAAAGAAATGGGCACCATGGTGTCCTCTGGGTAATCAGGAAAGATACATCGTCTGTGTGGAGGTGGGAAGGGGGGGTTGGTATTAATAACAGTAACAACAACATTTTTTACGCCAGAGTAAAGTAAACTGTTTGTTGGCATAATCCAGAGGTCTGTTTACATTTTCTTGGTGGTTTTAAGCCCAGGACTCTTCTTCTGTGTGCTGGCCTTGTTGGAGGACTTCCTGAAATAGAACAAGAATTGACTACTAGTCACTCTGCCGGGCAAATCCCATTGCTCTTACCACTGCAGCCGAGCTACTGACTTCCCCAGTGTTTTCCTCACTATGTTCAAAGGGTAATCTAGCCTGTGTCTTCTGGCTGGACAGGCGACTGACCCTCCAGTGGTACGCTGACACAATCAGAAGCACAAATTGTGGTATCAATACTGAAATGAAGTCAAGGTTCAAAGCACTTCAAATTTTCATCAGAGCAATCATTGGTGCCTAACCTGTCTTTAATACCATTTAACATACCAATCTAAAATGATCCTAAAATGTCTCTCCAGTTTTGTATGCACTCTGGAAAAAGACCAAGCACATACACATGAAAGCCAGGGAATGTGCTAGCATGAACACCGCATGGAAACTGGCCTGTGCCAGTTTGATTGATGAAGGGCTGGTCTAATTATGCTCGGTGAGGCTTGCTGCCACCGCAGGAACCAGAAGGTTACATACGGTTCGTGTTTTTACTGAACTCAAATGAGCACTAAGACCACCTGGACACCCGGTCACAGTCTCTGTGTTTGTCCGGGCCCAAGGGTATCCTTTACGAACGAAAGCCAGTTTCTGAAGCACTGAGATATCACGCACATGTGAAGCTTAACACACTCATTGGGGAAATATGCAATCTCTGTTGGGAGCGACTTTGCTCACTCATTTATTTTCTAACTCAAGGAAGATGTAGAAGAGTCTTAGAGAAAAATTAAAAACACTTTGCATATCATGTGCATGTGAAAACATATGACAGATATTCCAAACTCCAACAATTTTTGTTATAAATTGTTTCAATGCTGGTTGTATCAAAAGCACATCATATGCTCTGTGGTCGTTAAAAATAAATTTGACTGCAGGCTGTGCATATCCGTGAGGAGATTAAGTTAGCACCTCTGCCAGTTTGGACAGTCATTTTATCCAGCTGAAACTAAATTGGCCTCAGATGAGCAGTATATGAAAGCTGAAAGAAACAGATCATTCACTTCTTTTCAACTGGTGTTTATGTGAGACTTCAGAAGTTAAACAAATTCTGGCATGTAAAATGAAAACTGGGGAATAAATGTAATGGAGCCCTGATCAATAAGAACATAAGAACATATACATAATGACAGGAGCAGGCCGTTGGGCCCATCTACTGGTCCACCTGACCATCCTTGCAGGGCTCTTGGGGGTTTGATTTATCAGTGTGATTATTTTCTTGGTGAGGTACTTCCTGGCTTTTGCTAATTACTCTCTTCTCTACTCTGAGCAACCTTCAATGTGACTTTGATGTGTTGAATAGGACGGGGAGGATTTGTTGTGCATTTCCCAAGTCTTTCTATCCTCCAATCACACAGTGGGAGTAATGTAGCTCGAAACCCCACCCTAACCCACCAGGGGGGCGTTGTGTATCCTGATGACTTTATCCGGGGGTGAAAGGTGAGAGGCTGGTCCTTCACAACTCTCACATCTGGACCTGAGAGACCAAGAGACAGAGACATTTACTGGGGAATGATAAGGATCATTTCAGTCTTTACTGTTTTGGTAAAACTTTTGGCAATAAGATACCTTGAATGTAAACTAGTGACAGAAGAGCAGCAAAGAAAAGTGCCTTTAAAATACATGTGTAGTTTGATCACCATTATTGTTACTTGTGTATATATTACTGCATTGATGTTGCTGTTGCTCATTTGTTGTAACTGGGGTAATTTCTCTATTAATTGAATTGCCAAGATATTATTGCTAAGTCTTATCATATTTATATTATGCTTTATTTATCTGTACTTCAAATCGTATGATATCAAATCACATCATATGGCACAATCTTTTAGGAAAATATCAACAGACAATGCTATTCATGCCAATACGTTATTATGAAACAAAAACTACAAATGCTTGATCATGGAACATCAACGTCATGATGACATACCAAACAGAATGGCAACGTGATGCAAACATGGCAAGGAAAGCAATCCCAGCATTATTAGAGCCCCATCCACTTGAAACTGGGCAAACTGGGAACTTATCTTACCTGACTCATTTACATCTAAATGGGGCGGTGTACACATTTACAAATACATGTAACTGCCAACAAAAAAAACCCTGGTTTATTTCCCCACAGAACCATGTATTTCAAACACATGCATGAGGTTATGAGGTAAAAGGGTGGGGGGACACCCTGTTGGGCCTGTGGGATGAGAGCTCTGCAACGCTCTGCTGTCTGTGAGGTGCAGTCAGACCCCTTTCCACACTGGAATGAGGTCACTTTTTCCCCATCCATTAAAACGTGTGCGTGTGTGGTTTTCCAAAAGCTGCTCTCAGTTAATGTAGTTATTGTTAGCATATAATTCAGCTTTCCATGAAAATTACTTTTAACTGCTAAAAATACTGTAATCAAAATAGTTACGGTAATGATTGGATTCTGCTCAAATATGTAGTCTATATTATCTATGTCGTGGAAACACACCACAAACAATATATGACGAATAAAAAATCTAGGATTTAAAAACATATAAAAACATTTCCATAAAAAGAAAAAGAATGACGTTTAGTGTGTATGTGTAGTAACTACAATCTCTTGGTTCAATGCAGGTTTAAAATTTGGGGCGAGGCGTTGGGTCAGAGTTTGGATTTATCATGGCCCAGCAAAGAAAGAAAATAGTCCTTGACCCTTTGAGAATGTCCAGGAAAGGCAGGCAGGGTTTTGTGTCATCTGGGCACCAACAATATTCTCCTCGTCTAACTGTCTTTTGGTTTGTTTGTTTGTTTGTTTTTGTTATGTCATGTATGGTTGCTGTTGCTGTTGTTGTTTTCGGTCATTGTATGCAATGACTTTAAACTGTAACGATGCAATTTTATTGATTTATTGAACTACCAATACCCATCAAGGGACTGTGTTGGAAATGAGCTTCGGCTATATGCACATGTACAGTGCATTGGGCACTGCTTCTGCGGCTGTCAATGTTCTTTGTGCTTGTCCCTTACAAATAAGCAAATAACAAAAGGACAGGAAAGACCATCTCAGGAGACAAGTGGAAATGCATTGTGGGAAGTAAACTGCTCGGATTAGTGGAGGGGACAAAGGAGAGGTATGGGAGACTGGGAGGCGGGAACAGGTGATGAGCTGTGGGAGTCGGAGAGCAGCGAGAGCAGCCTGGGAAATAGCACAGTGTTTGCAGACTGCAATAAAAGGTCTTTCTTTGTCTCTCTACTTACTTATCTCTATCTTTCCAGACATACTCCTAGGAATAGTGTTCAGTGGCATTCAAATTCAAGTGCAAATTAGCTTAATTGGCATGGCAAGTGCACACTTATGTTGCCAAAGCATTACATGAAATGACATTTGGAAATGAATAAAAGAAAAATATAAATATATATTCTATGAAATGGCAATGGCATTCTGTCTCTCACCACGCGCTCTTGAGGTTATTTTCCCCTGTGCGCAGGCAAAAGGTCTGAGACGGTATGTGAGGATGAGGATCCAAGGCACTGAGCCATGCAAGGACAGAAAGGCCCAGCATCTCCCCCACACACACCACCATTTCAACAGCAACCCCTGCTGTCCTTCAACATTTTGCTCTCAGCCCAAAGTGGACCCCATTGGCACGGCCTTTTTACTTGTGTTCATTATGTGGCAGGGTACCGCAGTTCTAGATCAGCACTTTTAATAAACGGCAGTAGTGCTGACCTCAAGGCTCATCTGTTCAGGACTCAAATTGACAATGACTAGTGACACAACGCCAGAACAATGCACATAGCTTAACCAGTAGTTTTGTACTGCACGCATGCTGATGAGTGCTATCATGTTTTTTTATTTTGCCCATGGGTAATGTTTGGCTGTCTTGATTAAATTCAAACTTGTTGGAATTGCTTGCTAGATGCTAATGCATCAGGAGGGATGGGGGGAGAAACCCGCTGTGCTACATGCCAATTCCACAGCATTCCCTAGAGCTCACAGTCAAGGTATGAGCAAAGGTATTTTTCCTGGACTATACCAAGACCAGCCCTGGTTACATAACCAAAGAGCATGACAGCAGGAATTAGGGGTCCCCTATTAATAACCATCTGTAAAGTTACATAAAACAACGACCATCAATCAGCGGCTGCCTCGGAAACCGATATGGAAACCATTACGGTGCAGGGCAGGCCACACTCGAGTGTTACTGGAACATGAAGAAAGCAAGACTGAAGAAGAAGAAAAGTGATTCTCAGAGAGCATTATAATTCATACCATCTCTTTTCCATTGTGATCCACACAGAAATGCCAGTGAGAATATTGAGAGTAGTGATATAAATATTTGTGGTTTTGGGGTATTATGTTAAGAGTCATGCACCAGGTCCTTACTCATCCCCCGATGTGCTCTGGCTCATCCAATACCCCATGCCCCCCACAACGTTCCTGAGCCCTAACTAGCTGTAAAATCAGCGTGTAAACCACTGTCTGAGCTACTGTCTCCAGCAGAGCCATATGGAGCTGGCAGCACCTAATGACACACCAATGGGCCCACTCTTCAACAGAAAGGGTCTACTCTTCTACAGAGAGGGCCTACTCATACACAGAGATGGTCTACTCAAAGACAGGGCCAAGCTGAGGGCTTCAAAACAGGATAAAGAGCCTTCCAAACCGAAGGCTCACTTTAGACGAGACCAAAACCTTCCAAACCGAAGGCTCACTTTAGACAGGAGAAAAATCTTCTGCACCAAAGGACAATTGACCCTTCGCTAAACCACGCCCCGAAACGCAGACTGGCCAATCACAGCGCAGTATTTGACACACTCCGACAGAGGTCCGACAGCTTTTTGCTGCACTCCATTGACTTTGATGCAAAAAAATTAGATTTTCTTCATTTTCGAGCTGGTTTTGTGGATTTTTAGCTAATTATGGTTAAACGTTGTGCCTGGGGCACTTGTAACAGTGACACTCGTTACCCAGAGAGGTTGCAAGGAGATATACGTTTTTTTTCCTTTACATTTTACAGTCAGCTTTTAACTAATTTCAGTGCTCACTTCTAGAGCTGAAACTTGTTTTAAATGCATCGAAAACAAAAGTCATGCATTTTTCAAATCACCGCTCCATGAAGGAATCTACTGATAAGATGTACACTTTAGATGGGTCTATAATTGAAAGAGTATCCTTTTATAAATACCTTGGAATTTTTATTGATGAGAAGCTGTCCTTCAAGACACATATAGATGGTCTTTGTAAAAAACTACGGGTGAAACTTGGATTTCTCTACAGAAACAAAGCTTGTTTCTCTCGGGAAAATAGAATGTGCTTAATTCAGTCCACATTCTTGTCAGTAATAGATTATGGTGATATTATTTATATGCATGCTTCCTCTACTACCCTCAAACAACTCGATACTGTTTACCACTCTGCACTTCGTTTCATCACAGGTGACCATTTTAGAGCGCATCATTGTGCACTTTATCGGGCAGTGGGATGGTCTTCCTGGCCACCAGAAGAAAACAGCACCTTATCCTCTATGTTTTTAAGGGGATCTTACAAAAGCTTCCTTTTACATGAATTCTCTTTTAACATTGCACTCAAGTTTTTATCAGTCAAGAACTCAGGATTGGATTACTCTTGAAGTCCCACGTGTCAGAACTGAGTTAGGTAAAACTGCTTTTAGCTATTGTGGGCCTAGAGCTTTTAATGAGCTTCAGGAGACCTTCAAACTGGACTCTGTGGTCTCCATAGGAACTTTTAAAAATATGCTTAAGGATATAGAGTTAGTGGTATGTGAGTGTTTCTAAATTTATCGTAACTATTGTAATTACTTCTATTGTAACACTAGTTCTTCTTATTATTGTTATTTTGTATGATGCTTTCATCTATTTTTATTGTCCTTGTCTTATTGTTTATATAATTGTTTTGTAATCAGGGCACCATTGTAAATGAGACTTGGTCTCAATGGGCTCCCCTGGCTAAATAAAGGTAAAATAAAAAAATAAAAAAATAAAAAAATAAAAAAATTAAAAAAATCTAATCCTGAAAAGTGTTAGCCAGCTAAGCTAATGTGGCTACGGTCTGGATATACAGCTCCGGGTTGAAACGTTGGTAAAGTTAGACTAAATGTTAGCTTTGTTATTCGTGATCCAGCCAGCTTGCTAACGTTAAGATGTTACAGTCAAGCTCTAAAAAACCTGTGGGTACCTTGATGTCAAAATGTAATACTATTTTTTCATTACTATTTCAGCACTTTGTCAATGGGAAGCCCAGTCCCAAGTACCCAAATCGTGTGGAGGACTGGGCTGACACACTGCTGATATTTTTTGTTTTACAGAGGTCCACGGTATGGAGCTACCTGTGGAGCTAACCAGAGTAATGTCGTTACAGCACACTATAGGCTACTAATGTTACGTTAGTTAGCTAATGCTAGCTAACTTACTACTGAATGTAACGTTACATAGGCCTACTGCTTTTGCTTTTTAATGATTGTAATAGTGAATAGAGACCTACCCAGCTTTACAGGAACAGTGTTGCTCCTTAATGTCGTTGTCCTCTGTCTCAATCGCCAGGTAATGCGGTGGTTCACTTTTACTCTGATCTGTAGGCTTTCGCTTCTATCTTAATTTTTTTTACGTCATTTTGTTGCTGAGTCAGTGTGATATCTTGAATATAACCTTCAAATTCATATTGTAGACGCTTCTGTCTGCTTCTATCTGAAATCGCTTTTTCTATTTTCCAAAAATTGGACAATATTTCTCCAGGGAGTGCAGTTGGCGACAGTGCGAGCGCCATGCTGCCTCCGAAAGCTTGATGGACTTAGCAACAGTAACTAAGGGGGGCGTGGTTTAGCGAAGGGTCAATTCGTACACCAGAGCAAGGCTTTCGAAATGGAAGGGTGCCCCCACACAGGAGTCTCCTCACTCCTGTGAAAAATGTTTGTAATCTGAGATTCAGACTGAGAGGGAATGAGGCCCTTAATTCAGGCCGCCCCACTTTCACAGTGCAGAGGCCAGACCCGGGCAGTGCTGCGTGGCGCAGGAGTTCAGGCTCCTCATCACGGCTACCGCTCGAGACCAGCAGACCTCTTACTGCCTGCTCTGACATTGTTCTGACACATAATGTACGTATTACAGGGAGACCGCAAAGCTAAAGGGAAAATCAGCACAAAAGAACCCAGGCCATCTTCCACAGTGTACTGATTCAGCAACACCTGGGAGAGGTATAAGGCAGATGTGTGATTATTTATTAAATCCTTCATTTGTAATCAAATTTAAGCTGTTTGAGACAATGAACATAGACCCTGTTTTGTTGTTTGGTTGATATTATCTGTGACCTTTGAGCATAGAACATTTCTCCCCTCTCTACAGTGGTCTCTCTGATCCCTCCGAAAGCAGAGCACTCTTTTGAACAATGCATTTGAGTAAAGGGGCTCACCTGGTTTTGTGGGAGGCTTAGGAACCTCCTTCCTCATCAGCTGTGCATTCAGAGGGGACTCGGGCATCAGTGGACCACTGAAAACAACAAACTCAATTATTGACTGGAAAAAAAAGAAGAAGTTCAACTTTCCATCATTACTGCACAGTAGCACCTCGGTCAGCACTGCTGTCCTCTTGACTCAAAAATAAGAGGAGGAAGTTTCATTCGAAATTAAGAATGGGGGTAAAGGGGGGTCAATTTCCAGTCAGTCAGGTCCTCCTGCTGTTCGTTTGGAAAGTGCAGCACCCACCCATGCCAGCCTGGAAAGTCGCTGTGTCTGTCGTTGGGATCAGCCTGGAAAGTCGCTGTGTCTGTGGTTGGGATCAGCCTGGAAAAATATGGGGAAAACCCTGCAGCAACTGCGGAGCTCCCGAAAATGGACGGAACCTCGGCACGGAACCAAGATGCTTTTAGCCAAAATGTCTCCAGAATCTGAACAAGAGTGCAATTCTTCACGGGCCTCTCTGCCTCAGGAATGAGTGTTAATATTGGCACCATATGGAGATTATTATCATTTCTCATACAAGATTATTAGAGATGTGATTTCCATTAGTCTATCTACAAAGCTAGGTAGGGCCAGTATGAATGATATATGTGCTCTCTATATCTCTCTCTCTCCCTGCCACTCTCTCCTCCCACTTATTTTCTTCCTCTTTAGCCATAGATTGCTTACTATATTAATTTATTTAATTGAATCTATGTGTTTATCCATTGATTAACTGACGGACTGGTTGTGAGGTTGGGTAGGCTGGGAGAGAGACCCGTGACTTTATCTGATCCAAACAGTAAAGGGGGTTTTTGAAGGGAACATCGATCTTTCCCCATCTCCCACATTCCCAGCAGCTGTGGAGTGGTCCGCCCTGTCTGGGGTTCCCCTCGGGGACAGCTGCTGTGCAGTTTTTGGTTCCTCATACATCGGGTTCCCATTAAACTCTCGCCGCATTTTCCAGCTCCTCCAGCTCATACACCAAGGTCAGACCATCCAGAAACTACTCATCGCAAATCACAGAGGTGGCTGTCTCTGTCTTGTAAGGAAACCATTTCGTCACAAATATAGTTCTTCCAGAAGCTCCATCTGGTCCGCATATGGCCTAGGTCTTCCATGAATACGGTTGAGAGGGAGAAAGAGAGATACACATAAGAAGAGATCTGGACCGGGTGAGCATGTGACCATGCGAATGAGCGTGACGTCGGTGACGAGATCATGGCACGACGCAGAGACACTGCTGCCATATCTGGCAACAGAAATACCAACAGATTCACATTGTGTCATGACTGGGACAGGTGAAAAAGCATGGAGTACTGTCCCATACATACATGCACTGTGGCGCAGTGTGATAAGAGTGATAGACTCATACCTGGGGATTACAGACAAGATCTCCTCCCAAGAACAGGCTCTCCCTGGGGAGTCGGACTGCTCCAGTACTGGAACTTGAACCTCATATAGGGCAACGCTAGACTCAAAAGGAGATGACACCAAGCACAGGGTCTGCAGAGAAAGAGAGAGATGAGGTGCCCGCACTGTGCTGCTTCTCAGCTGGAACAGAGTAACCCACTTTCCTTCAACATGCAAACTGCAGCCAAGCCTTGTAAAGCCTTTGCTTTTCAAATAATCTTGGCTTTACAAAACAATAAAGTACTCATTTTCGTGTTATAAAAACACATGAATGTTGGGACAGCTTTCAAGAAAAACTAAAAAGAAAAAAAAAAGAAGCTATCCACATATACTATATTCAGGGTCTATATTTATATGGCTTCTGAAAGAGTGAGGGCACTTGGATGCAACGGACATGTTAGGAGGGGAACAGTCTGGAGTAGGGGGGGGATCACATTTAATACCTTTGGAGTTGTTTGTAGGTGTGTGTGTGGGGGTGTGTGCTACAGGTTAAAAAGAAAATAAATAAACCAGAAATAAATAGCAAACATTGGCAATAATCCATAGCAATATCTCACATCCATATTACATCTGTAATTGCTACCATCAACTTTACATTAGTAAATGTGTTTTTTGTTTTTTTTAGGAGTAAGCAAGGATACATATACAAATAGTATTGAACAAGTAGGCAGTGGTGATGACATTGGCTAGATGTACAGAATTCAGTGGTAGTGGAGTCTGAAAAGGTGGGTTTTGAGTCTCTTGCGGAAGATTGCAAGTGATTCCGTGATCCTGTCCGTTTGCGGAAGGTCATTCCACCACCAAGGGGTCAGGACAGAGAAGAGGTGAGACCGCGAGGAGCGGCTGCCGGGCGCCCGGAGGGATGGGACAGGCAGTTTGCCAGAGGAGGTGGAGCGGAGGGGTCTGGCTGGGGTGTAGGGTGTGATGACTGTCTGAACGTAAGGGGGAGCAGTTCTTGATAGCCGTTTGATAAGCCAGCACCAGTGATTTACATTACATCACATTACATTACATTACATTACAGGCATTTAGCAGACACTCTTATCCAGAGCGACTTACAGTTTCATATTTCTTTACATACAATCCATTTATACAGCTGGATATTTTACTGAAGCAATTCAGGTTAAGTACCTTGCTCAAGGGTACAATGACAGTGTCCCCACCTGGGATCGAACCTGCAACCTTTGCGTTACAAGCCCAGTTCCCTAACCATTAAGCTAACATTGCCATCCTGATTTGAATCTGATGCGTGCTGCGATGGGGAGCCAGAGAGGAGAGTAGAGGGGTGACATGGGTGAACTTAGGTTGATTGAACACCAGACGTGCGGCAGCATTCTGGACTAGTTGCAGTGGCTTGATGGCACAGGCCGGTAGGCCTGCCAGCAAAGAATTGCAGTAGTCCAGACGTGAGATCACCAGGGCCTGGACCAGGAGTTGTGTGGCCTCTTGGGTGAGGAACGGGTTTGAAAGTTGAAAGGGACAGCACTCAATTTCAATCCCCTGCGCATTGGGCTTCTGTGAGTCTTTGTACACTTTAGTGCAGAGGTATTTCAGCTGTATAAATGCTGCATAGCCATTGTAATATGGAAAAATAACATGTATAAATAGCAGAGCATGTGAGCGGAGTTGACGCTAATTAGGCTGTACTTTCACTCAATCATGGCTCCACCATATTGTCAGATAGGTACCATTAGCTAACTTCTTTAAACCAGAGCTAGCTAGTGAAGATGCCTTGCCTGTCGAATAGAAAATTAGCCATGTCAGCATTATTTCACAATTGTTTCACGTCCTTCAGTAAACGCCACCTTGTAAATTGTCAAGATTAACTTGATTCCTTCCTACCCCCTTAATGTAGAAAAAAACTAAAAAACTGGGCGTAATAAACTCTGATAAACCAAAAACATACGCCATGTTTCCGCACCAGGGGACATATGGGTGATAGAAACACAGCACTGGTATTGCCTTCAATTAAACAAGTCAAAAATATAGAGAAGTAATACATGCCTTGTCCTGGTCTATTTGGTGGATTGCCCATGATCCAACGATGGAAATAGTCAAATTCTGGAAGTCTAGATCAGAGAAAAATGTCAAACTTACAATGTACTAAAGTGATATGTGACACTAGAAGGTGATGAGTTCAACTTCTACAAATTCTATAACACAGCCACTCTACTCTAGTCTTGAATAGTCATAATACAGGTTTTCAGGCTGTCTTTGAAGAAGTGTTTAACATAAGAACATAAGAATACATAATGACAAGGGCCTTTCAGCCCATCTAGGCTCGTCATGTCCTAATCTAAAGAGTATCTAGTACTGCATCAAGCCTGGACTTAAATAGCCCAAGTGTTTCTGCCTCAACTACCCGACCTGACAAGTTGTTCCAGGCATTGACATTTACATTTTACATTTTAGCCATTTAGCAGACGCTCTTATCCAGAGCGACTTACACAGTTTACATTTCTTTACATACAATCCATTCATACAGCTGGATATTTTACTGAAGCAAGTACCTTGCTCAAGGGAACAACGGCAGTGCTCCACCTGGGAATCAGAAACCTCTGAGTTACAAGTCCAGTACCCTAACCATTACACTACACTGACGCCTATTGACAACTCTCTGTGTAAAAAAGCCTCATAATATCCGTGTAGAATTAGCCTTTAATTCATTTCCACCAAAAATTACCAGGAACTTTTAGTCGCAGGAACTATTTTCAAGGAATTAAAAGGTTCCTTCAATCCATTATGTCTGCGTTTCCACAGGGGTCTAAAGAACTGCGAAGATTATGCAAATTAATCCGCTGACGCGTGCATATTTAGCTTGCAGGCAAAATGCTCCTACATAGGCATTGGAAAAAAACCCCATAAACTGTAGCTTTTGTGTCACGAACACCAGGTACATTTTTTAAACCTAAATATACAGATATTTTCTGGATAGAAGGATAAAGGTGAACAGGAAGTGGTGTAGGCTGGTAGGCTGTCCAGCTTTACGGGGTCCTGTTTTTAGCCTTCTTGCTTCATGAAAAGTCTGGTTGTTTAAAATAACGACATTTCGTGACCATGTTTTTGTTGCTAGCTAGCTAGCTAGCTAGCTAACTTGTCACTGATGTTAATAAACATATAATATCAAATATTAGACGTTTATAATTCATTTTAAGAATAAAATCTCGTCTGGCTAAGGGGGGGTTAGCTAGCTAACGTTAGCTTTTGGCTAGCATTACAATACTTAGCCTGGCTATCTAGTTAGCTAGCCTGATCACTTTCTCTCCACGGATCTAAACAAAGAAATAGCATGACATCAGTTAGCATTATACTATTTAACATGCATCATGTGGGCTGTAACGTTATGTGATTTTTCCAACTGGTTTGCCACTGGTTACACAACTGGTTTGCTACTGCCGATTTTTAAAAATAACGGTTGAAACAGAACACTGCGAGTCTTTTACCATACTCGACCAATCAGAAATGTTCACCGCTGCAAGCCCCACCTCCAAAAGTTCCTGTACATTGAAAAGTACTACCCCTTGACTAGGAACATTTTGGGGGTAAATAAGTCCCCCGAGCTACATTTAGGCCCTGATCGCTGCTACTTCCGTTTCCTGACATGAAAATAATTACCATAAAGGTTTCTAGTTCCTGGGAAAAGTTCCTGCAGTGGAAACGCGCCTCATATCTTTCTTGTGGTGTAATGCTAAGAACTGCACACAGTACTCTAAGTGAGGCCTAACATTATATAACATTAATATAACCTCCTTTGATTTATACTCAATACATTTTGCTATGTATGCCAGAATGCTGTTGGCCTTTTTCACTGCTGTAGCACACTGCTTAGATGCAGATAGATTTTGATCAACTACAATTCCTAAGTCTTTTTCAAATTGAACATCTACTATTTTTTCTCCTCCCAGAAAATACTCCTGTCTTATGTGCTTATTTCCCATATGCATAACATTACATTTAGCAATATTGAATATCATCTGCCATGTTTCTGCCCATTCTTGGTTTTGTTTAAATCATCTTGGATTACTTTAGTCAATTCCAAACTGTTTGCTAAGCCCCCAAGTTTAGTATCATCTGCAAATGTAACTATTTGCTACTAACATCCCTATCAAGATCATTTATGTAAATAAGAAAGAGCAGAGGTCCCAGCACTGATCCCTGCGAGACTCCACTGCCCACAGCACCTAGGTCAGATACAATTAGATTACTGACGCACATGCAGACACACACACACACACACACACACACACACACACACACACACACACACACACACACACACACACACACACACACACACACACACACACACACACACACACACACACACACACACACACACACACACACACACACACACACAGCCAAATCCCTTATGCTCTGTATCAGCAGCTCAGTATAAAGTGCTGGCTGTTGTTCCATCCATCCATCTAATCTTTAATGGCCATCTTTCGCCTAACCCTCCCCAGTGGACATATCTGTCATACTCTACCCGAAAAATAGTGTGAGGGGCTTTGGAGTAGAGGGGAGGGCCAGAAAACAGTAACAGAGAAGTGATGGGAAACAGTGAAAGCTGTCTAGGTCTGCTGTCCTGCCCAGGTTCTCCGGGGATCAATAACTCTGCCATTACTGCTAAATTACAGAACCTTTCTGATTGAGGCTCTAATTATGGAGACACACACACACACACACACACACACACACACACACACACACACACACACACACACAGAGACACAAATTACACATACAATAGAACAAAATACACAGACACATATACACTTAAAATCTAACACACACCGATAGCATAGCGGTCTAATGCACCTGTATTGGCTGGCCCTTTACAAGTGTGAGCTGCCTATCATGCTCGCGGTTCGAAACTGAACTGTACCAGACCGGCCCTGGTGGGGAGTCCCCGATCAGGGGCGCCGTTTGGCTGTCTGCCCCAGGCGAAGGGGGGAGGGTGAGCCGGTATGAGGTCGCTGAGAAGCGCGTAAGGGTGACTCCAGAACATGGGTGGGCGAATTCCGTATCGAAGGAGGCTGAGTTCGCTGCCCTCGGAGAATTAGCTTGCCTCGTAGAGACGGGTGACAAGTTTGTGTGGGGAGGGCAAATCAAAATAAATACAGGGTATAATTGGCCACTAAATTGGGAGAAAAACAGGAAACAAATCTGAAACAAAAATACAAAAATTATAACATCTAACACACAAACACATAGACACATATACACACGCCCGCATACACACACAGGGCAGAGACACACATAAACTATCCCTCACACATACACACACAGAGTAGAACATAACAAAGTACACACACACACACATACCCACTAAGGGCCTAAAAGTTACCTCTGAGATACAGTGCTGTGCGGAGCTCGGCGGTGTCCAGGTCGAGCAGGTATAGGCTGTCAGTGCTGCCAATCCAGAACCAGCTCACACCCCTGCAGGAAAGGACCACTGGATCACTGTTGGATTCGTCCCTGACTTCACACTGCATAAACTAGACCCAGGAAGCCAAGAACCCAAGTCCTGGCATCCTTCCGTATAAACGGGAGAGGAGTTTGGCCGACCCTTGGAAGAGATGTCAAGGTTCACTGCCTCCAACACCCAACCACAAACTCCATGCAGGAGTGCAGGAAAACTATTTGTGTAGAAGCTTTCAGATGCTACTGACTGAACGCTGGCAATCCAGCGCTTGTCATCGGTTTTCGTTCATTTATGATCTGCAGTCACGTAACGCAGAACAGAACCAAGGTCAGACCAAGGTCAGACCTGGGACACGTTTTGTCCAAATTGTTATGTTTCATTCGCTTCAGTGACCGTTAAGCCCAACCAGATGCTCGCCAGCTTTCCAAGTACCTGTTTACCATGGCAACTGCTGCCGTTTTTACCTTTAATTTTGGGACCTTTAATGCCACTTTACTGCACATCATGTCACCAGGGAACCCCCATACCCCATTATCCCAAGCATGCCCTATATATGGAAACATTTCTCGACCCATGAGCCACAATGACACCTCTGAAACTTTGAAGGCCAAAAAAATGCAATAAATGGTCTTTTTATTACATACAAGTTTATGATATTACATTTTCCTGGAACTTCTACAACTTTCTGCCGGCGTAAATCAAAATGGATCTAAGGGGGGGGGAGCATGCTGACCCGACTAACAAATAAACTGAAACAATCACTAAACCAATTATTTGGACAAGGTTGTCTACAAATGAGTCCTGCTAAATGTTTAGGACAACATTGTCCACGAGTTAGCCCTGCTAAATGTTTATTACAGTGTGCTGCTATTCTGACATGTCTCTCCACAGTTTGGCCTACATGTTCACTTCACGTTTCAGATTAACTTTACTATTGTACCATTGTAAAGTTAAGAAGATAAACCAATGGGAACTTTTCCCAAGAAAATGGAATAGATAGATGCAGGCCTGACCTCTCCTGGGCATGCCTGGGATCCGGGAGCGCACTGCAGGGAGAGATTCTCAGAACTGGCTTTGAGGCCTCCACAGAGTCCTCCTGCTCCCCACGGAATAATCCTGGAAAAACACGCAGGAGCTGCCTCTCTGAGAGAGGAGAGAGGGAGAGAAAGAGAGAGAGAGAGAGAGAGAGAGAGAGAGAGAGAGAGAGAGAGAGAGAGAGAGAGAGAGAGAGAGAGAGAGAGAGAGAGAGAGAGAGAGAGAGAGAGAGAGAGAGAGAGAGAGAGGAAAAAAAAGAGTAAATCACTGGAGAGGATCCAAACCTGCACGTAACAAGCCAACAGACAACCTCAGCTCTACAACAAAGTCTCCACACTGTGCTTACAAATTAAACCTTGAAGGTTATGGGTTTAGAGCCAAGGTGCTGTTGTACATTTGAACATGGTACTTTACTTTAACTCCTTCACCCTTAGGTCTAGTAGATAAACGGACTGAATAAATATTGCCCTGGATAAGGGCTCCCAACTGTGCAAGTAAATAATGCACAATTACATATGAAAGGAGTACTCCCATCAATCCTAAATTCCAGTTTTATGTCATATTTGTGCAATAGTAGATGAGACCAACACAGACCAAGTTTGGGAAATGTGAACAATATTGTTTCACTGTAATTTCTGATTTCGATTGTAAGCTCCTGCTAAACAGCTTTCAAAAATTGTTCTTTTTTCTCCCGTGTCATAACATAATAGCACAGGCATTTGAATAGACCAATCAACATTTGTCTACATTTTGAATTCCCTCCCATCCAAAAGGCATGCCCATACTCTGCTACAAGGCGGTAGGTGTATGTATTTGTAATTCTATAACAGTGGATCATGCTACATTTTCCCGAAAGCTGATCTTGACGAGGAAGCTATTGCTTTCCCACATATACGAGTGTAACCGCTGTACTTTAGGCGTGTAAGGTACACGTATTCGTAACGAACCGTTCGATACAGAACTTTTGGTTCCGTATGAACTGAACGAGTGCTATCCCCCCCTGAAGATATTACTTGCGCAAAGGGCTGTATGTTGTTCGTTCAGCCCACGTACGTTTATGGCACACCACTGAACCAGATAGATTAAACCTGGGGGTATAGTTAAAATGAAATCTAATTTTGCATGTTCGCACAGACTGTCGAATATGGCGTTGCGAGCAAATGTCCGTATAGTATACTCTGTTCGTTTAATGACGCTGCACGCCAGAAGGGGGAGCTTGCTAGTCGCTAGACTACGGACCTGGAAATATAAATACCAAAGGTGAAATCCAAAACAAAGCGAGCTTCGGGCTAGCTCATTTGCGAACACCCGAGGCAGATAGCCATCGACGCGTCCTTTTGCCGTCTCCCTATAAAGATTACGCTGCACTGAACACACGGCAGAACAGAGAACACTTTCCCTTAGCTATGCAACTTGCCAGCCATTTAAGCATTAAGTACACCTACCGATAGTGGTTCTAGTTTTCTATATGGGTAGGAAAAGTAAGCAAGATTACTAGATAGGTGCTACGAGGCAATACATCTTAGATTTTACAGCCACCTGCTATTTCCATATCTAAAAATAGCCAAGTTATCTAGCCAACTAAATGTTGTGAGCTGTATCAACAACTAACTAGCAGCGAACGTAGCTAAGTGACATAACAAGCTATCTATAAAAATGCTGCACTTTAATGGATATTTATTATATTTTTCATTTATCTAGGAACCTTAGGTTCTAAGGCCTAGGTTGCAGCAGTATTAATGGACATTTGTATTTATTTAAGAAAGATATGTGCCTTTCTTTGTTCAGTAAATTATGGCCAATTGACCCTTCGCTAAACCACGCCCCCCTTAGTTATTGTTGCTAAGTACGTCAAGCTTTCGGAGCCAGCATGGCGCTCCCACTGTCGCTAACTGCACTCCCTGGAGAAATATTGTCAAATTTTTGGAAAATAGAAAAAGCGATTTCAGATAGAAGCAGACAGAAGGGTCTACAATATGCATTTGAAGGTTATATTCAAGATATCACACTGACTCAGCAACAAAATGACGTAAAAAAAATTAAGATAGAAGCGAAAGCCTACAGATCAGAGTAAAAGTGAACCACCGCATCACCGGGCGATTGAGACAGAGGACAACGACATTAAGGAGCAACACTGTTCCTGTAAAGCTGGGTAGGTCTCTATTCACTATTACAATCATTAAAAAGCAAAAGCAGTAGGCCTATATAACGTTACATTCAGTAGTAAGTTAGCTAGCATTAGCTAACTAACGTAACATTAGTCGCCTATAGTGTGCTGTAACGACATTACTCTGGTTAGCTCCACAGGTAGCTCCATACCCTGGACCTCTGTAAAGCAAAAATATCAGCAGTGTGTCAGCCCAGTCTTCCACAAGATTTGGGTACTCGGGACTGGGCTTCCCATTGACAAAGTGCTGAAATAGTAATGAAAAATAGTATTACATTTTGACATCAAGGTAACGTTACCCACTTGGTTTTCTAGAGCTTGACTGTAACATCTTAACGTTAGCAAGCTGTCTGGATCACGAATAACAAAGCTAACATTTAGTCTAACTTACCAACGTTGCAACCCGGAGCTGTATATCCAGACCGTAGCCATGTTAGCTTAGCTGGCTAACACTTTTCAGGATTTAATTTAGGTTTTATAAAGGGAAACAAACGTATATCTCCTTCAAACCTCTCTGGGTAACGAGTGTCACTGTTACACGTGCCCCAGGCACAACATTTAACCATAATTTGCTAAAAATCCGCAAAACCAGCTCGAAAATGAAGAAAATTTCTAATTTTTGCGTGAAAGTGAATGGAAGGCAAAAAAAACTGTCGGAGCCTCTGTCGGAGTATGTAAAACACGGCGCTGTGATTGGCCAGTTTGCGTTTTGGGGCGTGGTTTAGCGAAGGGTCAATTAACCACTGTTAACAAAGTTAATAAATGAAAATGTATGTTTCGCGTTTATTTTTTCACCCACTGTACCTAAAACGTACCAAACCATGACTTCAAAACCGAGGTACCGTACCGAACTGTGATTTTTGTGTACCGTTACACCCCTACTGTACTTGAATTTGAAATGCATCAAACAACTTAAGTGCAATGTAAAATGTATCCCAGACTAAATGGCAGTTGAA
The DNA here is from genome assembly GCA_029706075.1 of Aldrovandia affinis. Taxonomy (NCBI): domain Eukaryota; kingdom Metazoa; phylum Chordata; class Actinopteri; order Notacanthiformes; family Halosauridae; genus Aldrovandia; species Aldrovandia affinis. Next base: position 561,114 of record JAINUG010000249.1, on the reverse strand, counting down.
AGCAAAGGTCAGAATATGGACATCTAACCAATGGAATTATCTATTTGTTCAACAGGAAGGTAGCTCACTATTCTCCTTGTGCCATAGGCATTACCTTGTATGTGACCCACCTGGCTGATTGACTGGCCCACCACTGATGTGTCTCAGTTGCCTCTGCTCCACCTTGTGGAGGTCGAGTCGGGTCACCATGCGGCACCTGTGGTCATCAGGGAGACTGAAGGACCACACCTGAAACCACAGGCCGATCTGGGATGACACATGGTGACGCACACAGTTGTATGTGTGTGGGTATGCATGTTTGTGTGTGTGTGTGTGCAGATCGTATAGTATACGCAGGGCATACATTTTTCACATTTTATTTTCGTACTTCATGGAATCAAAATGATTTACCTGGAATTTCTTGCCACTAATCAACACAAAATACTCTATGTCAAATAAAAACTAAATGTTCTAAATTAATCACAAATAAAAAACAGACGATGATTGATTCCATAAGTATTCACCCCTTTTGCTAAGACACACCTATATAAACTCTGGAGAAGTCAATTGTCTTCAGGGGTCACATAGTTATTTTATTGAAGTCCACCTGTGTACAATTAAGGTGTTTCAAATTATTTCAAATTAAATACACCTGTGAGAGGTCCCACAGTTGGTTTGGCCATCATGAAAGCCAAAGAACATTCAAAGAAATTCTGGCAAAAGGTTATGTGCAAAAGCACCAATCAGGGCAAGGATATAAGAAGATTTCAAAGTCGTTGAATATCTCTGGAGCACTATTAAGTCCATCATAAAGAAATGGGAGAGAATATGGCACAACTGTGAATTTGCCGTCCTCCAAAAATGAGCATCCGTGCGAGAAGGGCACTTGTTAGGGAGGCCACCAAGTCTTCCAGGAGTTGCAAGTTAGTTCCAGGAGTTACAGTCTTCCATGGCAGAGATGGGAGAACCTGTCCACGAGACAACAATAGCCTGGGTGCTTTACAAATCTTTGCTTTATGAGAGGGTGGAAAAAATAAAACCATTGTTGAAGAAAACAAACTAAATCTCACCTGAGTTTACCAGAAAGCATATGGGAAACTGGAGTAAGATTCTATGATCTGATAAGACCAAGATTGAGGTTTTTGGCCTCAATGTTAGGCACTATGTTTTGGACAAGCCTAACACTGCACATCAGCAAGATATAGACAGATATAGACTGAGAAAGATAGACAAATCTTGGAGATAAACCTGCTGCAGACTGCAAGAGACCTGGGACTTGGGGGAAGATTTACACTACCGGTCAGAAGTTTTAGAACACCCCCATTTTCCAGTTTTTACTGAAATTTAAGCAGTTCAAGTCCAGTGAATAACCTGAAATGTTACAAAGGTAAGCGTGACAATCCCTGGACTGGAGCAGAGCAGCCAATGGTAAGAACTGGCAGAGGAGTGGGGCTGGCCGGTCTATGGACCGCATCTTTATTTTTTTCTGCCTCTCTCCCAGACCCGGGAGAGAGAAACAGAGGGAGAGCAGGTTCAAATGCAAACGCAAACAAAGTCTTCACTGTACTTGCCACGAAGCTTTCGGGCAAAAACAATTAACTAAAATAACAAACTAAAATAAACACTAAATGAAAGCCTGCCTCCTCCAAGGGGGGAATCGCCTTGTGGGGAACACACAACGAACACAGACAATCAGCGGCTTTCCACACCACCTTCATACAGGCTTCATACAGCGTAAGCGCCATCTTTATTTAATCTCGGTTCCAAATTAACTTCAAACTTCCTTCTATCTTGTTTCTCCATCTTGTTTCTTTGTTCTCGATGCCCATGTGGTTAAAACATGCACGCACATGCGCGCGACCGACGCACACGCTAGAGAACACACACATGTAGGCACGGCCACATGACTCACTAAGCTTGAGATACTCACATACAGATACATACACGCATTCATTAATGTATTTAATTGTGCTTTGCTATTTTCATACGTTATGTTCAATAAATGTCATATTATTTTTCTACAAGGTTGTCTGTCTTAATGTTGCACTTGTATTAAATTGAGCCAACCTCTTCTAGTAAAGAACTCCTTGATGCCTTCAACCCCTTGGTTGAAGGCATCATCAATTTTATAGATTTGGTATTAACTAAATATACTGTATAATGTTGTGATCTGATTAAGATAAATTAACTATTAATATTGTAATTTACTTGTAATTATTAATTTAATTACTAATTGAAATTCCAATTTGATAGTTAAGTATATTTTATGAGACTGATATACAAAACCTAAGAATACTTGTATTTTTGGCTGCTACCGTGTTGGGAATTAACAAGCCTTACATTGTGCCGTCAACTATATTAGAATTCTAGTGGGATAGCACCCTACATAATTGGTGCCCAATGTGAGGAATAGTACCGTTGGCTTTTTATTCATACTTGTGTGATATTAACACTAAAAACCATAATAATAATCTCAGAATTTAAATTCTGGACACCAGAATTGAACAATTTCAGACTCGCCACTGGGTGGCGCCATTTTCACCACACCAAGCCTGCCACAGAGCAGAACCAAATTGTGCTTACAAACAAGTGCATTCAGTGCAAGTAAAGCCGTTAGGATTAACTGTGTTAATTGAACCGCTTGTTTAATTAAGCCACAGCGTGCTACCGGCCCTGTGAAGCTAAACAAGGTCGCCTAGCTGTCACTACCTTGTATTTCAGCTCGCGTAAACCCTTAAAACACTAAGCTCTGTGCCGCCTAGCTGTTACTATGCCGTATTTCAGCTCGCGCCCAATCAACTGTTAAGCATACGTGCCCTAAAGCTGTTATTTCCATAATTCAGCTTGCGTGTAATCATAGTGGTCTTCCCCCGACTGCTACTGTAACTAAAGCCACAAGCTGGTGCTGTAGTTACCCCATACTGCAGTTTGTGAACCTCTCAAGAAGTGTTCAGATTGTGAGTGCGAACAATCCGCTCCATTTTAACTTAAACCAGTGTAGTGACACTGCAAGGCACTTGCCACTGCAACGCCTTGGGTAAACCCCAGAGGCACCCGTTACAACCACATTAAACACTTGTACGTTAAGCTACACTGCCCTCCATCCAACCACAGAGATGGAGCGCCCCATAACCAAACAGTATATTTCTTCCTTAGCCCAAGACCTAGCCCCCGGCTATCTTGAGTTTATAAACAAGTTTATAGCTTCAGCAACTGTAGGAAAGAAATAGCTGTTATTAATTAACAAGAGTGACCCGCACACCGTGTCCAAAGGCCCACTGTTCCCCTGCTTGCTCTTGAACTTCCACAGGCAGACCAGCCTTGCCCTCCAAAGCAATGCAGAGCTAGCAGATTAGATAACTGTGCTTAGAGCACAAAATGCCAGTCTCCATGAGGTCCTGACCTCTAATAAAAAGACGATACGCTATTTAGATTATTTGCATTCTGCCAAATCAAATCTCTGCTCCTATAAGGAGGAGCTATTAAAACTTTGAAGTGAACGACTCATTCACCATCGTACAACGCTTCACCTCCACAATGACGGGCTGACAAAGAGAAACCTCTCATCTCGTTTCACTTTGGAAAACTCATCCCATCATGTGCCATCTCATGTTCCATCTGTTACTGTGAGCTCCTCCTGTGAACTTGCACAGTCACACTCACATCAGCAAGGACGATTGGTCGAAACACGGCCACCACCAACTTATTATCGGCACAACACCTTCTTCTTCACATGAAAATGGGAAAGGGGGTCCGATCGTGACTCAGGCTACTCTGATCAACATTCGCCTGCTTATTCGGACCATGACTTCCCAGGTTATTGAGCTGTGTCTGAATTCTCTACCAGAAGTTCATCTGTCTGGCCTTCTCAAAGCCGGGAGGAGAGACTCGGACCCAGAGTACAGAAGGCAGACAGATGAACATCACGGTCATGTCGCTTCCCATTCTCAACAGGACACTGACGAAGCACATTCCACAACTTATTTTCCTCCACAACACAGAGAAAAAAGCGAGTGGATCCACAGGGACTCTCACAACACAAATGGCCTTTTGCCAAGCCCCATCTCTGCTCACTCAGCAGAAGGACTTCCTGTTTCAGCTTCTGGCTCTTACAGAGCAAAAGAGATGCCTGACTCAGATTCTTATTGTTCCATGAACGATCCACCTGCAACAACACACTGCAGAGAAAGTCACTCAAGACCCTTTCACCCCTGGACAAGGAGCCCATCTCCAGATCGCTGTTCAACACATTTAAGGCTCCTACCTCATCAAGTGTCCCATAGGCTCACTGATGATGAATTCCGCTTTAGCGATGACCGGCATCGTTACAAGCCTAGTCCGCAACAGCCGCTCAAAGATTTTCAAACACCTTCCCTCCAAAGAGGAAAGATGTTTAACACCTCCACAGAGAGATAAGAACAACCGCTTTCTGACTTCCCTTTCCTCTGATGAAGAGATTAGAGAACCTGACCACATGTCACATCGAAGACATCTCGCTTCTCGTTCTTCCCTACAACAAGAAAACGAAACCAGGTTCTCCACTTATCCCTCCAAAGGGGGGACCAGAAAGTCTTATGACTATTCTGCCTCATCTCTGATCCATCAAGAAAGAGATGACCACTTCTCAGCTTCGGTCTCTCAGCCAAAGAGAGGACTGCATGCTTCACCAGACCACCCTTTGCGCTGCAAAACAACCAATAATGCCAAATGACCATCATGATATAGCCGTCAGGATTTGTCATGTCTTGAGCTCAAACTAGATGACACCCTTCCACAGCAGTATCTGCCTGAAGGGACTAAACTCTGTCTGCCCAGACCAGACCAAATCACTACATCCTGTAGTCCAACTGTCATCTGACCTGTATCAACATGGTTGCCTTCGGACTTCCTTAAATGGCTATATCACATCCGGTCACCCTGATGCCTTTTAACTACATCCATCTAACCCCAACATCCTTAATACCAACTGACTTACTAACATTCCTATTCCTCTCTAACCCTGATGAATAGATATTCAAACAGATATTCAAGCTCCCCAGCTTATTCCTCGCCAATGTTCGCTCTCTGGTGAACAAGATGGATGATCTACGACTGTGGATTATCAACCACCATTTGATTAAGGACTGCAACGTCATGATATTGACGGAATCCTGGCTCAATAGCGAAATTCCCAACAGTGCTGTTGAGCTAGCAGGACGCGAGCTACACCGAGCGGACAGATCAGCTGACTCGGGCAAATCACGTGGAGGAGGTTTGTGCATTTATGTAAACAAAGCTTGGTGCACAGACAACTCCACTGTTGAGAGTCACTGCTCTGTTAACCTGGAATATCTCGTAGTTAAATGCAGACCTTTTTATCAGCCTAGGGAATTTACAGCTACCTAGTGATTGCAACATACATACCCCCAGATGCTAATGCTAAGGCAGCAATGAAAGAGCTCCATGCTGCCATTAGCAAGTATCAGACAATGCATCCGGAGGCAGCCTTTATCGTTGCAGGAGATTTTAATCACTCCAATCTGAAGACTGTGCTCCCCAAGTTTTACCAGCATGTCTCTTGTCCCACAAGAGGCAACAAAACTTTAGATCACGTTTACACAAACATAAAGGAGGCATACAGAGCTGTTCCCCTCCCCACCTGGGACAGTCTGATCACCTCTCTTTGTTCCTACTACCCAAGTACACCCCACTCATCAAACGGATTAAGCCCCTGACCAGATCTGTGAAGATATGGCCTGAGGGGGCAGACTCTGAGCTACAGCGCCGGCTACAACCCACAGACTGGAGCCTGTTTGCCACCCAGGCCACCACAGACTCCCACACAGACATTCACTCCTACACCTCCTCTGTTTTGGACCATATCAGCTCCAACATCGACAGTGTCACCACCATCAAACGGATTACCACTTTCCCCAATCAGAAGCCGTGGATGAACAGAGAGGTCCGCTTACAGCTGAAAGCACGTGACACCGCTTTTAGAACTGGTGACAGGCGGGCCTACTGCTCAGCCAGGGCTGACCTGAACAGGACTATCAAGCAGGCCAAGCACAGCCACAAGCTCAAGGTTGAGGATCACTTCAACACCAATGATCCCCGACGCATGTGGCAGGGCATCCAGGCCATGACGGATTACAAACCCTCCAACAACTCCCCCCCTGCAACTGACCCCTCCCTCCCTGATGAACTCAATAACTTTTATGCCCGCTTTGATAGAGACAGCCGGGAGACGCCCACCAGGGCTGCTCTCCCTGCTGATCTCCAACCCTCACTATCTCCCCCCGGATGTGTTCATCGCACTGAGCAGGACTAATGCACGTAAGGCAGCTGGGCCTGATGGCATCCCTGGCCGGGTGCTCAGGAACTGTGCTGAGCAGCTGACGGAGGTGTTCACTGACATTTTCAACCGGTCTCTAGCCCAGGCAACTGTCCCAGCGTGCTTCAAGACCACCTCCATCGTGCCTGTGCCGAAACACTCCTCCGCGACGAGCCACAATGACTTCCGCCCTGTTGCACTCACCTCCACCATCATGAAGTGCTTCGAGAGGCTGGTCCTGGCTCACCTCAAATCTGGCCTCTCACCATCTCTCGACAAACACCAATTTGCCTACCGTGAGAACAGGAGCACGGACGACGCCATCTCTTCCGCTACACTCAGCCCTCTCCCACCTGGACGAGAGCAACACTCACGTGCGAATGCTGTTCATCGACTTCAGCTCAGCATTCAACACCATCATCCCATCCAAACTCATCTCCAAGCTTGGTGACCTTGTGGTAACCAAGGACCTGGACATCATCCCCTCCGTCTGCAACTGGATCCTTGACTTCCTGACCAACAGACCCCAGTCTGTTAGGATAGGCAACCTCTCCTCCTCCACCCCTAACCCTGAACACCGGCGTTCCACAAGGCTGCGTGCTGAGCCCCTCTACTCCCCTCTTCACCTACGACTGCACTCCTATGCATGATACTAACACCATCATCAAGTTTGCAGACGACACAACGGTGGTGGGCCTCATCAAAAACAACGATGAGACGGCCTACAGGGAGGAGATCCAGCACCTGGCGACGTGGTGCGCCGACAACAACCTGGCACTGAACACCAAGAAGACCAAGGAGCTCATCGTGGACTTCAGGAAGACTAGGGCTGTCGCTCACGCCCCGTCCACATCAATGGGGCGGAGGTTGATCGTGTCTCCAGCTTCAAATTCCTGGGTGTCCACATCTCCGAGGACCTCTCCTGGACCTTCAACACCTCATCACTGGTCAAGAAGGCTCACCAGCGTCTCTTCTTTCTGAGGAGACTGAGGAAAGCCCACCTATCTCCTCAGATCCTGGTGAACTTCTACCGGTGTGCCATTGAAAGCATCCTCACCAACTCCATCATGGCCTGGTATGGCAACTGCACTGCCTCTGACCGGAAGACACTGCAGAGGGTGGTGAAAACTGCCCAACGCATCACTGGCTCATCTCTCCCTGCCATCAAGTCCATCCACGACAGACGGTGCCTGAGGAAGGCTCAGAGCATCATCAGAGACTCCTCTCACCCTAACCACGGACTGTTTGCCCTCCTCCCCTCCGGGAGGCGCTACAGGAATCTTCGTTCCAAGTCCAGCAGACTCAGGAACAGCTTCTTCCCCTCCGCTGTCATCTCCTGAACTCCTCATCGCCTCCTCACCCCCCTCCAGTGACTCCCCGTAGTATCCTGACCTAGACTCTGGATCACTCCGGATACTCTGACTCTGGATACTATGGTTTACTCTTCATGTAGTAACTCTGTTCACTGACTCTGGATACCCCCCTGACTACCCGCACTAGCTCTGTCATACCTTCATTCTGCACATACCCATGTACAATATTGTAATATAGTCCTTGTATAATTCTCTATAATTTTGCTGTACTACCTATACATATATTTATATATTTATACTCACCTGTACTTATCTATACATAACTGCACTAGTCTGTATATAAATTATAGCAACCTAACTACCTTTATAGTATTTATTCAATACTGTGCCTGTTAGCATTATAACTTCTGCTATAGTACTGTATTGTAGCACTTACTGTCATGTTTGCACTCTGGTTAGATACTAAACTTCTTTTCGCTGTACTGTACCTGTACTGTACAATGACAATAAATTTGAATCTAATCTAATCTAATCTATTTGTTCGGTGCTATTTTCCATTATCGTCATATTTTGTTTATTTCGATCCTGCCTTTGTAACTGTTGTGACATCCTTGCTTAGCCAAGTTTAATAGTACCAACACTATGCCCAGAATGTTTACAGCCAATATGAACAATATGAATCCACAGAGCGCCGATTCCATGAATTTAGCTGCAAGTAACGCTAATTCGTGAAGAGCTGTAAAATAATACAGCTAACAATATCGGACATTTAAGTGAACACAGAAGCGGCCAGCTCCCTTCGTTCAAAACTCATCTACATTATCTACGATAATCAACTTCACGCCCTGGAAAACTACCCAGAGACTTCACTTCAAACATGAGACGCACTGCAAAGACATCGAACCCGAAGACGTCTCCTCCGAACCCGTAAGCGCCATCTTTATTTAATCTCGGTTCCAACCTAACTTCAAACTTCCCTCCATCTTGTTTCTCCATCTTGTTTCTTTGTTCTCGATGCCCACGTGGTTAAAGCGTGCACGCACATGCACACGACCCATGCACACACTAGAGAACACACACACATAGGCACGGCCACGTGACTCACTAAGCTTGCGCACAGACACGCCACACACACAGATACAGTACCAGCCAAAAGTTTGAGTACACCTTCCATCTGGACTATGGCTAAGCAGGCACTCCTTCATTCTTGAGCAAGATAACGACCCGAAACAAACCTTGAAGTTGTGCAAGAATTATCTGATGAAGGGGGAACGTGAAGGACAACTCAAACTAAGGACCTGGCCTGCCCAGTGTCCAGACCTCAATCCCATAGAACTTGTATGGGATGAACTGGACAGAACAGTCAAAGCAAAGCAACCCACAAGTGCCTCTGGGAATTGCTGCAGGAGAGCTGGGAAGACATATCGGGTGATTTCCTGCTGAAACTTAGATTTGGTAGCCAAATACTCCTGCTATTCTTAGTTCAATCCCCTCCCTCGTAGTTCGCTGCCGTAGCCCTGTGACCGGCAGTGACAATGGCGAAGCACTGCCTCCTCCGAGACAGCACTCGTCGTGCTGTCGACTGTAATTCCGGCACCCCAGAACCACTCCTGTGCGCAGCAAACTGTGTTGGCTTCCCTCCCCCCTCCCTGGGGCGGACAGCCAATTGCCGCCCCGGTGGCACTCCCGGCCAGAGCCGACTCTGGCGCAATGGGGAATTGAACCCCGGTTACCGTGGCCAGCGTCGGACGCTGAAACCACTAGACCAGCGGTCCCCAACCTTTTTTTGCACCACGGACCGGTTTCATGCAAGACCATTTTTTTGGGGGAACAGAAGAAAAACGGAGATAAGTGCGGAAAAGAGGCACAGACAGAAGTGGTCATTTTTCAAAATAAAACACCCTGCAGACTGCGATAGTCAATAAAATGGAAATAAAATTAAAATTAAAACAGAATTATTTCTGTGCGGCCCGGTACCAAATGCCTCACGGACCGGTACCGGGCTGCGGCCCGGTGGTTGGGGACCCCTGCACTAGACCACACAGGAGGCCCAAGCACAGTACAATGAGTATGTGAAAGAAAGTTACAATAAAAGCTGTTCTATACCTTTGTATGATTTAATTTGTGCTCATTGAAAAGTATAATGAAGGGCAGAATTATACATTTTGTTGCCAGGGCACAAATAGGACAGTGAATAACAAATTATCGGTATTGGCCGATTGTGTTATTTGAATTATCGGTTTCGGTCCCGAATTTTCATATCGGTGCATCCCTAGTATCCATTTTGGTTCCATGATGTAAGAAAATGAAATGTGAAAAGGGACTGAATACTTTGTATACCCACTGTACCTTTAAGGGAAGGCTAGGCTGTGTAAAACAAGTATTTCAATTTTTGAAACTGGCCTGAGCAGGCGATCAAAGAACACTTGACTGGCTGCCCAGGAGGGCTCGGAAGATACTTCTGGGCCAGTGATATGTATATGTTTGTGTGTGCGTGTGTGCGCATGCGTGCGTGCGTGTCTATATCTGTGTGTGCCTGTCTGTGTGTCTGTGTTTCACCAACCTGTCCATTAGCAGACCCAGTGACCAGTCGTCTGCTCTCCTCGCTGATGACCAAACTAAGCAATGGAGATGCTGAAGGACAGACAGTTATCCATGTATCAATGATTCCCGACAGTGCACATCATAGAATTTCAGTAATATACTGTAGGTTTGCTCAGAGTTCACATACCTGACAGAATGGAGGACTGATACAGAATCTCCTCTGTTCTCCAATCCCACACCTTATAAACAAACAGGTTAATAACCAAGCATGTAGAAAATCAGGATCTCATTAGAACTTTTTTCTACATCTTTGGTGAACTGTTTGATTTTGTTCTCCCTCTTCTTTATATTAATTACTGTTTGCTTTCCCATGTAGCATTCCTTAGCAACAGTGCTAACTGCTATTTGTCTAATTTTGATAGTATTTTTTTATGCCTTTTCCCCTTTTTCTCCTAATTTGCAATGCCCAAGGCCCCAAATGTTTACTAAGTGTTTACCGTGGGTCTCATCCACACCCTAGAACAGTGCCTAAACAGGATGCAGACCATGGGGCTCATCACACACTAGAACAGTGCCTTAACAGGATGCAAACCGTGGGGCTCATCCATACACTAGAGCAGCGCCTTAACAGGACAACTCACCCAGCATCGCCTCATTTTGACAGTGTTTTGAGTTTGACTAGAAAGTGTGACTAGTTTTCATTTAATGCTGGCATTTTTGCACCAGTAAAAATATCCTTGACATGGTGTAATTGCATTTGCTATTTCATACTCTGATTCTAATTCTGAGGTTCGTATCACTGAGGTCCTACTGTATATCCCTTTTGTACACCTTGATATTTTACTGGAGCAATACAGTTGAATTATATTTCTCAGGAGTACAACAGCACTGTCCCACAATCCCCAGTTCCTTGCCCACTATGCCACTACCTTGAATGTGCGGTCCTCGGAGATGGACACAAGGACATGCAGAGCCCATGGGCAGAACTCTGCCGCTGTCACGGGCCCCAGGTGGCCTGTCAAAGTGCTCATGATCTCCTCTCCCTGGAGGATGGAGGATGGGGTGGCTCAGCATTCTCAGATACCCACAACAACTCATACAAATATCACTAAAGCTCCAACGAGTATCAATCCACATAATAAGCATCCATTGTTTTCGCAATTAACAATAGCAAACTTTAAACCTTAACCTTTTTTTCAGCTACTTTCTGTGTTGCTTATGTATATGGCTTTATTCATAACATCAGGGCATGAAAATATCTTGTTAATTGACCCTTCATACTAAATTAGTACCACTTAACCAATAGTCTATCATTGACTGGAAAATAGCTTCTTTATGAATACATTTCCATGAGTTGTGTTCTGTTCTGTTCTTTACAGTACAAATATTATTATTAGAGGGTACCCTCAAGAATAGTACAGGCGCTAAAGCGACCTGGTGCAACAGGTGCACAGTAGGTGAACCTGAAGACATGCATTTGAAGTCAGCCTTCCTTGATATTCAGTAAGTGTACCCTGCGTCCCGGGAAACAGTCAATGCAAGTAAATGTGAAGGTTTTTGTTCACATATCTGGTACAGAAAGGTAAAGTAAACCTACCTCAACACTTAATATATATGTTTTTGCAGCTGAGCACACGGCCACCTTCTCGTTCCTGGGACACAGAGACAGGTGCTGGACTGTCCCCAGCAGAGTCCCAATGACCGTGCCTGTAGCAGTCAGACCTACAATACAGTATTTAACCTCAATATCAATATATATAAGGACATTGAGTTATCTTTGCAATGGTGGAAAAGTCAGTCTGGGAATTCTACCCGGCAGCTGCAAAAAATCTGATTTTATGCAGTGACAATGTTATTCCACATGAGGGCAATAATCTCAATGAACTTTAAACTGCTTAAAGTTTAAGCAGTATTCTCAATGAACTTTAAACTGCTTAAAGTTTAAGCAGTATTTACACCACATTACATATGTTTTCTACTGAGCAAAGGTATAGCTTTTCAGAAGGTCATGCTCCAAATGAATGATAACTGTGGCTCATCACTGCATACTGACCCTCAATGTCTCGCCTGTAGCAGTGTTCAATGTCCCAAACAATGACGTAATCCTCGGAGGCAGAACAAAGAAGGAGTGGGTTCCACCTTTTACCAAAAGCCAGGGCAGATACGGTGTTATGGTGACCAACAAGGTTCAGGGGCTGTTTGGGGCACAGGACCAATCAGCTTTTGAAAGAGATGCACTGTGATATAAAGCATATCTTTGCAATCAATAACCAGTTTGCTAAGACATTTGAGGGCATACTATACATAAAGGTGGGTGGGACAGCTGTTTCGGGCTTACCATCAGCTCAGGGTCGGCGTTGCTGTAAACCCGCAGTTCCTTGCCCTCCCATGGGATGGCACAGTGAGAGGTGCAGCAGGCGAGCTGGACATGGGATATCGGGGTCCCACAGGTCATAGTCAGGGCGAACTTCTCTGTCACAATCCTGACCTTGTCATCCTCCAAACAGGCATTACCATTGTCGACCATATTGCCTCAGCACACCTTGGCTTGGTTGCAATGAAACAGGAAAAAAATCACTTTGTCTGACTGGTTAGGGGCTAGAGTGATAAAGTTTGTCTGACCAATAAAGTTTTTAGTTCCCTAATTTTCTGATGTACGTATAAGTCTATCGAGTCAGTAATGTAAGCTACCAAACATTGAAGCATAAAATCAGTCCTGTAGGTAACTGGTAGCCAGTGAAGTGACGCTAGCATTTCGGTGATATGCTCATGCTGCTTTGTTCTGGTCAAAATTTGAGCGGCTGAATTCTGAACCAGCTGGGGGCTTTCTAAAGCGGTATTAGAGCAGCCAGATAAAAGGGCATTGCAATAATCTAGCCTTGACATGACAAAATGTAGAGATTTCCACCATTTTTTAAATTTGCACCTGTCTTTAGGAGGCAACCTATAAGAAAGTATCTGCTGTTTCTACTAGCTTACGTCCCACTGTAAAAGTAGAATGGCATTTTTAAATACCGTGTCCTGCATGCTTGACACCTTATAAATACATCTAGCGCCCCGTCTCCTTTAATTCCCTTACGTGATTGTCTGTCACATCCCACAGGAGGGGGTGTGTACGTCCCTTCACTCTCATCTTTGCCCTGTCAATCGTGTCACTTACATTTTTTTATATTGTTCTGATTTGGGGACAGCGTCATGGCGAGAAATTATATAATTAGATAGGGCATTCTTTTTATTGGTAGGGGGAAATGGAGGGTACGACCGGCATTTTTGGTGGTCGTGTTGTTTTACTATTACAGAGAGCCACGTTTAGTTGTGTAACTTCGCGAGTTGGATTGTAGCTAACTGGTTTTGTTTTGTTTTTTGTTTTCCTAGCGTAAAGTTAGGACACCTCCCGATACCCGGTTTAGTCTGTGAATAATATATTAGAAATAAACCATAATTTAAAAAAAAAACGTTTTCACCTTTTTTGAACTTCAGTCAGTTGTCTCCTTTCTGGTCAAGTCCGACGCTACATACATAGCATTGCTAACTAGCTAGCTAGACAGCTATAGCTAGCTAGTAAACTTGGTTAACGTTAGGTGACGTCACGTAACTTAACTTTAGTGCAACCGTAATTGGGTAGTAAGAATAGCTAACGTAAACGTTAGCGAACATAGTTAGCTAGCCAGGTATCAATGTGAAAAACTGCTCAAATTAAAGTGGCTTCAACGAAACTATAATACCGTATACTAAGTTACTGTAGTAGCTAAATAAAATATAGCTAGCTTGCCAAATTAGGTAGCTAACATTATAAAAACTAACATCGCTAAGTCAACTAGCTGGCTAGGTTAGTGTCTAGCTAACGTAGCAATACTTACAGTGTCTGCGTGCCTGTTTTGAAGCGAAAAGTTGGTTTCTAGTTATTTTCTCATCAGCTTGATAGGTCACTTGCTTGCTACCTTGGCTAGCGAGCGCCAACTTACATGTGTAAGTTAGCTTGCACACTAGATAGCTAACTGTAGAGTAACGCTAACGCCATCAATAACTTAACTTTACTGCAACGATAGCCAGTCAGATAAAATTGAATGATATTGACATGTTATTATTAAAATACATGTTTTACCATGTTAAAAGTAGACGCTCTATTATCAATATAACTAGTTAATATGTGTCTGCTAACTCGTCAGCTATCTTTAACGGTAAATCAATGGAAGGCTCACCGGGCAAGCGGTTGCTTAGTTACAAAAATACAACGGAAAGTCATTTGCGTCTGTTTCTATCCATAGCTTTCAGTCACGTGGTTTCTTCCCTAGTAACCGCCGACCTGCCGGGCAAAAAGTGTGATAACGTGACGTCATCGCATGTTAAACAATAGGGCAACATGGCGAGTGGACGCAATCCCATCAATTTGCCGGCTGTTTTAAACAGTAAAGTCTATTTTGATCATCTCAGCCAGGAAGAAAAAGGTAGATACATGGACAAACTAAAAATCTTGGGCACTTGTGATCCATATTTAGCACCCGCGGCTGTGTTTGAGCCACTAAATGCAGCTAAGTCCCTCCCTGATCTGGAGTTTGGTGACATCTGGATCTACATTTACATTTACATTTTACATTTTAAGCATTTAGCAGACGCTCTTATCCAGAGCGACTTACAAGATGTGCATTAATACAAGGTAAGAACAATCAAAGTTAGCGTACAAGATCAGTGCAGTAAAACGGCTATCTGGTGGAGAATCCATCACCCTACACCGCTGCCAGGATGAAGGCTTATAAAACTACCGAAAGCTACAAGTATTTCCACTCAGGCTGGGTAAACAATGCTGGTGTGTGGAAAGTGAAGAAATTCTTCATTGTCAAAGCGAAAGTGAGTGACGTTAAATTAGCCTAGCCTATCGGTATGCTAGCTAACGTTACGCTACAGTCAGTGGTAAGGTAGCTACCTCTTGCTAACCGGTAACGTTAGCTGTCAAAGCGAAGGTGCCTTTCGTTATGTTACGTTGTCTAGTCTATCTAACGTTACACAGCTAAATTACTATCTTGTGGTAGATAGCTCTAATTCTGGTAACGTTAGCTAGCTACGTTGATCACAGATATTTACAGCCCGAGCGCTGCTCACTGCTCCCTCAGGGAGAACACTCGTTCGTTTGATGGCATTAATCCACAAATTTATTTTCTTTTTCACTGGGTATCCTATAAAAACACAACCCAGGCTTATCTCCTCGCCGGTTTGCACACCCGATTGCACAGCAACTCTCTGGCATGGTTTTCAATGCTCCTTCACCAGCGTTACAGGTGCTGTGATAACGTGACGGGCAGTTGACGGGCAGTGCCTTTTGCCCGGCAGCGCAGCTCGCTCCTGGCCTGTGACGTCACGTGAAAGCTATGGATGTAGGGCGATATATCAAAATATTTGTTAATTTACCAACTCAAACAGGGACATAAACAAAAACGTAATTGAAACGATGTCATGCTATTTATTGTTTTTATTCGCTTTTGCATGTTGTATTTTGTCTTGTGAATGTGAATGTGGGTCTTCTTTAAATGTTTAACGTTACATGAGTAAAGTCAAAGATGAAAAAGGTCCCAGCTTGTTCTGGAGTGGTTCTTAAATTCAAAGCCTTATCCGCTAGGGGGCGTCCACGTCGAAGTTATCCTCCCAAGACCCGGGAATCCATTTTTGTGCACTGTAGTGCACATTATGTTTTTGCTAAGTCCTCCCATACTACAGATATCACTCTATTGAGTCCTGATGTTCCTTAGAGAGGACAACTGTAGCTTTAAGATGATATCACAAGTGGGGGGGTGTTGCCTTGCCAACTTTGTACTTATGTTATCATATCATAATCATATCATAATTTCAATTTTTTTAGTAGACAGCTCTATGACAGAGGCACAATCGACATTAATGAAGTGCTGTTGTACACTACAGTGCACATGTTGTAAAATGTTAATCAAGTTACGTTTAAAAAAAAAAAAACTTTGCAATGTGTTTTTTACCACCCCAACACTTAATTTTTTTTTTTTAATGTCCTGGGTCTCAGGAGGTTATTGAGGGAAATGTGATGAAGAGTGTGAAACCAGGGCTGTGTTCGAAACCGTTGAACCAATTGGCGAACACACTTTAAAGTGCACTATTTCGGGAATAGGGAACGGCTTCGAACACAGCCCAGGGTCAGTAAATTCAACAAGATGTTTCCATCACATGGCCTCATCTACCTCTGCGCATCAAGCAAGCAGAATGCTAATAATGTGGAGGTAGAAACTTCCCATTTTAGTCCTGAGAGATTGGATTGAGGACAATTGGTCCAATCACGAATAGTGGATCGATGTATTATTTTAAAACACTGAGGTTTTACAAATTCAAGTTTTAGAAGCCGGCTGACTAAGTAATGATTTTCAAGCTGACAAGAAAACAACTAGAAGCTTTGTTGTGAATTCAGAAAGTTGTCTGGCACTATGTTGTCACTACATTGTCAAAAATGCAAATGGGAGAGAGAGCATCTGAGAAAACGATTGGTTGTCTGTGGTTAGTGGTTGTCTATCCACCACCTTGTAATCCAGCGAGTTTCCAGTGTCTTTTAGATGGCATTCAAATATGCAGGGTGCATGAAATTGTGCTGGGAAACAAATGTAGAGAGGTAGAGGTTGGCATTACTTTGGAATGGCAGAAAATGTATTTTGTTTCCCATGGATACTACATAAACACTTGAATTTACCTTGGGATATGCTAGCAGTAATGATTATCAAAACTGAACTCTTTACTGTGACCTACATTAGACATCCAGGTGTCACCCCTTTAAAATATGAATAAATCTATTAATTTACTAATATAACACAATGCTTCGGTGCATGATTTACCTTTTAATTCCAAAAGAAAGATGGTGGAAGTCATGTGAATTTGCTGTCTTTCCTCTACCATACACACATGCAGAACCTGAAACATACGGGGCTTTGGGCAGTAGTGAGAATTAAAAACAATAATAATTTTAAAGCAGTAGGCTGAATGTGACATCACACACACACTTCTATGAAAACAAATAGCTTCTCACTTTGGTCCAGATAAGGCTGTTCTTGAGTTTGCAGTGCAACCATAACCTAAACCACTTTACACTGGGCGACAGTGTAGTGTAATGGTTAGGGAACTGGGCTTGTAACTCAGAGGTTGCAGGTTCAATTCCCAGGTGGGGGCACTGCCATTGTACCCTTGAGTAAGGTACGTAACCTGGATTACTTCAGTAAAATATCCAGCTGTATAAATGGATTGTATGTAAAACTGTGTAAGTCGCTCTGTATAAAAGCTGCTAAATGCCTAATACCTAAAATGTAAAATGTAAACCAACAGGGAAGCGGGTCCACAGTTCAGTTCATTCCTCTCTAATAAAGCTTTCATAAAGTGAAATCCAAGTCTATTGGACCAGTAGATTCATTCAGCTATAAAGGATGTCAGCTATAAAACGTATCTTTGTATTCAGTTTTGACCAGGTTCAGATAACACGGTTTCACTGAATGAAACTTGCATTTACATTTTATGTAAAATGTATGTAAAATGTTATTTCAAACGTATCATTCTTGTTATACCACAAACCTGTAGGCAGGCATTCACTGATTTGGGAGAGGCATCTAAAGGGGGAGACACAGAATCCAACGTCACAGCAGGAACGAGACATAGGGCCAGAGCCCAGAAACATCCTAAGTGGATTTGATGTGATCCTGTTTATGTCAGTGCTGTGGATAAACCTTTTAGTGAAGCTAAAGTAGATCACAGCCACAAACAGTGCACAGCATGTTGGGAATTGTGCTTCTAGAACAATAACCAAATGTTCTGTATTGTCGTACTCAACCTTGATATTAAATTAGTGCTATGGTGAATATCATGTTTGTTTTTTGTCCCCCTAACTTAAAAAAGGACAAGGCTCGTGCTTATTGATGTTATACAACGCTGAAGAGTTTTTTTTGCATTACTCCCAGTAAATAACTACCATCATAACGTTGCAATAACGTTTGCTACAACACGCAAAAAAAGGTGTCAAAATGGTTTTTATCTCTCAACAGCAAGAAATACTCTGTTCTTCGCTGAAAATCGACTGCTTTGAATGACCCGGATAAAGTTCGGAGCTATTTGACCTGGGATAGTTTGAGTCATGGCGGAAATGACGGATGTACCTGTGGAGGGGCGGAGTTTGAGTATGTGCTTGTGTGTGTGTGAGTAACACGAAGAGTGAGTATGAGTGAATATGCGTGTGTGACAGCGGAGGTCAGAAGAGACTGCGATCCCAAGAGCCGACACTCTTTCAGCATCAACGGATTCATGACATGTCACTGTGCTGCGTCAGTTATGGCAAATAAGACTTAGGTAGCTAATAATATAACTTTGTACAAGTGGAACACATAGACCGAGAATAACTAGTTAGGGAGACAACAAAGAAAAAAAGATAACGGTTTGGAAACTGTAATATGAAAAAAGACGAGGTTGAGGCATTAGGTTTTGTCCCTCAAAAAGACATCGTCTACAACAAACTCCTTCCATACGCGGACAAATTAGACGAGGAATCCAATGACATTTTGGGCCAAATCAAAGGTAATTTGGGCCGGGCAGTCCAGCTCAAGGAGCTATGGCCCGGAGTCCTGTTTTGGACCAGGAAACTTTCTACGTAAGTATGGGTATTTTGTTTGTCGTGCTTTGTGTGTTTTGTGATGATGTTTAAGGGAAGTGCACACCGAGTGACAACACAGCATATCATCCGGCCTGGTCAGGTTTAGCATACACCAGGCCCACAAACCCCAGACAGCTGTCAAAAATAACGCCTGTTTTTTAGGATATTCAGCTAAATTAATTAGCTTGTAAATTCTTCATAACAACCATATAACGCTACATCGGATTTACTGTTAGCTGCCCTTCCAGTAAAAACAATATATAATGACTTCTCTAAAAGTAAATCCGGGAATTTGACGAAGGCGGTTTCCGCCAGCTTTGTTAAGCTCGCTTGATAAGTTGTCTATCTAGCTAGTTATCGAGCTACGTTGCGACACATTCTATATTTTAACTTAAATTGGCTAGCTTGAGCTAGTTTGCTAATATTTAGCTAGGCAGTTAACGTTAGTTAGCTAACGTTATATTAGTTGATGAAAGTTGGTTGCATTTTGTCCCCATACTTGATGCCGTTAAACTGTAGCTGTCGTTATTTTGAAGCGGCTATAGAATGATGATCATTTTGAATGAATCAAAATTCCCGATGGTAAATAGCAAATACAAGTAAATAAACACTGTCCAGTGGTTAACGTTCGCTGAGAAAGCTAGATGGACATGTGGTGTCTGTCAGCGGTAACACTAGCCTACGAGCTAGCTATGCGTTTGCATACAGCTAGCAAGCTAAACGTGTTTGTCAGTTATGGATTTTGTGAGCACCAGGCTTCCTCCTTACTAATATTACCAGCCTCCCAAACTCCCTAAGATAGTTGACGATAGCGAATGTTGGCCCACTGTGGACACTAGCCGGCTAGAGCAGGTTATACAGACAGACTGCAAGGTCGGGTAGTTTCTGGAGCCCCAGGCTAAAGGCACGGAGACAATAACTACGCTTTGCGCGAAACGGTCGTTGGGTGGCCAACACTAGCTAACGTTACCGACTAACGCTAGCTACCGACATGGCCTGCTGCTGTTCTTCATCGTAATACTTAAACGGAATTCACCAGCACTAACTGATATGGCTAGGTAGCGATTTAACTAATTACCTAGCTAGCTAGCTATATAACGACACTTATGTTTGTTCCAGCAGTTATTGTCATAGCTGGATATTTTAACAGGATACCAGGAAAAGGCATAAGAAGTAAGAAAGGGAAAAAACGTTAGTTGGTAATTAACGTTAGCCACTAAGCTAAAACGGATAGCGTTACTAAACCGTTTCCGTGCCAGTTTGCTGGTGAGCTAGCTAACTCAGTTTGCCTACTTTATAACTTGCGAGAGCCCAAATACACCAGAAGCAAACAAAGGTTGTCGTTTATTTGTTCGTATTCTGGAACTGTTGACCTTTTCCCGAGTAACGTTAGCTGCCAAGTTAGCCAGCGACATAAACTAGATAGCAAAACTGCTGATGTCGCTTGGTATTGTTTCTAGACTATACGACTTTGAAATTAACTCGGTGGAACCCCATGCATCTGATTAAGTTTATAGAATTGAGCAATTTTACGTCAAATTCTAACTTCGTGACGTTTGAAGCGTTACATTACCAGTTTATTTCGAATTAACCAGTGTTACAAGATTCGATGAGTAGCTAAGCTATACACATTTTTACATAACGTTAACTTTCCACTTCATATTCCATCCAGCTAGGTAGGCGTACCTAGTTCCCTAGTTCATTGCAGTTGGTACCGTTTAATAGCTGATTACGTTATGCAATATAACAGTTTGCTTGTCACCTCGTTAGAAAAACGAAAATCGAAACGAAAATATTTGATTGCATGCAGCACTAGCTCATTAAGTAAGCCAAGAACTGCGAGCGCTCTATGAGGCGCACGGTAGTCCCCCTGCTAGCTAAACCTCTGCAAGCTGTCTGACTGTTATGTAAGCAAATGTTTGTGATACTTTTCGAATCAGGACCTTACCTTACATGGCAGTGTCCACGGTCCAATATTGATTGGTAACACAACCCCTCTTTTGTTGATTCCAGCTACATTGTGTAAAGTAAATATGATGGATTCATGACGAATTTAGCAAATTGTTGGCAAAGGTTACAGGTAAACACAAAACGTGTATTCTTAATTCTCATGAACTGAAACATTTATTGTAAAACGTGTTGTGAAGGTATCCTTAGGCATTTCTAGCTGAGTATTAAATTATAGTATATTTGTGCAGTCAGTGTTTGGTAGGTTCTATTTGCCTGCAGTTACATACCAAGTCCGTCTGTCTCCTGTTTGTTGCTCACTTAACACTCCAACCAGACCCACAAGATCATACCTGGGTCAATCCATATTTCATCCCTGTTTATTAAATCAGAATGTTTATTATTTTCCTATGATTTAAATTGTTACACTAAAATTACAGAACTGAATGACTCATTAAATACACATTTCTTTATTGTTGCCATGTGCTAAAGTAGTATTGAAAAGTTGCTTAACAGAACAGCATAGTACATGGCCAAATGTCAGGACCTGTATGCTACACTTGCTTTTTAGGCTCCGGGATGGTATGTGTGTTTTGATAAATGAATGGATATATCAAATGCATAAATAAAGCTTGGATTACGTTGTTGCATCCAACGCTGGCTGCTGAAGATGGTCAGCACTCTTCCTATGAAATCCAAGGGGAAGTGGAGATGTAGGACATTGCACAACTGTCCCCGTGATTGGTTATTTAAGTGTCTGCCTTTGCAATAGTCAGTCAGCTGCTTGATACCCCCTCATAAATATTTTTCATAACATTATTTGTTGCACATTCCCCCCCCCCCCCAATTAGAATAAGTGTGTGTTGATTTGATAACGTGCAAAGAATCTGGGCCGGTGTGCATATAAGCCGATGAGGAAATATCTCCAGTGGTCTGGTATTAGCAATGCATTGCTGCTCAGTTGGGTTACAGTGGAATTGTGGAGTAGGTGAGAGTAACTTCCATGTGCCTCGGTGTTGCTGTGGTTTCCAATGCATGATCGTCACAATGAACACATATACTGGCATGTAGGTTAACCGTATCCATCCCACAGAAAAAGGAGGCAATGCCTCTGAATATTTCCCACCCTTCAAAGCTAACCTTGTCAGTGGAAGTGAGTTCCAGTGTTTCTCTGGCCCAGTCACACAGCGTACTGTTAGAGAGTGATTCCAGAATATGCCCTTTGAAAGGATCATACTGTACTCTGAAACCCAAGGAATATGTGACCTGTGTGAACCACCTGGTGTCCTGGCCAGGGCTAGTGGGTGCTGGGGTAACTTGACATGGGATTTGCTTTTTCTTGCTGTGACTGTTACATAACTTCAGGGCTGGAGGTGTGGTTCCGGGCCCCTCATTGAATATCCTCAGCAGTTATGTTGTGGCCCTGTTTAGATCATAGCATGTCCCAGCAGTCTTCACAAGGAAATGGTACACAGGATAAGGAAAAATCAAGGAGCAAGTGTGTATACAGGATGACTGTGATAAATATGCCTGATAAATACACACACACACTATTTTTATTTATCTTTGTCAGTTAAAACACATAAAATATAAGCAGTATTTCAAAATTGCATGCCATTTATTTGGCAGATGTGATTGAAAATACTGTATTGCTGTAGTGCCTGCTTGTTCTTATCTGTTTTGTATAGGCCTTCATGCACATGGTATTGATTTGCATACCAGCGCTGTCACCAGGCTGTTCCTTTTATTTCACACTTTGGTTCCCATGACAATGTGCTCAGCACAGATGTAGGTTGCACTTTGATACCTGAAAAGGACAAAGCTGTCCATTGAAAGAGTTATCCTTGAAAAAAATAAAAGGACTGAAACAATGTTACATTTCATTGCAGTGGGTAGCATCAGATGACGGGGGATTCTCTTCTAAATATGGGTCACGAAGGGACCAAAATGATTTTTTATGGAATTCTTTGCTTCTTGGCAAAAGTTGCATTTCCTGGTAAATTTGTGACCTGTTTATATGATGCTGTCTTCAGAATAATTGCTTTACTTGTAGTTCTTTTGAGAAGAAGTCAGTCTGATAATATTTATTATGGAATCATTGCAAGGTGTGTTTAGATATAGCCTGTGCATACCTCAGAATGTAGCAAATTTAGTGCGTTTTTTCTGTGCACGTTCATTTTGTTTGTGCTGCCTTACAAAGTCATGGAACATTGCCTGGTCACCTGGATAAGGTGTTTCTTTTTCATCTTAACATTTTTGTTGGGGGTGCAAACGTCTTTCACACTATTGTGTTAATTATACCGGAAAAAACACAACATTTCATTGGTTGTAAATCGTGAACTGCAGGCACAAGTTCTCTTGAAAGCAAAGTCAGTTTTGCACAGCTGCATTGTTACTCATATGATCTGAATCGAGAACATTCATTGAAACATTGGCGTTAGATCCTGGTCCTGTAATCCCAGATTGAACCAAACATTAGTATTTTCCCAGAGTTCACCCACAGTGGAAGGGAAAAGATTCTGATTTAGTAACTCCCTACTTAATAAATAGTGAACCTACAACATTTTGAAACAGAAGTAGAATGGCCCAGCAACAGTATGAGAATGTCATTACATTCGCTTGGTTGGGACTAACTCACTGGAGTACATACAGCGTGAGCCTTTCCCCTTCTGCTGTGGACTTTCCCTGTTCGGAGTGGCACTGGGTGGGGGACAATCTAATGCCCGTTTGGCTGCAGTCCCTGGGACTCAATCACTGCCAGCTCAGCAAGATGGGAACTCTGAACTTAGGAGCTACCCTCCGTACTCCTCCCAAGTTGTGTGGCTCCCGCCTTTCAAGAGAAAGGGATGCTTTCAAGGACTTTAAATCACAGCTTCCAGATGTAATATACAATAACAAACGTACTATTTTTAATCATATATTTATTGTTCCCACATATGGAAAAAAATCATTTTTGCTGGTTGCCTGTGATGCAGTCATTAGATGTCCGTGGGTGTCTTTATTGTTATGATTACATCTGGGTTGGGCCTATACAATAGACCAAAGACAAAGTCGATATTGGTAAAAATTGATCACTATGTTAGGTGCCTGACAGGTTGGCGATCATGGAGATGGATGACAAGTTGTATCAGATTCTGAACTATGAGAATCTCTGTCCCTATGTCTGTATCTAAATAGATTTAGTTTGTCACCTCTCCTCTTCTATCCTGGGCCTTAAAAAAAAAAAAAAAAAATGGACGATATCTTCTCCATTGTCAAGCTGAAAATCAAATGAACTGGCATTATCCTACACTATAATTTTACACTATAAAATAGGTTTTCTATGTAAACTAGCTATAATCTAACGTTAACAATTATTTGCAGTCTCCCAGTCACTCGCCTTTCAGAGACAGCAGGTCGCTGCGGTGGTGCATCCAAATGAATACAATTTCCGCCTCTAATACCACAAGAATGCACATGCTGTGTAAGAAGTATAAAACAGACACTGCAGCAGATGTCAATGTGTTTCATGAATGAACTTTTTTTTTTTTTTTTTTTTTTTTTTTTTTTTTTTTTTTTTTTTCCTTTCCTCCCCCCCCTCTGATAGCACTGATTTTACATTTATTTTATGCTACTGCCTTGTAGCAGTCGGCGCAGACACCGCAGCGGTTAAATACTCCATGTATTAATGCCAGAATTTATTATATTTTTTTACACTGTCCATTTCTTTATCAGTATTTCCAAGTAGATTGAACACATCTGTATTTTGTCTTTTTTCTTGGCCATTGACCGCTGAACAACGTGTTCCCTGTTAGCTGGTGTTGTAATTGTAAAAGTTACATGGATGCAGTGGCGGGCCGTGCATTTCACACCTAGGCCTTCAGTAGTGGGTGGGGTGGGGGGGGGGTACACGCGAGAGAAAGCTGAGACCAGTTTATTTATTTCGCGGACCGGGGGAATACATATCATTACATATAATAATAATACAGCTGTGACACACATACAAAAACATCAATAATAACCTCATAAAATTGCAATATTATTTAGGAAAATAGCAACATTTTACTCACCAAAAATCCTTATTATTTGTACACAAAATCCATCCTCCTTTCTTTCCTCAAAAAGAGTTCAATTACTCTGTCGTACAGATTATCCATGTGTTTCAGTTCCATCAAGAAGTGCTTTCTATCGCCATCGAAGCTAATGCTGAAAGTCGAGCCTGCCCTGATGTATTTCTGGCATAAGTTTTCATTCGCTTTAGGGCTGAAAATGTCCGCTCAAATGTCTGAATCACAGACTTCCCCTGGCTGCACTGCTTCCAGACGTGTATTTTCATATTAAAGCATTTAACCAATCACATTACATCATAGTCAGACACTCTCTGACTATCCAATCAAAGGGTGTGAATACGCTGACGTACCTAGGCCTTCTAGAAGGCCTTGGTGTCTCCAACTCAAAATTTGATTGGTTGAAGCAACAGTTTGATCAACACTTATTTTATGCTACAGGGCCTTCAGAACTGATTGTGAAGGCCTCCAGGCAGATTTATTTGACCCTGGCAACAAATTATGGCTGAAATGTGATTGGTTAAATGCTTTAATATGAAAATATACGTCTGGAAGCAGCTCAACCAGGGGAAAAGCTATGAAAGGAAGCGGACAGACCATTTGGAATTATTTAATAAGTATTCATGGACAAAATATAATTAACATCAGTCTGTGATTCAGATATTTTTTAGGCCAGCAGAGAAGGCCTTGCAGTTGGCTGTGTCTCTGAGGCACTAAAACTGCAGGTGAACCAGCAACAAACTGGCCATCATTAAAGAGCAATGTGAAGAGGGACACAATGTCATCTAAACCTGGAGCCTTTTGCTGCAGAACATTCATTTAAACCTGTTCTTCAAGTCTGAGGATCTGTAACTGCAACCTTCAGTGCAATATTAGCATTTCCACATCCCTGCTAACAATTCCAGCTGCTATACTTGTGTCAGAGATGTTTAAAAAAAAAAATAAATGATATTCATGTCTGAATATGAAGACAAAAAACCACTGGCCCATGTTCTGATTGGTGGATACATTTATTTATTTATTTATTTCATTTTAGTTTTGGTTTCTGTTCTGATTTTGTTCTGCATTAAGGTGGGAGAGGGGTCGAACCAGGAATGTTCTTTTAAAATGTGTGATGTGGAATTGTTTTCTTTCACAAGCTTGTGGAAAATTGTGTGTTCTGTAGAAGGGGTTGCTAAATTCTCTAATCTCTTCTGTGAGTTGTTTCACAACCCTGCCTTTTCTGTGAGGGTGGCTGATTGGATGACAGAATCATGTGACAGGAAGTGGGGCTTGTGCTCTGGGTTGCTGTTGCTTTGTTGATTATTTGGTGGTTATGTTCTGTAGACCATGTAGCCTAGTTGTGTAGTGGTTGTATAGTTACAAAGGCTTTTGTTGTTGACTGGAGACTGTCTTTGTTTGTTTATGTTATTGTCTAGTTGTGTGGTTGGTGTCATTGCGTGCCTTGTCATTACATTTTTGTGGTAAATTTAGGGTAGGGGTAGCATGACAGTCACACAGCATTTGAAATAATCAAACTGACTGAAATTCCAAAAACGTATAAACAGATTGTCCCTCAAAGTGGGACAAAGTGAACTGCAGTTCTATTTAATCTTCTGGCCTAATGTCCTCTCTTAGGCGTGAACCAGATGAACTTGCTTAGACTGAATTGGTTTTGTGAACTGTGTGTGGTCATACGCAATTTCCCCCAGTGGGTCATGGTGAAGCACGACTTCTCGACCATGTTTGTGAGAATTTCATCTGGATATTTTATGGTAGGTATGAAATCTTAATCTTCAGAAACGCCTGGGGGTGGGTTGAGGTGACCGGCGTACAGGAACGATGCACTGCATTAGACGATGATCATAATTTGTGTTCATTTTTGTTGCTGTCTCTCTTTTATGAAATATGTAGCTGTGTGTTAGCGGCCTACTGTAACAAGGTTGGTAGTTGGTGCACTGTGAGGACGGGATGAATGTGCCGCTGGAAGAAGGGGCTGCAATGGGGCACAAAGCCGTGGATGTGGGCTTCTTCTCTTTAACCCCAGATGTAGCCCCAGAAATCTCCAGGGGTCTTGAGAGATTGTTCCCCTAGCGTCTCTGCTGGCTTCACTGTCTGTGTGCATCTGTGGTGGCTGAGTTGCATTTGTCCTGCTTCCGCGCTCGACCCACAGCCCGATCCAGAGCCTGATTTCTGAGTCACAGGAAAAAATACCTTCATCGGCTGGCGGATAGCGTAGCGGTCTAACGCACCACACTTTGGCTGGTCCGGTGTGGTGTGCGCTGCCTGTCAGGGACGCAGTTCGAAACCCGCGTCTCTACCAGACCGGCCCTGGTTGTCAGCCCGATCGGAGGAGGCGTTTGGCTGTCCACCTCCGGGGAAGGGGGGAGGGTGAGCCGGCACGAGTCCGTCGAAGAGCAGGAAAAAGGCGTCCGTGGTAGAAATAAATTTGGCCCGGAGATAATGTCTCGCCACGGAGGACGGGCAGCGGACTCGTGGGGGAGGGAGAATTGAGATAAATAGAGGGTATAATTGGCAACCAAATTGGGAGAAAAACGGGGGAAAATTAGAAATACATTTTAAAAATACCTTCATCATCCATGCCAGCCCAATGCTTTCAATGTTATTGAAATTGCATTATTTTTTTTTTTTTATGGCTTTAAAAAAAAAAGTGTCAGGATTATCATTTGCACAGAAAGCAGTCATAATTTATATTTTCAGTTTTTACGGTTTTGTTTTTATTTTGCAGTTTTTAGTTATATGGTTCTGTGTGGCCCAGTATGTAGAGCATGGCGCCGACAACGCTTAGGTTGTGCGTTCGATTCCCATTGGGACAACATATACTGTATGCATTCATTGCTGTAAGTCACTCTGGATAAAAGCATCTGCTAAATGGCTTATATTATTATTATTATTATTATTATAATATTAATATATTAATATAGCCTACACTTGAGGTTGAATTGCCTACACATGCACTTTTGGGAAGATGGATTTTCCTTGATTGTATGCTTGTCTCCTGAACGGGTGACTCAGTCAGAGTTCAGTTACTTGCGGCTGTAGGTAGGAACCTAGGTAGGGTGAAAGGGGTGTGCAGACTTTCCGGCTTGACTGTATATGTTTAAAATAAAAATGAATGAAGTGTGTTTGCACGTGTGAGTTAGTGTATAAATGCGAGCATGCATGTGTATGTATGCATTGTAGCCTAATTACTGGCTTGGTTAATCAGAAAGGTCCTTAAGTTCTTCTTGTAAATGTTGAAAGAGGAAGATTTTCAAGCAATGTTACGATGATTGTATGTCTCCTCACCGTCTTTCAATTCAATTCAACATTCGGTGTCAAGCTTGTGACTTTAAACTTTAAAGTATTTTATTTTATTGAGACTGCAAGTTACTGCATTCTTATTAACCTCTCCCCAAAAGGCAGCACCTCCCCCACACCCCCTACAGAAGGATCGCAGCACTAATTCAGAACATAGGACTAGGCGTGCATGACAAGCAAATTCTGAAGGCAAATCAGTGAGATCAGATGTCGCTGATTTCAAGTCCAATTGTCCTGCGTCTGGCCTCGTGGGTCTGTGCAGTGGACCGCTCTACATCAGAGAAGGCTTGAGTCCAATGGCACTGGGTCACCAGGTTGTGATTTAAGACTTTAACCATTAGGAGTCGCCGATCACGCCGGTGTGATCAAATCAGTAACTGCTAGTTTTTTGACTGACATTGAAAGACCAAGTAAAAACGGAGATATTATCATTTTAATTTTATATAAAAATTATATTTATGCGTGCGTAAAAGCGCATACAGTATGTGAGGCAGGCGTCGCATTTGTTTGAATATCTTCAGCGTTTTTTGTCATATTATGAAACGGAAAAAAATGCCTAGCTAGTTTTTGGAGTTGGAGTTTTTGTGTAGGAGAAATGACACGAGTTGAGCCTCGTGTGAGGCGAATGCTAAATGTACCACAAACCTTGCTTTTGTACGTCGAGGATGACGAACTTGAAGAAATCGAGAATGATGCTGACGACGAAATTGACAACCCGTCTTTTGTCCTCGAGAACGAGACAAAATAGCCCAAGACCTCTAAGGGTTAAAAGCCTTATGTGGCAGTCCATTGCAAATAAACCATAAATCAAGCAAGTGATGCTAGTGTTTGATGGATATCTGCTGAAGTGCATTGCTCCTCATCCTCAATCTCCCCGCCTCCCCTCTCACCTGCAGGTACATGCGTCTGTACGGAAGGAAGTTCAGTAAAGAAGACCATGTGCTCTTCATCAAGCTCCTGTACGAGCTGGTCACCATCCCCAAACTGGAGATCAGCATGATGCAGGGATTCGCTCGACACCTCATCAATCTCCTCAAGTAAGGCTTCCTTCAGCCCGTGCATCCCAGTTGGGCCCGGGACACTCCAGTCCAGTCCAGCACACACCCTGTTCCAGTCCACCACTCACCGTGCCTCCGGTCCAATACACAGCATGGTCCAATCCGGTATCCAATGCACATCATTTTCAATAAGAATACACACTGCTTTCATGGATTTTGATTAGTAGGTTTGCTCGTATACACTGACTTTTACAAAACGGAAAAGTTGAATTGCCTTCATTACAAAAATGGGGTTCGGAAATGTGAAAATGAAACAACGGAGAGGTTTCCACTAGGGCTGTGATGGTATGAAATTTTCACGGTATGATAATTGTACTACTCAAGGCCGTAACCATGGAGTCAACATTGGGGGGGACCAAATCAATTTATTAATATTTTTTATATCAGCTAGGCTATATATTGGGGGGGACATTTTGAGCATATCTGGGATGTGTCCCCCCCATATATATGGTCATTTCGGCCTTGGTACTACTCAATATCACGGTTCTCCATATATCACGGTATGAGTTTTTAAGCCCCCCCAAAAAAAAGTAGCACACAAAGTTTACAACTCGATCTGTTTATTGTATGGCTCTTTGCAGATTTATATACCATTTTAATTGAAAAATAAAACAAAAAATGCAACTGAATATAGCTCACTCCTTGTAATTGTATGTTTAAATCAATTTAAACCATTCACTTTGCGAATTAATCAACATTTTGCTTTACTGCGTTATCAGCTTATCGGATCTAGTACTATATTTAGCTACTCACTTTTTCCATTGTGGCGTAACGTGAAGGATGATACTCATGCAGGTGGAATGCAAGGTTTGACTTGGCCAATTACATGTTTCCCTCATTCTCTACAGATAAGAGATCCGTTCTCGACAACCACACCATATTTTTTATGAATCGAAAGTGAGTCCACACGGATGAACAAGTTTGCTTTTGGGGGGGTATAATTCGTCATTACAGACCGCCTCTGCATCGGAATTCAGCGCTGGACATCACAAGTTTTAGAAAGGACTGCAAACAAAGATTTATGCTGTGTAGCTAGCTAGCTAATAACAGCTACCTACCAGGGTTGGGAAATGCGAGGGAGCTGTCTGCACGTGCGCAATCACGTTGTAAACAAAACAAAATGCAAGAACAGCCAAAGAGGTGGTGGGATTAAATGACATTAGTAGACACCCCAGGTCCAGTATTATATTATTTAATATGGGTTATTTAGACATTTTAGTAGGGTGACGGTTGAAATATCTTTTTCGCCCGGATGAAAATAGCTTTTGCCACGTGATTAGGTTAAGTTTATGGTAGCACTATTTAATATTTTAATATTGTGGTATACCATCATACCGGTATACCGTCACACCCCTAGTTTCCACAGAGAGGACCCAATATGAACGCCTGCCCCCCAGGAAGAAGGAGCTCCTGTCCCGGGACGACCTGGAGCTGCCCTGGAGGCCTCTGTGTGAGCTGCAGGAACGGATCCTCTACTCCAAGACCGAGCACCTGGGCCTCAACTGGTTCCCCAAGTGAGTACCCCGGCCTGTGGGCTCCTGCTTTGTGTGTGTGCGCGTGTATGTGTCTGTGTGTGTTTCAGTGGGGGGAGCCATGTTTCAGAACCATGCCCCAGCCCCATTAAAGACACTGCTTTCGTCATACTTCCTGTACGAAGTACTCCAGAACACTGCAGACACTTTGCATGCGTTACCTGAATGCCTCTGTGTGTGTGTGTGTGTGTATAATGTGGATTTGCAACTGCTGAGGTCACAGCACTAAAGCGAAAAGCTGTTCGTCCTGATCGTCACCTGGTCGTCCAGAATTGGAGATGTTTTGCCTTTGTGCCATTCGAGGCGTGGGGCTGAAGCCTAGAGCTACTTTGTTGACTGTGTATGTCTCGCCCTTTTAAGTCTTTGCAACCTCCCACCCCCCCAACTGCCTCACCCTCCAGCACTGGTAGATCACGCAGTCCTTAGTGCTCTCATAAATGTTTTTGCAACAAATGTCCAATGAAACCCTCTCACCTGTACACACAGGGATGTAACCAGCCTCCCCAAATTGTAAGTTTTTTCTTTATTATTTTTTAAATCTAAAAATAGAGAAAAAATAATTAATCCTCATTAAGTTGTGAGGAGTTTCCGACGCTGGCCACGGCGACCAGGGTTCGATTCCCCGGCCGCGCCGGAGTTTGCTCTGGCCGGGAGTACCACCAGGGGCGGCAATTGGCTGTCCGTCCCAGGGAGGGGGGAGGGAAGCCGACTAGACTTTCGATGCGCACAGGAGTGGTCGTTGGCTTGGCGAGTGCCGTCTCGGAGGAGATGATACTTCGCCTTCGTTGCCACCGGTCACAGGGCTACGGCAGCGAACTATGAGGGAGGGATTGACCTGAGAATAGCAGGTGTAATTGGCTACCAAATTGGGAGAAAAATGGGATAAAATCAGAAACAAAAATAAAAATGTTTTAAAAAGTTGTGAGGAGTTTGTCGTCTCGACCCCGCAGTGACTGTGTCTGAATCAGCTATGGGTTTAGCTGACCCCAGGTCAGCAGAGTGTGCTGAATGTGTGTTCTCTGTGCCTCTTCTTTTTCTCTCTCACATTCAGTTCTCTGCGGGCACGCTCTTCCTGTAAACAAGTAATGATAAAAATTATAAAGAGGTGGTAAGGAAAAGCCTTTTTTTGTGGGTTTTTTGGTTGGTGTTACTTCTTGAGGCACTCAGAGGTTTTTAATGCATGCGTCTGCGGACAGAAGCCCGAAGGTCCGTTGGCCACAGCACTTCCCCTCCAAATGCAGCTTGTGTGACCCAAAGCCTTTTGACAGAGCCCAGTGTTAACACCCCACTCATAATGTAGAATGTGGCACCGCAGCTTACAGGCACCCAGCGCCTCCTGTCACACTTGGCTGGAACCCCTACCTGGCTGTCTAGTCCCGCTTGAAGTTCAGTCACATGGTAATCTAGCAAACCACCTCTCGCCCTTCCTCCCCCCACCCCCTATTTGACATGGTCTTTGTCAAGTGTACCTGTGGAATGTGCTGTAATGGCAGCAGCTGACCAGGGTGCAGTAACTGCTCTCTGTCACTCGTTGTGTGATAAGTGCTTTCATAGTGTCAGAGAGGAGCTCTCCTGTAGCCAGTTGCCCAGTGGTGGATGAAATGGTGAGGACTCCTTCCCAGCTCAGACTCTGAAAGTATCTTGTTTTAAGAGACCACATGGTTTCAGGTCTCAGAGCCTCTATTTTAGTCTGACCCAGCGAGTGGCCAAAGCCCGGTCAGCACTCTGGTGTGTGTGTGTGTGCGTGCGTGCGTGTGTGCGAGAGTGAGTGAGAGAGTGTGGGTGTGTGCGCTCGTGGGGCAGGGGGCCGGGTCGGGGGCGACTTCGGCTCGGCTCAGAGAGAAGGCAGTGAGGAAGATGAGAATGGGGAAATAGTATACCCCTGATAGTGATCCAAGGAGGCTGTGGGAACATTTTAATTAGGCCGCTTTTTGCTTGTTAGTGTGCTGCAAGGACAAACGCCTTGTTTGATTTTCTCATTTCGCGCGTATGTGCTACCCTGCCTGTACAGAGAGATAAGTGTGTATTGCCAGATGTGGGAGGAGGCATGAACTACAAATAGGGTTGAGAAGGGGGAACATCAAGGTCAGTCACTTGGGAAATAGGCCTCGTTATTTTGCTGTATAATCATAACAAAACTGATGGAA
The DNA here is from genome assembly GCA_029706075.1 of Aldrovandia affinis. NCBI lineage: Eukaryota > Metazoa > Chordata > Actinopteri > Notacanthiformes > Halosauridae > Aldrovandia > Aldrovandia affinis. The sequence continues at coordinate 528,297 of JAINUG010000249.1, read as the reverse complement.
AGTTTCTGAAGGGTTGCAAGCTGAAGTTGCCCCCATCCTAATGTATGCAATAAACGTGTATGTTGGGAAGGTAAAACGTGTATTTGGGCCCATCAATGAAGTAGGGATTTCAACCATGACCAATGGGTGAAACTCCAAAGGGCGATGGTCACCTCGAATGTAAGAGATATATACTGTTGTATTTCCTTTGTCTCTTCGGAGATACTCTGACATTCTTTGTGCAAGAGTGTTAGACTGCTTCCCTGTTTGAAACTGTACTAAAAGCTTGAGTGAACTTAAGGTCACAGTCTCTCTTCTTTTGAATAGTAGAATTTCCACGACACATTCTTAATGTTCCACATCTTTATTGGTGAAATACCGAAGGACGAAAAGGGTTTTGTCAGGTTAAATTACATTCCACTGGAAATGTCAGTCCACCCATATCCCCAGTTCCCAGGCCACTGAAGGATTTAAGGGTGTGATTGTGATGTGATCAACCACACACAACGTGGTGGGGGTGCTCTGTGATGTGTCCACTTGTACTGAGCATTGTGGCCAGGAAAGAGAGACAAGCTCATCGGAGAGCTTCCTAGTCCCGCTGATGCACACTGGGCTTTCTGTCCCTGGAGTTTGGAAACCATTCTCCGTCACGCTTTCAGAAATAAGAATCCCTGTCGCCAAGTAAGCTTTTTATTTGGCAGTCACTGCAAATCTGACTGCCTGGCTAATTCTTGTATGCTGTGAAATATAAGAAAGCCAGCCTGCTCCAAAGTATACAGGGATTGTAGGGCAATCAGCCCATAACAGTGTCGTGTTTGACAGAGGAGGAGTCTAGGCCACAAACACAGCCTCCAAATAGATCCTCTTCCTCCTTGATAAAATGCATCCGTGTATTGAATTACAGTAAAGGATTTAATTGAATCTTGAAAGACATCTTGGATGAACTGGATCTGGATAGGTGGCAGGTGAACAGAAATTGATATGCAGCCAAAATTAGATTGTGTGTGTACAGTGCCTTCAGAAAGTATTCACCCCCTTGAATAATTGCTTTTTTTTTTAATGTCACTACTAGAATTGAATGCAACAAATTTAGTTTTTCATTTGAGTCACACAATATACCAATAATTTAAAGGGTCAAAAATATTTTTATTGTGCAACAAAAATGTATGTCTGATCTGCCACCTCTTCACTGATATCTTCTTAGATTGGGGATTGTTGCCCATTCTTCCTTGCAGATTTGCTCAAACTCTCAGTTGGGATGGGGAACATCTGTCAGTTCCAGTCTTCAAGTCTCTCTACAGATTCTCAGTGGGGTTGAAGTTCTGAAGCCATTCTAGGGTTGTCCCTGACTAAAACAAATCTTGGTCGACCAACAATCGTCCGTTTTTTTCAGATTGGTCGAAACCTTTTTTTATTTTTATATATGACACACCTATTTGTTTTAATAAATACAACTATATGCACACTGCGCTTGTCTCATGTTCTATAACTTTCTTAAGTGAATGACACAAATTAGTAACAATAGGCTAATTACTTTATGGAGCCGGAGTTCAAGATTACCTGAAACAAAAAAAAAAACCCTCTGTTTTAAGAGCCTCCTCCTCATGCTGCCCTTAATAGATTCTGCCATTTTAGGTCTGAATGGGTCTGGACACAAATTAGTAACAATAGGCTGATGCTTTTATTTGACCACAACCATAACATTATTCTAATGCGTAGGCTATGTTTTATTTAATTAACCAGGTTGGTCTCATTGGGATTTAAAATCTCTTTCCCCAAAAAAATAGGCTAACAAACGAATGATCACACAGCCTACAATTTAAGCCTAATGCCTTAAATTGTAGCCTAAAGCTGAACATAAAAGTGGCTATAGCCTATCGAAAATAACTTACTTCCCCAGTCGTTTCATGTTATGGCACAGGACCACTAGCTTGTCCACATTTTTTGGCCAAAGGCTGCTCCTCATTTTATTAACGATAAACCCTGCCTTGGAAAACGCACTTGCAATGTTTACATTCCACTTTTTTGGATTGTCCGTGACTAAAACGAAATGCTGCTATACTACTTTTTTCTTTGACATTATGTTCTTAGGTTATATCAAAATTAGTAATTAAAGTATGCTTATATCTCTAATCTTAACTGTAGGCAAATCTTAGGCTACAATTAAAATGCACATTCGCGTGCCTAAAACAAGAAGGATACAATATAGGCTACATGAAAGGGGGTGTTACGCATGTTAGTTATAAATATATAAACCATACAATTAGCAAAACACATTTATTATAAAATGTTACTTGTATTAGTTTTGCAGGATTATTCACAACATTACTATTACCTTAACTGCCTAATATAATTTAAAGAGAACATGTATAGGCCTAGCTATGTTAAGAGTGAAGGACTGTCACTGCCATACCCGCAGCATCCAGAATGGATTATTCTACTGACAAGCGCGCCGAGCTGTGGAGCAAATCTAGGTGTCTTATGCTGCGTGTGGAGAATTTTTGTCAATAATAAAATAAAAAATATATTTTTCGCTCGACCAAAACAAATCTCGGTCGACCAACAGCCCATCAACCAAACAATCGACCAGTCGACTAAATGGGGTCAGCCCTAAGCCATTCCAGTGTTGCTTTGGCTCCGTGTTTGGAGTCGTCCTGTTAGAATTTTTCCTAGTCTATTTTGAATCATTTTATGTAAAGCACTTTTGAGTTGCACTTGTATGAAATGTGCTATACAAATAAATTTCATTGATTAACTGTTTGAATGTGAATCTTCACCTCAGTTGAAGGTCTCTTGCTGACTGAAGCAGGTTGTCCTCAAGGATGTGCCTGTATTTGGCTTCATTAATTGTTCCCTCAATCCTGACAAGTGCCCCAGCTCCTGCAGCTGAAAAGCATCCCCATAACATTATGCTGTGTGACAAGGGGGGGTGAGCTGTGTTTGTGCCAGGCATAGAGTTTTGCATTCAGGCCAAACAGTTCAATTTTTGTTTCAGCAGATCAGACTCTTTTGGCACATGCCTCCTTGCACACTTCATCTTGCCTTTTTGCAGGAGAGGCTTTTTTCTGGCCACTCCCGTAGGTAGAGACCACTCCTGTGCAGCACTGCAGAGATTCTCATCTTCTGGACAGGTTCTCCAATCTCAGCCATGTAGGTCTGTAGCTCTGTCAGTATGGTCATTGGGTTCTTGGTCACTTCTCTGACTAAGGTCCTTCTTGTCCGGTTGCTCAGTTTTGGAGGGCGGCCTGCTCGAGGTAGTGTCTGGGTGGTTCCATATTCTTTCCATTTTTCTTAATGATGGACTTATCTGTGCTCCAGGGAATTTTCAAAACACTAGATTGTTTTTTTATGCAGATCTATGCCTCCTCACAAATCTGGTTGATGGACAGCTCCTTAGTCTTTGTGTTTGAATTTGTGCTCTGACATGGTGTCAACTGTGGGATCTTATGCAGGCAGGTGTATTTCTTCTGAAGTCATGTCAGCTAGTTGATAGCAGGTGGACTCCATTCTAGTGTTGAGTGATCCCATTAGAAAAGTCTGTTTGGATTGTCACACCAAAGGGGGTGAATACTTATCAAATACTTCCCCCAGATTTCTCATTCCACTATGATATTAGAGAAAAATTTGTGTTGATGCGTGACAAAAAAAATGGGAGTTCTAAATCGAAAGGGTGAATACTTTCTGTGTGGTGTGCGTGCGTGCGTGCGTGCGTGAATTTGCCCATATGTGTGCGCATACACGAGTGCCTGCCAAAATAAAGGCAACGATTGACTAAATGAGGGATCATTTAAATGCGTGCAGTGTCTATCCGGTGGATAGGTCCCGTTCTCCCCTTTCCAACGAGCCAATCAAAACGTGGCTGCTCTTGACCTCATAGCACATCAAGTGAGACAACAGTGAGACGTGGTGATGATTGTTGGACCTGTACGCAAGTTCCCGCGATATGTGAGAGGCAGTGAGCTGGGAGTTAGAGGCCATGGATTGGCGGGGGGTGATTTTTAAGGCCCATATGAATGGAACATACAAAGTGTCATTGTACAATTCAGTTATGAAAGCAATGGCCCCATTATTATTAACTGATTGAGAGAACCTGTGAAAATAACGTACCCAATTTTCACCCAGCGTTGTGGCTCATTGTCTCCCTGTGGTCATGATCTGTTGGTGGATTTAAAGAGTGGATCCGTACATAGAGCGATCGGAAGAGGAGGGTTTGGCTTTGCACGTGGTCACACTGTCTAATTGCATCGTTGTGGTCAGTGCACTCACTCATTGACTGATTAACAATCACCCGCATTACTTCATTACTTCTTACTTATGTCACGATGGTGTCTTAATCTCTCTCTTTCTTGCTCCCTCTCTCTCCCTCTCTCTCCCCTCTTGTTTTCTATATCTCTCCCTACAGTTCAGTTGAGAATGTGCTGAAAACTCTGGTGAAGAACTGCAGGCCGTAAGTAAACTATGTTAATGTTGATCCAGTCCCCCAGTGTGTGAGTTCTTTTGTACATAATTTGTATTTGAAGCAAACAATTGGATTTCCATCGAAACTCGTACAACTCTTACCCCACTTTGAAGGGGTTAGAGGGTCTCGCACACACGCCACACTTTTGTATGTTCTTTTGGACACATGAGGCGACGCGATGACGCTGCCCTTCCAAAGAGGCACATAAGTGTGACATCACCTGGAGCGGGTGTGGAGAGGGGGCTTGCTTTTCCCTGTGTGTCGTGTTTTCAACCCCAGTTTTGGCCTCAAAGGTTCTGCATGCATGTTTTTCTGTTACTTGTTTTTTTTGTCTGTCTAACTAAACAAAACTGGCCTGGCCCTGCTTTTTGTTTATTTTGGCATATACTTGCATACACACACACACCCACACACACTTCTTAGACCATACCCTTTTGGTGAGTAAGACTTGTAAAGCAAACATGTTGGGGTCTAAATGGGGAGGGTCATAACTACCTGTATACACAGAAGTTGTAAGATGTTGTCTGAGCCTGGTCCTCTTCCTCTACAACACGAGTGGTGCAGATACAACCGGATGTCCACCACTGTGTTTTTCCTTTTCTTATTATTGTCCATTTAGCCTGTCTGCTGTTCCTAGTCCCATCGCTGTGGTCCAGTATGCGGTCTTTGTGTCCTGCACATGGATGGCTTTTCTGCAGATTGTGTAGAAATATTTGACCACCGACTTTGTTGTTACGAAAGCCAATATGAACCTCTTTACTGGTCTAAAACACCGGTTTGCATTACTTTCATGGTCACAAGTCTATTGCTACTGGAATGTTAAGAGCAAATTTTTAACAGCTTTGCTCTTAGTGATAGTGAACCAAACACCTTACATACTGAACCATTGAATTTATTCCAATACCATTTAGATAAAGCTTTAAATCTATGATTAATTGAGAAAAAGTACTATATTATTTTAAACTAGAAAATTATATGCAGAACACTAATATATACAAGTAGTGGCCAAAAAGTTAGAAACGCCAATATGGTACAACTTTGATTTCGTGCTCTAGAGTTTTCGACAGAACTTTCTTAATGAAACTGCCTGCTACTGCTCAGGCCCTGAGTTTGTATTTGCATTCAATTGATTCAGAGTTTCTCGCCTGTTTAGCCTTGCACCTCAAACTCATGCACAGACGTCACAATCCAGGAGTTTGCACTTCGAACCACAGTTGCCCTTTGTTGATGATGTCAGAGTTCCATACCTCAGAGTTCCTCGTGAAACATCGCCCAGGGAGGGAGGGATTTAGTTGGCGACCCCCGATGGTCAATCAGGCGCCCACAGTCTGCCGGTATAAAGCAGGAAGTGTCTTCCGACTCATGTCTGTGCGAGCTTAACTTGTAGACTGCGGTGTGAAATGAAGCGGCGGCTAATATTGCATGTCACACGAGGAGACATGCCTGTCTGCGCTCTCCCGAATTAAAAGCGGAGAATACAATTTAAAAATAAAATAAATTAATAAAAGTACAATACAATCATGCATGACAATACAATCAAAGCAGATGCCTTTATCCAAAGCGATTTACAGAAAGTGCATTCAGCTTGAGTAAATTAACAGCCACTTGATGCTATAATGTCTAAGCACATGATTCCTCAAATATCCCACATAAAAAACGCAAGTGCTAATTACAAAGGAAATGAACAATAAGTGCAAGAGATTTTTTTTAGATTTTTTTTACAAATACAGGGATGGGTTGGTTAAGGTCTGAGGTGCAGTCTAAAGAGGTGTGTTTTCAGTTGGGTGTCATCACCATACTGATAATAATAAGATAAGCCATGTGAGAGTATAGGGAGAAGAGAAGATGGTAGTGAGCCCTGGGGGACACCGGTTGTGAGGCTGTGGGGCTCAGACTCAGACCCTCTCCGTGCCACCTGGTCAGATAGGATGTAAATCGAGCCTGAGACTCCCAAGGAACAAGTAGAACATAAAGCTGAGCTACATTGTGCAAAGCAATCCGTGGTACTCAATTGGACCAGTTTGATGGCAGTTTAACTGGACTGAAAGACCGTGGCCTGTCATATCTGTATGTGAGCACTAACTCCTGCCCCAGGGCCAATCCACACAGACATTCACACAGGGAGGGTGTTTACCAAGCACACCCCACAACACCCTTGACTAATTCTGTCAGAAAAAGATTGCTGGGAATATATTCTAACCCCCTCTGCATTGGAATCCCCCTCCCTATGGAAGCAGAATTATGCACAACCTACACATGGCTGTGCAGGCAACAGCTTTTATGTGGGTCATCATCACTAATCATTTTACTGAATTTTGTGAGCAAGTGAGAATCAGTTGGTGCAGCTCCTGAATGTCAAACCATGGGCAGCCCATGACTGAACAGTGGTTCTTTTTCCAGCCTCTTCTGGGCATGTTACAGAGCACCATCAACAAGGAGCATACACACACACACATCCACCCAATGCTGCCTTGGCCACGGCCTGTAATCCTATTAAACTCTCTTCTAAATATGGCCCATGTGAGAGTTTCCTGTTACTGAGGGAGAGTATTTGGGGGTTGGTGCACTGCTGTCAGTCAGTCCCTATACTCTCATAAGACTGTCAGGAAGTCTTAACAAGCGGTTCTGTGGAGATGCGACCAAAAACAGCAAAGGAGTGGAGGAGGAGCGTGTGTGGTTGGGCCATGCAGCTCACAGGAAGTAATCCGATTGGAGCAACTGAGCACGCTCGGTGGAAGATCCCTGAATGGCCGCTCACAGACAGGCCCCTAGGTCCGGTGTGGGAGACTGAGGCGATGGGGCGCGGCGCTGCTTGTGAGAGGCTGTGTAGAAACATCTCTGGGGCTGATCTGGGATTACAGTGGAGAGAACGCTGCCCGCTATCCTTTTATAATCCCTGAGGTGTTTCCCTGGCTCCCATCAAGCACTGGCCCCCGATTGGCCAGGGGACATGGGCAGGGTCTGTGCAGGCACTGGCATGCGAGTGCCTCTGAAATAACCCCCTCGAGTCTGCACTGGCCCTCTTCCACAGCCCCCAGGGTTAGCTGCTGACTGAGGACTTAAAAGCATGCATGCTCATCCCTTTCAGTTTCCACCACAACCCTGAGATCTCTGCCAAATACAAACAGCTCAAACAGCAACATGTTTATAAGTGCACTTACATAAGTGCAGAAAAGAATGACTCTGTTATGCTCATCTGCAAGTGAGGTAAGATTGTGATCATCTCTGTGCTGTCACAGGTATTTCCCAGAGTCCGCCACCCAGGAGATGCTGGACGAATGGCGCCCACTTCTGTGCCCGTTTGATGTCACCATGCAGAGAGCCATCAGCTACTTTGAGCTCTTTCTGCCCACCACCCTGCCTCCAAAGCTGCACCACAAGGGCTTCAAGTGAGAACGCCTACCTCCCAAACCTCATCATCCACCCTATGCCACATTTGCCCCCAGAGCCACACCCACTCTGCCCCTTCAGTCTCTTCTAGTTGCCCCCACCCCCTGTACCAGCCTGCATTGTCATATTAATCATGCACTGTCATGAGTTTGCATTACCTAGAAAGTCATGAGGGAAATTAAATGAGTAGTTTATGGAATGTCCGTGATTATGTACTCAACGTGTGTAACGTTGTGTGTTCTGCGTTTCCAGGCTGTGGTTCAATGAGCTCATGGACTTGTGGATGTCGGTCCAGAATCTGCCAGGTTGGGAAGTGGTGAGTTTGCTCTCTCACTGGGCCAAAATGAGCACAGCACATCAATGCTGCCTGAGTATCATTTATCAGTCTATTTACATTAGAGACTAAAGTTATTTATCTAATGAAAAATGTGATTCAGAGCTTTTATTCAGCTCCTACACTACAACCTAATGGCCACGGTAACTGTATCTTAAAAATTAAACTCTGACTTTTTGTTCCTCCCCGTTGCCTCAGCATCTTGTGAACCTGTTTGCCCGCCTAGCCAATGACAACATTGGCTACATCGACTGGGACCCCTATATTCCTAAGGTGGGTTGGGTTTGGTCTGTGGCCTGTGACCCCCCTCCCCTTCCCAAATCTGTTCCTAAGCTCCTCCACCTTCTGTCAGAGTTGGATAAATAGTCAAAGCTCCACAATCCAGCCAATTGGCTTGTGTGTTGTGTTTGTGTCTACATGCTGGACTCCCAACCCCTCACCTTTCACATCTGGCCTGTTTCGGTAACAAAGGGCTGCCTGTCTCCTGTGATCTACAACCCTGTCAGCATGGTCACATCACACGCCCTTCCACTTCCTGGAATTGTTCAGGAAAAATGGAATGAGCAGAATAGTAGAGCTAAGCTTCTGTTTATTGGGTCTTTCTTAGAGCCCAAAATGTTATATTCTATTAATATATATGATGATGGAGGTTATAATCTTACCTCTAGATGCTGAAAATGTGGACATCCGCAGTCCCCTTAACATGCCTGTCCTCGCTCTGTTTGTCTATAATACGCTGATAGACTTGGAATACAGTTTGACGCTGAAAGGTTATACAGACGCCACGGATTGATTGAGGAATGTAAAGCCTGAAGTTGCTTTAAATTTCAGATATTCACCAGGATCCTACGGAGTTTGAATCTCCCTGTGGGAACCAGCCAGATGCTGGTCCCCAGGTATCTAACAAACGCCTACGACATCGGCCACGTGGTCCTCTGGGTTTCGTCCTTGCTGGTGAGTGGCTAGAATCAGTGGAACCCGGTGCTGCTGTTTGTAGTGGTCAGTATGACCCAGTGCTGTTGTGTGTGGAGGTGAATATGAGGTGAATAATGCTTTCATAAGGAGATCAATATGACCTGGTGCTGTTGTATACTGGATACTGCATACTGCATACTGGGATAGGCTCCAGCTCTCCCGCGACCCTGGCCAGGAATAAGCGGGTTAAGATAATGAATGAACGAATGAATGAATGAATGAATATGACTTTATAGTTTGCAATGAATTAAAAGTTTTGATTGATTGATTGAAGTTTTAAAGAATTGATTGTAATTACCCAGCATGCACCGCGGGTTGGCCCTTACAAGGCTGATTGATAAATTAAATACTTAGTTCATCGGTCCAATCAGCTTTGTGGGTGGATGTTGTGGTGCTGGCTCTGGTGTTTAAAACAGTGTGTTTATGTTTGTGACAGGGGGGTCCCAGCAAGCAAGCCCAAACGCAGCTGACCGGACTTTTCAATAGCATCACGTCCTTCTTCCACCCCTCCAACCACGGCCGGTGGCTGGTGAGTGCACTGTGAGAGCCCTGCTGCAGAAAGGGATCCGTTCTCTCGGAACAGAGTGTGAGGGGGCACCTGTATGCGTAACCACCAGCAATGAGCTCTTTCCAAATCCACATCTACATTTGCGTGCGTTCCTTTGGCAGAGCGACTTCCAGGGGTGTCACAGTAACCAACACCAAGTGCCCATAACCAGGATTATAAATATTTAGTGCAAAATCTGACAATATTGTGGAATTTTAAGAGTTGGCAGTGAGGAGGGAAGCTTTATGAAAGACCAAAGCAGAGAAGCAGCACAAAAAACATTGTTGAGATTTGTTCTTTTAAAAAAAAAAAACGATTAACTACTGAACACATTTCGAAAGCACAAATGAGACTGAGTCCAGGAGGGTGGAAAGAGCGGAAAAGGAGAGTCTTGGCAGTAGATGAGGGCATTCTTTTTAAAAGTGCTGAGAAAGATTGGGTGCTGCCAGACTGACATTCATTTTTGACAGAAGTAAAATGATGGTGTCGAATGTTTTGTTTATGGTGTAGTGTAGCTCACCTTCGGATGTGAGAGATGCATCCCCTCAGCAGGAGCAGGAGCAGTGTTGATTTAGTGCCTCTGTCCCGTCTCCCGGATGCTCCCTGGGGGGCAGTGTTTACCATGTGGCTGCTACAGTTCTATAAAAGGTTGCATGGTTATGCGCGGCTCACGCCGTTGTTTCTTCAGAAACCGAGGCATCATTGACCACCTCCTCCGGCTCCAGGCCGAGCTCGTATGGGCTCACAGCGCACAGACGTTCACGCCCCCCTTTTTTTAGCCTCGTTTAAAAAAAAAAGAATAATTTCAGCATTGCCACGTCAATGAAACTGTTCCACTAACTTGGCACAGGAAGGCGTTTCTGAGCTTTAAGTAATTGTCGAACACTGTCTGCAGAGATGATTGTATCAATCAGTTCGGCTCCTGGTGGTATTAACGGTGGTTGGAGGGAAAAAAAACAATGCCGTAGAGTAAAGATCAAGAATCTCCTTAAAAAAGTACTTGCTCGGGGGCCTCCCAGGTGGTCTAGCGGTTACAACGTCCAACGCTGGCCATTGCAATCAGGGTTTGATTCCACCGGCCACGCCAGTGTCGGATCTGGCCGGTAGTACCACCAGGGGGCGGCAATTGGCTGTTTGCCCCAGGGAGGGGGGAGGGAAGCCGATGTGAAGTTTGCTGGGTATAGGAGTGGCTCTGGAGTACCGGAGTTACGGTCGACGGGCTTGGCGAGTGCCGTCTTGGAGGAGACAATACTTTGCCCGTGTCACTGCCGGTCACAGGGCTATGGCAGCAAGCTTACAATACAAGGGGGGATTGACATGAACGTGAACGTGTGCTTAGTTCTCAAGTGCCAAAATGATTGAGCCAACAAAGCACACTTTGAAAGAGGGCCCTTCTGGCTGTTGTTGCAGGACCCTAATGCCCCCCAGCACAGGGGCTGTTGTGTCCCAGGACCCGGCTCGGCTGTGCAGGACCCTCGGTGCCTGGGCCCTGTAGTAGAGTGCCCGCCACTCCCAAGGTCACCAGTCCTGGGTGCCCTTAAGAAGCCGATGGCGCAGTTTCACTGCACTAACTCACCCCCGTGTCCGTTTGTCTGTCCAGATGAAGCTGATGAAGCTGCTGCAGCGTCTCCCGGCCAGCGTGGTGCGCCGGCTGCACCGCGAGCGCTACCGGAAGGCCAGCTGGCTCACGCCCGTGCCCGACAGCCACAAGCTAACGGAGCAGGACATCACGGACTTCGTAGAGAGCATGAAGCAGCCGGTGCTGCTTGCCATGTTCAGCAAGACGGGCAGCCTGGACGCGGCGCAGGCCCTACAGAACCTGGCGCTGATGAGGCCTGAGCTCGTCATCCCCCCCGTCCTGGAGAAGTGAGGCAACCCTTTCGCACACCAGCAGGGGGCTCCACACTCCAGCCCCTCTGCTGCCCTACCCACCACACATCCTAACGGACCTGAAGTACCACATTCCCTACTCCACAACTAACTTAATGAGGAAATACGCATTCTGTGGCCTACTACTTATAAAATCTTTACCTAATATGTTCAAATATAGATTGGCATTTTCTTAATGTGAAAACAACTGCATGTACACTGTGACTTTTGCACTGCCTGTAACTTCTGTAGTGTTTAATCTGACTGGTGTGAATGTCTGGAAAGTGTATGACATACAGTGGTTTTATTCAGTGTTTTCCAGTTGGTTCTACCCCACAGTTTGAGGGGTAGAACCCTTGCGTAATCCGGCGATCTCTCACTCTCTCGCCCCCTGCAGGACATACCCCGCCATGGAGACGCTCACGGAGCCGCACCAGCTGACGGCCACACTCAGCTGCATGATCGGCGTGGCGCGCAGCCTTGTCTCCGGCGGACCTCGCTACCCCGAGGGGCCCACGCACATGCTGCCCCTCCTCATGAGGGCCCTGCCTGGCGTCGACCCCAACGACTTCAGCAAGTGCATGGTGGGTAACTCCCTGCCCTTCCCTCAACTCTGACATGGTCAGGCCCTGAGGACATCACAGGATTACTCCTCATTAATATTATTACTTGTTTAAATCCCCCAGCAGTTTTCTAAAGCGTCCCTGATGTGATCAGACCTGATGTGCTCCCAGTGTGTGGGTGATCTGCTCATGTTAAAGGGTTTTGCTTCATTTTGTCTCTGCTGCAGATCACATTCCAGTTCATCGCCACGTTCTCCACGCTGGTGCCTTTGGTCGACTGTTCGTCCGCCGTTCACGAAAGAGACGACCTGACAGAGGTCAGTTACGTGCCAGGAACACACACCCCCACACGGTCACCCAGTGGTCCACACAGGCCACACCTTTCATTCACATCCATTCTCCTTCCCTCCCTCTCTCTCTCTCTCTCTCTGTCTCTCTCTCAGGTGGAGCGCGAACTATGTTCTGCGTCTGCAGAGTTTGAAGACTTTGTTCTACAATTCATGGACAGGTACAGGCTGGATTGTGTGTGCGTGCGTGCGTGCGTGCGTGCGTGGGTGGGTGGGTGCGTGCGTGGGTGGGTGAATAACCATGAGTGTGTGTGTACAGGTGCTTTGCGCTGATCGACAGCAGCACACTGGAGCAGACTCGTGAGGAGACGGAGACGGAGAAGATGACGCACCTGGAGAGCCTGGTGGAGCTGGGACTGTCCTCCACCTTTAGCACCATCCTCACACAGTGCTCCATGGACATCTTCAAGGTCCTATACACACACACATACAAATACACACACTGGCGCAAAAACACACACAGACACGCATATACACACACACACAGCCGAACTCCCTAAGCAGTACTGAGCACACTCTGGTTGTGCTGTTGTTTTCTTCACTCTGTGGTGTAATGGCTTACCTCATGTGTATATTTGCTGTGCTCTCAGGTGGCTCTGGAGAAGGTCTTCATCTTCGCCACCACCAACATCTTCGAGACTCGTGTGGCCGGGAGGATGGTGGCAGATATGTGCAGGGCTGCTGCTAAGGTGCTTTTCCCTCAGATGCTCTGTAGATCCACATCCCGCAGGAGGGTCGGCTCAGCTCTGTGTCTCATTCTGCATTTCTCTTCTAGTGCCACCCAGCAGAATCTCTCAAGGTCTTTGTGCCTCACTGTTGCAACGCTATAACCCAGATCGCAGTCAGTAAGTGTTCTTTCAGCCCCTCAGAGGAGTGTGTTAAGTGTGTAAGTGTGTGTGAAGATAGTGAGTGAGTGAGATTGTGATTGTTTGAACATAGTGAGTGTGTGTGCTTTGTGCTCCACTGAGCAGTACCCACGTGCTCCTATTATATGTGTGCCTGGTCATCATTAAATGTCCAGTCTGCTCCTCCAGGATGTATGTGCCTGTCTGTGTCCTTGAGTGGTGGCTGTGCGTTTGTTCATTCGTTTGTTCATTCGTTCCCTGGATTGTGATTGTGAGTGTATCTGTCTGTCCCCCTGAGTGAGGACTGTGCTTGTTCCCACAGATGAAGAGGTGCTGAATGAGGAGGAGCTCGATAAGGAGTTGCTCTGGAACCTTCAGCTGCTGTCAGAGGTGAGGACAAAGGTCAAAGGTCTCAACCAAGGCACCAGGCTTACTGGGACACAATCTCCAATTTCTTCTTAAAGAAGACGCATTCTGAGTGTAGTCAATACAATTGTTAATCAGATTCAAATAATAATTAGGCGCAAAACTGTCCAGTCTTCCCAGATTGGGCTTGTGCACAGCTGAGCAACAATGTGGACATATAGTGGTAATTAAATCCCCAAAACTGTTTTAAGTGAGAAGTTAAAGGTTTAGATCAAAAGCTGAAAAAGAGAACATTCAAATGAGCATCAAAACCTTTAATGTTATGTATGCACTAACAAGGTTTTCCTGCACACAGCCTTGACACCTGCTACAGTACTGTGGCCATGCTGGTCTACTGTATTTCAGACAATATGTAGGCTACTCGCCACTAGTCACGGGCAGGTTTCTTCGGATTCAAACCTTCTCTCAAACAGTTTAATTCATACTTCTTCAGAGGGATAATGAACCTAACAGTGGACTGATGATTAGGTTATTTTTGGGATTTAATTTCCAGACTTTTTACACTGGAAGGTGGTATTATATTAAAGATGCATTATGCAACCACATACTGATAACCTGTAATGTTGAAATTTGGATTAAACTGGAAAGAGAACAATTAGTCTTAAATAAAGGGAGGGACTGGAGTTTGGATGCAACACTAAATGACGATTGATAGGTGTGTTGGAAACCAAAATAACAGTAGTAGGTAGCTAGCTAGCTATCACTTTGGAAAATGAGAGCTTTGGAAAGTATTCAGACCCCTTCACTTTTTCCACATTTTGTTATGTTACAGCTTTATCCTAAAATGGATTAAATTCATTTTTTTCCTCATCAATCTACATACAATACCCCATAATGACAAAGCAAAAACAGGTTTTTATACATTTTTGCTAATTTATTCAAAATAAAAAACTGAAACATCACATTTACATAAGTATTCAGACCCTTTGCTATGACACTTGAAATTGAGCTCAGATGCATCCTGTTCCCTTTTAACATCCTTGAGATGTCTCTAGAACTTGATTGTAGTCCACCTGTGGCAAATTCAATTGATTGCACATGCTTTAAAAACCAAGTGTAAAAACCAAGCCATGAAGTCCTAGGAACTCTTTATAGACCTCTGAGATAGAATTGTGTTCAGGCATAGATCTGGTAAAAACCAAGCCATGAAGTCCTAGGAACTCTTTATAGACCTCTGAGATAGAATTGTGTTGAGGCATAGATCTGGGGAAGGGTATAAAAACATTGCTATAGCATTGAAAGTCCCCAGGAGTACAGTGGGCTCTATCATCGTGAAATGGAAGAAGTTTGGAACCACCACAACTCTTAGAGCTGGCCGTCCGGCCGAACTTCATAATCGGGCAAGAAGGGCCTTGGTCAGGGAGGTGACCAAGAACCCAATGGCCACTTTAAGAGAGCTTCAGAGTTCCTCTGCAGTGATGGGAGAACCTGGCAGAAGGACAACCATCTCTGCAGCACTCCATCAATCAGCAAGGGGTCTGAATACCGAATGCACTGTATATAGTATTGTTCTAGGTTTGCTCATAATGTTAGTAGGACAGTTTTTTGAGCTGTACTGTGACAGCTGAAGCCTTCTTTACCGACTAGTCAAGAAATAACCTAATTGGCTAACTCTCATACCGTGGTTAGCTGTTTTTGCTGAAGTTACGGTGTTGTAGAACATGTGTTTTGCTTGTTTGTGTTTAGTGACCATGGTAGGTTGAGCTGAGAGAGTTGTGGACGGTTTGCTGAAGGCCGTAGCCGGGTGTTATATTGACTAGCTATGGACCTGTGAGAACTGCCAGCCGATGGTGCATGCAATTCCCAACCAATCAGATGCAACCCCCGGCTTGTATAGCTAGCTAGTTATAAGTTATCCAGTCAGCCAGATGTCATCCCCATCTAATGGATGCTATATTTCGCTCTAGCACAAAAGACTGTTTTAACGATGAAATTAATACCTACCTACCAAGCTAGCTAAGTACATACATACATGGTAATGCCTGACATTTGCTATCTATTAGAAACCACTGGTGCAGTAGCTAGCCAGCTAAGTCAGTACAAGAGTAGCTAGCTAGCATTTGGCAGGTAATGTTATGCACAATAATGCTCGACAGAGGTAACTAGTAGCTAGCAAACTATTTGAATGATAGAGCCTCATAGAGCCTGTCCAAGAGCAGCATAACCGGGTCAGCTAGCACCGTCGTTACGTTTTTTCATTCAATGATGACTGTCCTGGGTTTTCTCCTGGCCAATGTTATATATGTGGTTTTACAAACTACTAGAGAATATTAGCTCAGCTAATTCTAGCTTGTTGTCTGTCCATCCCCTTCAGGTCAACCATAGTAGTTCCCTAGTGACAACAACTCTTGACGGTGTTGTGGCTTTGTTTTTTTATTTTAAACGTTGGATGTGGGTGCTAAAGTTTTCTAGCATTGTCAAAATGCTTTTGGTAGCTCACCATTCAAAGTCAATGGGTGCGTGCATCCAGTAAATTATGATTTATTAAAAGGTAAAACACCTACAATGTTGAGTCACCCTAAGGTTGATGTAGGACATCCGTACCAACATTTGTATGCAGCATATTTCTTTTGTCAGTGTTGTTAATATTTAGGTAGCCTTGACAAAAGAATTGTCTTACGTTTTGATAATTTTACTGGGGGTTTGGTTCAAGAAAACAACTAAATGGATCAGTTTGAGAGTCGAGTATTGGGCTGTTCAAGGAGATGTGGCAAAATTTCTGCCAAATAGGTGACAAAACAGATAATATAACGATAGTAGATTTTGGTGGTTTTGAATGTGAGCTGTTCTCAAACCCTAATGTGTAGTAATAATCTACTGCGACTTCCTCTCTGAATGCGTCCAGTAAGAATAACCCGTTGAGCACTTTGTTTGTGGGCCAGGTGACTCGCGTGGACGGGGACAAGCTCCTGCCCTACCGCACACAGCTGGTGCGCATCCTGCAGCTGACCCTGCATCTGAAGTGCAAGCAGGGCTACAGTCTGGCCTGCAACCTCCTGCACCACGTCCTGCGCTCCACCGCCCTCACCTACCCCACCGAGTACTGCAGCATCCCGGGGGGCTTCCAGCGCCCCCTGCAGGCCTACCTGCCCATCAAGGTAGTGCCCCCGACACCGCTCCATCCCTTCCACAACCGCGCGCTCAATGGAGGAGTTACGGGTCCCTCAGCGCTCGCACAGGACCAGCTAAATTCCGTCTACACCTAACGACACACCAAACCAAGACCAGTGCTGTGTGCTGGCTGGGTGCTCTGAATGTACTTCCTCTGTTAAAGCCCAAGTTTGAAAGCACAATATTGGACCCAAAGTTGAGCTTACATTAGGATGATATCATGAGTATCCTCCTGGAAGTTTGTTCATTCTGCTGAGCAAGACGGCCTCAAATATCAGTAAATATACAGGTCTGCCCTTTAGCAGGAGCGTAACAACACGTTTCCAGGTGTGCATAGTTTTCCACCTCTCACTCAGTTAAAACGCATTCATGTGAAACTCTCGAAAGAGCCGGAAAAGTGTGTCAATGAATCTGCCCCAGTTCCGCTCAAATGGGTTACACAGCACATCTCTCCGCCTCTCCTCTCTGCCATACCCCCCCTCCCCTTTTCCACTGCAGGCGGGCTCAGAGCCCCGACCAAGTCTCATCCTATTACATCGCCTCCAAGCTGGAGGGTGTATGTGTTTGGGTTGGGGGTGGTGTTAGGTAGGATTACTGCTACAGTACCACTTGAGCCAGATAATACACCTAACCACATCCCCAAGGTGATATCATTCACACCTGCCCACTTGCTTTCTGGCGTTTCCAAGCAGTTTAAACGGGGACGCTGCTGTCTAGTGTTCCGCTGTGTCATGCTCAGGTTTGTGTTCGTGTTGGAGTCGGGCACTTGGGGCAGACGCTACAGTCATGGAGTCATGGACCTGCCAGGGCAGACACAAGTGCAGACCTTGTTACAGAGCCAAAGCGGAAAACATTCACACTGCTCACTTTGCTATTTGAGCTCGTTCATATATAGTATGGTGATCTCATCTAGATTACAGGCTTGTCATAATTATTTGTTGTGCCAGGGAGCTGTGCAGAATCTCCTTGCGTGTTTTCTGACGTTGCTCCTACTATGCGTGTGATATCCAGTAGGCGATCATTCCCCCGGGCCATCTGCAACGCAGGGTGTCAGAAAGATGAAGCGGATGTCCTTTCCAAAGTATTTGGCTTAACTGGGTTCGATGTGTGAAATCACAGCCACCTGTTGTCAAGGCAGGCACTCGTGTGGACCTCAAACCCTCTCCTTTCTGTTTGAGAGCTGCAGGGCGTGGAGCCAAAACCATAAATGGAGGCCGTAGGCCAACATCTCTGTTTTTTTTACTCCATTTCTTCTTTGCTCAATATGTTCTGACCCAATGTGCTGTGTGTGCAGGACTGGGGCCGGCCGGGAGACCTGTGGGGCCTGCAGATCCAGTGGCACGTGCCCAGTGCGGAGGAGACAGCATTCGTGTTCTACGTGCTGGACCTGCTGCTGCAACCAGAGCTCCTGAACCTGCAGAGATACGCCCAAGGAGAGCAGGGCATGACCAGGTCAGGGGTCAGAGGTCAGGGAGAGCAGGGCATGACCAGGTCAGGGTCAGAGGTCAGGGAGAGCAGGGCATGACCGGGTCAGATGTCAGGGAGAGCAGGGCATGACCGGGTCAGAGGTCATGGAGAGCAGGGCATGACCGGGTCAGAGGTCATGGAGAGTATGGCATGACCAGGTCAGAGGTCATGGGGGGTTATGACTGGGCCCTGCGGGACAGTGGCTGGGGGGTGCCAGGATGTGGGAGTTGTGTGGAGCGGAGAACTGGTGAATGGTACCTGGGAACAGATGCAACAGGACTCGAGACACCTTGCTGATTGGGTGCTCTGTATGGGGAACGTTGTGTGCTGATTGGGTGTTCTGTATAAGGTGTGCTGTGTGCTGATTGGGCGTTCTGTATGAGGTGTGCTGTGTGCTGATTGGGTGCTTTGTATGAGGTGTGCTGTGTGCTGATTGGGTGCTCTGTATGAGGTGTGCTGTGTTCTGATTCGGTGCTCTGTATGGGGTGTGCTGTGTGCTGATTGGGAGCTCTGTATGCGGAGTGCTGTGTGCTGATTGGGTGTTCTGAATGAGGTGTGCTGTATGTTGATTGGGTGTTCTGTATGAGGTGTGCTGATTGGGTGCTCTGTATGGAGTGTGCTGTGTGCTGATTGGGTGCTCTGTATTATGACCTTGTCCACAGGGATGATGTCCTGCAGAGTCTGTCCATCGTGCAGCACTGCCTGCTGGGAGCTGGGAGCATGCTGCCCCCCCTGGAGGGAGAGGTTGTTCCAGATCTGTGAGTCTCTCACACGCACTCACAGCACACACACAGACACACACACACAACACACACACAAACAGCACACAAACACTCGCACACAGTAGATTCTGGTGGTTTTGAATGTGAGATGTTCTCAAATCCTAATGTGTAGTAATAATCTACTGCGACTTCCTCTCTGAATGCGTCCAGTAAGAATAACCCGTTGAGCACTTTGTTTGTGGGCCAAACGCACTCACACACAACACACACACACAGCACACACACATACACACTCACGCACTACAGGACACACACGCACACACGTTGTTTGTGTGTGGTGGTGGGGAGAGGGTGTGCGTTGGTGTCTGTGCATGAATATGTTCTGTCTTCACCAGGGTGAGCAGCATGGTGAGCCTGAATGAGACCCTGCTGTACACTGGGGTGGAATATGGTGAGTGTGTCCTGCGCTGGCCTGTGTAGACATTCGACTGTGTGACAGGCACTGTGTGACATCCCCCTGGATCTGTAGAACATTCAGGAGCTGTAACTGCGTCATGTCATCCCTGCCATGGGTAACTGCTGTGTGAGTGGCACGTCCTCATGCTGTGGGTCATTCCTGTCACACGTCCTCAGACTGACTCAGTCTCAAAGGAAAATAACAAAAACTGTGTTCTAAGAGGGGTCCCTCCACGACAGCCTCATAAAGAGGTGCTCATGTGATTTAAACCGTTTCCCTCTTTATTTATGCGTTTGTGAGGCACAAAAAAGGTGTGTGCCCTAGGAGGGGTTGATTGCTGAGAGAGAGAGAGTAGTTCCTGGAGACCTACAGTGGCTGTGAGATTGATAGAGACTTTGCTAGAGAGTTTGAGAGAAAAATAATTTGGAGTAAAGTGAAAAGACAGTATTTTGTATTATTTATTTTTTCTTGTATTAGGTGTAACTTCTCGCTGCAAGCCCAATTTCCCATCGGGGACAGAAAGTCTGGAATCTAATACATTAAACTGTGCAGATGTGGTGGCTGTGTGACACTCCCAGACCTACCAACCTGTACGCATTTTGCGTACAAAGCACGCAATTCTTGGTCAAAATACGCATGTACGCAAATGTCCGCTGAAACTACGCAAAAAAAGAAAAAATTCCGAGGGGCGCAAAATTTAAGAAAACGTAAAAAAAACAAAACATTTTTTGCACCATGGACCGGTTCCGAGGGGTGCAATTATTTCCCTGCGCTCTCCCCGTCGACAGAACATGGGGTGCCGTTACGTGCTTACGCCGCTGGTTGTACTAAAAAAAAATTCCCAAGGTTGGCAGGTCTGCACTCCCCTTAATGCCCCTCTGTTCACCTTGCAGACAGCTCCAGGGAGAACTACAGAGAGGCCATTTGCAGAGTGATGAGACAGCTACTGCGTGAGTCTGAGCCCCACCCCCCAAACAGCCTGACCAACACTTAACAACCTCAGTCTGCTACTACAGCTACACAAAACTCACCCCCCAATCTTTGCCCTACTCAGTGTACAATGAATCTACTGTACTACCTGTACCACACATAACTACCCCAACAGCACCCAATAAGAGCTGTCCCCTGTACATTCCTACTCCACCAAATCTTACCCCCTCATCACCTCAGAATTGACAAGGGTATGTCAGTTCGCTAACCCGACCAGCCCCATTCTCTCTGTCTCCTCAGAGTACATTCTGGAACATTCGGAGGACGACACCAAGTCCCTCTTCTCCATCATCAAGGTGGGTGCAGAGCCTGGAGCCTCGATTTCACCAACCACACATACGCACGCACACACACACACACACACACCCATACTGCACACGCACACACACGGCTCACATTCAATATCCCATTTTTGTGTGTAGAATTCTGGAGCAATTGACATCTTACCTTATTGCTCAATAATAAAGTTGATTATATGTGCAGTAACAGGCAACAGTATAATTGAAGATTATTAAATGTGCATGTGACACACCACGTGACAATCCCTGGATGTGAACAGAGTAGCAGGAGATGGGGAGAGTTTACAGTCTATAGACTGGATCTTCAATCTCTGTCCCAGACACGGGAGAGAGAATCAGGGCGGGAGGGCAGAATAAATAAAAGAAATAAAATATTTGCCATACTTGCCATGAAGCTTTCTGGTGAAACAACAATAAAAGAAAATGACAAACTAAATTAAAGTCGGCCTCCTCCGAGATGGAAACACACTCACAAACACAAACGCACACATCCCGCAGCTTTTCAGTGCGGGATTAATCATTTAACAGGACAGGGTAGCACTCTACATACTCTACCTAGACACGTCAACAAGACTCGCATTCATCACACATATAATGACAAGACACAGCGCCTTTTCAGTCCTCCAGTAACCTCAACAGGCATGCAGAGACGTTCAGTGGCTTTTCAGTGCCTCTCTCTCTAAACACACACACAGGAAGCACTCTACACAGTGTCGTGGAAATTAAAACTCAGTAGGATCAGAGAGAATTTCTTTAAACAGTATTAAAGCTTTAATTACGAACAGCTGCACGGAGACCCGTGTCACGTAGGACAGCGAATCAAATTAAAATGGATATTTATAGCCAACACAACGGAAGGGGAGGGAACAATCACAAGGGGGAAGTAACAGGGCGTTAACTTATAGGTAATTGGAGCTATGGACTAACATGAAGATATAACAGGTTGTTAGAACAGCCCTCCAAGGGTCTTAAACCAATGGGAAGGAAGTTTCCTGCCGTGGGGGAAACGTCACAAAGGAACAGATGTTCCTTTGAAGTTGTGGCGCGAAAAGCCTTTGTCTCTGACCGGATCACTCCAAACTGCAGTGTCCCACTGAGTTAATTAGTGTCTGCATCTCCCGTGGATGTTCTAGCCTTACAACTTAATACAAAATTTCTTCCTCCACAACAGTCACGCCACACATACCACGACAGGACTCTTGCTCATTCACACTTACTTCACACTCAACGATACAACACACACAATGGTCACAACTTTTCAGTCGCTTCCAAACATAAACATGCAGACAAACACAGTGAATGACAAGGCTCACACTGAACTAAAGAAGACTTCATCCCTGTCTGGTTCAGGTGGGGCTCGTGAAGCAGTCACTCGCTCTGCCGTTCACACCCACAATCACACTCACTCGCCACCATAAACCGTCAATGAGGCATTCAATTGACATACACCAAGTAACAATCATTGATAAATTAGGACATTTGGGACTAGCCTTCCTGGCCAATAATTCGCACCTTCCCACAATCTCGCAATCTGCAAGATTGCCAAACCTGCCCACGGGAAGTCCAATCATCCCAAAGTCCTCCACAGAAGCACTGTGGCAACACAGGCACCCTTGCTCCCCCACTGTTTCCGAGACCGACGCCCTCCACGGTGCAGTAATCGCCATTGGCGTTGTGGAGTGTAACTATTTTTGCTTGGCTGTTTTCCCCAGATCATCAGTGACCTGCTTCACTTCAAAGGCTCACACAAACATGAGTTTGACTCCCGCTGGAAGAGCTTCAACCTGGTGAAGAAGTCCATGGAGAACAGGGTGAGCGCCCGGGGTCAGAGGTGGTCCTGCTGGATGAGGGTGTGGTCGAATCGGCTGCGATGGCCTCCAATGGCATTGTTGATGTGGACTTGTCTTTCCTCCCCACAGCTCCATGGAAGAAAACAGCACATTCGAGCCCTGCTCATCGACAGAGTTATGCTGCAGCACGAGGTCTGTGTCCCACTTTAATCCACGAGACCTGCTGTGTGTTCCGTCCTGTCCAGTCTCTGGGTTCTGTGATCTGGGTTCAATTCCACCGGCCGCGCCAGAGTTGGCTCTGGCGATTGGCTGTCCGCCCCAGGGTGGGGGGAGGGAAGCCGACAGGAGGTTTGCTGCGCACAGGAGTGGCTCTGTAGTACAGGAGTTATGGTCGACAGAGTACAGGAGTTTTGGTCGACAGCCTGGCGAGTGCTGTCTCGGAGGAGACGATACTCCGTCTTTGTCACTGCCGGTCACAGGGCCACGGCAGCAAACTTACAATACGAGGGGGATTGACATGAAAAATAGAGGATGTAATTGGCTACTAAATTGGGAGAAGAAATCTGAAACAAATTCTTGATAAAAAAGCTTGTGGTCTGGATTGGGTTTCAAGAGCTGCTCCTGGCGCAGCACTCATTTTCCCGGATATCGAGGCCATTTTTATATCGCTTTATCAATGGTCTGCAACTCTCTGGATCTAGAATACCTTACAGTATTTCTGTTCCTTGAATGTGGGGGTATGGGACCTGGGGAGGGCTGAAAGGCCTTGCATTTGTAGCGTAGGCAACTGTGGGAAAGTTGGTAATAGTGTTTGTGTTCACCAGCTGCGGAAACTGACAGTGGAGGGTTGTGAGTACAAGAGTGTTCACCAGGGCCTTCTGAGTGACCTGCTCCGACTGTCCACCAGCACCTACAGTCAGGTGAGACTGAGAGTCCCGCCCTGTTCTCAATCACAAAGCACTTCCTGTCTCAGGGGTGTGTTTCCTGTCTCCCCGAAGCCCAGCACGAATGGCAGGATCTCTGGAAACTGATTGAGTTTACATGTCGCGGTGTGCAAGTTGTGCTGTATTTTCTGTGGTTGACACACCACACCAGTTTCAAAATCGGGGAGTCTACAGTATGCGGCACAATCTCAGGATGTCCTTTATAAATCAATCAATCAGCCAAAGCTCATGCAATAATCATATAAACACAGTTACCAGGGCAAAACTGGTACTAAAATTGTACTTAGTGCTTTAGGCCAAGGGCTCCCAAACTTTTTATTTTTTAACCACCCTGAGGCTCAAGACCCTTCACCTCAATAAACACCTTTGTCGTGGGAGGCCAGTTTTGGAAGCCCTGCTGTAGGTTTGAGGGGGTGTGACTCACTGTCTGTCCCAGGTTCGGAGCAAAGCCCAGGGTGTCCTGTTCACTACGCTGGGGACCTGCAACTTCTGCTGCAGAGACCTCATCCCTCATGTGCTGGAGGTGCTGGAGCCACATCGCACCGACGTCACGCAGCAACAATTCAAAGTATGATGAAGCACTCTCCCTTTTCCTCTCCCTCTCCCTTTTCCTCTCCCTCTCCCTCTTCCTCTCCTTCTCCCTCCCTCTCTCTCTCCCTCCCTCCCTTTCTCTCTCCCTCCCTCCCTTTCTCTCTCCCCCTCCCTTTCTCTCTCCCTCCCTCCCTTTCTCTCCCTCCCTTTCTCTCCCTCCCTTCCTTTCTCCCCTCCCTCCCTTTCTCTCCCTCCCTTCCTTTCTCCCCTCCCTCCCTCTCTCCCCTCCCCTCCCTCTTTCTCCCTCTCTCTCCTCACTCTCTCTCCCCCCCATCTATCTCTCTCATAAGGATCTCCTTCTTACTCAAGTTGTCCCTGTCTGAGTGACAGCCCTCTCTCCCTCCCTCAGTGTGTCTCTTTCAGCCCTGTGTTCCTCCCTCCCCAGGGTGCCCTGTACTGTCTCCTGGGTAACCACAGTGGGGTGTGTCTGGCGAACCTCCACGACTGGGACTGCATCGTGCAGTCGTGGCCGGCCATCGTGCGCTCAGGCCTCAGCTCCGTCATGTCCCTGGAGAAGCCATCCGTTGTGCGGCTCTTCGACGACTTGGCTGACAAGGTCCACCGGCAGTACGAGACCATCGGCCTGGACTTCACTGTAAGAGTGCCGCGCTTTTCACCGTGCTGAAGAGTAAGGGTGTCTGGCCACTCTTGTGAGCACGCAGGAATAGAAGTGTAGGAGGGGAGCTGCAGGCTGTGGTTTTGTACATTAGCAGGAAGTCACTAAATGGTCAGCAAACATTAGCTGTGGTAGAGGGCAGATGCTGAGATTGAGTATACTTCTGTTTTACTTCAGTTTTACTACGGTTGTAGTCTTCAGTACAGTGCGGCTGTAGCAGAGCTGGGGACTGAATGTGCAACTGTGCGGTGAGCGGGTCGGCTGCAGACCTGTGACCCAGTTCAGCTGTAACCAGAATGCTGCACCTTTCGACAAGCTGTGTGCTGAGGCTGAGGCATGCATGGGCCTGCTCTGTTGTATGTCCCTCCTGCAGATACCAGAGAGCTGTGTGATCTTGGCAGTGATGCTGATGAAGTCTGGGAGCCCCGCCCACAATCTGCCTTTGCCTTCAGACCAGGAAGTGGAGGAAGCTGCCCGACGACAACAGGCCAAAAACCTGGAGTCAGTGCAGTGAGTACACACAAGAGCATTGAACACAGCTGCTATACCACTGAACACTGAACTATACCACTGAACACTGATCTGTACCACTGAACACTGATCTGTACCACTGAACACTGCTGCTATATCACTGAACACATCTGCCATACCACTGAAGGCTCTGTTATACCACTGAAAACTGCTACTATACCACTGAACATGGCTGCTATACCACTGAACCCTGCTATACCACTGAAAACTGCTACTATACCACTGAACACTGCTATACCACTGGACACTGCTGCTATACCACTGAACACTGCTGTACCACTGAAGACTCTGTTATACCACTGAGCACAACTGCTATACCACTGTACACTGCTAGTAAAGTATACCACTGAACACTCTGCTATACCACTGAACACTGCTAGTACAGTTTACCACTGAACACTGCTATTATACCAATGTGCACACCTGGAGCCAGTGCAGTAAATGTGGAAAAACAGGGAATCTATAGATTTCCCAGGGAATGTATATGTTTCCCAACAGGAAGGTGAATGTATACATTCCCCACGGTTTGGACGGATAGAATGTGGGTAGAAACACAACTTGACGCCTACCAGGAAGCTGCATCGTCGCGGGTGCAGTATCGCAGCCACATATCAATTTCTCAATCCTCTGATGCTCACGTGGTCGCCACACGTTGCCGTATTAAACTGACACATTGCCATTTCTTTGAGCACCTGGCAGTAAGCTAGGATAGGCAGCTAGCTAGTTAGTTAGTTTCGACATGGATAGAGCTATGCTCACTTTTTAAATTTTTTTATAAGCGGCAGTGTTGTCTACTAATGTTTGGCTACTTTAGAGTATTTGTGGTACTCTGGTTAGGTCAAAGAATGCTGCATATGAACTAGGGCTGTGACGGTATGAATTTCAATATCACGGTTTTCAGTATAGCACGGAATCAATTTTTAAGCTAAAAAAAGTTGTAAAAAGTTTAAAACTCTATCTATTTATTGTATGCAGGGTTTTTCCCTGCCTGTCTAATGACCGCCTAAAAGAAATGAACAGTATAATAATAATAATTTTTTTATATATACCGTATATATATATCTGGCATTAATACACGGAGGCTTTAACCATTGCACTGTCTGCGCCGACTGCTATTAGGCAGTAGCATAAAATACATTGAAAATAGGCTATCAGAGTGAAAAAAAAGTTTCATTCATAAAAGAAAGAATCTGCTGCAGTGTCTGTTTCATACTTGTTACACGGCACGTGCGTTCGCCAGTGACAAGTTTATTCCTTCATTCCACAAGGTTTATGCCGTGTAGCTAGCTAGCTAATAACAGCTACCTGCCCTTGCAAAATGCGAGGGAGCTGTCTGCACATGCGCAGTCGCATTGTGAACAAAACAAAATGCAAGAACAGCCAAAGAGGTGGTGGGATTAAATTACATTAGCAGACACCCCAGGTCCAGTATTATATTACGCTGCCTGGCCAAAAAAAAAGTCACCACCTGGATTTAACTAAGCAAATAGTTAAGAGCCTTCCATTGGATAATTACTGCAGTGATTAATATGTTTTAGCTGGCAACAAGTTATTTAACCCTAACTGATGCAGTGAGTAGCTTCTCATTTCTTAAACAACCATGTCGGAAGACATATCCTGTGGTCGTGGAAAAGATGTTAATCTGTTTCAGAAGGGTCAAATTATTGGCCTGCATCAAGCAAAGAAAACAACTGAGGAGATTGCTGAAACTACTAAAACTGGGTTAAGAAATGTCTAACGCATTATTAAAACCTGGAAGGATAGTGGTGAACCATCATCTTCGAGGAAGAAATGTGGTCGGAAAAAAATCTTGAATGATCGTGATCGGCGATTACTTAAACATTTGGTGAAATCATATCGTAAAAAATCAACAGTAGAACTCACAGCTATGCTTAATAGTGAAAGTAAGAGCATTTCCACACTCACAATGCAAAGGGAACTCAAGGGATTGGGACTAAACAGCTGTGTAGCCTTAAGAAAACCACTTGTCAGTGAGGCTAATCGGGAAAAAAAGGCTTCAATTTGCTACTGAGCATAAAGACTGGACTCTGGAGCAATGGAAGAAGGTCATGTGGTCTGATGAGTCCAG
Organism: Aldrovandia affinis; assembly: GCA_029706075.1. NCBI lineage: Eukaryota > Metazoa > Chordata > Actinopteri > Notacanthiformes > Halosauridae > Aldrovandia > Aldrovandia affinis. The sequence goes on along the minus strand of JAINUG010000249.1, from coordinate 500,956 downwards.
ATTTACCCTGTTCCAGAGTGATGGGCGCATCAGGGTAAGAAGAGAGGCAGATGAAGTGATGCACCCATCATGCCTAGTGCCTACCGTACAAGCCTGTGGGGGCAGTGTTATGATCTGGGGTTGCTGCAGTTGGTCAGGTCTAGGTTCAGCAACGTTATGTGCCCAAAGAATGAGGTCAGCTGACTACCTGAATATACTGAATGACCAGGTTTTTCCATCAATGGATTTTTTCTTCCCTGATGGCACGGGCATATTCTAAGATGACAATGCCACGATTCATCGGGCTCAAATTGTGAAAGAGTGGTTCAGGGAGCATGAGACATCATTTTCACACATGGATTGGCCACCACAGAGTCCAGACCTTAACCCCATTGAGAATCTTTGGGATATGCTGGAGAAGACTTTGCGCAGCGGTCCGACTCTCCCATCATCAATACAAGATCTTGGCGAAAAATGAATGCAACTCTGGACGGAAATAAATGTTGTGACATTGCAGAAGCTTATCGAAACGATGCCACGGCGAATGCGTGCCATAATCAAAGCTAAAGGCGGTCCAACGAAATATTAGAGTGTTACTTTTTTGGGGGGCGGGCAGTGTATTTAACATGGGTTATTTAGACATTTCAGTACGGTAAAGGTTGAAATATTTTTTCCCCTGCATGAAAATAGCTTTTTCCACGTGACTATAATAAAAACATTACTATCACCGTATTACGTTAGGTTTACGATAGTACTATTTCATATTTTAATATCGTATACCATCACACCCCTAATATGAACCACATGTTCACAACCACTCTTGCATGAAGAATGTCAGAGTATCTCCGAAGAGATCAAGGAAAGAACAGCAGTATCTCTTACATTTGAGGTGACCATTGCCTTTTGGGATTTCACCCATTGGTCATGGGTGAAATCCCTCTTTTATTGATAGGCTCAAATACACGTTTTTTCCTCCCAACATACACGTTTCTTGCATACATTAGGATGGGGCAACTCTAACTTCGACCCTTCAGTAACTTTCCATCAGTGTTATGATTTCCACAGTAAAATAAGGAGGCCTATTCCCAAGTGACTGACCTTGATGCTCCTTGCTCCCCCTTCCCAATCCTATCTGTATTTCATGCCTTCTCCCACATCTGGCAATACACACTTATCTCTCTGCTCGGATAGGGTGGCGCATACCTGCGATATCAGGAAATCTCGCAAGTCATTTGGCCTTCTAGCGCTCTGATGAACAGAAGCAGCCTGCTCAGCAGAGCAGGAAGCGGCCTGCTCATAGGCCTAATAAAAATGTTCCCTTACAGGGGGGATATTTATGAAGTCTGATTTTATTCAAGACAATCAATTCATGTGCAAGTCATACTTGTCAAAAAATCTTAGAAAAGATACTTGTCCTTCCTAAAAGTTACTTGTCCTAGTTATTTCTTTTCTACATGGATATTTATGTTTGACTTGTGCAGCGTGTGCTCATGGAACTGTGTAGCAGTGAAGCTCTGACGGGTGCCCGCAGGTGGTGTTAGCGACTAGTGTTCGGAGATGAGAAATCACTGCAGGAAAATAACAGCAATTCTTCAGCATGGCGGGAGGGCTCACTGAACGGAATATAGACGGTATATTAGCTAGCTAGCCTAATTCAAGGCTTGGTAAGTGATAAATGCATAATCACTTACTAAGCCTTGTGTTAGCAAGCAAATAGCAACAACAGATATAGATACCCAATGTCTGTGAACGCTAACGTTAGTTAGCTAACTAACTAGCTGGTTCTCCCTGTTGTATCTGTGCCGCGATCCGCAAACTTGCTTGACTGCTGCAGAGTCTGACATAGCAACAACAACAAAGAGGGTGAGCACAGACTGCATGCAAGTGACAGTGTGCCGCTTTTCCCATTTGGAACTTTGGAAATATTTTTGAATATCCGTGAATGACGTGTTTGTTACGATGTGAGTGCAAAACAGAAATAGTTCCAGTTAGCTAATTTAAAAAATAATAAAATCCTAAATTCACAGTCGTCAGCAGGACGATCACTTGGAAATCGAAGGTCGTCCTTCTTAATTTTTTGTCGTCCGAGACGATAGAACGACTGCTAATCAGGCCCCCTGTTAAAAATAAATAAAAAATGCAAGCATAGGTCTATCCACGTCTAAGCTAACTAACTAGCTAGGTAGCTGCCTATCCTAGCTTACTGCCAGGTTCTTAAAGAAATGACAACATGTCAGTTTAGTACTTCAACGTGTGACGACCATCGGAACATCAAGGATTGAGAAATTGATGTGTAACATATGCCAATTAGCAGACGCTTTAATCCAGTGACTTACAGTAATGAATGCATACATTTTTCAGTATGGTCCCAATGGGAATAGAACCCACAACCTAAGCGTTGCCAATGCCATGCTCTACCTACTGAGCCACACAGAACATAGGCTAGAACATGGGATAGGCTACTGCACCCGCGGCGATGCAGCTTTCTGGTAGGCATCAACTTGTTTCTATCCACATTCAGGTCCAAACCGCGGGGGATTGTGTACATTCACCGTCCTATATACATACATCTATTCTTTCCACGGGGAATCCCAGTTTTTCCAGATTTACCATAAGTACACACAAGAGCACTGAACACGGCTGCTGTACCACTGTACAAAACTACACACCGCTACACGCACAACGTTTAAGTTTATATTTAGCAGAACACTATTTCACTAATTTGATTCTACAACATCTGGGCTATCTTAGCTAGACCCAACCTAACATCAATTTGGCTCTACTTCTCCCAACGTAAGGCTTCTCCCAGCTGAACATACACACTTAAACACTGGTCTCACAGCTGAACACTCACACACTCAATCCCTGGTCTCCCAGCTCAGCACACACACTCAAACCCTGGTCTCCCAGCTCAACACTAATTGCCATGTTTTCCTCTCTCCAGGAAGTATGAGAAGCTTGTCACAGAACTTCTGGATTGCCTCAATGACAGAAACATGTAAGTTAAACCGGTCGTATGTGTGCAGTGCATGCGTGTGTGCGTGCGTGGGTGTGCTAGCGCGCGTGCGTGCGTATACTGTATGTATATGTATGGTCATATGATCTGTGCTCTGCTGCAGGCCCTGGAAGTTTGAGCACATCGCTATCGGCTTCCTGTCCCTGCTGCTTCGGGACGACCACCCCCTCCCCACTGCTGCTGTGAACTTCTTCGTAAAGAGCCTAAACCACGATGCACTCATCGTGCGCAAGGTGTGTGACTAACACACACATTTATACACACACACACACTTCCATAGGTTCCGTCTTGACGTAATCCATCTCTTTCCTGGTTTCCCCACCAGGTGGCGATCTCCTCTGTGGCTGGGATTTTGAAGCAGTTGAAGAGGCCTCACAAGAAAGTACCCATCAGTCTCTCTGACATCAGTGAGCACTGACTTGATTCATAATATGATTGAAATACAAACTGAAATGTAAAAAAATGAAAGGTTTTTTAACAGATTTTCAGTAGTATTTATTGTGATATTGTAAATTCAACAGTAACTACATTTCTTATTTTCCCACCACTCTCCCTCTCTTCCTCCCTCCCTCCCTCTCTGCTTTTACCACAGCTGGTGTGTGTGAGCCGGAGGGCTTGGTGGCCGGAGACAGGCCGGACAATCGATGGATGCAGTACAACAGCAGCAGTTTGCCCCGTTCGCAGGAGGAGTGGGATGTCTGTCGCTTCGTGGAGAAGACCCACTGGGGTTACTACAGCTGGCCACGGTACTGAGGCCCAACCTCTGACCTCCATGTGTCTGTCTGTGTGCCTGGTTCTTATCGCTCCTCATTTCCTGTATCTACAGGAAACTGATGCTTTACGCACCTCTCGAAGAGCAGCCCAAGCAGGGCATGACGAGAGAGGAGATGACTGAGGTACGTTAACACACACACACACACACACACACACACACACACACACACACACACACACACACACATCACACAAACTCTCACACTCAGTCACACACTTGCTTTCATAAACTCTCACGCTCAGCCACACACTCACTTTCACAAATTCTCACGCTCTTTCAGACACGTGCACATGCGCCCAATTTATATACCTAGTCAGTCGCACAATCTCTTTTGCACACACACATTAAACACACACATGCACAGAATCATACACGACCTTATGAGAGAAGGAGTGAGGGAGCTGTACGCAGACATACAAATGAGAGTGTGTAAATACATGCGCACGCTTGCAGCCCATAATGAAAGAAGAATAAGGTACCATCTGGTTTGATGTATACTTTTTAATATCTGATTTGCAGTAGGCTTATTGGGTTCTTGCAAATTAATAAATGAAATGAATGTGAAAGTGTACGTGTGTCCTGAGAGTGCTGTGTCTGCAAACGCAGTCCAGTTTGTGAGGGAGGTGGTGACTGACAGCTCATGCCTTTGTGTCCCCTAACTCAGAGAGAGCAGATCATCTACGACTATTTCTCTGACCCTGTGTTCATCGAGCAGCTGATCAAGTTCCTGTCTCTGGAGGACCGCAAGGGCAAGGACAAATTCAGCCCTCGAAGGTTCTGCCTCTTCAAGGTGAGAGAGAGAGAGAGAGAGAGACAGACAGACTGAGGAGTAACACAAATGGGCGTGTCTCCTAACCTCTGTGTTTGTGGCCCCACCCTGCAGGGGTTGTTCCGTAACTACGACAACGCCTTCCTGCCCCTGCTCCGGCCCCACCTGGAGCGTCTGGTGGCCGACTCTCACGAGAGCACCCAGCGCTGCGTTGCCGAGATCATCGCCGGCCTCATCCGGGGATCCAAACACTGGAGCTTCAGCAGGGTAAGAACTCACTCACACTCACTCACACTCACTCACACTCACTCACTCACACCCTCACTCACTCACTCTTACACAGACAAAGGCCACTCCTAGGCCACAAATAATACTCAGTTTAAGTTACTTTATTTTGGGTATAGCAGCATTGGGGCTAAACAATGTATTTTTCCTGACGGTGGTGTTTTCCGTATGGTGACGGAAGTATTGTGTGATCAGACTCATGACCTCTCTGTGTGTCTCACTCAGGTGGAGAATCTCTGGCAGCTGCTTTGCCCTCTGATCCGCACGGCGCTGAACAACATCACTGTGGAGACGTACGCAGACTGGGGCACCTGCATCGCCACCGCATGCGTACGTATGCCTGTCCTCGACCTCTCTGTCCGTTTGTCTGTCTCTTCCTGTCTACCACACCAAGCCATCTCTCCGTTTGTGCGAGCTTCAGTCTGTCTGTCACTTCCTGCATAATGTACAAAGTCATCTCTCTCTCAAAGCCCCTGTGCTGTCCTTCTCCTTTCCTCCGGTCTCCCAGGAGAGCAGGGACCCTCGCAAGCTCCACTGGCTCTTCGAGATGCTGATGGAGTCTCCGGTCAACGGGGAGGGCGGCTCCTTCGTGGACGCCTGGTGAGGACATTCGCACCCTTACCCCTAACCCTCGATCTAGCACGGCTGTCACAGGCGTCTGAATGCACCCTGGCAGCTGGCCTTCCTGAGAGATGTGTGAGGCTTGGGCGTGGATCTCTCCAGGTTTAGCACTATGCTCATTAATACATCAGTCAAACTTTATTTTGCGTTGAGCAATTTACAAGCGGAATGGAAGTCCTTGAACGTGACGGAATATACAGAAGAGCGCAAACAGGGAATATTAAGATGGCGACTTTGTGCCCTGGGACTCTTGTGCTGGCCCAGTCTGTCTGTTCCTTTTGAGTGAGACAGATTTGACAGGGAGACAGGATTCAGGATTTGGTGGCTGAAAGCTATTGCCCTGTAAATATTAATAAAACGGATTCAGGAGCCTCTCAGGTGGTGTAGTCGTAAGAATGTTTGAAGCTTTCTCGCTGCAACCGGGGTTTGATTCCACCAGGTCGCGCCAGTTTGGCTCTGGTCGGGAGTGCCACTAGGGGGCGGCAATTGTCTGTCCGCCCCAGGGAGGGGGGAGGGAAGCCGATATGAGCTAGCTGCGTATATGAGTGGTCCTGTGTTACGGTGACCGTGGCAGTTGCCGGCTCGGAGGAGGCGGTGGAGCGCTAACTACGGGTCTCGGGACTACGGCAGCGACCTCTAATACGAGGGAGGGGATAATTTACATGAAAAAGAGAGGGTATAATTGGCAACTAAAATTGGGAGAAAAATGGGGAATAAAAAGCAAAAACCGAAAATAAAAAATAAATAATAGTGAATAAAAGCGTGATTGAGAAACGTGTGTCACTCTGTCCCAGTCGTCTGTACGTGCTGCAGGGGGGCCTGGCCCAGCAGGAGTGGCGGGTCCCAGAGCTCCTCCACAGACTTCTGCAGTACCTGGAGCCCAAACTGACACAGGTGTACAAGAACGTACGGGAGCGCATCGGCAGGTAAGACACTCACACATTCACACACTCAACACGCACACACTCACACGCACACACACAGGTGAGACACACGCACATACACTCACACACACACACTCACACACACACACACAGGTGAGACACACTCACATACCCATACACACACACACACGTAATGACCCAGTAGGGCTTGTTCCAGAAACATAAGCTTCTCTCAGCGCAGGATATGAACCATGACTGTGCTGATGGAGCTTTTGCTATAATGTTCCGTCAGTGAGCATTTCATCAGCCAGGCAGTGCATTGCAAAACTTGTGAATATCCCCTCCCCCACTTCTGCTCTTCTCCCTCTGTGTTCGACCCCCACCCCACCCCACGCCACCCCGCCCCGCAGTGTGCTGACCTACATCTTCATGATCGATGTCACCCTGCCATACACCTGCCCTACGGCGTCCCCCCGGATCTCCGAGTTCACGGGGCGGGTTCTGGCCCAGCTCAAGCCCCTGACGGAGGGGGACGAGGAGATCCAGAACCACGTGGTGGAGGATAACGGTGTGGGTGAGCAGGACGAGAGGACACAGGCCATCAAACTGCTCAAGACTGGTGAGGGAGGCCGGGAGCAGAACTCACGGCTAGTGTGTATTGTGTGTGTATTGTGTGTGTAATGTGTGTGTCACGTGTGTATAATGTGTGTGTACCCTGCAGTGTGTAATGTGTCTGTAGCCTGCAGTGTAGCGTGTGTGTAACGTGTGTTTGTGTAATGTGTGTGTAGCCTGTGTGTAACATGTGTAATGTGGGTGTAGCGCGTGAGTAGCATGTGTGTAACGTGCATGTAATGTGTGTGTGTGTAACGTATGTGTGTACTGTCTGTGTAACGTGTGTATACCCTGTGTGTGTGTGTGTGTGTGTGTGTACTGTCTGTGTAACGTGTGTATACCCTGTGTGTGTGTGTGTGTGTGTGTGTGTGTGTGTGTCTGTGTAACGTGTGTATACCCTGTGTGTGTGTGTGTGTAGCCTACAATGTGTAATGTGGGTGTAATGTGTGTGTTCTCAGTGCTGAAGTGGTTGATGGCCAGTGCGGGACGCTCCTTCTCCACCGCCGTTCCAGAGCAGCTCCAGCTCCTGCCCCTGCTCTTCAAGGTCAGTCGCCCCCCCCACAGACATCCACCTGTCCGTCACTCTGTCCCTCACCCATTAGGCCCACCCTCACCAGCTCTCTGTCTGGTTTTGGGCCCCCTCAGATTGCCCCAGTGGAGAACGACGACAGCTACGACGAGCTGAAGCGGGACGCTAAGACATGCCTGTCCCTGATGTCCCAGGGCCTGCTGTACCCCGAGCAGATCCCCCAGGTGCTCCGTGCCCTGCAGGAGGTGAGTCTCAGGCCGGATGGGCCGCGGCTCTCAAACGGGACAAACGCACCAAGAGCAGAAAGCCCACTCAACATGGACGGCATTGAGTCAACAGAACTGACCCATCAGAGCCCATCGTGCATTTACTTTAAAGGAAATGGACCAATCTAATTGATATAGGGAAGGGAATTAACTTTACTTGAAATTAATTATTGTTACTTAAAAAGGTTATTAATTTATATAGCGTGTGTCTGAGCCAATCAGAGTGTACCGTTGGGTAGTGTGTGTCTGAGCCAGTCAGAGTGTACCGTTGGGTAGTGTGTGTCTGAGCCAACCGGAGTGTACCGTTGGGTAGTGTGTGTCTGAGCCAACCGGAGTGTACCGTTGGGTAGTGTGTGTCTGAGCCAGTCAGAGTGTACCGTTGGGTAGTGTGTGTCTGAGCCAGTCAGAGTGTACCGTTGGGTAGTGTGTGTCTGAGCCCAGCTTTGTCCCCAGATCGCAGGCAGCAGCTCCTGGCACGCGCGCTACACCGTGCTCACGTACCTGCAGATCATGGTCTTCTACAACCTGTTCACCTTCCTGAGCAACGAGCCGGCCGTGAGCCACGTCAGAGCGCTGGTCATCACACTGCTGGAGGACGAGCAGCTGGAGGTACAAACACACACACACACACACACACACACACACACACACACACTCTCTCTCTTACACACACACACACACACTTACACACACACCTACAATACACACACTCACACACACACACACACACGGAGAATACTCACACACTGTAACCACCTACAATACCCTTACACACACACACACACACACACACACGTGTCCGACATATGCATATTATACATACAATACACTCAGGGCCAGATTTACTAAGATAGTCGCATTGCAAAGATGGTTGCAATTTAGTTTTTTATGACCAATTTACTAAACTGGTTATAATTACGCAACCAAAGAAATGAAAGTTTTGAAAATGGTCTGAAACAACATGGCAAGCGCACACATCCAGATCACACCAAGAAGGAGGAAAGAAATGGAGACACAGCAACCAGCCACAAGTAGTGAGGGAACAACGTAAAAAAGAAAACATTTTACAGACCAGGAAATGGAGATATTCGTCAACAAGGTACCAGTGTCACAGCGCCGTACTACAGCATAGGAAAACAACACCAATTTGAGAAGAAAAATATTTGGAGTGACATCACAAAATACATTAATCCATTAGACATAACAAAACAAACAGTAGATGATGTAAAGAAAATATGACATAACGTTAGGCAGCGTCCAAAACAAAACATTTCCTACAACATAATGCGGGAAAAAGTACACAATTCATTCTATATCCTCCAGACTGAATATTCATAACAAGTCACTTTGTTCAAATTCAGAACTGCGTTTATACACTGACTGCTAGATGATGACAAATTGGTCAATAGAAATCGTGCATCTTTTCATATAATTTCTATTTCAAGTTCTAGTAAATAATATGTATGCTGTATATAAATATATGTATGTATATATATTATATATAAATAAATATTTTAAAAAGACACAAAATCTGACTTAGCTCTCTGTAGATACAGGTATTCCTGAAAATAAACCTGGCATGACATGAACCAGGGTACTTTGCAACAACATTTGTGATTATTTGTTTTGCATTGCTGGGACAGTGACTAGCACATCGGAAAGTGCAATACAAAACAAGAATTGTGAAATGCCTAGGCCATATCAGCGCTCATAAATTACTGTCTGGTTTCAAGAGTTCTTAAAATTCTCACACAAACAGGAGAGTCGCAATTAAGGCATGCTTTAGTAAATCAGGCAGAATACTTAATCAACTTAATTTACAAAATCACCCTGTTTTAACGCATTAACCCCAGATATACATATGAATAAACAGAATGAACTATTCATCTAGTTAAGTGACTTAACCCCTGCAAACTACATCCTAATAGCTATTTGACTCATTGCGACCGTTCAGTAAATCCGATGTAGATATTGCGACCTTGTAGTGACTGATTTTGCATTGGAAAAGCAGTCGCAATCCTTTAGTAAATCTGACCCTCAGACACATACACCTGTATGTGCGATTACCCTCATCGCATACATTGTGTGTACCATACAGTCGCGCCTACAGTGTACACCTGCTGTGCGCACACACACGCGTGTGTACGTACGACTCGGAAGAAATTGTCTGTCTGTGTGGTTGTGCATGTGTGTCTGTGGTTGTGTCTGTCTGTGCACATGCACGTGCATGCTCCCTCCCTAGCCTACTGTCTCAGCATCCCCCCCTCCTTGCTGATCACTCTGTTTCCATGGAAACCCCAGACTGCAGGAGTATTCTGTTGCCTCAGTAACGAGGAGACCGATGTCAGGGCAGTGAGAGGATAGGTGGGGGTTTCAGACCAAACGTGCTGCAGATTCACTCTGCAGGCTCCTACAGAGTGTCGTTGAAAATCAATGTTTATTCACTCAGATCAGAGAGGACACGCACAGCAGCAGTAGTTCTGTGTCTAATCTGCCTTTTGTTTGAGCAGAGAAACATTTCTACATGGTTACGTTGGGCTACGCCCTTCATGCACGTCAGATTGTATTTGAGTCTGAAGCCTTGTCACTTTGGGCCATGTCATTTTAGTTTCCGAGCATGAGCGATACAGAGAATGGTTATAGGATTTGGCACAGAAGTAAAAAAACAGGATACATCGATTTGCATTTTCCTGTAACAATAACAGGATGAGACAGTCAAGTCAGACCGGCATGTGTTTTTTTACATTTGACTACAACTCAGCACTATTGCAGAGCATTTGACTGTCCTTATTTGACATTTAGAATTTTCTCCTCCACAAGGGGATCCACACAGCATAGCTTCACTGCAGCCAATCTCAACCAATCAATCAATCAATCAGATGTAATGTGTAGACCTCCCCCCTGACTACCACCTCACAACAAAGTGTGATAAAGCCCTTAGGAAAGCGTGTGTGTGTGTGTGTGTGTGTGTGTGTGTGTGTGTGTGTGTGTGTGTGTGTGTGTGTGTGTGTGTGTGTGTGTGTGTGTGTGTGTGTGTGTGTGTGTGTGTGTGTGTGTGTGTGTGTGTGTGTGTGTGTGTGTGTGTGTGTGTGTGTACCCGTGTGCACCCGTGTGCGTGTGCTGGTGTGTATGTGTGCAGGATATGAAGGGCTGTATAATCAGAAGCACCCTCCTCGGCTATGGAATATTAATATTTACCTCGCCTCGCTCAACATTAGGCTGTCTGAACGTGAGTGAATCCACACGGGTTCCAGTTCACATGTGAGTCAGTCAGAGGGGATCTGATCTGGGATCTAATCTTACCAGAGGGAGAAGGTGCTGAATTTTTAACCCCCCCTCCCCCTCCCCTCTCTCTCTCAGTTCAGTTAAATTCAAAAGCCTTTGCTTTTGTCTGTCAGTGCATGTACACATTGGCACAAACATCAATCACAAACAACAACAAACCACTGCACATGCATAAGAGTATATATTGACAATATATTGGCCAAAAAATTGCCAAGTGTATGATGCCCTTAAGAGTTGTATAACTTCAGATAATGATGGTGTCCCTTGTGTGGATCCCAGGTGCGGGAGATGGGCGCCACCACGCTCAGCGGCTTCCTGCAGTGTAACTTCCTGTCCATGGACACACCCATGCAGGCCCACTTTGAGATGCTGTGTAAGACCCGCCTTCCCAAGAGGAGGAAGAGAGAACTGGGCTCTGTGGTGGACACCATCCCCTCAGCAGGTACACGCCACACACACTACATACACACACACACACAACACACACACACACACACACATTACCGTATACAAACACACAGATGTGTGTGTATAATGTAATGTAATACGGTGTATAATGTGTGTGATGTATAATGTGTGTGTGTGTATAATGTGTGTGTGGGGGGGTGTTATAATATGTGTGTGTGTGTGTGTGTGTGTGTGTGTGTGTGTGGATATAATGTGTGTGTGTTTGTGTGTGTGTGCAGACCTGGTTCGGCGCCATGCTGGTGTGTTGGGCCTGAGCGCCTGCATCCTTTCCAGCCCATACCACGTGCCCACCTGGATGCCCCAACTGCTGATGGACCTCAGTGCCCACCTCAACGACACCCAGCCCATTGAGGTACTGAACACCACACACTCACACACACACAGACACACACACACAGCCCCTGGGGTAATGAAATCTACACACACACACACACACACACACACACACACACACCCTGGGGTAATGAACACCCCACACACACACACACACACACACACACACACACACACACACACCTACACACATGCGCACAGCCTATAAAGGAACAGCACAAGTCTTGCTGATGGTTTCTCATTCCTGGCAGATGACCGTAAAGAAGACCCTGTCCAACTTTAGACGGACTCACCATGACAACTGGCAGGAGCACAAACAACAGTTCACCGATGACCAGCTGCTGGTGCTGACTGACCTGCTGGTCTCGCCCTGCTACTACGCCTAGAACCTGGTACCACATCTCGCACCCCTGCCCCGCCTTACATCCTGTCAATCACACCATCTGCCCCTCTGTCAACTCCACCCGCTCAAAGCGCAGATATCGTTGAGCCTAGGACAATCTAAAGGCCAATTCTCACTTCTCACATTTCCCATTGTGCATTATGACTGTTTTTATTATGTGTTTTTGGAGGCAGGAAGATGATGTCTTCACCCTTTCCCCTCTCTGTAGCGGGGGTCCAGTGGGAATGAGCACACACAAGACAGACGCACACACCGGCGTGATCGACGAGCGTGTGGCCGAGACCAGCATTTCTGAGGAGAACCCACAAGGAAGAAAAAACACAAACACAACTGTCTCGGAATGGAAAAAACAAACTTGTGTATTTATGTATTTAGCACTCATTTACTTTTTTAATATACTTAATATTTAAGGTATATCAAAGCAGGTGGAACTGGCCTGCAGTCTGTAATATTACTGTACAGTTTTTGCTGGCGTGCGTGTGTGTGTGCTGAAAGCTCGGAGATGATGCCTGCGGATTCCTCCTTCCGTGCCACACCCCTGCCCCACACCCTCCATTTGAACTTTGACCCCTCGGTCCAACACAGAAGTCACTGTGAGGTTTACCACCTTTACTGTTTAGCGACAGGTTACCGTGGTTATTGTGCAAAACTTGTCCACATGTGTTTTTTTGCTTTGTTTTTTTAACCTCTAGTACACACACGCACACACAAACACACACACACACACACACACACGCACAGACACACGCACTCTCACACACACAGGCTTAGGCACGCACTCACACACGCGCACATGCGCACACGTTTATAGGTTTATTAAGTTCATGCAAATAATGCACACTCACTTGCATATATGCCATAAACTCACAAACGTGTATTTAATTTATTTTCTGAAGTGCTTTTAATCCCTGATGATGATGCTGAGATTATCGTCAGGGATTCAAATTCAGATTAGAGTTTTCCTAATCTAAATTCAGATTAGGAAGGTGGTTAGGTTATACAGCCATTAATGACCACAAGATTGCGTGCGTGCGTGCGCGTGCGTGTGCGTGTGTGTGCGCGCGTGTGTGCGTGTGTGTGTGTGAGAGAGAGAGACACAGTGGTGTTTCTCTGGGGAACAGCGTAGTTATCAGGCCTGTGACTGAGGCCCATCCTCTTCTCTCTGAGCTGAACTGCGGTCTCATTAATATTAATATTGCTCATTATTCCTGTTCACCTATTTTTTAAACTAATGACAGAGAGGGACTGGCATCTCCTGATTTCTCTTGTTTTCTTTCCTTTTGATCTTTGTTTTTTCAGAAGACTTGAAAGCAGTCTGAGTGAGCTGTTTAGTTTAGTACCTCACTGAGTGTGATACTCAACAGAACCACTGTATATTGTAGTGCCAAAACAGCAGTGATTTTTTTAGATGTACTGTTTGCTTATATTTAAGGCCAATAAATGGGTTGTTTGTAACAAAACCTTCAATGTATGTCTGTCCGTGTGTGTGTAACAAAACCTATGTATGTCCGTCCGTCCGTGTGTGCGTGTGTGTGAGTGATTCCGACGCCAGGGTGGAAATGGTCGGCGGTCAGAGTGTGGCTTTAATTGAAATGTGTGCAAGAATTTCAGGGCCATTCGATGGTTAGCCCCTGCCACACTGCCGCAGAGCCAGGGGGAGAGAGAGAGGGAGCAGTCCTCTCCCGTTCCTGTGGTAACCTGCTGCTTAGCCCCATTGGCTGGGCTCTGAACTCCTGACCTGCGTCCCAATCTTTCCCGGCCAATCAGAGAGCTGTCTCACGAGTCCCACCCTCTTTCCTGCACCCAATCACCCGAGATTCAGGCACTACTGCCAAACTATCAGCCACCTGAGTACTAATTACTGACAGCCCTGCCTCTGCCCGATCTGTTTCATTGGTTCAGTGACCACAGTATACAGGGTGTCTCTCTCTCTCACACACACACAACACTTATCATCACTCTGCCCTGGATATTGAGCTTGTTAGTGCAAGTAGCTCGTAGATGGTGAAGATGGTTATAATTTGTTCAGTCCCTTTGTCTCAGTTCACCACAGCCCTGCAGTTAATATTGGTATTCGTTCGCCTGTGGATGCATTAGCCATGAAATCACTTGTTTTTGCTTAACCTAGCAACATTTGGACAATTATGGCATGGCTGATTGGCTGCTTTCCTTTGACAAAGCACTTTGGCCACGCTGCAATATCGGTCTTGCTACGTTTAGCATGCATGCGCATGCGCGCACACACGCAGTGCGATGATCCACACTCAACTCACTCCGTTGTTCCCGTGTTTCCAGGGAAACAGACAAGTCTTTCTGCCTCCACTGTTGGCAAGAGATGAGTCGACCAATGGCAGGAAGGACTGGAATTGACCATTTCAAGCACTGCTAATTTCAGAGCGAGGAGAGAAATTGAGAAAGGAGATCAGGATTTAACACCTCTATACGTGTCATTTTCTTCAGAAATGGATTGATAGGAGAATGAGGGGGCATCAAGATAAATCCATGTGCTTCCATCGAATGAAAAGGTGGAAGATAAGTTAGTCTACTAACATGGGTAGGTAGAAGATGAGTATGTCTACTGCTTACTCATACAGCGATTAAAATATATTCCAGCTGTTTGATTGTGCATTTTGACCCTGGGCCAACACGCGCCCCACCCCCTCTTCTGATTTCTCCATCTTTCGACGCGCGCTGTGAGACCAGCGGCTCGGCGCATGCGCACACTGCGACTTCACTCGCTTCTCAGTATCTCCGTTCCGCAGGAAATAAGATAAATATAACCAGCGCGCGGAAATTACAGAAATAATCTCCACCGTTTTCATATGGGCAATGGATGGGTATTCCGATGGCAAGTACATTCTGATTAGGCTCATTATGTTTTTCGTAGTTATTGATCTTAATTTTATTATATAACAGGCTTTTTATTTTTAAATGTGTTTAGATCATTATTTTCCTATGTATTTTAATTGTACTCTGTCGATATCTTTAGCTCATAATTTTGTCACCATATTCTATGCTTTTATTCAAAGGATTTACGTGAATAATTGTTTTAGCGTTTTCGCACGGATGCATTCATATATTTGTCGCAATTTTGTATTTTTCTTGTAACAAAATCCATTTGTCAATCCTTGGCCAATTGTAATGAGAGAGAGCGTAAGATATTCAGTGAATGAATAGCCCTCCATTGTGTTTGTGCCGATAAATTTGCCTTTGCATTTTCCTCAGTTGTAGGGTATAAAATGCAAGGGTATATTTTTACTGCAAGCGCTGCAATAATTTCCATTATCAAACGTGGCGTGGGCCAGTTCAGTCTATTTCAAACAGCTGCCCAGCAGAATTGTAATTAAAATCCAATCAAACCTTTAAACAAGTGTTTACGTTGTGTACCTCGGCGACCAAACCTAAAACCACTCCAGTCAGTCACATTGTGTCGGACCATCCGGCCCTGTCATCTCTGTTGTGCCACGGTAGACCTCCTACAGCAGAATACGAACAGACATTTCACTGATGATAACCAGCGCCGTACCTTCCTCCAACTCTGAGACCACCAATACGATGTGGAAATGGGGGTTCAGTAATTGATTCATTAAAGTATGTATTTATTACACAATATACGGCACCCTTGCACATGTAACAATAATTTCTTAAAGGATTACCCTGACCTGCTGATGTATTTTGGGGGGGACTTAAAACAGTTTACAGTCAACAGGGATCTATTTAATGAATGTGTTTGATATTATGCAGACAGGAATCCAGCATGGAATTAACTAAATGGATGCCCCCTGTTTACTTGCACAAAGACCCAGACTGTGGCCTGTCTAATAATTCACACAACATATGGTCTTATCTTAATTAAATGTCATCTTAAAGTCTTTCTGTATGTTTATTTGTGATTGTGTGATCAGAAAGTGAAATGTGTCCCTTATTTTCTTTTTCTATTCTCTCTATATTACAGAAACCTTCACTAGAACCTGCATATGGCTTGCTGAAAACAGACCTGTGTGACGATGGGTAACCTAAGCCAGAGGAGGTCATGGGAAATGTAGTGATGTTGTGACCTGCCCAGAGGCCCATTGTGTACGATGAATAGCACCACATTGCCCGCAAAGCTGCTGGACGTTGTGCGGCAGGAGTCCTACAACGGCACACTGGGGTCTCCATCCGCCCCGCCACGCTGGGCCCTAGTGCACACCGCCACGCTGGCCTCCTGCTCACTCCTCCTAATCCTCATCTTCTGCCTGGGTTCCTACGGCAATCTTGTGGTGTTCCTCTCCTTCTTCGACCCGGCCTTCCGCAAGTTCCGCACCAACTTTGACTTCATGATCCTCAACCTGTCCTTCTGCGACCTGTTCATCTGCTGTGTGACCACTCCCATGTTCACCATGGTGCTCTTCCTGGATGCGGGGGGCACCAGCGGGGTGGGGGGTGGGGGCGTCTCCAGGGCCTTCTGCTTCACCTTCCACCTGACCAGCTCGGGGTTCATCCTCATGTCCCTGAAGATGGTGGCGGTGATCGCTCTGCACCGGCTCCGCATGGTCCTGGGGAGGCAGCCCGACCGAACGGCCAGCTTTCCCTGCACCCTGGCCCTGACCGCGCTCCTCTGGACCACCAGCTTCACCCTGGCTGCCCTCTTCACTCTGCGCACCTACCCCTGGAGGTCACGGCCCTGCCTGCCCCACGCCGGCCTGGTGGCGGTCGAAGGCAAAGCCGTGCTCTACCTGTACCTGGCGGACTTCGGCCTGTGCGTTGCTGTGGTGTCTGTGTCCTACGTGATGATCGCCCAGGCGCTCAGGAAGAACGCCCAGGTGCGCAGGTGCCCAGTCATCACTGTGGATGCCACCCGCCCGCCCCCGCTCATCGCCGCCGGCTTCGAGGGCGTGCAGTGTGCCGTGCCAGCCCTCTACCGCAACCAGACCTACAACAAGCTGCAGCACGTGCAGACGCACGCCTACACCAAGAGGGGCAGCCAGGCCGGGAGCAGCGCCACCTGCTGCCAGATCATCTCCTCTGTCAACCTGTCCACGGCCAAGGACTCCAAGGCGGTGGTGATGTGCGTGGTGATCGTGTTCTCGGTGCTGTTCTGCTGCCTGCCCATGGCCATCTCCCTGGCTCAGGATGTGTTGTCTCCAGACAGCGGGTACCTCCTCTACCAGTTTGAGCTCTGCGGCTTCACCCTGATCTTCCTCAAGTCTGGAATCAACCCGTTTGTGTACTCGCGGAACAGCGCAGGGCTGCGCCGTCGCATGCTGTGGTGCCTGCAGTGCGCTGCGCTGGGGTCGCCCTGCTGCAAGCGCAAGACACGCCTGCGCGTAGTGGGCAAGGGCAGCCTGGAGCTCAACCGCAACAAGTCCTCCCACCACGAGACCAACTCGGCCTGCATGCTCTCGCCCCGCCCCCAGAGGCGGCTGGTGGACCAGGCGTGCGGGCCCAGCCACTCCCGCGACAGCATACTCAGCCCCCCGCCCACCACCACCCGCCGCCCCCGCCCACCCAGCACCTCCACGCCCATCAACACCCGTATTGAGCCGTACTACAGCATCTACAACAGCAGCCCCTCGGAGGGGCCCAGCTCACCCCACAGCCTGCTGCCCGCCAGCTTCGCCAAGTCCTACGTGGCCATGCACTACCACACGCACCGCGAGGCACTGGAGGAGCTCCAGAGCGCCACCACACACCACATCCCCATGCCCTCCGTCTGACCGCCCCGCCTCTCTTTCAGAGTGGGGCTTTTGGGTCGGGCTGGTTCTTTTCGTGGATTGGTACAAGCCAGTGTTTGCTTTTTGTTTTGCACAACCTCTACGGACCTAAAGATTAGAAAGAGGACAAGATTTTTTTAATTATGTGAAATTGTTATTTGAAAAAAATATTTTGTTTGTGTTAAGAAAGGAAATTCCCAGATTTTCAGAGAGCTTGATCAAATTCACACAAAAAAAGAAACATGTAATTGTATATCTCAAAACATCATTCAACGCATTACTACATTACTAATGGCCAGAATTCTATTTTTACATTGAACATTTTTCATATTGTAATTTTGAGATTCCCTATTGTCTTTTTCATCCTCAAGATATTGTATTTGTGAAATTCACACATTTTATATTAACGTATTAAATGTATTGTAAGTGCATTTTCTCAACACCTTTCTTGTCTTTCTTAAAAAATAAAAACATTTGGTAACACTTTCTATGAAGCAAACACATAATGCCTTACAGTTGTATTTATAGTGCCTTATGATGCATTTATAATGCACTATAAATACTGATATAAGCACTCATAACAACTCATAGATAATTATAACAGCCTTTATAAGGGTACATAAATCATTGCTATGACAAACTATAAGTCCAAGGGGTATAACGTATTATACCCCTGCTTGCTAGCAAACCGTATGTTACAGGTGATATAATGTATTATAACATACATCTACTTATAATGCTCTATATTACAATAGGTTATAGTGCATCATAAAAGCAATGTGAAAGTGGTGGTATAGTCAATTATAACATCACATACAACATACTCCTGCAGGATATAATGAATTGTAATGCTTTATTAAGCATTATTTTTATTTGTTTTTAAGGTTTTATTTGTTTGCTGTTTCCATCCCGACCGTTCTAATATCAGAAACGTTTCCAGTGGTTGTAATGTCAATATCTCTTTAATACATTCACCATTTTTGTCATGAAACCACTCTTTTTGATAGGTTAGAATGTGTATTTTCATTATATATGATTGGTTTTAGACTAGAGTGCGGTATCTAGCTACTTTCTCAAAAAGAAAAACTGCACTGAAAATGGTGATTTGAAGCTGGCCCCAGAGGGAGGCCCCTCTGCTCAGTGCGATCTAGGTTTCTGACAGGTTTGGACAGACATATTGAGGTAAGGATGCTGTTAAAGTAATGCTGTTAATATATTATTTACCTTTAGGATAGTTTTATTATTTTGATAAGACATCTGTGAGATGAACTTTTGACGCCTGTGGAGCAAGCTGAGCAACGTTAGACAATGAGATTTAAAGGCAAAACCAGACCTAGCTTTTCCCTGAGGTGAAAATTATATACATTTTCTTTATTCTGTAATTGTATTAATGGCATCAACATATTTCAAGAATATTAATACATTTTTGTAGTGAAACAGAAATGTACAAAAATCCTCCTCAGACAATGTTGGATAACTAGCTTGCGTTAGCTAACGTTAGCTTGCTAGCAAACAGTTGCATTCAAGGTGCAATCGACGACAAGTCACTCGACGTCACCCAAACATTATTTTAATGTTATCTAATATCATATTTCATAACTGATAAGAATATGTGTTATCAGAGATAAAACTAGCTAAACGGCTATCTGTAGATTAGCTGTTAGATAGATAGGGTAGCCAGCTGTGACAGGGAAAAAAACTTAGGCTGTAATGTTGCAAAAGAGCAATCCATCTGTAAATGTATCCTACTTGCTACATTTAGATGTCTGTTTATATTGTATGTTTTCATTTCGACGTTTTCTAATACCGTTTTTGATAACTGATAAGCACATCAATATTAGTCATTGCACACACTCCTGGCTTCCTTCTCCGCTAACCTCTCCTCTGCTAAGTCTGCATTTTTCCTTTCTAAAATTCAATCTTCTGTTTCCAACCCACGTAAACTCTATGCTACGTTTTCCTCTCTCCTCACCCCTCCTCCTCCCCCACCCCCCTCCTCTATAACCGCCGATGACTTCTCATCCTTCTTTCACGAGAAGGTTGAGGTCATTCGCAACTCCTTCCCCCCAACCTCTCCCTCTCCCATCCCGCTACCTAAACCTCCCACTCCTCTGTCCTCCTTCTCACCCCTCCCTGACTCTGACATCCTTCAACTTGTTCTCTCCCACCGTCCCACCACCTGCCCTCTTGATCCCATTCCTTCCCCCCTCTTCCAGTCCATTGCTATGGACATCCTCCCCTTTGTCTCTAATGTCATTAACTCCTCTCTTTCCTCTGGCTCTGTCCCCTCCTCCCTCAAATGCGCTCAGGTTGTCCCCCTCCTCAAAAACCCTCTCTGAATCCTGCTGTCATCTCTAACTACCGACCTGTCTCTCTCCTCCCATTCCTCTCCAAAACGTTAGAGCGGGCTGTCTATAATCAACTGTCTGCTCATCTCTCACAGAACGACCTGCTTGATCCTAACCAATCTGGGTTCAGAGCAGGCCACTCCACAGAGACTGCTCTCCTTGCGGTCACAGAGGCTCTTCACATCGCTAAGTCCCGATCCCTTAGCTCCGTCCTCCTTCTCCTCGACCTGTCGGCGGCATTCGACACCGTGGACCACCGGATCCTGCTCTCATCTCTCGTCGAGATGGGAATCTCTGGATCTGTGTTGACATGGTTTGAGTCCTACCTGGCTGACCGGTCCTACCAGGTGGCCTGGAGAGGATCCCTCTCCTCTCCCCCGCACCCTCTCTACCGGTGTCCCGCAGGGCTCGGTGCTAGGCCCTGTCCTATTTTCTCTGTACACCAAGTCACTTGGTTCTGTTATTTCTGCTCATGGTTTTTCCTATCACTGTTATGCTGATGACACTCAACTCTTTCTCTCCTTCCCTCCATCTGATACCCAGGTCCCGGCACGGATCTCTGCATGCCTGGCTGACATCTCCGCATGGATGTCCACCCACCACCTGAAGCTGAACCTGGGGAAGACAGAGCTGCTCTTCCTCCCAGCGAAGGGCTCTCCCGATGATTGATGCATCAATCACCGTGGAAGGCTCCATAGTGGCTCCGTCCCAGTCTGCCAGGAGTCTTGGGGTAACCCTGGACAACCAGCTGTGCTTCTCGAGCCATATTGCAGCGATCACTCGGACCTGCCGTTTCTCCCTCCACAACATCCGGAGGATCCGACCGTTCCTCACCCAAGAGGCCACTCAACTCCTGGTCCAGGCCCTGGTGATCTCACGTCTGGACTACTGCAACTCCTTGCTGGCAGGCCTTCCGGCCTGTGCCATCAAGCCACTGCAACTAGTCCAGAACGCTGCTGCTCGCCTGGTGTTCAACCAGCCGAAGTTCACCCACGTCACCCCTCTACTCTCCTCTCTGCACTGGCTCCCCATCGCAGCACGCATCAGATTCAAGTCACTGGTGCTTGCTTTTCAAGCGGCCAGAGGTACTGCTCCCCCATACCTCCAGTCACTCATCACGCCCTACACCCCGTCCAGACCTCTCCGCTCCGCCTCCGCTGGCAGACTGACTGCCCCATCCCTCCGGGCGCCTGGCAGCCGCTCCTCGCGGTCTCGCCTCTTCTCTGTCCTGGTCCCTCGTTGGTGGAACGACCTCCCGCAATTGGTCAGGACTGCGGAATCACTTCCAATCTTCCGCAAGAGACTCAAAACCCACCTCTTCAGACTCCACTACCCCTGATCTCTGTCCATCTAGCTAAATTGTCTTCACCACTGTCTACTTGTTCAACACTATACTCTTTATTTATAAAAAAAAAAAAAAAAAAAAAAAAATTGTTTACATTTTGTAAACATTGTAAAATACCTTTTTCTTCCCGGTGTTACAGGTATGGTACGCAGATGCCTGCAATGATGTCTATTGCTGTATTCCTGCACTGATCTCGTGCGCTAACTGTGATTGTTCCTACCATGTATTGATGCACATCTTGTAAGTCGCTCTGGATAAGAGCGTCTGCTAAATGCTTAAAATGTAAATGTAAAATGTAAATGTAGTCATTGTAATCTGAAGTAAGACAAACTAAACAGCCTGCTATTTAGACAGATACTGTAGGATAGCTCCAGCTGTGACAGCTCAAGGGAAAAACTCATTACAACTTGTCTTTAAATGCATCGTATTAGCTAGCTACTTTTAGGTATAAGTTTATATACTGTATTATATGTTTTCTGTTTGACGTTTTCAAATATGATTTTTGATAACTGATATGCAATGTTATCAATATTTGTAATTGATATCAGAGATAAAACTAAACAGCTAGCAATTTCGATTAGCTGGTTAGATAGATGGGCTAATATCGCTTTCACATCTATAGTTCGATAGATTTGGTCCGATTCAAGAGCAAGTTGCTACTTTGTTGCATTTTTCATTAGGTCCGGTTAGTGTTCACCGGGTCCTGTGGTAAGCGAACCAAAATTTGTAAACAAATGGTCGTACAGGTCGTTCATCTATTGGACAGAACATTTCCGTGGGAAAATCACTTTCTGGTCGCGGACAAAATGGAGCAACAGCAGCGTATTGCGATTGCGATCATCGTTTTCATAGTTTACCTCATGGTTACCCCACGTTTGTCCTCGCCTCATTTTGATACTAGATCTAGATAACTAGATCGGTAGTTAGTTTGCTAGTCATTTCATCCCTTGCGCGGCTGTCTCTGAAAGCGTCAACATCCGCTTTCAACTCACAATGCACTGTATTTTGGTTCCTATATTAGGTCCGATTACATTCACAGATGTAACGAACCGTGGTTCACTTGGAACTGGACCGAGTCCCAACTTTTCAGGAGGACCATGGTTCGATTGTTTGGTCCGCACCAGAGTTCGAATGATTAAAACGGACCAAACAGTGTAGGTGTGAAAGGGACATAACTCTAGCTGAGGCAGCTACAGGGAAAAACTTTGATTACTCTTTTGGCTAATATTACAACCTGTCTGCCAATGCATCCTACCAGCTAGCTATAGGCCTATTTAGGCGTCTGTTTAAATATTATATGCTTTCTAAACATGGTAAGCCTTCTGATTGTATGAGATGAATGAAAAATCTATCTGATACTATGGGTAGCAGAAAATCTTTTGGAAAAAAATAATAATAAAGAATTGGTTGCCAAGTGACACATTGGTCCAGCTAGCTAGTTCAAGTTTGGGACTATAATAGTTAGCTATACATTGCCATACTATTTTAGTTAGCTATGTATTATCAGATTATGTATGAAATTATGTACATGCTTTCTCAAATGCAAGTTATAACATATCTTTGAGTAATAAAATATATCTTCACCTTGCAAGAAAATTGAATGGTAGTTATATAAACTAGGCTATCCCTTCTTCTTGATTATTGCCTTTTATTGACTATTCCCTTACTTGCCGGAGCAAGTTTTAATTTGAATGTTTGTCATGTTTGTGTTTTAGAAATGGATCGTGGGGACCCAGTTAGAGCATCTGATGCAGTCATTGAGCAAGAGGAGGACTTTTATGCCTTCAACTTTTTTTTTTCCTCCTTTTATCCTAGTTAATTAGTTGTGCATTAGTACTGTTAGTCATTGAAAAGGTGTTCATACAGATTTGTGTCCAGAAGTTGGCGTTGGTGCTGATTGGTAGATATATTGTCAAGTCGATTGTGGATAGTATATAGTTTGGAAAGAGTTTTCCTAGGATTTGTTATTTTATTAATTTATTTTATTAGTGCAGGTGACTGGAGGTTATTATTTATTATATTGATCCCCGATTTTATGAAATATTTTAATTGGAGATAATGTAGGTATTGTTCTTTCCCAACATCGTACTTCTGGACCAAGTCTTTAAATGTTATGAATGTGCTGTTTAGAAAAATGTGGAGGTGTGTGATACCTTTTTGTTTCCATGTATTAAAGATAAGTGGTGTTTTGTTGAGTTGAAAGTCAGGGTTATGCCATATCACGGTGTATTTACAGGGTGTCACTGTGGACTTCATGATTTTGTTGATTTTCCACCAGGCTGTCAGAGTTGTTGAGATTACTGTGTTCCTAAAACAGTTATGGTGTTTTATGGCTGTACTGAGAAATGTTGGTTAGGGTGTATCCAATTTCTGATGTATTGAAGCTGGTTTGCTGGAATTTTGCTTGTTATGGGGTCTAATGTTTGAAACCAGTTGGTCAGGATCATTGTGAAAAGATACTTGATTTTGGGTAGAACGACCATTTTGATGGTTGCTATTCTGCCAATAATAGAGAAAGGTAGATTCATCCAGCGGTTTAGGTAATCTTCGATTGTTTTTATGAGTGGGTTGAAATTGAGGTGGAACAGCTTGGCGGAAATGTTAATACCCAGATACCTAATGTTACCAGTGGCGAAAAGGAGGGGTGGTTTTTGGGATGCAGCATTCCAGCTATCTCCACATAGTGGCAGAACTGTGGATTTGGTCCAGTTTATTGAGTAGTCAGATACAGTGAGCACCATAATTAATTGGACAGTGACACATTTTTTATTTTGGTTCTGTACTCGGATGAACCGTTTAGAAATTATAGAACCTTTTGTACATAGTCCCCCCCATTTTCAGGCGCCATAATTAATTGTACAGTTTAACATAATGTAGAATAAAGTAATCATTTTTAATATTTGGTCGCATATCCTTTGCATGCAATGACTGCTTGAAGTCTGCAACGCATAGACATCACCAGATGCTGGGTATCTTCCCTGGCGATGCTCTGCCAGGCCTGTACTGCAGCCATCTTCAGTTCCTGCTTGTTTCGGGGACTTTTTGCCTTTAGTCTCCTCTTCAGCATGTAAAATGCATGTTCAATTGGATTCAGATCCGGTGATTGACCGGATCCATTCAAGGATTTTCCACTTTTTGGCCGTCAAAAACCCCTTTGTTGCTCTAGCAGTACGTTTCGGGTCATTGTCTTGTTGCATGATGAAGTGCCGTCCAATGAGTTTGGGGGCATTTGATTTTATCTGAGCAGATAAAATATTTCTGTAGACTTCAGAATGAATTGTTCTACTTCTGTCTGCAGTCACATCATCGATGAAGACAAGTGAGCCCATTCCACTGGCTGCCATACAGGCCCAAGCCATAACACCCCCTCCACCATGTTTCATGGATGAGGTGGTATGCTTTGGATCATGGGCATTTCCTTTTTTTCTCCACACTTTCCTCTTTCCATAACTCTGGTACATGTTAATCTTTGTCTCATGTGTCCACAAGACTTTGTTCCAGAACTCTTGGGGCTCTTTTAGGTGCGTTTTAGCAAACTGTAATCTCGCCTTTCTGTTCTTCAGGCTTATCAGTGGTTTGCATCCTGTAGTGTACCCTCTGTAGTCCTGCTGGTGTAGTCTTCTACGTATGGTAGACTTTGACACATCTACACCTGCATCCAGGACAGTTTTTCATCTGTTGGGCCGTTGTCAGGGGGGTTATCTTCACCAAAAAGAGTATTCTCTGGTCATCCACTACAGTGGTCTTCCTCGGTCTACCAGGTCTTTTGGCATAATTGAGTTCAGCAGTTGTTTTTTTCTTGTTAATGATGAACCAAACTGTTTACTTGGGCATGCCCAGGGTTTTTGCAATGTTCCTGATTGATTGATTTTCATTTCTGAGCCTTATGAATGCCAGCTTAATTTGCATCGACACTGCTGTCTTCCTCATGTTGTCACACCCCAACAACAATCTCCAAAGGCAATTGCAAGGTCTAGAATCAAGACTAGACATCAACAGCTCTCTTCTGCATTCAGTAATGACACAAATGAATACACCTGCCTAACGAAACACATCTGTGAAGCCAATTCAACAAATGCTTGTAGTACCTTAAAATGGGGGGACCATGTACAAAAGGTGCTGTCATTTCTAAGCGGTTCATCTGATATGGATGAAAATACCCTCAAATTAAAGCTGACAGTCTGCACTTCAACCTCATTGCATCCTTTCAAACTCAAAGTGCTAGAGTACAGAACCAAAATAACAAAAAATGTGTCCCTGTCCAATTAATGATGGTGCTCACTGTATGTCCGAGAATGTATGTATGAGTTTAATGGCTTCTTGTGGTGAGTTTGATGGATTTTGTAGGTAGAGCCATGTATAATCTGCATAAAGACTGATCTTGTGATTTCTGTTGGGGGTTTGGATTCCCATGATGTTGTTGTTTTGACGTATTTCTGCGGCGAGAGGTTCAATAAATAGGGTGAACAGTGATGGAGATAGTGGGCATCCTTGCCTGGTTCCCCTGTGGAAAGTGAAGCTATGTGATGTTAAACCATTAGTGAATGTAGCCATAGGTGAGTTGTATAGTACCCTTATCCAATGAATAAACAATTATCCGAAACCAAATTTGTGTAATGTTGCAAATAAATATTTCCAGTTTACCCTATCAAATGCATTTTCTGCATCCAATGATGCAATTATTGTTTTCTTATTATTTTGTTTTGATATGTTTATTAGATTGAATAGGCAGCGCATATTGTTGGATGAGTGTCTTCCTTTAATGAATCCTGTTTGATCGGGATGGATTAGGAGTGGGTTTAAGGCTTCCATTCGGGTAACTAGTGATTTGCTGATCATTTTTATGTCTGTGTTGATGAGTGATAGGGGGCGGAAGCTGGAGCATATGGTTGGGTCTTTGTCAGGTTTCAGTAATACTGAGATGTTCATGTTTGGTGGGATTTTTGAGTTGTGTTTTATCTCAAGTGTCATTTTGATAAACAGTGGTGATATTGTTTGCCAGAAGTGTTTAAATAATTCAGCAGGGAAGCCATCAGGTCCTGGAGCTTTTTGAAATTCATTGGGTGCTAATGGTGTATTCATCTGCTTGTTCTTTGCTATGTTTTGGGAGGTTTATATTACATAAGAACATAAGAATACATAATGATGAGAACGGGCCGTTCGGCACATCTAGGCTCATCATTTCCTAATCTAAAGAGTATCTAGTACTACATCTAGCCTGGACTTGAATAGCCCAAGCGTTTCTGCCTCTACTACCTGACCTGGCAAGCTGTTCCAGGCATTGACAACTCTCTGTGTAAAGAAAACTTCCTAATATCTGTGCGGAATTTGCCTTTAACTAATTTCCACCTGTGGCCTCTTGTTCTGCTGACCCCACTTATCTTAAAAAATCTTTGGTATTTTACTTTGTTAATCCCTTTTAGGAATTTAAAAACCTCAATCAAATCCCCCCTAAGTCTCTGTTTGCTAAGTTTAAATAGATTGAGTGCCTTAAGTCTATCATCATAACTTTTACCTTTCATACCAGGTATCAGTTTAGTTGCCCTTCTTTGGACTTTTTCAAGAGCTTCTATATCTTTCTTGTAGTGCGGTGCCCAGAACTGCACACAGTATTCTAAATGAGGTCTGACAAAGGCATTATATAATATTAATATAACCTCCTTTGGTTTATACTCAATACTTTTTGCTATGTATCCCAGCATCCTGTTGGCTTTTTTCACTGCTGTAGCACACTGCTTTGATGCAGATAGGCTTTGATCAACTACAATTCCTAAGTCCTTTTCAAATTGAAAACCTACTAAATTTTTCTCCTCCCATAAAATACTCCTGTCTAATGTTTTTATTTCCCACATGCATAACTTTACATTTAGCAATATTGAATGTCATCTGCCATGTATCTGCCCATTTTTGGATTTTGTTTAAATCATCTTGGATTACTTTAGTCAATTCCAAACTGTTTGCCAAACCCCCAAGTTTAGTATCATCTGCAAATTTAACTATTTTGCTACTAACATCCATATCAAGATCATTTATGTAAATAAGGAAGAGCAGAGGTCCCAGCACCGATCCCTGCGGGACACCACTGCCCACAGCACCGAGGTCAGATTCGGCCCCACCTACTGTTACTCTTTGTATTCGCCCTTGCAGCCAATTATGAACCCACTCTGAAACTACTCCTGCAATCCCTACTGAATTCATTTTAGCAATGAGCCTCTCATGTGGTACCTTGTCAAATGCTTTCTGAAAGTCCAAATATATAATATCATAATATCAAATCATATCTGAATTCTTAATCACAGGAATAATTTATTTGTCTTTATTTAGTTTGAGCTGGTTTGCGAGATGTTTTCCAGATTTGTTATGTTCAAAATTGTCATGCCTCAGTCTCTGTATCAGGAATTGTGTTTTTTTATTAATCATATCATTTAATTGAAATTTGGCTTTGAGTTCGATCAGAATTTTTTCTATGGGATTATTAGCATAGAAATCATTCAGTTGCTTGGTTTTTTGTTCCAGATGATCTTTTTTCCCCCTTATGTGATGAGTATGAAATGCTTTTCCCCCTCAGTACTACTTTGGCCGTTTCCCAGAGTAATGTGGATGAGATTTGGGGAGTATTGTTTATTTCCAAGAAGAATGCCCACTCTTACAGAATGTGTCAAAATCAGCATCTTTAAGCAGAGACATTGAATCGCCATCTGGTGGGAGGTTGTTTGAAATGTTTAGTATTTAAATGAAAGGAGACGGGCATGATCACTGATTATGATGGGGGGAATTCAGTGGCGGGCCGTGCATTTCACGCCTAGGCCTTCAGTAGTGCTCCGTCTGAATCAATCCACCCCTCAATAACTATTTTATGGCTATAAAAGCCATCTTATTGTTATGTTTTGAGTGTCTGTTCGGTTTGTTTTTGCACTTTGTTTATTTATCTTTCTTCAGTCATGTTTCATTCTCGTTCTGTCATGCACTTCGGGAAATTCTATGTTTCGGTTTTTCCGTCTTCATTTCTAATCTCGTTTTACTTCCTTCTTACTTTCTAATTACACGTTGTATATATTAGTTAGATGTATATAGTACTAACCAACTAATCTACTAACATTAGGGATTTAGATTAAGTTACTAACACTACTAATCACTAATTATCTCACGCTTCTAACTATCGCTGTCATTCTCTCTCGTCCTATCTCTGTACGCTTCTCACGTTCCGCTTTATTTGCACGCAGATTTCTTTATGCGTTCCTCCTCCTCCCTAAAAAACCGAAACATAGAATTTCCCGAAGTGCATGACAAGACAAGGAGAGGACCTCGAACAGGAACAATGACAGACGGGGAACAGAACGAGAATGAAACATGACTGAAGAAAGATAAATAAAGAAAGTGCAAAAGTGCCGTTGCATCGCAGATAGATAACTCGTGTATCCAGAATAAATGCCTTTACTGAAGAAACAAACCTGGGGTGCTACAGCTGCGACACACATAAAAAAACATCAATAATGACCTCATAAAATTGCAATATTATTTAGGAAAATAGCAACATTTTACTCACCAAAAATCCTTATTATTTGTACACAAAATCCATCCTCCTTTCTTTCCTCAAAAAGAGTTCAATTACTCTGTCGTACAGATTATCCGTGTTTCAGTTCCATCAAGAAGTCCTTTTCTATCACCATCGAAGCTAATGCTGAAAGTCGAGCCTGCCCTGTCGTATTTCTGGCATAAGTTTTAATTCGCTTTAGGGCTGAAAATGTCCGCTCAAATGTCTGAATCACAGACTGATGTTAATTATATTTTGTCCATGAATACTTATTAAATAATTCCAAATGGTCTGTCCGCTTCCTTTCATAGCATTTCCCCTGGTTGCGCTGCTTCCAGACGTGTATTTTCATATTAAAGCATTTAACCAATCACATTACATCATAGTCAGACACTCTCTGACTATCCAATCAAAGGGTGTGAATACACTGACGTTACCTAGGCCTTCTAGAAGGCCTTCGTGTCCCCAACTCAAAATCTGATTGGTTGAAGCAACAGTTTGATCAACACTTATTTTATGCTACTGGGCCTGCAGAACTGATTGTGAAGGCCTCCAGGCAGATTTCTTTGACCCTGGCAACAAATGATGGCTGAAATGTGATTGGTTAAATGCTTTAATATGAAAATACACGTCTGGAAGCAGCGCAACCAGCACCAACCAGCTATGAAAGGAAGCGGACAGACCATTTGGAATTATTTAATAAGTATTCATGGAAAAAATATAATTAACATCAGTCTGTGATTCAGATATTTTTTAGGCCAGCAGAGAAGGCCTTGCAGGCCCTGACGGCCCACCACTGGGTGAATTATGGTATCAGATATAATTGAATTACTGGTAAGAAAGAAGTCAATGCAAGAGAATGATTGGTGAAGGGGTGAGAAATATGAGTATTCCCTTGTTGATAAGTTTTTCAGTCATCAACTATCACCAAGACCAAAGTCACTCATATTGTTTGGGTGTTTCTGTAGAGTGCCAATTTCTGGAATTACCTGAGATGCTTCACCTGTCTAGAGCTGGATTGATGACTGTATTAAAGTCACCTCCAATGACGATTGTTGAATTTGTGAGATCAGTTAATGATGAGACAAATGTGTGGAAGAAGGAGTGATCATCATTATTGGGGCCGTATATGCTTGCAATGGTAACGTTATTGTTATTGATGGAGGTGTTGATAATAATGCACCGCCCTTCAGGGTCAGCAATGGTATTTTTGTGGATTGGTGCTATTCTTTTGTGTATCAAAATTGAAACGCCTCTTTTCTTTGAATTGTAGGTTGCTGAATATACTTGATTAAATTGTGACGTTTTTCATTTCTGATGTTCCGATTCTGATAAGTGGGTTTCTGACGTGTCAGCTTGTAACTTTATTAGGTGATTTAAAGTGTTTGTGTTATTTGCCTATAAACCAGTACCACGGATGTTCCAACTTACTAATTTTATTGAGAGCATTTGTGTGGATTTGAGTCATAGATGCCTGGATACATCAGAATCAGAATCAGAATTATTTATTCGCCAAGTACGATGTACAAGGAATTTGCCTTAGGGCAAGGTGTCAACATACAACCAATACAATAACAAGAGCTTAAAGAAAATACAGTGTAATAAAAATACAATACAATACAATACAATATAATACAATACAATACAGTACAGTGCTAATATATAAATACAGTACAGATAACGGTTATGTACACAGTTAAGGTGCAAGAGTCTGCAAAAGGGCAGAGTAAAAGTCACAGTTAAAGTGGGAGTGTGCAAGTGAACAGGGGGGGGATAGAGGAAGGGTCTTTGTTTAGGAGGATTATGGCTTGGGGAAAGAAGTTGTTCAGGTGGCGTTTAGTCCTAGTCTTTAGGGCTCTCACTCTCGGTCTCCGCTGAGAGGGGAAGCGCTGGAAGAGAGAGTGGCCGGGGTGTGAGGGGTCAGCCATGATTTTCCCTGCTCTCTTCCTCATCCTGGAGGTGTACAGATCTGTGATGGGGGGGAGCTGGCAGCCAATGATTTTCTCTGCATACCGTACTATGCGCTGTAGTTTCTGCTTAGAATGGGATGATGCAGAGCCGAACCACACAGAGATGGAGGATGTGATGACTGAATCAATTATGGCTGTGTAGAATTGGACCAGCAGCGCTTGCGACAGCTTGAATTTCTTAAGCTGTCACAGAAAGTACATGCGCTGCTGGGCCTTCTTGGTTATTGTAGTGATATTTTTGTCCCATTTGAGGTCCTGTTGGATGGTGGTACCTAGGAATTTGTACGACTCTGCTCTGCTCACCATGGTGCCGTGTATTTCCAAGGGAGGGAGTGGGGTGGGCTTCCTTCTGAAATCAATGACCATCTCCACAGTCTTTTGTGTGTTCAGCTCCAGGTTGTTGGCTCCACACCATGACACCAGCTGGCTTACTTCCTCCCGGTATCTGGACTCATCACCGTCTGAGATGAGACCGATCAGGGTAGTGTCGTCTGCGAACTTAAGGAGCTTAACGGATTCACTGTTGGAAGTACAGTCATTGGTGTAAAGTGAATAGAGTAAGGAAGACAGTACACAGCCCTGAGGGGCGCCAGTGCTGAGAAGGAGGGGGTCCGAAGTGAGGTCACCCACCTTGACGCACTGTTTCCTGTTGGTTAAGAAGTCATGGATCCAGTGGCAGAGAGGGGATGGGACATTGAGCAGTAAAAGTGTATCTAAAAGTAGGTCAGGGATGATTGTATTAAAAGCAGAACTGAAATCCACAAACAGGATGCGGGTGTAGGTGTGAGCGCTGTCCAGGTGCTGCAGGATGTGGTGCAGAGCCAAGTTAATGGCATCATCTACAGACCTGTTGGCTCTATATGCAAACTGCTGGGGGTCCTGGAGGGCATCAGTCATGGCTTTGAGGTGATGTAGGATAAGTCTCTCAAAGCACTTCATGATAACAGAGGTTAGGGCAACCGGTCTGTAATCATTCAGGCAGGATATCTTTTGTTTTTTTGGGGACCGGAATGATGATGGAGGTTTTAAAACAAGCAGGCACAGCACACTGGACCAGGGACTGGTTGAAGAGATCAGCGAGGATGGGAGAGAGCTGTTCAGCACAGTGCCTGAGTGTTGCTGGTGAGAGTGCAGCTGACTTGGTGTTCGGTGATGGTGATAGGAGATGGCGGGGGGGCGGGTGTCATAGGAGCAGTGCAGGTAAGGACTGGGAGGTGTGGGGCGGGGGAGGGGGGCAGGCAGAGTGTCATGGAGTGGCTATAGCTGGACTGGGGGAAGGGGGGTGGTGTACACCCATAGCCAAAAGTTTTGAGAATTACACAAATATTAATTTTCACAAAGTCTGCTGCCTCAGTTTTTATGATGGCAATTTGCATATACTCCAGAATGTTATGAAGAGTGATCAGATGAATTGCAATTAATTGCAAAGTCCCTCTTTGCCATGAAAATGAACTTAATCCCCAAAAAAAACATTTACACTGCATTTCAGCCCTGCCACAAAAGGAATAGCTGACATCATGTCAGTGATTCTCTCGTTAACACAGGTGAGAGTGTTGATGAGGACAAGGCTGGAGATCACTCTGTCATGCTGATTGAGTTAGAATAACAGACTGGAAGCTTTAAAAGGAGGGTGGTGCTTGAAATCATTGTTCTTCCTCTGTTAACCATGGTTACCTGCAAGGAAACACGTGCAGTCATCATTGCTTTGCACAAAAAGGGCTTCACAGGCAAGGATATTGCTGCTAGTAAGATTGCACCTAAATCAACCATTTATCGGATCATCAAGAACTTCAAGGAGAGAGGTTTAATTGTTGTGAAGAAGGCTTCAGGGCGCCCAAGAAAGTCCAGCAAGCGCCAGGACCGTCTCCTAAAATTGATTCAGCTGCGGGATCGGGGCACCACCAGTGCAGAGCTTGCTCAGGAATGGCAGCAGGCAGGTGTGAGTGCATCTGCACGCACAGTGAGGCAAAGACTTTTGGAGGATGGCCTGGTGTCAAGAAGGGCAGCAAAGAAGCCACTTCTCTCCAGGAAAAACATCAGGGACAGACTGATATTCTGCAAAAGGTACTGGGACCAAAAGGGATTGGACTGATGAGGACTGGGGTAAAGTCATTTTCTCTGATGAATCCCCTTTCCGATTATCTGGGGCATCCGGAAAAAGGCTTGTCCGGAGAAGAAAAGGTGAGCGCTACCATCAGTCCTGTGTCATGCCAACAGTAAAGCATCCTGAGACCATTCATGTGTGGGGTTGCTTCTCAGCCAAGGGAGTGGGCTCACTCACAATTTTGCCTAAGAACACAACCATGAATAAAGAATGGTACCAAAACATCCTCCGAGAGCAACTTCTCCCAACCATCCAAGAACAGTTTGGTGACGAACAATGCCTTTTCCAGCATGATGGAGCACCTTGCCATAAGGCAAAAGTGATAACTAAGTGGCTCGGGGAACAAAACATCAAAATTTTGGGTCCATGGCCAGGAAACTCCCCAGACCTTAATCCCATTGAGAACTTGTGGTCAATCCTCAAGTGGCGGGTGGACAAACAAAAACCCACAAATTCTGACAAACTCCAAGCATTGATTATGCAAGAATGGGCTGCCATCAGTCCGGATGTGGCCCAGAAGTTAATTGACAGCATGCCAGGGCGAATTACAGAGGTCTTGAAAAAGAAGGGTCAACACTGCAAATATTGACTCTTTGCATAAACTTAATGTAATTGTCAATAAAAGCCTTTGACACTTATGAAATGCTTGTAATTATACTTCAGTATACCATAGTAACATCTGACAAAAAGATCTAAAAACACTGAAGCAGCAAACTTTGTGAAAACCAATACTTGTGTCATTCTCAAAACTTTTGGCAACAGCTGTAGAAGTCTTTTGTTTTTCAAATCTTGAATGAAAACTGTTAAGCTGGTTTGGAAGTAGGGGGTCGGCAGTAGCATTTACAGGTTTTGGTTTGTAGTTTGTAATGGCCTGGAGTCCCCTCCAGATGGAAGAACAGTCATTTGTTGAGAAACGCTGTTCAAGTTTATCTTTATATCGGCGTTTGGCAGTCTTGACTGCCTTGTTAAGTGCATATTTGGCCCTTTTATATGCATCCCGGTCTCCGCTCCTGTAGGCCTCCTCCTTGTTGGTGCGTAGTTTCCCCAGCTCAGCAGAGAACCAGGGTTTGCAGTTGTTGAACTTGTAGACAGCCCTTGTTGGGATGCAGGTCTCCTCGCAAAAGCTGATGTAGGAGGTGACTGCATCAGCATCATCATCCAGGTTATTGTTGTTGGTTTTGAATATGTCCCAATCTGTGGAATCCAAGCAGCCCCTCAGATTCTCTATGGCCTCAGTGGACCATGTTCTCACAGATTTTTCCACAGGCTTGGCAGCTTTAAGCTTTTGCCTGTATGAGGGAATGACGTGGATGAGGGAATGGTCAGAGTTCCCCAGTGGGGCACGGATGTTTGCCTGATATGCGTCCTTGATGGTGCTGTAGCAATGGTCAAGGGTATTTCTTTCTCTGGTGGGGCATTTGATCAATTGTTTGTATTTAGGGAGTTCAACACTCAGGTTGGTATGGTTGAAGTCTCCTACAATTATTACAGGGGAATCAGGGTATTTCTGTTCAACCTCCATAATCTGGTTTGCCAGCTGCTGTTGTGCTGAGTGAGCATTGGCCTGAGGGGGAATGTACACCCCAACCAGTATTATAGAGGCAAATTCACGGGGTGAATAGAAAGGCTTGCAGTTGATAATAAAACTTTCTAGCTCAGGAGAGCACGTTTTGGCCAAAACAGAGACACAGACATATAGGTAATTAAATCAGTGTGAACTTGGGTGGACATACAGTACAAGACATGGACACACAAAACACTGTTGTACCCAGATAGAGGGACATAGTCAGTACATAGATACATGAATGGGCACACAAAACATTGAAACACATAGACGTGACAGAAAAACAAACAAATGACAACATGATTTAAGTTAGTGCACATAGTGGGTTAGTACAGGGTGATTTTTGCTACAGGGTTCAGTCTGTTTTGCTCATTGTACACAGCATTGCATAGTGGGCTGACGCTTTTTACATATAATTTAGAACAGCCAGGGGGTGACACCCTTGTCATGGTATAACTGTCCATCAACATATAGCTTATCTACTGTGATAACAGCGCACTTTCCTTCCCCCGTAAATTGTTTTCTGATTGGAAAGTTTTTTTCGTCTCCCTTGTAGTTTCCTCCCTTCCGCAAAAACTGGTCATTGATACCATAGTTTGTTACTTTCACCTCCCTTCCCTTGCTTTTAACAAGTTCTTTATGTCTGTAATGTTCGAACTTGGCGATGATGGGCCTCGGGGTCATCGTATGTTGCAAGTTTTCTGGAATTCCTGAAAAAAATCAGGTTATTTGTGGAGAACTTTGATGAGCGCTATTCTAGCATTGAGTGATGAAAGTTTGGAATTGATGGATAGTAAGACACTAACCTCTGTATTGTCGGCAGTCAGGTCTTCTGTGTCGGTGGATGAGTTGCGGAAGCAATCGAATTTGGTGTTGTCATTATGCACAGTTCGTTGTAATGCTCGCCGATGTATTTTTCTAAATCCTCCTGGTCGCCTTCGGGGGAAAAAATGTTTTATTCCGTTTTATTTATATTTTAGTTTGGTATCAGTTGGCTGTGAATCTAGCAGCAGGGTGCTGCCATGTTGAATTGGGCAGGCAGAACACGTTCCTCTGTGAGGCCTGTTTGTGGGGACCATTTGCCTTCGACAGTTGATAGCTTCGGCTCATTGCTGAGAGGGCCTTCAGGATGAGGACCATGGGGGTGTAGCGGATGGGCTCACGTGAGCGCCCGCTGCAGAGTGACGTGGATAAGGGTGCGATTAGTTCCCGGAGTTGGGACTTGAGTCTTTAGCTCAGCAAGCTTAATCGCTCTCTTGTCGCGTCGAGATCCCTCGGTTCGAAACTTGCTGCGGGCAGAACCAACACCGTCACATTGGTGCCGTGACTCGGATCATACAACTGATGGTAATCGGTTGGCCCGTGGTTGCTGCCACATGAGTTTCGAGGGGGAGAGTGTAGCGGATGGTCTCACGTGAGCGCCCGCTGCAGAGTGACGTGGATAAGGGTGCGATTAGTTCCCGGAGTTGGGACTTGAGTCTTTAGCTCAGCAAGCTTAATCACTCTCTTGTTGCGTCGAGATCCCTCGGTTTGAAACTCGCTGTGGGCAGAACCAACACCGTCACAGGGGCAACTTTGTAACTTAATTTATACATACATTGATATTGTAGGTCATATTGTTACCCTATATTTCAATTCAAACAATGCAGTTTTAGTTTTTTTACAATATTTCTTGAATTCGTTTTTTTTTTTTTTTAAGTAGAAGATGGCAGTGTATTTTTTACAATAACATTTTTAAATTACAATTTTGTAATCTTATATTGCTTGTGTATGTATTTTATTCTCATATGTAAGACAGGATTGTATTTGTAATATGCCATGTTGCAGATATATTTTTTCTACTATCTAGATAAGAAAATGTTCCATACATAGAATTTTGGAAAAACACCACCAGTCACTAAAAAGCCTGTAATTCTTACACCGCAAAAGGTATTTCCACTCCGATTTCAGATTTTAAATGCTTAGACAATTGTGAAGACTCAATATTCTAATATCTCTAATATGTTCTCTATCTTCATTGTAAAGTAGTCAGAATGGCAGTTGTTTAGTGCCATGACAGAAAAAACGTTGTTTCTGTTGGAAACTGATGTTTGTTTATCATGTGCACTTGAAGTTTTTTTTTTTTTTAAACCTTTTGACATTAAAGAATGTTTACTCTATTTTATGCATTTGTGTGTCTCTTGTCAAAATGCTGTCACTTTATTTAAAGCCTACCAAAACCAATTATAGTGTTTTATAATTAGCTTATGATATGCTATGTCAGACGACTCATAGGGCTGTGAGGGCTCATAAATATCTAGCAAATCCATCAAGCGGATCACTTTAAGAAAACAAATAAAACGTAGTGCTTAGTGAAGCATTATAATTCATTATATCCTGCAGGAAACATTATAAACCTGTTACAATTACCTATGAGTTGTTATGAGTGCTTATAGCAGTATTTATAGTGCATTATAAGTGCATCACAAGGCACTATAAATACAGCTATAAGGCATTATGTCTTTGCTTCATAGAAAGTGTTACCAAACATTTTAATAGTTTAATTAAAGGTTCATTTTAGAATAAAGGATAAGCACATAGCAAATAATTTAATAAGAATTGCCACTCAAATACAGGACTACAATGTAATGATTCTATATACAGTCAGTACCAATAAGTCTGAGATCTAACCAACCAACGAGTCGGGGGAAATATTAATAACATCATCTCATTACGTTGTGATTTTTATGTTTTATTTTCTTCACAATTTTGTGGAAAATATGGCAAACAGCAAATGTAAACCGACAAACATGAAAAATTATTTGCATAAGAGATTGGCTTGATATTGAAATTATGTAGACTGGTATTTTGCACAAAAACTATTAACATAAATCTTGACATTTTTATGATAAACTGACGTTCACATGAGAACTGATAACGTGTTGCTGCCCTTTAAGAGATTCATTTCTTACTACAGACCTAGAGAGACCTTTCTTTTCTCCGATTTTTAATGGATGACAAATATTTAGCATATCATTCGCAGGCCAGTCCCATGAAAGACCCGATCTGGAACATAACCATGGATAAGATTCGGAAACCGTTTTGTTTGGATATATTTAAGCTGAAAGCTGTGGGAGATTCTTGTAGATTCTGCATGTTTCAGTTTCACATTTCCTGAATTTCAGTACCCCTTTAAATGGCAATGAAGCAGTTGGCCAAATGTGCTTTAAACCTACATGGCTAATTATGACATTAGGCCAGCTATTCCACAAACAAGTTGAGAAACAATCAGTGTAGCCTGTTTGATGGCAAGCACTGCCCCCTAGTGAGCCTGAGTGGGACTGCATTAAACAGACTGATGCACTACCAAGGAAAGCAGGATGCCACGTTTACCTAGTCTTGCTCAGATATTAGACTGGTAAACTAAAGTGCAGTTATTTGGCCACTATGTGATCCAGCTATTCACAGACAAGGCTAGAGACAGGGACCTTTTTACCTGGTTTTGGGGGGCAGGGAAAGAACATAAAAAGCTACATCAATAGGACACCTTTACTCATGAAAAGCTTGACCACTGAATTTAGGTCAGTGTTCCCTAGCATTTTTTCTTCCTGACAAGCATGTCCAGCACACCTCATGTGATTCGCCTGTCACACAGTACCCAACCGATACAGGTGTGGATGTTCAGACGGGGAACCAGCAAACGGTGGAGACCTGAAGATTAACTCCTCCTCCTTAAGCCTCTAGAGAAGTGGGTCCCAAACTGCAGCTTGGGCCACCACTGGCAGGTAACAATATTAATATAAAGAAATGTCTTCATGTACATCATACACTCTCCATAGTCACTCACACCAAGTCAACACTGCACCTGTTACACGCACTGACCTAGTTACAGTGTACATGCAGTTGTTTGGGC
Source organism: Aldrovandia affinis (assembly GCA_029706075.1). Taxonomy (NCBI): domain Eukaryota; kingdom Metazoa; phylum Chordata; class Actinopteri; order Notacanthiformes; family Halosauridae; genus Aldrovandia; species Aldrovandia affinis. The sequence goes on along the minus strand of JAINUG010000249.1, from coordinate 462,278 downwards.
ATATGTTAAAAACATTTTAATTACATATTTGAATGTGTTTGGCCAAATTGTAGTAAGCTGCGGGTCACAGAAAGCGTATTTCCTCTGTAAGGGGGTCCTGAGCTCTGAAGGTTTGGGGACCACTGCTCCAGACACTAAGCGCTACAGTCAGTGAGCATCCCTCTCTCATACCAGGATCTGAATTCACCGCAGAGATCTGGTCACATCACACTTTCAGCCTTATTTATTTCCTTTATTTATTGCAAATTTCATATGTCCTAATCGTTAATTCCCTAATCAACTAATCATTACACATTCGCGTCCTCTAAAGCAAGGAGAAAAACAAAAATGTCAAGTGCCTGTACACCCAGCTCACAAAAGATAAAATTGAAAGTACAAAAAAACGACCCAAGGTGCTAATGACAGGGGTGGATTTTGCTTGACGAAAGTCTCTTCAGTCAGAACGACTTCAGTTCAGAGCTACAGTCCCACAGACGCGGGAGAAGGAAACCCCCACAGGACTCTCCACAACGCCTCCTCCTGACCGCTCGGGCAAATAAACACACCGTCCAATCAGATTCTCTGCCCTGTCCCGCTTATAGTCAGTTTTAAAAGTGTTTTTCCCTCTCTCCCAGTGATCTCTGACAGAAGTATTTACACAGTGTTTGCACACGGAGGGGGGCAGGGCAGGACAGGACAGAGATCTCAGGCCGGAGATGTGGGTCCGGGTTCACTCTCCTCTATGCTCTCTCTCTCTCACAAAGATGCACTGGAGCTTTCTCCTTTCTCCCCTCCCATCTCTCCTCTTCTCCTTCCTCCTCCTCCTCTGCCCCTCCTCCTCCTCCTCCTCCTCCTCCTCTGCGGTTAGCTGGGGATGGACAGAAGGCCGTTCTCGTCTGCGGAGTCCAGGATCTTGCAGATAACCGGTGACTCCACCTGATAATCAAACACAGAGGGGCGTAAACCCACACAAGCAGTAATCAGGGTGGGGTCACTGTGAGAGTCAGTGTCTGTGGCCTGTAAATGTAGAAACATTTGTTCTCAACTTTCTGACGTGTGTGCGTGTGTCTGTGCCTGTGTCTGTGCCTGTGTCTGTGCCTGTGTCTGTGTCTGTGCGTGTGTCTGGGTGCGTGGGTGCTTTGCATATGTATCCGTCCCTCACCCCCAGAATGTACTGGCAGGTCTGTGGCTCCAGCATGTACACAGTGACAGCGTGAGGGGACTCGGATTCCTTGCATCTGAGAAACCGAGAGAGTGAGAGTGAGAGAGAGAGAGAGAGAGAGAGAGAGCGTCTACATTAACCGGTGATAATGACATAACCATCCCAGGATTTGTCACATTAACAACAGTATACCACAGGATGTGGTAGTGCTGATATATTTATCACACTCGGTACTAAGTGAAAATGACATAATTACTGTCTGAAATGAAATATGTTTATGAAGCCAGGCTTCTGCTGGGCACTCACTTCAGCTTTACGATGACCTGTCGAGGCTTTCCTGTCAGGTCACACACATCCCCGTGGCCATAGAAGTGGGAAACCACCCTGGGGGCAAACAACTCCACATATTTGGTCTTCAAAAGTCTTCAAAACATTTTACATGAAATATAATCAAGAGAATTACCCCCAAGACCCAAGACAATGTCAGTACAGTACGGTTAGTCGGGTCGGACGCATCATTGGTCATGTCTTGGACACTAAACCCACAACTTTCCAGTGCAAATACTCTAACCAACAAGCAAATACCCTAACCAACAAGCAAATACCCTAACCAACAAACAAATACTCTAACCAACAGGCAAATACCCTAACCAACAGGCAAATGAGGAACCTGAAGAGAAATTGGGTGAGTGTGACAGAGAGAGAGAGAGTGTGTGTGAGATAAATAGAGAGAGAGAGAGTGTGTGTGTGAGATAAATAGAGAGAGACATAGAGTGAGACAGCGTACTTCACTTTCTGTATACCGTCTTCCCTCAGCTGATAGGATCGAGCTACATTCTTCGTAGCCCATTCCAGATGCTCATCTGGATTCCAGCTGCCGACCACAACGATGCTCTTCCCCTGCTCTTTGTCCTAAGAGAACACACGCACACGCACACGCACACGCACACGCACACGCACACGCACTGTATTTAACACATTTCCGGTCCTGAATTATATTTTTACTTATGACATGGATCTGAAGAGCACATCAAGAGCATTCCACCTGGGGACTTGAAGCCACAGTCATGTGGTCATGGACCCTAGGCCACAGTGCCACTGCTACTGTAGCTATCATCAGTCCAGCGCACACCAGCACAAGGTCAGCTGGTCTTGAAAATATATATGAATAAGAAAATCTGACAGAAAAAGGGTGAACTGAGTGAAGTTCATTGGTGAAACGAGCCCATACCTCATGATATTGATGGACATGTTTTCCATAGCAGAACTCATACTTCCACCACCCGACTCCCTAGGAAAAGACACGCTGACTTTAGTTTGGTTTCTTCAATCTAGGATGCGTTCAGTATGAGCAAAACATCTGAAACTGTTCTGAACTGAAATGATGCTGTATTGAGCATCCGACTGCAGGGTGCTGTTACCATGGCTGCCGGTGGGGTGTGCCACACAGTCTTAATGACATCACTCTGCTTCTGGTGACAACCCCGACATGACCACCAAACACATCTCAAACTTTGTTGTAAAATGTTGCAAAACGTTTAGAGTATGTGTAGAATTCAATAGGCGGGACACGTAGCAGAATGGTTCTCATCCTGAACGCGCCCCGAGGGGTCATAGCATCGTCAACGACCAAGCAGATTGTTTCACAGACCAAACAACGTATAGATCAAACAAGATGAAACGACACTCCTCGCACACACAACTCTACTCCTGAGCAAGGCATGAACAGACCGTAAAATGGGTCATCAATTAGCTGAACTGACCCCGTGTGGACAGTAAAATGGGCCATCGATTAGCCAAACTGACCCCGTGCAGACAGTAAAATGGGCTATCGATTAGCCGGACTGACCCCGTGCAGACAGTATGAACCGCTCAGGAACTCCTTGATCAGCTGTTCGTCCGTCAGGCGAGAGATGTGGGTGGTTCCCACAGCAATCTGAGCCTGTCCGCCCACTGCCAGGGGCTTGTGGGTGGAGGAGAAGGACTCCTCTCTGACCGGGGACACGTCCTGAGGTGGGGGGTGGGAGGTCACAGGTCAGGGGTAACACAAGCCAATTCCCATTAACAGCACAACTTAATTTTTCTGTTGTTTGTGCAATTTATCCTTAACTTTATTGCTCTCTTGTTATTTAAACCGTTCGTACCCTATATATCCACAATTTTATTTTTTGTCATGATTATAATAAAATATGACATGCATACAGTACAGAGATATTGTTAACATTAATATTCATGAAATAAAATGCAATATAATGGAATATTGGTTCTGTGTGGCGGTGTCAGGCACTGCCAGTACAGACCATTCCTCATAAATGAAAGGGATGGTTTTGATTGTCAGAGAGTGTGAATAGTGAACATATTTTGATTGCTTTACGAAAACAACTGCGCCACATGTCAGTATGTTAGTTATATTTCATAATTAAAAGTTGCTGTCTTAATCAGGCAGACTGAGCCAGCCAGCCTCTTTAGGCAGTCATGTGTCAGTATTTTTTAAAGAACAGGCTGCACTGGGTCTACCCAAACCATCAGTCACAGTAAAATACTATTTGCGGAGACACACATCAATGCATTTAAGTTTGTGTGTCCCAGTAAATACTGTTATAACGTGGTCCTAAGACTGTGTGGGGTTAGTAGGCGTTAGAGAACTGAGTCTCAGGACAAGCGGAGACAGCGGGCACTTTCCTGGGGCTCAGGGCTTGTAGGGGTTTGTAACAGTAAGCGCAAAAGTCAATATTCCTAAGAGGTACCCAAAACATAACTGCCCTTTTTTGGAATTGTGATTAGTAATGCATGTCATCCCATTTCTGCCCTGCATGCATTGATTTCGGTTTTTAAAACTGAGCCGAGTTCTGTAAGAAACACTGGGTCTCCATGAGGCCTTTCTCCCTCACCTCCTTCTCTGGGACAGCGCTGAAGGGGGGTTTGAGGTGTTCCTCCTGATCCTTGTCGAGTTGAGAGAGGCGCAGTGGCTGCAGGGGCGAGCCGGAAATGGCCTGGCAGAAAATGGCGTTCACCGGGGACGACCTGAACCTGTAGAGAGGCAATTAAAGATGATCACACCTGTATATAAAGAGCTGGTACCTGTGTTTAGGTAGAATATCACACCGGTACCTGTATTTGGGTAATGATAACACCTTGTACCTGTATTTGGGGTGCCCACAGAGCAGAGGGGTCAGCACCACCACCTCGTACTCGCAGGTGGTGACCTCAGCGATGGACAGGATCTCGTGCTTGGCCTCGGGGTGACAGATGTACAGGACGGAGGTGGAGCGCGGCTGGTTGTATTTCAGCACGCAGGGCGTCCCATTCCCCATCTCCACAGGATAGTACGGTGTCAGCTGGCCCTCCACGTTCTTCGTGGGCACCTGGAGACATGCAGGTGTGTGAGAGAAAGAGAAAGAGAGAGTGGGAGAGGAGGAGATAGAAAGGTGCAGTTTTAAAAGGGGCTGAGACAGCAAGCGGTTTCTTCCTGTGTGTATTAAAGCAGTCCAGGTTTCATCTGTTCACTAACCTCCTTCTCACTCTCCATTCTCTCCGCGTCAGCTTCTTTCGTTTTTTCAGATTCAGCACCTGCGTGACAGAAATGCAGTTGTCTAATAATGGTCCAAAACTCATCACTTTCAATAAAAATGCATACACAAATTGAAGGTATACACTTACAGAGATTGTGATGTGCTTAGCATAAATATTATACTCATTATCCCATGAGATAATGTACTTCACAAATGGACCCTGAGCCAGAGATGTGGAAGCTATACAGCATGATCTATTTTATCACCACACACACTGGTCTCCGTGTTCCACCATATAAAAGTTCTCACCTGGAACCGAGGGTTCACTTTTCTTCAGCATCATTCCCAGGTAGTACTCCTGGACACTAACTTTCTGCAAAAGACAGGAGCACAATGCTTGGATTTAAAAAAATCTAAGCATTAAAAGCAAAGCCATTATTTGTGGTGTGTAGGTTTCACCCCGGAAACAGATGCCCTTTCCACTTCCCTTCTTTGTTAAACCGAGCGCTCTGTAATTACTTTCAGTCGTCACTCTGAACAATGTGCCATCAGTTTTCTTTGTGAACATTTTTATTTAACAATCACAAATACAAAAGTCAAAATCAATGTGATATTGTGACAAAACTTGGAACCACATCTGTTCCCAGGTCCAGCAGATTTATCACAAGGAATATTGATCAATTCAATTCTTCATTTTCATCTTTATGAACCTTCTTGAGAAAATCAGTTTAGTCTTTTACAGACAAGGCATTCACAACATAACATATAGTTACAAATATACAATGAGAAATAAGTAACAAAATATATAATAATCTGTAAAAGACAGTAAAAAATAGAGAAAAACTGTCAAGTTCATCCTTGAATTCTTCCAATCTACTGATTTCTACTATTGCTACTATTGCTACTATTATTCTGCTACTTCCATTCTAATATCTCAGCAGGGATACAAGTTGTAATATCTCCATTCAGATATTTCTTTTAAGTACTCCACTATAAATATTTATCCAACAGAACTGGGTAACCGCAGTCTCAAAACATTTGATTATAGGACTGTTTTTATTGCATAAATCTTGTATACAGACTGACAATGGCCTCCCGCTCGATACTGATAATCTTGTTGCCGTGTTTAATCATATCCTTTACTGTCCGCCTTTCACATTCTTTCAATTGGTATAAGGGACTTGATCAACAAACAGATTCGAAGAATCATGTGATTTACAAAAACGGCCTATGGAAAAATACATGGTTAGAACTTATTTACCTTCCCTGTTTAAAATGTTTATAGCAAATGGCATTAAACATCTGCTAAAATGTGCCTTTTAGCAGTGCAGACACCTGTATCCATGTCCATACAGCAGTCTGACAACACAGCCATTTCATTGGTGGTTCAGATGAAAATATATGGTCTTAGCCTTTCACAATACTGCTTTTGGTTTATTGTCAAAAATGTTTGGTGTAGGTAGCCCATGTTTTTGCTTGTTGGAAATGGAAAGGCTTTGAGTAGTAGCAGACACTGCCGTACGTAAGTATGGTGAAGTGCAGTTTTGACTGTGGAACGGCCCTACACTACATCAGCACAGTGAAGTCTGCTCTGTACCGGCTCCCCCTGCTCCCCGCTTACCTGCCCTGTCTCCTTCTCTTCGTGGTACTGTCTCACATGCTTCCCATGGCACACCTCATACGTCCAGTATGACTCAATCTGAAACAGCAGCAGGCAGAGGGATTCAATAACCTGGACATGGGAGTGTCTGCTCTCACACCAGAGGGTTGTAGATCCAATCCACACGGGCCTTGCACACCAAAAGGACAGAAAGGATTGGGTAGTGAGTCTGTGTTTGTATTTGTGTATGACAATACACACCCCTTCCACTTTGGCCTCTTAATGAGTCAAGTGATGTCACCACAGGCTTAGTCTCTCCCAACCAGAAAATGGAGGACCGGCCAGTCTCGTTGCTTCACACGCTTCCTTCCTTTATAAGCCTTTTCACTATTACTCAAACAGTCCCCAGATCAAGTTAATACCTCTCAGTTTATGCCTTCTCCCAACCCCCAAGCAGAAACTAGCTGAATGACGTGAAAGTGAGAAACAGGTGCAGCGTGAACCCCGGCCTCACCCGATACGAGCAGCTGCTCTGCTTAAACAGGGGGTCCAGAAGGTTGTCTGGGCTCGGCCCGGAGTACTCCTTATCTTCATCCTGTGAACACACGTGACAGGTTTGGGGGTGGGTGGGGAATCCATTTGAGCTGCAGAACCGGAATCAATTATTATTTAATTTTTCTTCTCCTTCAGTCCATCTCCACCTTTCTCTGATATTCTGTAGGAGGATAGGATATCATCTATAGCTCAAGCTACAAATCTACATAATTCCGTTAACATTTGTGTATATTCCTCATTCTCACAGACACTGCTCCAATTGTATGCATCTGACAGAGGAGGCCAGTGTAACCCTCAGTGTGATCTCAGTCATATGACACCCCTCCCTCCTGCCAATAACTCACACACTCACCTCATCTCCATTTGACAGCGACGGCAGCAGGCACTTATACTTCTCCTTGTCTGTGGTTGTCATAATAACAAAGTCATCCTCTTTGTACAGGACTCCTGTTGGCTATGAGAAAAGTGTCTATCAGCTCTAACGTCCAGCCACAATGCTGTGGGAAAGGTCCATTTCAAAACGTAGGTAGGGTTGTATTGGTATGTTACATCATATTTCTGCTATTGGCACAATAAACTATAGCTACAAGTGCAGAAAACTGACACACATGCATGCATTTGCGCGCACCCAGACACAACTAGCTAATTACATACCAGTGTAAACTCGGCTCCGGGCCAGTTAATCTTGAAGGGGATTTCATCGGTAAAGGAAGAGGAGCTCCCTCTGGCCGCGGCAATGTTTACAAACAGTTCTAGCACCCCCCAAAATAATACCAACCCCCTGACTATGTACATCGCCTCGGTGTAGCTTCTCCTGCGCCGCTGACGGGCTGCTATCCCCGCAGAGAACAGCGATCAGGAGAGAGCTAGCTCGGTTTCGGAGACGTTGCAAAAAGAGTGACTAGCTGGCTAGCGTTCATTCGACAACACAAGCGAACAGGAAGAGATGCGCTGAGCGCCACGTCTCCTTCCGGTACACGGAGCCGTCAAACAGCGTCCGGGTTAAGCGCTCCAAGTCTGGCGTTAATGTGCCTCATTTCGTGGATATTTCCAATGTTCTCCCATAGGATTTTCGAAATAATTGCGAGTCAGTTGTATTTATGTCCATATTAACCTAGACATGCTGCATACAGACATAATACATTGGTAATATTCTCTTACTAAAGCCAAATAACCTTTCTAAGAATATATGACCAAAGCTGCACTGTAACTTTTGTAGCTAATTCAGTTTAGCTAGCTTGTATCAGCTAACGTTGCGTTCACAACCGAAAGTGCCTATTATAATAAGGGTTTGTTATCCTCTCTGTTGTAACCAAATCATTTAGAATGGAAATAAAGACAAATTTCAATCAAGACTGCAAGCAATTGAAGAAAAGGTGTTTTTAAACTGGCCCAATGTGGAAGTTATATAGTGGTTCTGTGTGGCTCAGTAGGTAGACATGGCGTTGACAAGCTTAGGTTGTGCGTTCGATTCCCATTGGGACCACATATACTGAAAGAAAGAAATAAAAAAGTATGCATTCACTACTGTAAGTCGCTTTGGATAAAAGTGTCTGCTAAATGGCTTATGTTATATGTTATGTTAGCCTAAACATTGTGTAAAACCTATCAGACTAGAGCAAACCACACTTCCTGGTTGGGTATTGAAAGACTTCACCTTGCTCCCCACGATGGGCTATACAACAAACCCCAATACAATAGGCATTAACATTCAAGCTTACAATTTCTATACTTTATTTGAAAAAAGATTCATGAAATGACAACTATTTTTTCCCTCTTGAATGCCCATAATCATTCAATTGAAAGTGGCAAAACATCAGTTTAACAGTGTGATTGGCAGAAAATGTGAATAATAAAAATAGGATTTCTATAAAACAAAAATGCTTTTGACTCGCACGCCTCATTTAATGATAACTAACACCAAAATGGTGTAAATTGTCATTATCAATTAAGGAGCTGTACTGAAACCCTTTGGGGAAACAGAATAGAGCGACCTAAGTCTAAGTCTAGGGTAATGTTATCAATATTACTACATCAAAAATATATAGTCTGTTCCTTGGATATAGATAGGTGTAAAAACTTCTTAAAGGATCTTAAACTTCTTTATGTTACTCAGGGGGAAGCGGAACACCTTGGCAGACCTATCACCTTAGCCAAATTACACAGAACTATTGTGTGAATGAGAAAGGGTAAATCTTCAATCTCACCTTTAGGAATGAACTGGGGAAACTCTTCCTGGACATTATTATTACTTCAATTTTGTCACTTCTGCAAATTCAGCTCTAATAGCTCTCTTACCTAAACCCAACAAAAATCCCACTCTATGCAGCAATTATAGGCCCTTATCAATTTTGAACGCAGACAATAAGGTACTGTATATGCAAGAGATTTAGCCACCCATATCAAATCATACATCACCAAACTAATTAATCACGATCAGACAGGGTTCATCAAAACACGCATGGGCTCAGAACATTAACTTACCCTGTGCTATCTTATCTCTAGACACCAAAAAGGCCTTTGATCGGCTAGAATGGGAGTACCTGTTGATGTTTCTCAAACCATTTGGCTTTGGCTCAGATACAGGCACTTTATGATTACCGCTCAGCTGTGGTTGTTACGGGTAATAATGTTTCCTCTCAATTTCCTATATGATGTTCCTGTTGTCAAGGTTGGCCCTTTTATCCTCTCTTATTTGCCCTCTCTCTAGAACTGCTTACCCAGAAAATCAGACAACACCCTTTCATTTTCCCTATTTTTTTAAACGGCACAAAGCACCATATATTGCTGTATGCCGACAACATATTGTTGTATGTGGATAAGGCAGCCTCTTCTGTGCCGTACATTTTAGAAACATTTGCAGAATTCAGCTCAATGTCTTGGTATAAAATTAACTGGACCAATTCTGCACTATTGCCTTTAAATCCATCCTTGCATCCTGCAATTCCACTTAAACGCTCCAAGCTACACCTAGGCCCTATTATTTCCTACCTTCTCACTGTGTGGTGTGCTGCAGAGAAAGAGTCTAAAAAGTCACATTTTTCATATTTTCTCACTTCTCACTGGCACTGTCCCTTTCTCATTTACAGCACGGAGGGAGAGAGGCAGACATTTTCGATGTTAATGGACTCTCTCTCCACACGATTCTGGATAACGAAGGCCAAACTACAGGCTCTGGAGTCTGAGCTGTACTCAGATAGATGCAGGGTGACGGTGGTAGGGTTCAGAGGAAGGATAGGGCTGTTTGTAAAATGTATAATAATATTACAAAATGTATCTCCAGTTTTTTTCCTTGATTAAAATAAAAACTTGATAAAAATATATATATATATACTGTATATACTATATACAGTCAGATTTTTAAGCCATGGTTCTCATACGGCCCAGGCGATTTAAAAGCTATGGGTGAGAGTCATCGGCAGTAACCCTTGTGGAATAACCCCAACCTATTCAAAGATATGTCTCTCAAACTATCTCAAAACCATCAATACCACTGGACACATAGCAAGCTTCACAGATATGGACTCCTAGATACTTTGTTAGAGGTGTAATACTAATGAGTGGACCTATTATCATGTGGTCTGGGGCTATAAAGTATTACATAGATTTTGGTATCATGTACTTTTTTATTGGGGATATTGTTGGAGCCGCTACAGAATCTGATCTGTCAATATTGATTCTGGGTTTCCTATGTCAACTACAGTTATTTTATTTAAAACAATTGATAAATACTACTTTAACCATTGCTAAAATAATATTCATGTGCTGGAAGAGAAAAATAAATTTTTCAGTAGTTCAATATTTAGAAGTAGTAGTTCAAAGCTGTCTACATAATCTGGCTTTTTAACACAAGATGAGCTGATGAGCTTGTGACTTTGCCATCATAGTAGGCTACTGATTATTTATTTATTCATTTATTCATTCATTCATTCATATATCCCAGCAAAACCTGCCCAAGACAGTGACTGTTAACTCTTGTTCTTTGTGATTCTGTGTGTGACGGAGACATACAGTCAACTCCAAAATGATTCACACCCTTCATAAAGATGAGCAAAAAAGGCTGTGTAAAATAAACAATACAGGCAGTGAACTATATGGTATGCTGAGAAAAATGAAAATTATTATTTTATAATTGTTTAACAAGTAATTTTTTGTCCAAACACTATTATTCACACTGTTGTTTTCAGTACTTTGCGCACCCTCCACTCTCAATTATAACACTACTGAGTCATCTTCTTTAGTGTTTTATGAAATTGGCAAACATATTGGGGGGAACATTCCTCCATACAGAATCATTCAAGATCCTTCAGGTCCTTCGTTCTAAGCTTGTGGAATGCCCTCTTTAATTCAAACCACAAATGTTTGATCTGCTTTAAGTCAGGTAGCTGAGATGGCCATTGCAAAACAATACATTTGTTGTCAGTTAACCATTTCTTGGTTGATTTTGAGGTATAGTTGGGATCATTGTTGAAAGATCATGGACCAGTAGATGCAGAACAATCACATAACAAACTATATGTCACCATAGGTATAGGTTATTTTCAACATATGTGCCTAATGCTGAACTCTGGTGTTATGGTCAGATGAGACCAAAATTGTGCATTTTGGCCATGCACACCAGCAGTGAGTTTGACTCAATGATGTTTATCCTTGGATAACTTTGGATCTAATCGGCCTGATTCCCACTGGTGTTCATTCATAACTTTGACACTTTTAAAGCCAACATGTCTTGGTAAAAATGAAATATATATAGCCACTGTATATGCAAATAAAGTTCAACACACGGGAAAGTTGAATTTATCACTGAGATCTGCTAACTACCAGTTTTCCCCCTCCACCACCGTTTAAAAGGAACAGATGTGTCTTTGAGTGTGAGGTGAGGCGACTACATGAGGTGGTTACATCATCTCTATTTTTAGAAAATATGTGAAAAGAACTCATTTGAATATTTGAAGAATGGAGCTGACTATGTTATGCTTATGCAAATTCTATTTTCATGTTAATACTTAGCAGGAGATTTATTTCAATTACTACAAAAGCAGCATGCAAACATTATTCAACTCACAGTTGCTTTCCTCTGCAAGCTCTGTGTTTTAAAGTAAATTTGTATAAAATCTGGAGATCGTGTTGCATGATATTCACAGAACAAGAAAAGGGGAGGATGATGAAGGAGAGATACAGCTGGAAGCATAGCCAGCCTCCCAAGGGGTTACAAGGAGTCATGTTTGATTGAGGAGTTGATGGCATTGATTATTTAGAAAATTTTGGGGCATGTTTCAAGTTTAGAGAAAACAGTGACAACAACAACAGCCTATGAACTTCTTTTATCTTATTTATCTGTTCATCAGAAATTATCCTGGGAAGGTAGACTATTTATTCATAGTTTTTTTTCATGATTTGAGCCCCAAACTTTTCACATGGACATGACGCCTGAGTTGTTCAATTATTTATGAGTTATTATTTATAAGACACTTTTTTAAATATGAGTAAGTATGAGTTTGGTATGATTTATGAGTAAGGCACAGGTTTTTCTGCAGTCTGATTTGGTATCATGGTATTCATTTGAAATCCACTGTGTCCCTGTAGCCACTTTTCTCAAATAAATAATAAGGGGATTGGCTGTGATCCACAACACAATGACCTGGATTCAATCTACATTTGTCCTTAACTTTGATTGACATATAAATCCAAGTGTTATTTTTTATCTTCACAGACACAGTTTGGCTAATTTTTCTATCATAAATTTAGTCAAAGTTAAGGATAGATTGAATCCAGGCCAATGTCAATTCATGACAGCTAAGGATAGGATAAGCCAATAACGATGCTTAAATACACTGAATCATAGGCACTGTTGCACTATTTAATTAGAAATATAAATAAACATTATGAATACCAGAGAAGCAAGAACGTGGTATCTAGGGTACAAACAATAGACCTATGAGACCTATGAGGTGGCTTTCTTGATTACAATGAATTCATTCTTAACTAATTGTATGCAATGTATGATATCTAATTTAAAATACCAATTTATCATTATTGACCAGTAATATATATTTTCCCCAAAATATGTCACAATTATGCATATTGTGTATTAGTGCTACCGTCTGTGCAACGGCGCTTTGACAGTGAAAAGAGAGCCCTCCGATGGCCTTTGCACAGCAGTCAATTTGTGGCGAGTTAACCATTTCCTGGATAATTTTGAAATGCTTTGGATAATTGTCCTGCTGAAAGATCAATTTGCAGCTAAGCTTCCTGGCAGGGGGAACCGGGTTTTTGGCCAAACCCTCTTGGTACGTGCTGGATTTCATGATTCCATTAACCTTAACAAGAGCCTCAGGACCAGTAGATGCAAAAAAACTCATGAAAATAACATCAAAGCTACACCACCATATTCCATGGTAGCCTTTTCAACATAGCATCTTTCTCCGTCCATCCCCACTGTTGGTGTGTAAGGCTAAAAAGCAAAATTTTGGTCTCATCTGACCATAACACCCAGTTTCAATCAGAGTTTCAATGCCAATGACAAATCCAATGTATTTTTGGCACAATTAAATCTGCCCCAGGCCGAGAGGTGAGGCGTGGTGAGAGCCAGTGAGAACTAGTGAGAGCTAGAGAGTGCTAGTGAGAACACACACTCATGAATCCCACTGACCTATATCTTCTGTAGCAGGAAACACATAAATAACCATGCACATTAAACTCTGCCACTCCAGTTTCACTCAATAAAAGATACTCCTTATCCATTAAAGACCCTCAAAAAGTAAATCTCACAGAATTTTGAAAACAGAACGCAAGAAAATATTAGTGCCGCATTCCTTGTAAATGTCAGTTTATGATGAGGAATTCTATAATATTTCTATGAAAAATCCTTGAAATTTGAAACTGCATTTCAAGTGTTAGAATCTTGTGTGTGGATCCAATTATCACATAAGGTACAAATGATTACAAATGAAACCAAGTGCAAGGCCGAGGCCAAATTTACACTAGGTAGAAGGTCAAAGCTATAAAAAATAAATAAAGGTTGGGTTTGTTTTAGTTTTTTTCAGAAGATACTGTTTGGGATCCACCAAAAAACTGTAGTATCTGGCATATCATGCAGATTTAATTTGGGGTTAAATTTAGCCGAATGCAATACCACAGTGCATAATTTTTTCTCCTTCTATTGTTCTCAGTTAGCAGAGAATACCAGAAAAGCTATTTGAACTGAAGGCATACTTAGAAATAGGACAATTACAATTTGCCAGGCCTAATTTATTTTGCTGCCAGCTGGGCTGAAATGAAAGTGGCAGTAGACATATTTCACTCCGAGGGACCTGTCCTTATTTAAAACCCAGCCACACAAAGGCCTCTCCTCTCTCCATCTGAGTAGCTGGCTGACATACATTTGCACATTACTTCAACACTCAAAAATGTGTGGGGCCATGACCCATATCCAGTACACCTGTTTTTCCAAAATGTTAGCAAAGATTTGCAGTGGTGCTATTACCATATTATTAATGTATACGTACAAACAGTCCACAATGGTATCATCACCAATTACAAAACCACATAATAACACTGCCATGAACGAACAGGGTATCTTGAAAGTGAGAGACAACATACATGAGGAAAAGGTGGTTCTGAGAAATCAGCAGATATAGATATAGACCTAGTTATAATGTGTAGACTAGACAAAAGTACTGCTGAATCTGAACACCTATTCAGTATGTCACATTCAATGGACATACGTATGCCTAGCTATGACATAAAGTGTGTGGGGGCTCAGACAGGAGAGGAATCCTATCCTGGAATAAAAGGGCTGTAATATTGAATTGGATTTATTTTCACGTGTTCCTTTAAACCCAATCCAACCCCTCTTCCCCGTGAATCAGCCAATGAGACAGATGAGCCTCTGCAGCGGAGGGTTTAGAGAGGGTGGTTTCTCGCTGGGAAAACGAGTCAGAAGAAAAGGGAAAATTCTTTGGTGGCCTCTTGGTGGAGCTGGTGACAAAGCTGAGAGACAAAGATACAGTGTGTAAGAGATGGGGAGGAGAGAGAGAGAGAGAGAGAGATGGAAGAGAGAAGAATGATGAGACAGTAGACCTGGAGACAGAGAGCAGGAGAGGTAGAGTGATTTAGGAAGAGATTTGGAGAGCGGGAGTGACAGGCAGAAGAAAGCAGGGGGATATGGGACAAAAGGACAGGGAGACAGAAAAGAGGGAAGAAGAATGCACACAAACACGCATGCACACACGCATGCACACACACGCATGCGCACGCACACGCACCCACACAAACACACAAACACCCTCACGCACAAACACACACACAAACATACACACACACGCACACATACACACACGCATGCACGCAAACACACATAACACAAACACCTGCATGCACACATGCACACACACATGCACACGCACAAATACACATACACATACACAAACACAAACACACACAAGGCCTCTAAATGCTTTTGCGTAACTTGTGCAACATCCTTGCGGTTCGCGCAATGCAACAATGTCGCAAGCACTCTGCAATTTATACTTCTGCGCAACCTATGCGACATGGTGTCCTTACACTTCTGTACACTAGTAGGTGTCAATGTATTGAACAAGGTCGGTAAAGTTCTCATGAAAGCAGGGAAACTCCTGTACTTTTGAACTTCTTCAGCCGATCTTTCCTGAAGCTGGTTCATTTTATAACATGTCGAACAAATTATGCTAGCTATCTATATCGTTAGCTACTGTTACCAAGCTTTATTTGGCCGTGATACCAGGTTGCTAGCTAGCTAGCTAGCTAGATAGATATTGATCGTTTTGCTTAGCTAACGTTAACATAGATATATACAGGTATGGTATGCAGCTGCCAACAATGATGTCTATCGCTATATTACTGCACTGATCTCTTGTGCAAACTATGATTGTTCTTACCATGTCACATGCAACGTGACAATCCCTGGACTGGAGCAGAGCAGCCGATGGTAAGAACTGGTGCAGTGTGCATCTGACCACGGTAAGAGTATCTTGTTGCGTTCCAGTCCGTGTTGGTTACCCAGCGTTAGACTTCGCGTGTAGTTCTGCGTTCTCTGCCTGTTCGCACCCGTTGAAGGAGCAGGTCTCGTTACTTTGTTAGTCTAATTAGTAGCTTGTTGCTTTTGTTCCACGGTTTATTAGTTGATTACTAGCTTCAGTCGCTGCTTAGAAGATTTAGTTCAAAGTTTGATTGATACTTAGCGTTTCAACCAGTTTTGATTAACAGGCTTAGCACCCGTGTTTGCAGTTGATTAATGTAAGGAATTGGTAATTAGTCTCTATTGTTGTCAGGGGGCATTCGCCACATATAAGCAATCACAGTTGTGGATAGCGGCAGCTTTTCGCGGCAGCCTCACCTTCCTAGCCTCACCGAACGAAGACTCAGCGGACAAAGACAAAGGAGTCTACCTGCAGGAGTCCACCGAGGGGGCCAGCTAGGAGTGCTCGCCGCAAGGTAAGTATCATAGTTTTGTATCTCCCTGTTGTACTTCCTCTGCATCTAACACTACATGCTTCCTCCCTATCCCAGTCCATGTCTCCTCTTCTAGATTGCCTAGAAGGAGAGATTCTACCCACACCCGTAATCTGTCCAACCTCATCCACCCTCCTAGATCTCCCGGTGTTGACGTGGTGGTAGCTGGCGGACTATGGAACTGCCAGTCCGCTGTCCGGAAGGCCGATTTCATCTCGGCCCAGGCCTCGCTACTCTCCCTGCAGTTCCTGGCGCTTACGGAGACCTGGATCACTCCGCAAAACACGGCCACCCCTGCTGCTCTCTCTGCCGCCTACACCTTCTCCCACACTCCACGACCCTCAGGTAGAGGTGGAGGGACAGGTATACTGATCTCCCCCCTGTGGAGATTTGGTATTGTTCCTCTTCCTCACTTCTCCCCCTCCTCCTTTGAATTTCATGCTGTCACTGTCACTGTTCCATGTAAACTGCACATCATTGTTCTTTACCGCCCCCCAGGTCCACTGGGGAGTTTCTTAGACGAGATGGATGCCCTACTCAGTGCCTTCCCTGAGGATGGCACTCCGTCTTACTCCTCGGGGACTTCAACCTGCAGCTAGAGTCCTCCCAGGCCTCTGCATTCCTCCCCCTGCTTCAGTCCTTTGACTTCACCATTGCTGAATCCCCATCCACCCACAAGGCCGGTAACCAACTGGACCTGGTCTTCACCAGGAACTGTGCCTCACCCAACATTACGGTATCGCCTCTACATGTGTCTGACCATTCCTTTCTGTCCTTCTCCCTCCCTCTCCCCTCTGTCCCTACACCATCTTCACCTGCTCCCACTGTCCTTGTCCGTCGCAACCTCCGCACTCTCTCACCCGCTGCCCTGTCAGCTACTGTCCTATCTTCCCTTCCCCCTACTGATGCCTTCTCTCAGCTACCTGCTGAAGTAGCATCATCCACCCTACTTTCCTCTCTCTCCTCCTCCTTTGACTTACTCTGTCCTCTATCCGCTAAACCCGCTCGTCTCCGCCCCCCCGCCCCCTGGCTAACCGATTCCATTCGGGCTAACCGACTGAAGCTGCGTGCGGCAGAAAGGAAATGGAGAAAATCCAAATCCCCTGCAGCTCTGTCTGACTTCCACACACTCCTGGCTTCCTTCTCCGCTAACCTCTCCTCTGCTAAGTCTGCATTTTTCCTTTCTAAAATTCAATCTTCTGTTTCCAACCCACGTAAACTCTATGCTACGTTTTCCTCTCTCCTCACCCCTCCTCCTCCCCACCCCCTCCTCTATAACCGCCGATGACTTCTCATCCTTCTTTCACGAGAAGGTTGAGGTCATTCGCAACTCCTTCCCCCAACCTCTCCCTCTCCCATCCCGCTACCTAAACCTCCCACTCCTCTGTCCTCCTTCTCACCCCTCCCTGACTCTGACATCCTTCAACTTGTTCTCTCCCACCGTCCCACCACCTGCCCTCTTGATCCCATTCCTTCCCCCCTCTTCCAGTCCATTGCTATGGACATCCTCCCCTTTGTCTCTAATGTCATTAACTCCTCTCTGTCCTCTGGCTCTGTCCCCTCCTCCCTCAAATGCGCTCAGGTTGTCCCCTCCTCAAAAACCCTATCTGAATCCTGCTGTCATCTCTAACTACCGACCTGTCTCTCTCCTCCCATTCCTCTCCAAAACGTTAGAGCGGGCTGTCTATAATCAACTGTCTGCTCATCTCTCAGAACGACCTGCTTGATCCTAACCAATCTGGGTTCAGAGCAGGCCACTCCACAGAGACTGCTCTCCTTGCGGTCACAGAGGCTCTTCACATCGCCAAGTCCCGATCCCTTAGCTCCGTCCTCCTTCTCCTCGACCTGTCGGCGGCATTCGACACCGTGGACCACCGGATCCTGCTCTCATCTCTCGTCGAGATGGGAATCTCTGGATCTGTGTTGACATGGTTTGAGTCCTACCTGGCTGACCGGTCCTACCAGGTGGCCTGGAGAGTATCCCTCTCCTCCCCCGCACCCTCTCTACCGGTGTCCCACAGGGCTCGGTGCTAGGCCCTGTCCTATTTTCTCTGTACACCAAGTCACTTGGTTCTGTTATTTCTGCTCATGGTTTTTCCTATCACTGTTATGCTGATGACACTCAACTGTTTCTCTCCTTCCCTCCATCTGATACCCAGGTCCCGGCACGGATCTCTGCATGCCTGGCTGACATCTCCGCATGGATGTCCACCCACCACCTGAAGCTGAACCTGGGGAAGACAGAGCTGCTCTTCCTCCCAGCGAAGGGCTCCCGATGATTGATGCATCAATCACCGTGGAAGGCTCCATAGTGTCTCCGTCCCAGTCTGCCAGGAGTCTTGGGGTAACCCTGGACAACCAGCTGTGCTTCTCGAGCCATATTGCAGCGATCACTCGGACCTGCCGTTTCTCCCTCCACAACATCCGGAGGATCCGACCGTTCCTCACCCAAGAGGCCACTCAACTCCTGGTCCAGGCCCTGGTGATCTCACGTCTGGACTACTGCAACTCCTTGCTGGCAGGCCTTCCGGCCTGTGCCATCAAGCCACTGCAACTAGTCCAGAACGCTGCTGCTCGCCTGGTGTTCAACCAGCCGAAGTTCACCCACGTCACCCCTCTACTCTCCTCTCTGCACTGGCTCCCCATCGCAGCACGCATCAGATTCAAGTCACTGGTGCTTGCTTTTCAAGCGGCCAGAGGGTACTGCTCCCCCATACCTCCAGTCACTCATCACGCCCTACACCCCGTCCAGACCTCTCCGCTCCGCCTCCGCTGGCAGACTGACTGCCCCATCCCTCCGGGCGCCTGGCAGCCGCTCCTCGCGGTCTCGCCTCTTCTCTGTCCTGGTCCCTCGTTGGTGGAACGACCTCCCGCAATCGGTCAGGACTGCGGAATCACTTCAATCTTCCGCAAGAGACTCAAAACCCACCTCTTCAGACTCCACTACCCCTGATCTCTGTCCATCTAGCTAAATTGTCTTCACCACTGTCTACTTGTTCAACACTATACTCTTTACTAAAAAAAAAAAAAAAAATTGTACATTTTGTAAAATGTAAAATACCTTTTCCTTCCCGGTGTTACAGGTATGGTACGCAGATGCCTGCAATGATGTCTATTGCTGTATTCCTGCACTGATCTCGTGCGCTAACTGTGATTGTTCCTACCATGTATTGATGCACATCTTGTAAGTCGCTCTGGATAAGAGCGTCTGCTAAATGCTTAAAATGTAAAATGTAAAAAAACTGGCAGAGGAGTGGGGTTTGCCGGTCCAGAGTCTGACTCTTTTTTTCTGTCTCTCCCCCAGACTCGGGAGAGAGAAACAGCGGGAGAGCAGGTTACATAAAACAAACACAAACACAAAGTCTTCACCCTACTTGCCACGAAGCTTTCAGGCAAAAACAAATCTAACTAAAATAAAAAAACTAAAATAAACACTACACGAAAGCTCGCCTCCTCCAAGGGGGGAATCCCCTTTCGGAGAACACACAACAGTCAGCAGCTTTCCATACCATCTTCATACATCCACATTTAACACGCATCAACATGCAGAACTCTATGCACTGTCCCGACACACACTCAACACATCTCAACAAGACACCGCGCCTTTTCAGTCCGGTTCCAGTCACACACATATTCAGTGACTTTTCAAGTGCTTCCCAAACCCATCCACACAGAGACAGTTCTCTTCTGACCCAAACACACACCCAAACTCTCATCAAAGTGAGAGTTCTGGCAACCAGTGCCGAGACCCTCTCCACTCTTTCAGAGAGAGAGAGAGAGAGAGAGAGAGAGGTATACACTATTTCAGTGCGCCTTCTCTCTCCTCTTTCCCAGACACACAGGAAGCACTCTACTCAGTCACTCTAGACAAACGCACACAGAACTCAGACTCCACGTCCTCCAGCAGGAACCCCCCTTGTGGGGAAACACACACGAACAACACTACGTCACACCTGATATTACCACTAGTGGAACATGGTGACGCCCCCGGCCCGGGTGCAAAACGCACGAACGTTTACTATGTAATTTACTACCAACTGTGACCGTGTTTGCTCTATGAAATACGTAATATATATACAGTTGAGTGCACCTAATTATTGAAGTACGATGATTATTCCAAGACGTTCACGTTTAGAATTTTTTCCAGTATGGACTTTGTCAGTCACTCTTGTTCCTGGTCCCCTGGATGCCTGCACAATACGATATGCGTGCACGCGCACACTCACACACGTGACCAACAACTCAATTCGCACACATAAATGACAAGACTAACAACTTTACACTACATACCCACATGAATGACAAGACTAACTGATCCCCCACTTGCCCCACCTGCTCTTAAATAGACTTACTTTCTGCCTGGCTCAGGTGGGACTCATGAGGCAATCACCCGTCTATCATTCACTCACCCAATCACAATTACTCAACACCAAACAATTCGCATTCTCACACACAAACCCAATCAGTCAAGTGAATTCCACACCAATTAACTGATTGAATAACGATGATCAATTATGGCCTTTGGAACAACCGTCCGGGCAACAGTTCACACTCTCGCAGTCTCACACCCAGCGAGAGTGCCAAACCTGCCCCTGGAAAGTTTCACTGCTCCAAAGGCCTCCACAACATGGAAAAACAAAGGCAACCCTGCCACTCCCATGTTGCCGAGACCGACGCCCTCCACACCATGTATTTATTAATGCACATCTGGTAAGTTGCTCTGGATAAGAGCGTCTGATAAATGCTTAAAATGTAAAATGAAAAAAAGATGTACTATCTCGATTAACTATGACTACGGCAGCTCCGCCTCCATTCGCTAACCAATCAATCAATGATGCGCAACATCTACGCGAAATGTTGATTTTTGTGCTAGGTACGCGACATCCTCTGCAACACCCTCTGCGTAGGTCGCAGAGGTTGCGTTGATGTTGCAGAGCCCTGGTTGTGTTGCTGTCACGTTGCTGTCACTCGAGCATGTAGAGGCCTATAAACACACCAAGTACACACCCATGAACAAACACGCACACACACACACAAACACAAACAAAAACACACACACACACACGCACACACACACATGCACAGACACGCACACATACACTCACACAGAAATATGCACACACACACAAACACACACACAGACAAGCACACAAACACACGGACACACACACACATGCACACACATAACAGAAACACACACACACATACACAAATGCAAAACACACACACACAAACAGAAACACACAAACGCATGCACACACACAAACACAAATACACAAACACACACACATGCACACAGGCACACACACATACACATGCCCACACACACACACTGAAACACACAAACACGCGCACACACGCACACACACGTACACAAACAAACACGCACATACACACACTCACACATACTCACACTCAAACACACACACACACACAACACAAACCTGTGCAAGTAAACACAGTCTCTATCTCTCTCTCTCTCTCTCATTCTCTATTTATTTTGCTCCATGTAGCATTCGTTATGACGCATGAGTCAGGGGCTTTAGCTTGGCCTCAGCCGTTGTTATGAACACAGTCCCACCCACCCTACTAATGGCCGTGTTACACACGCACTCACACACACACTCACACTCACACATACTCACACGCACACTCACTCACACTTACACATACTCACACGCACACACTCACACACACTCCCACCCACCCTACTAATGGCTGTGTTACAGTAATTGCTACATTTGTACTCAGCTGATAGGATTATGTTTTCCGGCCCCCTCGATACAAACCCTCTTTATTAACCACATTGCATTTGTACACATTACTTTAAAAATTGAGCTCTCAGTCTCAAACGCTGGTGAGCCGGAGATATCGGCACTTCAGGTGAATTCCTCTGTCGAGCATGGCAATATAATATTTTTGAATTTGATGATTCTCCAGTGAGGAAAGACATTTCTTTTGAAAGCTTGGAGATCAGGGGATTTGTCTCTCTATCTTCCACTTTAAGGGCTGGAACTAAACCAAAGCTTTGACCTTTGACCTAGCTGGTAATCTTAAATCACAAGGACAGGTGTATTGGTAAGATAGTTTTTTCAACAACAACAAAATCAAACCATAGTTTATGCTATAAAGCAGGGGCCTTCAATCTGTTCTTGCCCAGAGGCCACCACTGGGGAAAAGAGGAACACCAGGGACACCCTATTATAGTTTTGATTATTTTAGTCTGTTTTTTAGTGTAAATCTTCATATTTTGTTGAAACCACTAAATAATACTAATAAGGGCACTGAAAGCAATACTATTAAAACCTTTCTCACCGCTCCTGTTGGCCGGCAGAGGGCAGCATTGGACTAATAATGATCTTGATTGTCTAATTGTTTGATTGTTTTATTGTTTTGAGTAATTCCATCTGTAATTCCATCTGTCAATTCTTTGTGCCTTATTTAAGCTGCCTGTTTTCCTTAGTGTATGCTCTGTCTTGAATTGTTCCTTGTGTTAACTTGGTTCAGTGTTTGTCTAGCCATTTAGAGTT
This sequence comes from Aldrovandia affinis, assembly GCA_029706075.1. Taxonomy (NCBI): domain Eukaryota; kingdom Metazoa; phylum Chordata; class Actinopteri; order Notacanthiformes; family Halosauridae; genus Aldrovandia; species Aldrovandia affinis. Next base: position 439,448 of record JAINUG010000249.1, on the reverse strand, counting down.
TTGGGCTTTAGCTTCATTTGTTTGATTTCTTCTAGGCTGGGCCACTACAGGACATAGATTTTTTTTGGTTTTTAAACCACACCAATGTTGCTTTTGCTGTATGCTTTGGGTCATTTTCCTGATGGAATATAAATGCCCTCTATTTTGGCAAAGTTTCCAGTCCCTGAAGCAGTGAAGCATCCCTATAGCATTAGGCACCCACCACCATGTTTCACAGTAGGGATAGTGTTCTTAGGATGATTCGTAGTGTTAGGCTTGCGCTAAACATAGCACCTAACGTTGAAGCCAAAAAATTCAATCTTGGTCTCATCAGACCATAGAATCTTCCTCCATTTGGTTTGAGAGGTGAGATTTCATTTGTTTTCTTCAACAATAGTTCTCTTTTTGCCACCCTCCCCTGAAGTGTAGATTTGTTAAGCACCTGGGCTATTGTTGTCCTATGGACAGTTTCTCCCATCTATGCCATGGAAGACTGTAACTCCATCAGAGTTACAGTGGCCTCCTAAACAAGTGCCCTTCTCGCATAGATGCTTAATTTTGGAGGATGGCCTGTTCTGGGCAAATTCACAGTTGTGCATTATTCTTACCATTTCTTTATGATGGATTTAATTGTGCTCCAGGGGCAAGGTATTTGAAATTCAAAATATTTGAAATCTTATATCCTTCCCCTATTTAGTGCTTTTGAATACATTTTTCTTGGATTTGCTTTGAATGTTCTTTGGCATTCATGATGAAGCTCTTGTTTGGAAATGCACTAACCAACTGTTGGACCTCTAACAGACAGATGTATTTAATTTGAAATCATTTGAAAATGTGACTTCTGAAGACAATAGATTGCACAAGTTTATTTAATTTTATTCTAAAATTATTTTTTATACTAAAAAGCTTTAGAATAGTTTTTTTAAAATCTGACATTATAGAGTATTTTGTGTTGATCAGTGGCAAGAAATCCCAATTAAATCAATTTTGATTCCATGAAGCAAGACAATAAAATGTGACTTTACTTTGTGTTTTTATGGCAGCAAAGACAATATACAATACTGTGCAAAAGTCTTAGGCCAACCAAGAACATTATGTTTAAAGCTATTTATCTTGGTAGTAAGTGTTTATGTGCTTGGAAAAACACTATATAACATTAGAATAAATACAAATAAACATTAATACAATAAAAAGTAACAAGAATTTGTGTTTTCCAAAAAGGTATTGATATCTTGTGAGATGGCTAGAAGAACACAGGTTTGGTTCCTGAACCTCTCCTCAAGTGGTTCCTGAACCACTCCAGCCATTCCATGTATTTTGTTTAGTTTGACTGAAAAAAAGACCATAAAGCATGGAGCGACAACCAGTGGCAAAAAATCTTATGGAGAGATGAGTCCACATTGACATTTGACATTTTTGGTTCACATTTTTGGTTCACAAAGACACCAGTGTGTCAGAAGAGTTGGCAAGAAGTACATTGATGCCTTCTGTGAAGCACGGTGGTCGCTCTGTCATGGTTCGGGGGTGCATTTCAGCCAACGGTGTAGGGGATCTGGTCAAAATTGATGGAATTATGAATGCTGAGAAATATCAATAGATCTTGATTCATCATGCTCTACCTTTGGGAAAATGACTGATTCACAAAAACGTTATCTTTCAGCATGATAATGACCCGAAACACACTGCAAACACGATAAATACCTATTTGGAGTGGAAGTTTCCAGAAGGAACACTCACAGTATTATATTGGCTACCTCAGAGCCCCGACCTCAATATAATTGAAGATGTGCGGGATCACTAGGACAGGGAAAAGAACAAAAAGCAGCCAAAAGTCAAAAGAAGAATTATGGCAAATCCTGCAAGAAGCTTGAAAGAATTTACCACAGGACTATTTGAAAAAATTACACGACAGCCTACCAAAGTGAATTGCTAAGGGAGGCCACACAAAATACAGTTGTTTGAGTTGACAAAACAAAACAAGTGTGTCACTCTTCATTATATGAATGTTTCTTTGTGTTTACTTCAATGTTATATAGCAAACTCCACGTGGGCGTTAAGATGTTTTGTTTTAAGTAATGGCTTTTTTTTGGGCCATCCTGCCATGCAGGTCAGTATTATGCACTGCTCTTGATATTGTTGACTGATGCAATATTATTCCATTCTCATACACTGAACTCTGTAGCTCTTTTAGAGTCATTGCTGGCCTCATAGTGGCTTCCCTCACAAGTCTCCTCTTTGTTTGTTCACTGAGTTTGGACAGACAGCCTTTTCTAGGCAGGGTCTGGGTGGTATGATGCAGCTTCCACTTTTTGAGAGCATTAATAGAGCATTAGTGATCACTGGGATATCCAAACCCTTAGATATGTTGGTGTATCATTCTCCTAATCTATGCCTTTTGATAACCATATCCCTGGCTTCCCGAGAAAGCTCTTTAGTCTTCATTTTTGTGTATTTCCTTCAAAATCACTACCCAACCAATGATCCTCACAAAGATCACTTTTATGGCACACCGACAGAGGCCAATCAACTCATTGTGTGGCTTGTTAAGGTAATGTTTTGCACCTGCATTAACTTATAGCTGCCAGTGCACAGGGCTTGAATACTTTTGCAACCAACATTTTTCCATTGAAATTTCATTTTAAGTATCTATATACTTTTTTTAACTTAAAAAAAAATGTGTGGAGTAGGATGTATTTATAACAGATATTAGTTCTTAAATGAGAGTGTTATAAATGAAAGTAACAACATTTCTGCAAGGCACTATGTATTGTTTTCACAAGTTACTCCTTCACAGCAACAACAACAGCAACACCAAATAAATTAAGTATGTCTGACAAAATAAAGTTGAGTGCTTCTCTTAACAAGACATTTTGCAATTCGGCCATGTATACCGATAGAAAAGTGGTTTAAAAACTTGCTCTAGCACTGCTGCAAAGGCAGACATTGTGCACTGTGTTCAGATCAGCTCTGAATTTTTTTGCTGGATGTCACTGAAACTCCCGTGAGGTTGAATCTGCCTGCCTCTGGACTGACCTGAGGCAGGCCCCTCTCTGAGATGGGGGGTGAAAGCTGCCAAGAGGCACATGACCAACACAGTTGTTCAACACCTATACTGACAAATCCCATAATTCAACAGGTAAATAGGTGCGCTCTCTACATGCGTTCATGTGTGTCTATGTGTGATTGTGTGTGTGTATGCATCATTCTTTTTGGAGATGAAGGAATAGTGTATTTTGCATACTAATGTGGCAGTAATGTGTTTCTTGGTGGAGAGGAATGTGTAATATGTTGTGTCTCCCTCTGGCTGGGGACGAATGGGTTTGTGCATGTACTCGTGTGCACACGCTGAGTTTGGACAGACACGTCCAGCATGTGGGCATAAAGACATGTGCACAGCGTGATCACAGCGTGTCTCCCTCCCATTGGAGAGGAACGCGGGGTGTCACGCGTCTGTCCCGCATCTCCAGTGATGCACCCAGCCAGAGACAAGGGATCGGTTGCTGTCAGCGTGCTTGCATGCTTTCTGCATTTATTCCAAAAATGCACGTATTACGTTCAATTTATTTTCCTCCATTGTGTCAGTTTCATCATAAATATTTACTTGATAGGATTCACTTAAAGGTGTCCCAGCATCTAGTCCCTGTGTGTCAGTTTGTGTCTTTCACTCAGCATGCTATGTATACCTCTGAAATAGCCTTTCTTCTCTTCTTTTATCATTGCACACCATGGGAGGGGGTGGACTTGTTTATACATGTTCCCATGTTAGTATACAGATTGAATTCCAGGACTTGATTGTTAATTTAACAGAAGGTTTGACAATGGCAGAGTCCCTATGGAGGCACAAGAATTTCCCTGGTGTGTGGGGAAAAGAATTGACTGAATATTGGACATGGGGATTGATGTTCTTGTTCCAATCCTGTCTGAATCATCGGGTGTTCAAGTCTGTAGCTGTAGGTTTTATTTCATAGATCTTTTATCATTTATCTCCAGTGGGATAGAAAAAGCCTATACTCTTGATCAAGGTTACCACTGTCACGATCAGATCTAACAATAAGAATCTCACAAGATTAATTCTTTCTTGATTCCCTTTCTGCTTCCGTTGTCTAATTCCCAATGAGTGCCAGGTTCGAGGACACGCTGTCATCACATATGATATTCTTTGAGGCTGGGCTGCTTAGCACCACACTCAAAGTTCCAAATACGTCCAGAAAAAAAATCGAAAATGTTCAATGGAGAAAATTTGGGAATGAAAGCCTTGGCACGTTCAAGAGTGTAAAGTGGATTTGTGGAATGCCATCATCCCTTGTGATTGATCTCATTCCACAGCCCCATTGTTGAAGATACACACTTGCATTCTATTTTTGAACTGAAACAGATGTTTCACCACAGACTGACTTCTTAGCCTACTGATAACCCCCAACCAGCTAAGTCACGCTGAAAGTGCTTCCTAGTTGTCAGAAATACTCAGCAATCACAACAGCTCATATATCCTCAGTAGGCATTATTAAATTTTGGTTTTGTTTGAAACAAAAAAGATAGTGGTGTCCCTAGGGGTTGGGCGACACGCACGGACCTTGCAGAGGGCGTAGGCAGGTTAAAGAACCCAGGAGGCAGTATATAAACAAAACAATAATTTATTAACCTAATACTCTTGACAAAAACACACAAAACAAAGGGCGGGGTATTCGGGGGAATCCAAAATACATAAAGTCCACAATCCTTAGCTCGTTGTCGTTGTCCGTAATCCAATTCCAAAGTCCAGTTCTGTTCCACAATCCAGTCCGTAGTCAATACACAAAGCAGGGTCCTCAAACAATCCAGGTCACAACACAGTACACAATCCAGAAACACTTCTAAACTCTCTCCAAATCCCAGCTAGTCAATTGACTTCACAGTTCTCACTCTCCAAATCCCAACACTTTCCTACTCCTTTCAACATGTGTGACGAACGAGTCCTTTAAATAGGCCTCCAAATGGCCTTCAGCTGTTCATTAGTCCCAATGCCTTGACTCCGTTCAGGTGTTGGACTGCAGCCTGCTGGGAAATGCAGTCTTTCTGGCTTCCCTGTATTGAAGGACCCGGCAGCCATTTCCTTGTGCAGCCCCTGGGCTGCCACAATATATATAGAGAACTGTAGTCCTGATGGCTCTAGTGGCTCACAAGTTAAAGGCAGCCATTTACTCATGCGGCCCCTTGTAATGCCACTATATATATATATATATATATATCAGATTTGAGACTGAATAACCTACATTTCAGTAACTCTTAAGTCTACAACATGGATTGTGCTACAGCATAGTGAAACATTGAACAGACATTTGCGTACGGAGGGTGAAAATACAAAAAAACACCAGGGAGAAGGTGCTTTCTGAATAAGAATGTACAACTGGAAACTACTGTGTTATGCTATTTAATATGTGATTGGAATATTTTTATATTAGTTTAGTTTAGTAGTTATAATATTAGTTTAGTGTATCCAAGGATTCAACAATAATGATATATGAATGTGATAAACAAAAATCAATAGGCAAACGAGGACAAAATCACACTATGTGTGTAATAATTGAGTCAATTAATTAAGCATTGATTCTATTGAGGAATAAATCTGTGCAGTGCTGTAAATGGCATGAACAGTGGGACTTGAATGAAAAATCATTGAAACATTGCACATGGCCTGAGAGAGCTCACAGAGTGTGAAATTCAGGGTGAAATTCAATCGAGTGTAAAAGCAGCACATGATGTATAGTACAAACTGAACCCTTTCAAAAATTGTCTTCATTCTTACCCTTCCAACTACATTCAGTGAAAACCATCTCATAGCATGGGTGTAACCACATATTAAATATTGGGTGGGGGGGACTTAATGAAAGGGAATGTTTTATATCTACAAATTATTGGGGGAAAGATATGACTGTTGTGAGGGGCATGTCCCCCCTGTCCCCCCCACTTGTTACGCCTATGTCTCATAGTCTCAATTAGCACAAAATATAATAGCAACAATAATCAAAGGAAACAGGTTTTACTCTGACAGTTGACTACTAAATATACTTTCATTCACTTTGCAAGCAAGTGTCAACCATCGTCCCAGTGATTGGTCTGCATTAGCATGTGTCAGTTCTGTGCAGCATTACTTGCCATCTACCAGCAGGTGTCAGTAGTGTGCAGTGTTACTGATCCACAACTGGAGTTGAGGCAAGTTTTCTATTTTTATCTCTATGAAGTGATAGGAGAGTTAAGGCTTGTAAGTTAAGTTAAGTTAAGTTAAGTACTTGAGGCTGTGTAACACCGTTGACCACCAGATCCTGCTCTCATCTCTCGCCGAAATGGGAATCTCTGGATCTGCACTGACATGGTTCAAATCATACCTGGCTGACCAGGCCTACCAGGTGCCCTGGAGAGGATCCCTCTCCTCTCCCCACACCCTCTCCACTGGAGTCCCACAGGGCTTGGGGCTAGGCCCCCTCCTATTCTCCCTGTATACCAAGTCACTTGGTTCAGTTATCTCTGCTCATGGTTTTTCATACCACTGCTATGCTGATGACACTCAACACTTTCTCTCCTTCTGAGACCCAGGTCCTGGTGTATATCTGCATGCCTGGCAGACATCATTGCTTGGATGTCCACCCACCACCTGAAACCGAACCTGGGGAACACAGAGCTGCTTTTCCTCCCAGTGAAGAGCTCCCCAATGGTTGATGCTTCAATCACCATGGAAGGCTACATTGTGTGTCTATCCCTGTCTGCCAGGAGCCTTGGAGTGACTCTGGATAACCAGCTGTGCTTCTCGGGCCACATCACAGCGATTTACATTTTACATTTTAAGCATTTAGCAGACGCTCTTATCCAGAGCGACTTACAAGTGTCACGGTTGTTCCCCTGAACCACCACCACGGTGTTGCGCCATCTTGAGAGGTGTGTCCAGCTGGTTTCGTTTAGTAATCACCTCCCTATAAATTCTCGCACCTGGTTTTGTTCTATGCGAAATCGTAAGCCTTCATTACGATTTAGCCGGTAAGGTGGTAGCGTCTTTTTAAAGATACTACTGAAAGCACTTACTTTAGGAATCAAGAAATCTCATTTAGTAAATGTAGGACTTATTTTATGTTACCTGATTTAGGAAACTTACTCGCTCCCCTGAGTTAGTTTGGTTTCCGGTTAGGCAGTCTGTGGACTGTGTTTCGGTTTTCATTTCTTTCATTGGTTATTTGGCTCTTCTAGCCGTTTATCATTTCATTCAGACACCCGGTGTCGGTGGATCAGTTATTCGTTTTGTTTGTGTCTTTGTGGCACTTAATCACCCATTGGGTGATATTTTCTGTTTCCCCCTTTTTTATTATTTATCCTATTCTCTGTTATTCAGAGTTTGTGGTTAGGCTGTAGGCTTACAGCTTAACTTATCGATACCTCCGGGTTCTGCGATTGACTCCAATCACTTAACCCTCCCTCACAGTACGATTTCGCCATGAAAACGGCGTCAGCGAATCCCAGCGGTATCGAGCAAAGTAGTGAACTGGAGAGTCAGAAAGCGACCATTGATTATTTATTACATCAACAAAGAGTCATGCAGGATATTCAGACTGGTATGGTCTCTTCCTACAAAGTTTGGAGGGCATGATTAATGCAATGGTTGACAGCCGTTCCCAATCAGCGGCGGGATTCTTCGGCCAGAATCCGGTCGTAAACCTCGATTGGGCACACCGGTTGTGGATGTATCACGGGAGGCAAAAATTCAGCTTCCTCCCGTTTTAGCGGCGAGTCCGGTAAATGTCGGGGTTTTTAGCAGCACAGTGCCAAATTGTATTTCGGACTCAGCCTTCTAGATATAGCTCAGAGGAGTCGCGAGTGGCACTCGTGTTGTCATTGTTATCGGGAGCAGCTCTCGATTGGGCAGTGCCTCTTATACGCTCGCAAGCACCGGTATTGGCAGACTCTCTGGAGTTAATGAACAGAATGGAGCTAGTTTTGACCACGAGCTTCACGACAGCGAGTCTGCTACTAAGTTGACGCGCATGCGCCAGGGTAACCAAAGCGTAGCGGAATTTTCTATTTCGTTCCGAACTCGCGGGAGTTACAGGTTGGCCTGAGAGTCCTCTCATGACGCTTTTTACTAACGCTCTATCCGATCCGGTGAAAGACGCTCTGCAACGATTGTCGCTCCCGATTCATTAGATGAACTAATTACCACTGCTATTCGGATCGATAATCGTATTAGGGAACGTCAGCGTGAGAGGAGGGACAGAGAGAACCTGGTACCTACGAAGGGTTCTTACCTCTGTTTCCTAAGCGCTGGGCAAAGCAGACGAACCCATGGAAGTAGACAGTGCTAGTTTTCGGGCCCCGGCCAGAGGGGATGCAGACTTTTGTCGGTACTGTCGACTGACGGGTCACGTTATTAAAAGTTGTTCCAAACTTAAGGGAAAACGAATAGTCTCATTATCGGGCGGAAGCCGGTAGTGAGACATCAGTCCTCTTTCTTCCGAACCTTCATTCCTGTTGAACTATCCTGGGGAGACAAAACATTAAAATAAACGCATTTCTTGATTCAGGAGCTGTTGATTGTTTTGTGGACTCCGGTGGGCTAAAATAATTCACTTACCTGTTCGGGTTCTTTCACAATCTTGTGGTGTTACCGCTCTTGATGGCCGTCCGCTGGGTTCGGTCGCATTAAGGAATCCACGGAGACTGTAAACATGCGGATCGCTTACGGCGAGCACACAGAACAAATAAAGTTTTTTGGTCGAGTCGCCTCGCACCCATTAGTTCTCGGACACTCCTGGTTGATTAAACATAAACCACAGGTCAACTGGGGCAGTCATAAAAACCCTATTGTTCAATGGGGAATCAATGTTTCTTCTTACCGTCTATTCAGTCATCGCCCGGGGTCGGTCGGTCTAAAAATCCCGAGACTGATTCGGAGACCGACGAATCAGAGCTCTCTTCACCCAAACATACTCACTCATCCGTACACTCCAATGAGACGGAGAAAGAACTTGAATGGGATCCTCAGTGTGATTGGGGAGTCCCACTGGAGGAGTCCACGGCCGAGGAGATTAGTGACCTGGAATCCTTATCTTTTGATTCTTTAGAGGCAGACATGCCGTCTTACGGACGATGAGCCCAATTTGTCACGAGTTCCTAAAAGATCGGTTAGCTACTCCAGTTCCGATTCCCATAAAAATTCGACCTGACACCATTGAGCACGAGTTTCCAAAGATCAGAGGGAATGGAACTCATGAGTGCGGAATGTTACTCGCTACCTCCCGGCATTCCAAAGACTTATTCAGATCTTAGCGAGGTGTTTAGTAAGCAAAGGGCTACTAAGCTACCTCCGCACCGGCCTTATGATTGCGCTATTGAGCTTCACCCAGGCACAGTTCCCCACGTGATCCCTATATTCACTATCTGTACCTGAGAGTGCGGCTATGAAGAGATACATTTCGGAATCTCTAACTAATGGTTTTATCAGGCCATCCACGTCTCCTGCTGGGGCGGGTTCTTTTTGTCGGGAAAAAGGATGGGGATTACGACCGTGTATCGATTACAGAGGGTTAAATAATATTACCATAAAGAATCGTTATCCTCTTCCACTTATGAACTCCGCTTGAACGCCTCCAAGGAGCGTCTATTTTTTCCAAGTTGGACCTTCGCAACGCATATAATTTGGTTCGCATCCGTCCAGGGTGATGAGTGAAAACAGCATTTAATACGCACAATGGTCATTACGAATACCTGGTTATGCCATTCGGCCTCACGTGCGCCGGCTGTCTTCCAGGCGCGTACTCAGAGAGATGTTGGAGAAATCGATCTTGACGACATTTTGATTTTCTCAGAGAGATGTTGCTTGTTAGAAAATTATTTGTTAAAGCAGAGAAATGTTGTTTCGTTTATCTTGAGGATTCATTTTGATTTAAAGTGACTCGGTCACAATGCTCCGGTCTCTGTAAAACAGGTGCAGCGTTTTTTGAAACAGACGGTTTATCCAGACAGGTATTAAAAAAGACTGTTTCTTCTTGTTCCAATGGTCCCCTAAGCCCCTTCGCTGAACTAAAAGAAGATTCTGTTAAAGCTCCCAGAGTAAATGTGTGTTTCTGTCCCAGCGGTCGGCCTTCAGTTTTTTCTTTCTGCCGAGAGGAATTCATTGGAGATCGCAGAAAATGGGCTGGAGGATCCAAATGGACCCCTTCACTGTCTGGAATAAAGTGACATCCAGGGGCTCAACGTCGATTGGCCTGCTCATTATTCTTTACTAGGTTTAATTTTATTTTGACCTACCGTCCGGAAAAAACATTAAACCGTTTGTGGCGATGGGTCAGCCTGTACACCCATTATCCCAGGAGCACAAATTCTATCCCGGTCTCATGGGAGAAGGGCTGCACAGCTGGCAGCCGGGTCCTGGGCTACTTGTTCCGTCAGGAGCACGCGCCCAAGTTTACCCCTCTCGGCTCACGGGGTCACCCGGGCATACATCGTCCCTGGGCAGCCATGGAGAAGGATGTGCCTTGGCACTTTGTGCTCACCAAGGGCTCCAGCTGGCACCAACCGTTCGAACGGTCCATATTGCCTTGGACGGTCATTCTGGTAGTGGTGGACAGGTTTTCGAAGGCAGCCCACTTCATTCCGCTTCCTAAACTGCCATCCGCACTCGAGACAGCTCGCCTGATGGTGGACCATGTCTTTCGCCTTCATGGGTTGCCGCAGGACGTGGTGTCCGATCGGGGGCCTCAGTTTGCGGCCAGATTCTGGCGGGCCTTTTGTTCCCTTTTAGGGGCGTCGGTCAGTCTGTCTTCGGGTTTTCACCCTCAGACCAATGGACAGACTGAACGCACGAATCAGACTATGGAGAACACTCTCCGGTGTCTGGCCTCCTCCAATCCCACATCGTGGAGTCGGCATCTTGCCTGGGTGGAGTACGCCCATAACACCCTGCGTAATGCCTCTTCTGGTCTCTCTCCGTTCGAGGCTCAATTTGGGTTTCAACCTCCTCTGTTTCCTGAGCTGGAGGGTGACGCAGGGGTGCCCTCCACAGCGGCCTTTGTGCGACGTTGTCGGGCCACCTGGCGGAGGGTTCGGGCGGCACTGTTGCGTGCCGTGGATCGCCAGAGGGAGTTTGCTAACCGTCGTCGACGGGCTGCTCCATCGTATCGGGTGGGGCAACGGGTGTGGCTTTCTACTCGGGATCTGCCGTTACGGGTAGAGTCCCGGAAACTCGCGCGCGCTTTATTGGACCTTTCAAAATCATCCATAAAATTAACCCGGTCACCGTTCGTTTACAGCTCCCACAATCCATGCGGATACATCCCACGTTTCACGTGTCCCGCATAAAACCACTACTTATTAGCGCCTTAGCGCCTCCCGGTACCGCCGCCGCCTCGTATCATTGGAGGGGTCCTGCTTACACGGTACGGAGGGCATTGTGGCCTCGCGGCCAGTAGGCAGGGGAACTCAGTTCCTTGTGGACTGGGAGGGTTACGGTCCTGAGGAGCGCAGTTGGGTCCTCGTCCGGCACATCTTGGATCCATCTTTGATCCAAGATTTTCACCGGCGTGGTTCTGAAGGGTCGTCAGGAGTCGTCCCTTAAGGGGGGGGTCCTGTCACGGTTGTTCCCCTGAACCACCACCAGATGGCGGTGTTGCGCCATCTTGAGAGGTGTGTCCAGCTGGTTTCGTTTAGTAATCACCTCCCTATAAATTCTCGCACCTGGTTTCGTTCTGTGCGAAATCGTAAGCCTTCATTACGATTTAGCCGGTAAGGTGGTAGCGTCTTTTTAAAGATACTACTGAAAGCACTTACTTTAGGAATCAAGAAATCTCATTTAGTAAATGTAGGACTTCTTTTATGTTACCTGATTTAGGAAACTTACTCGCTCCCCCTGAGTTAGTTTGGTTTCCGGTTAGGCAGTCTGTGGACTGTGTTTCGGGTTTCATTTCTTTCATTGGTTATTTGGCTCTTCTAGCCGTTTATCATTTCATTCAGACACCCGGTGTCGGTGGATCAGTTATTCGTTTTGTTTGTGTCTTTGTGGCACTTAATCACCCGTTGGGTGATATTTTCTGTTTCCCCCTTTTTGTTATTATTTATCCTATTCTCTGTTATTCAGAGTTTGTGGTTAGGCTGTAGGCTTACAGCTTAACTTATCGATACCTCCGGGGTTCTGCGATTAGTTAGGCTGTAGGCTTACAGCTTAACTTATCGATACCTCCGGGGTTCTGCGATTGACTCCAATCACTTAACCCTCCCTCACAACAAGATGTGCATCAATACAAGGTAAGAACGATCATAGTTAGTGCACAAGGTCAGTGCAGTAGTACAGCAATAGACATCATTACAGGCATCTGCGTATCATACCTGTAACACTGGGAAAGAAAAGGATAGTGTTTTTTTTTAGTTTTTTTCGTGTAGAACAAGTAAACAGTGGTGACGACAGATTGACTAGTTGGACAGTGTTCAGTGGTAGTGGAGTCTGAATAGGGGGGTTTTGAGTCTCTTGCGGAAGATTTCCCTCCACAACATCCGGAGAATCCGACCGTTCCTCACCCAAGACGTCACACAACTCCTGGTCCAGGCCCAGGTGTTCTCACGCCTGGACTACTGCAATTCATTGCTGGCAGGTCTACCAGTATGTGGCATAAAGCCACTGCAATCCAGGATGGTCCAGAATGCTGCCGCACAGCTAGTGTTCAACCAACCCAAGTTCACGCATGTCACCCCACTACTCACCTCTCTGCACTGGCTCCCTATCACAGCACACATCAAATGTAAATCACTGGTGCTGGCTTACCAAGCCGCTAGAGGAACTGGCAAACTGACTGTCCCTTCCTCTGGGCCCCAGGCACCCACTCCTCACAGTCTCGCCTCTTCTCTGTCCTGACCCCTCAGTGGTGGAACAATCTTCCGCACTCGGTCAGGGCCACAGAATCACTGGCCATCTTCCACAAAAGAATAAAAACCCATCTCTTCAGACTCCACTACCATTGAAATCTACATTTAACTAATTGTCATCACCACTGCTTACATGTAATATGTATCCATGTTTAAAACTGTCCAAAAAATTAAATCTACTAACCTTTTCTTTCCTGGTGTTACAGGTATGGTATGCAGCTGCCAATAATGATGTCTATTGCTATATTACTGCACTGATCACTTGCGCGAACAATAATTGATCATACCATGTATTAATGCACATCTTGTAAGTCGCTCTGGATAAGAGCGTCTGCTAAATGCTTAAAATGTAATGTAAATGTAACGTGCATGGTGTAGTACCTTGTGCTACAATGTGGCGTACTATGTGTAATTCAAGACTATTAATTTCATTTAAAAAATGCTTGAGTGGGGGGTGGTGAATAACGTAGTGGTCTAACACACCATCATGAAGCACGTAAGGACGTGGGTGGGCAAATTCCATCGCTTCACTTTGTGAAGGAAGCGGAGTTCGCTGCCCTCTGACAATTAGCTTGCCTCATAGAGACGAACGGCGGACCCGTGTGGGGAGGGTAAATCGAAACAAATAGAGGGTATAATTGGCTACTAAATTGGCCGAAAAACTGGAAAAACAAGGCATTAAAAATATATATATACAGTATATATATGATTTTTGAGTTATTTGAAGAGTACTTGACAGCAAATCAGACAGGGAAAAATCTTGTTGTTTATATTAGATAGAAAACCACATGGTGAGCCCCACCAACGCGGATAGCTAGTATTGGATAACTATAGCTAACCAGCATAGCACTACATATTTTTTGCAATTATTGTCATAGAAATGTTTGTACAGGCCGAAGTATCCTGGATCACCAAGACACTTCTGCCCCTTAGTGGATAGGAGTATTTCCCTCCATACACACGGCAGATGGCTACGTATGTGTGCAAGTTAATATATGAAGAAGACTGCTAGTATATCAGACCCCTTAGGCTTCATGAACACTATCCACAAGTTTCCTCGTCCACGCCCCCTTTAGAATAATCGAGCGACAATAGATTTTCATCTTCTAGTGTGAATATGTTCCATTCACATGGCATGGTATGAAATGAACTGGCTACAACAAAAACTAAAGTTACTGGAGGATAAAAGATGGGAATACTCCTCATCTTTCCTGACCAGGGAAGTTAGGATTGTCATCCTACACGCATATATAGTGTCTGACTGGGAGGATAATACAGTATGTCTAAGTGGCCTGAAATTACCTATAGGCAGGGCTGGACTGGCTATATAGTCTACCGGGCAAATGCCCGGTGGACCGGTCTAGTTTTGGGCCGGTAGGGCCTCGGTAGGGCCGGTAGAATCATTTTATATATATTATACCACGGACCGGTGTTCCGAGGGGCGCAATAAATTTTTCGCGCATATAAACGAACTGGTCTCAGCTTCTTTTCGCGCAGCACCCCCGCCCGTCGACAGATTTATTCGCGCAGCACCCGGTCGACAGAAAATGAGGCGCTCGCACCGGGTGCCGGGCCGGTCTGAGCGCGAAATGGCAGGGCCGATTTTTTCTCCCAGTCCAGCCCTGCCTATAGGAAACTGTATGTATTTAATGCAGTATATGGCTGTGGATGATAATGCCTTGTGAAATTTGTGAAGTTCGGAGGCGCACTGATACCTCCACAGCAATAAAGTTGGCAGTGTATTAGCATATGAACAAAACAACTTTGCGTACCTGACAGCAAAGTTGGAGCCCAGCCAGTGCCTCTACACTCTGGGTTGTAGTGATGGAGGTTGGAGACATGGTGTCGACACAAGTGTCGGCTGCTCTTGTGTAACTGGACAAGGATGGTAATGCATTCACGCAGCGGCATTCTCTGGAAGGTATGCACTCTAGCTAGGACTTTATTTCTCGGATTACACTACCGATCACAACACCCCCATTTTCCAGTTTTTACTGAAATGTAAGCAGTTGAAATCCATTGAATAACCTGAAATGGTACAAAGGTGAGCGGTAAACTGCCAGAGGTTAAAAAAAATTAAGTTTAGGTTACCAAAAACTGAAAAAGAATGTAAATTTTCCCTTTTCATGGAACAAGTAATGGGTTAACGTGGGTTAACAGTCACTCTGTGCAAGAGTGACACCACTGTGTCAGTGACCTGACCTCGTCCCTGTAGGCCGTCTCGTCGTTGTTGACGATCAGGCCCATCACCGTTGTGTCATCCGCATACTTGAGGATGACGTTGGAGGTGTGCGTGGCCACGCAGTCGTGTGTGTACAGGGAGTAGAGGAGAGGACTCAGCACGCAACCCTGAGGGGCTCCTGTGTTGAGGGTCAGTGGGTCCGATGTGGCGCTGCCCATTCTCACCACTTGGCGACGGTCCGACAGGAAGTCCAGTATCCAGCTGCACATGGTCGGATGCAGGCCCAGATCCCTGAGCTTGGTGTTGAGCTTGGCTGGAACTATTGTGTTGAACGCTTAGCTGTAGTCCACAAACAGCATTCGAACACAGCAGTTTCTCCCCTCCAGGTGAGAGAGGGCAGTGTGGAGAGCCATGGCAATTGCATCGTCAGTGGACCTATTTGGACGATATGCAAATTGTCATGGGTCTAGTGTGACAGGTAACATGGAACAAATGAAGTCCCTCACCAACCTCTCAAAGCATTTGCTTACAATAGAGCTGAGGGCTATGGGTCTCCAGTCGTTCAGACATGTTACCTTGGAGATGAGGTGTGACATCCTGTCAGGCAAGTGAGAATTGAAGAAAAATGTATATTTCCCAAATGCCTTGTTTAATGTTCAGCACTCAGTTCAGTTTAATAAAACCCCTCACTTATCCTACATATAAAATATATTTTATTTGATCATTTGATCATTATTTCACAGGATACCAATGATCAATTAAATCACTCAATTATTTCACAGAAAGGAGAGCAGTTTGGCAGAGCAATTTGGTGGATAAACCTTCGTCAAAGTATACAACTCATGGTTCAAGATAAAATGAAAAAAACAAACTGCTATTTTGGGGTTTGGGGAAGACAGTTTGGTTTATAGATATGGTGGTTGGGCTACTTATGTGGGGAAACTGTCTCAGGCAATGTATGAAGTAGTAAAGCTAGGAGTAACCTACACTTAATGGACCTACACTACACATCTGGTGGTGTCTGAACCATCATTTCCAGCATAGTGCTTGCAGATAGAATCAAAATTGTAGTGTGCAGAACCCTATTGTTCCCTGTGCACCCCCCCATCACTGGTGCTTGCTCTGTGGTCTGTTCCTCTGTTTACCTCCCTGAGCCCAGAACAGAAAAATGGACACATTTTCCCCTGGAGAGGACCCCTCTATACATTCTATGAGCTATCCGACCAATACCCTACTGACTGTAACCCTCCTTTCAGCTGGAAATGCCATCCGAGAGCCCCAAAGCCAGGCTGTTACTCAGTGTGAGGTTGGGTATCTATAATTGGCCTAAGGATCCATATGCCTAATTGTTTAGCTCAACGAATCAACAGAAGGTCACTGTCACACATTGTGTGACACAACCCTGATTGGAACAGAACAACAGAATGCAGGGAATGGAGTTACCAGGTCTGCAGATTTTATTTTCTCTCCCACAGGGAGAGAAGGAGAGAGAGAACCAAAATTATATAAATTAATAAAATAAACTTTGGCCGTCCCCCTCACAAGTTCTGGTTAAAACAAATAAAAATAACAAACTAAACCAAAAGCACCAAAACACTAGACATTCACACACACAAACGTTTGCCACTTTTCAGTTGTTTCTTTTGCAGTCTAAGAGTTCTCTCTCACCAGCTTTTTTGCTTCCGTGTTCCAGAGAGCAGAGCAGTTTTTAAGCACATAGGTATAATTTGTTAATTCTGCAGAGCTGTGTACCCTAGCTGCCCTGCCAGTGGGCATGGCTGTTAATCACCCCGGTCTCCCCCCCACCTAGACCGACGCCTTCCACAGTCACAAAACGTGTTTCTCCTGTTTTCCGTGCTAGTGATGAAACAGGGTTATCTTTTCTCAGAAATTGAAACGCTGCAACGAATTAAAACTGGCAGCTCACATGAACCATTGAAACCCAATAGCTGCTACTTATGAATTGAAAAGATAGTAAACATTGCATCTATGCGAGATTAGGCGAACAGCACTTGGGAACGTGGGGGCTTCACAAGCAGCGCTTTAAGGCAAATGTATTTATATAACTGCTTCTGCGCACATTAAAAACATAGTGATGAAACATATCATGGGTGAAAAAAACATTTATGTAATAGTGTGAATTGTAATGTGTCAATCAGTGAAGAGTTCATGCAGAACTTCTGCTAGTTGTATGCTAGGTGTAAGAAATAGCCATCTGGTGTAAACAGTGTACATAATCATAGCAGATGTGACAGTTTAAAAAATATGGAGGTAGTATTCCTTTACTTCACCTGAAACCAGTGGCCTGATTTCTTAAGCCTGCTCTCCAACAAAGAAGATCCCTCTCAACTAATTATCTCTCATCTACAGTATGTATGTAATGTCCGTATACTGTGGAAACCCAGAACAGCCAGCTAAAGCAGCCTTGTGCACCATTGTTGCAAAGCTGAAAGAGGAGTGAAAGAGAGGGATTGGCCATGAATCACAGGGTTTCAGACTTCTTCCTCAGAACCAGAACCCTGCAGCCTCCCTTCGATCCAAACATGCCACTTCCTGTTACTGCAGGGCCCGATTTCAGGAGCAGAATGTGACAGGCCTGGCCGTTGCGTAGCTGGACTGTAATATTAACATGCATTAGGCAGCTGAGAGCTGCTGCTGTGCTTGGACTCAAAGGACATAAATCAGTCCCATTCACGGAGGTGTCAATCTCCCTGCTCCGAGAGAGCCCACTGTGACATCACTACGATGGCCATGCTTCCCGAGGGGGGGTCAGCCCATCACCAGGGATGGAGCTTCTAGTGACATCCAGGCGACAGTGTTGGCATATACACACAAGGACTGGTGGACATGACCTTAACGCTGCAGACACGCACACACACACACCCACACACGCACACTCACACACACCCACGCACATTCTCACACACGCACACACACACACACACACACATTCACGCACACCCACAGACCCTATTAAATTGGCCAATTTATTAATAAATGATAAGCTGAGAACAGCCAGTTCTGGCTCCATTGTGACCCACTTGTCCTTGCTCTCTATGTCCACATCACAAGACATTAGAACCAAGGTCCTGTCTCCTGTATCTGATGCACCCCCCACCCCCCTCCTCGGTTTAAAGGCTGCTGGGATTGATAACCCCACTCTTCTTCCTTCTTTATTTGCCTTTATTTTCTTTACTCCCTAACTCCTTCCTTGTCCATTTTTAGCCTATCTCATGGTGCCACCAGATAACCCCAACTGTTATTTTAATAATTTTGGTGCCTTTAGAGCTTTTTTCCCCCACCTACCTATTTATTTTTTCAGCAAATTGTGTGGAAAAAATGTGTGGAAGCTGTGAAAAGAATGTAAAGTGGAGGGATGCAGGAGCCGACTCAAACCTGTCCCATCTGCCTTATCTCTCCCAGGGGCTTCCTCTAGTGCTTAAAGTTTATACGCACAGTTAAGGATTGATTGCACAGGTGAGAGCATTCAGGTTATAGTTGCTCCCAGAATGAAAGTCTATTTTTTCTTTGTAAGGTATATAAACACCACTTGCTCTGCTTTAAAATATAAATGAATGAAAAGAAATGTATTTTTTATTATCACTGTGTAACACCAGTCAAAGACGTAACAGACACCCACAGTCTATTATGAGAACTTTAATGGCCCTCAGATGTGAAAACACAAGATTCCAATGCAGTTACTGGTTCTGCCTGCAGCGAGTTTCAAACAGAGGATCCCAACGTGACAAGAGACACGATTAGCCCGCTGAGCTAAAGACCTGAGTTCACAGCCAAGGGAACTAATTGCCTTTAAAAGGCGTTGGGAGTTTGCCCTTTCAGAGTTTGGAATGATGTCAGGTGGTGCCCTGTTGCTGAGGTATGGATGCAGTGGTAGTCAGTCATTTCTAAATCTCAAATAGGCACGCAGCTCTCAAATTTTTAATGAGAATCTTTTTAAAACAGTCAGTTCACCTCACACAGCAGTGGGACACTCCTGTGCATTTGACATTGCATGTTGTTAAGCTCCAAAAACTAGAGCTATGTGTTAGATCGCAAAAGATAAGTCATTTTTATTTTTATTTGTACAATTTAAGATCTCAGGAACATCATGGCAAAGGGGCGTCCTCAGTCCATTATTAGTGGTCGTGGCTCAAGGTCGTGGCTCAATAGTAACCCTATTTTGTCCACCTCCCGCAACGTTTGACTGACTCCCCATAGTCACAACGGAAATCATCCAACCCTCGTTCCAGCTGTCTTACACTTAGGGTTAGGGTTAGGTTAGAGTTACCAGCTCGTCTTTGAAACTTTAGCGGAAAATGCGCATGCACAAAATCTGGGAAAAATAGGGTTATTATCTAGCCACAACCTTTATGAGTTGAATACAAGCACTGGTGCAAAAGGGGTGATTCCCCCATCTAGCGACAAAATGCTATCACTTGTTGCACTCCTGATAACCTCTGTGTAAACAACTATCCATAAAATGTACTCAATAAAACATTTATTTCTATAAAAAAAGAGATTTTTAACCTGGTGTTTATCATAAGATTCCCTACATTACATATTTTATTTTAGGCTATCGATATTTTAGGCTATATAGTACATTCACCTTATGTAAATTGCAAAGACGTTGCTATGTTGTTAGCAACTTCACTGTCACAAATGATGTAAACTTGCCACCAATAAAGGTACACTAGTGGTGAAAATGGAGAAGTGAAATCAGCAGTCTGGCGTGTTTAACCTGAAAAACTGTAAAAATAATGCTGCCTAGATGTGCGTGCCTTTGACAACTTTTTCCCGAAACGTACAAGAGCAAAAACATGACAAATCCCAGGGAACCCACAACGTGGTTGAGCAACAGTGGGGCAGAGGTGGGCTATAGAACAGTGTGTCTGATTGTGAACCAAAAAAGCAGGCTAGCGAGATAAGCTACTGCTGCTAGCAGCAAGCCTGTTGTAGCTAACAGCCCCCATCTCAGTGTCAGAGCAGTGGTCCTTTCACACTCTAACTTCTAAATTAGACCCAGAAGCGCTGTGCGTCACAACACTCGCCAACCCTCCCGTTTCTCCCGGGAGAGTCCAGTTTTTTATGCCCATCTCCCAGACGCCCATTCATTTCTCCCATATTTTTTATCGAGTCTCAGCGGTGAGAGCGAATGCTCCATTTTCCTCACTGTTAAAAAAACACCAGGGTGGCCACGAAACTCAAGCGAATGTAAATACAGGAATTAGTACATAGTAGACTGTAAAAATATTTTTGCTTTTTAGTTATTTCAGCTAACTTTTTTGAGTCACCTCAACTTAAGTTAACGTGTGCGTGGAGGGCGTCGGTCTCGGTCACATGGGAAGTGGCATGGTTGCCTGTGTTGTATATTTTGTGGAGGCCTTTGGAGCAGGTAGACTTTCCGGGGGCAGGTTTGGCACTCTCACAGGGTGTGAGAGTGAACTGTCTCCCGGAAGGTTGCTCCAAAGCCCATAGTTGATTGAATTATTATTGAATTGGTGTCAATCAGTCAATTGATATGGAAGTCAATTGGCTGATTGGGTGTCTGTGTGAGAATGTGAGTGAGCGATTGATAGATGGGTGATTGCCTCACGAATCCCACCTGAGCCAGGCAGAAAGTGAGCCTATTTAAGAGCAGGTGGGGCGAGTGGGGAATCAGTTAGTCTTTGTCTTGCTTGTGTATTGAGAGTGAGTCTTGTGTTGTCATTGTTGTGAGTGTGAGTGTGAGTGTGAGTGTGAGTGTGAGTGTGAGTGTGAACGGTATCGTGTTGTATTGTGGAATGTTTGATGTTTGTGGAGTTTTGTGTGCGTTTGTCGAAAGTGACTGAGTACAGTGCTTCCTGTGTGTGTGGGGAAGAGTGCCGCCTCTCTCCCTCGGTGTGATCATGAAAGAGTACTCGCACTTGGGCAGTGGAGAGTGTTTCTGGGCAACAGCCCGAGAACTCTCACTGGAAGAGTGGAGAGTGTCTCAGGGCTGGTTGCCAGAAAACTCTCACTGTGGGAAGTGGCGAGTGTCTCTGTATGCATGGGTTGGAGAACTCGGGACTGCAAAGTTTGAGTGTTTCAGTATGCATGGGTGGGAAGCAATTGAAAGGTCACTGGATATGTGTGTGCCTGGGGAGGTTCCAGGAGAACTCCGGAAGAAGAGGCGCGGTGTCCTGTAAGTTATGATTATTTTAGTTATTTTAGTTTGTTGTTTTTACCCGAAAGCTTTGCGGCGAATAGGGTGAAGATTTTGTGTTTGTGTTTGTTATATGTTAACCTGCATGGGGAAGAGACAGGAAAAAATAAATAAAAATCTTGTCCGTAGACCGACAAATTCCACTCCATCTCCAGACTGCTCTGTTCCCATCCAGGGATTGTCACGTGGCGTGTGACAGTGTGTAATTATCAGATTAATTTAAAAAAATGATTTGACTCAATTAGATAGGAGGATATCCCCAGTATCGTGAGATCTCATTTAACCCCTTCCACTCCGCCCCCAACATTCCATCCCAGTGCATATACATATCATTTTATAAATTAAATTGCCTATAACTTTTCAACTATGAGGGGCACATAAATGAAATAGGTACAAAATTAAAGGGGAGAATTGAGAGATTGTAGATAGCATCCTAGTCTGAGTATAAAGTTATAGTTATTGAGTTAAGTTGTTGAGTTATTGTTAACTAAAATATAGAAATTTGGAGGAGATAGAACAAATTGCTCAAAAGCTACAAGAGTATTTGTAATAATACTCAGGTGTTTTTTGATACCCAAATTTCTATTTTTTTTTCTATTTTTCCCCTATATGCATATTGCCCAATTGTATTATCCTATGGCTGGTCCATGATCTTGCATCTATGTGATGGCATTCAAGTCCGAGTAATAGTTAGGTACACCATGTTATTGTTTACTGAAGTACAGGAAACAATAGGCATTTTTACTGAATTTATTGAAATATATACATTTTTCACAGCATATGTCAATGATTAGATGACTGAGTAGCATATAAATACCTCAGATTGTATGTATGTGATGTCCATACACCCTGGGGAAAATAATGGAGAAGACTGAACAAATTACTCCAAGGCCAAATAGGTCTTTGTAATCATAGTGTCAGGTATACTAGTATCAATACAGCTGAAGGAATGGGTGGTGTCCAGCTGAATCCCTGGTGCACACTTCACCTGTGCTGGTTGTGCACCCTTCAGTCTCATCTCATGCAATAGCCCAAAACAGAATCATTTGCATTATTATATGTATAATTACACTGTATAAGAAATACGTATAAAAAGTATATGTATGTAAATAAGATGTGCTACTGTTCTTATCTGTAAACAAAGAAGTAGTGATAAGATGATTTTTTCCCCCCATCATTGCTGCATTTAGAAGCATACAATCCAAGATCACTATTAGCTAGCAATGAAACTATATTAGCATTGAAAATACAACTAAAAACATAACACACATACTTTGGTATGTAACTAGCTAGCACAAGACAGAATAGGAGTGAATTTAAAGATGGATTTACCGCCAAATTAACGTGTTTGCTAGCAGAATTAAAGCGCTTCTGGCTTCACTTGTTTTCTGCAGATTCAGTAAACAAACCTCCATGTCTTTGTCATTGTAACCTCTGGGTGAAGTGTCCTGACAAAACTTAATAATACATATATTGAATTGGTGTGTGTTTGTATTCACACTGAAAGCTTTCCTGTATTTTACACAAACACTGAATGATTTCGCTTCACTTTATGGTCTGCAAATCGGTATATATGCAAATAAACAAAGGTCACTGAACTGATTGGTTCTAAGATAATTGTCTCCTATTTGAAATAAAAGCTGTCAATCAGTGATTATCATGTTTCTGTGTGACAAATGAAAACCACGAAGACATTAGGACAAAGCTACGCAAATTTTTTTAAACTTCCGGTTGCGGTTTTTAGCAACTTTTAGTTTGAATTGACGTGAACAAGTTTGTCTTTTACAATCTACCAGTGTTTTGGCTACTTTCTAAGTATTTAGTGTATTAGGAGTGAAATTACATTAGTTTTTTGCAAACTAACAGCAGTTCGCGTTTGTATGTAAAATAGTCAATTATGTAAAATAGTCAAAACCATTGGCCTTGGCTCAGCCTTTACTTTTGGGCATGGCAGAGTGGACACCAAAGTTGAATAGTGGGGGCATAAAAAGGGCTGTTTGGTTCAGATTCTTCCAAAAGCACCAAATTTGGCTCAGATGTTATCCATTACATACTTTATCCATTTTTGCTGGGTGCCAAGACGGGCGCCCCACGGGGCGGCCATATTGGCAAAATCGAATATGGCCGCCACCAAAAAAAAAAAAAAGGGCTAGAATCATAAATGATACCACTTTTTAGGGGTTTTCGGGGTCGGGTAATCTGATTCTGATGTTATTTCAATGATTTGAGGTCAAGTTTACCCCTCAAAGTTACAATAAAGGTCATTTTTCCAAATATTCCCTCATCTGAAGGCTCACATGATATCACATTCAAAAATCATATTTACTGCCAGATACAGAGGAGGCAAGAGATGATCTGTGTCTACTGACAACGGTTACAACTTTTCTTGTTAAGGTAAGGGTTTCCTCTATTGCCTGCACTGCACAGCACACATATTTTGTCATTTTGTCCATGCCAACACGTTTTGTACTTTGTAGATATCATGCCACCTCCAGCAAAAAAGATAAGGAACTTTTTCACCTCCCAGACTACTAGCGTACGTAATAGTAAACTAACTAGCCAGTAGCCATGTTGATTTAAAATGAAAACCTGCTAACTACCTAACGCGTCGTCACCAGACTTTCCACTGTGGAAAATTGTTAGCTATGCGTTAACTAGCAAGCTGCTAGTTAGCTAGTGTTTACTAGCATCCACATGGACCATCCGCCGATTAGCTCAGAAGCGTGTTAGCTAGCATTAACTTATCCCCAGTTCAAGTTCTGGTCAACCATAATCGAGCTGGAGCTGCTGATGTGAGTCTATCCTCCTTATGGCTGCTGGTCCCTGCAGGAGGGGGACTTCCCACTATATGTGCAAGAACATGTGGACCTGTACGAACTCAGAAAGAAAGTAGCATCCAGGAGGATGAAGCTTGCCATGTCCCAGTCAGAGGCTGGTCCTGTGGGACAAACACGGGCACGTGATGACATGGTCAAGATAGCTGATAAACATCCTCAACTACATGCTGAATTCATGAAAGCTAGGCATTAACTTTTGTTCAAGTTCTGGTCAGAAATCAGCTGGAGCTGCTGAAAGTTCAGCCTCATGGCCATGTGAGGACCAACAAACCCATGAACAGTCCAAAACAAAAGCCTGAATTCCAGGCGCATGGCGGAAAGTTCAGCCTTGGACTCCCATGAAAATCCAACAAAGCCCTTACACTGTTTATGCTGACTGGACCTGATTGCACATGAATAGTTGAGGAGTTTGAGGCCATCAATGACACACCGTCATCCACCGCTCATCACGAGGAAGGACACAGCCTGCAAGTAAAGTTTCGAAAGGATGTTTAGTTTAGTTTAGTTTATTAGCACAAAAATATATATATAATACAACAAAGTTTTATACAGAAACAAATAAACATAACAAATTTGTGCAGGAGAGGTAAGAAACCCCAAAGGGCTTATAATAAAACCTCCCCTCTAGGATTTACTATTTATCCTGTTCTTTAACATAAAATGAAATTAAAAACAAGTAAAAAAACTATCGTTCATCAAGGTGGTAGAGCAGCTGGGCAACCCTTTCCTTCCTACAAGTCAGGAGCTTGTAGTACTCGATACATGATTCTAGCCCTTTTTGTTTCTTTTGTTGGCAGCCATATTGGATTTTGCCAATATGGCCGCCCCGTGGGGCGCCCGTCTTGGCGCCCGTCAAAAATGGATAAAGTATGTAATGGACAGCATCTGGGCCAAATTTGATGCTTTTGGAAGAACCTGATCCAAAATATCCCTACTGCCCCCCACTAGAAGGGGTTTTAAGACGGATGATGAGAGAAGACGAAGAAGATGGTTACTGCATTGCACAAATTCTTGCTAGTGAATATCAAAGTTTATCTTCACCGTCCACTGGCATCTTAGCAGTTGGTGAGTAAATAATTATAATGATGTCTGACATGGCTGTGAAATGTGAATAATGTGACTGTCGGCAGTTAAATTACGTTTTTAGGCTTACTGAGCGCATTGAACGCATGTCGGAGTTGATCGCTAATTTAGCTAACATTGACATTAACGTTAGATCATTTGCAAGCTGTATGCAACGGCTGAAAACATCATTTACATGTACATTATCAACCTAATGTTACATCTTCATCATTGATTTGACTTATATTAATGTTTTACCAAAACGACCTCGGTCTATGATTGCATGTTGGCAAGCTAATGTTTAAGTCCAAGTTCAACTGTAACGCTAGCCAGCTCCATTTTAAATTTACCATGCCATGAAATTAGCTACTGTTCATTTAATTTAGCAAAGTAAGGAGACATAACATCATTATATCTTAGGTCACCGTGTGTGCAGAGTAGTAATGGGTCATTCGCGAGTGAATGGCTCTTTTTGAACGGCTCTCTTTGGTGAACGTAGGGAACCAATTCTTTTCGGTGAACGGTCCAGTTAGTGCAGGATTTTTTTCCCGTTAGCTAACGTTATGCGACCAGACAGGCAGTGGCGGTAGTGCAGCTGTAATACATTAATGCACAAGCACAACTCTTTTAAGTTCTTCAGTGGTTGAGTGAAAGAAGCAAAAGCCAATAAAACTAATGTTTTGCTACTCATCTCACCTCATATGTGCCTAAATTTGAACCAGTCGCTTAAGTAAAATGCCATTAATCTACATACAGGAAACAGGAAGTTCATGTGGTGATCAATGTGTTAACATTACTACAAAGTGCTCAAAGTTAATTCTCTACAATCTCACCTTGTTTCGCCTTCAAAAGCATTGCCTGTAGGTTTGATTGTTTCATTACATATTCCTGTATAAATGTTGGCTATATTTTATGTATTTAGTGTGTAAATCATTTGTATTAGCCAGTTTTACATTTACTAGTGCAATGCTAACTCGTTCCCCATAGAAAGCCTATATAATTTAGCCTAGCACGTTTGCTAACTCATAGCTGTTAGCAATAGGCTACTTACTAGCAGCTCTTCGGTTGATCTGTGTTTTATAAAAGTGTTTAAAGCTTACTTTAATACTTACCTAGAGTGGGTACAGTAGCGTGTATTTGTGAATTAGCAATACAGTGTGTATTTTGAAGCTAAAAGAAACACAAGCATATGTGAATGCAGTGTGTATTTCTTTCTTTCTCTTTACCCTCCTCAGTTTTACTCCAACCCAATACATCCAATTGTATTGTTTCTTTGACATCATGCAAGTGTGGCATTATTAAACACCGGAGCTTGGACGCTACATCCTGACTCCCATCTTGTTATTGAAAGGAGTTTGGCTGGCTGTCTAACTGCGTACAGGCACACACGTAGGGAGGACAGTACAGTATTCAATTAAACTGTGGGTAATTACTAATTAATATAATACATTAAGCATAGGCCTATACATCACACAAAATAAAGCAATAGAACTGACACCGACACCGTATTGGACGTAAGTGCAAAGTCAAACCACATTTCTTCGAAAAACCGGAAGTATAATTGAACGAAGAGCCAAATGAGGGTGCGGTCACAGGAGCACATTTTACAATTGTGTGTGTGTTTTTAAATGTTAACGTATTCAAATCATGGATAAACTAGGTTAGACAATGTGGAATGTAATTGCAGTTTAAGGATAAGCAATGTAATAGTACAATAACACAAAATATTTATCTCTTCCAAGACAGTGATGAATTACGCAGCCAATTTTTTTAAATTGTGGAGTGGACTTGCAAATTCTGCACATTTTCGTTTTATAACCAACGCATCATAACTCGACATTACAGACTTGACCACAGACATTACAGGTCTTGCCCTTTGCCTTGCATCTATAATGATTGTATATGTAATTTCCGGAGACAACTTGATCTAAATAATAATTTGTTCAGGCAGCATGGAGAACCAACTCATGGAAGTACTGTGTGATTTGTGAGTTCTTGGAACCCTGCTGCCTTCAACAGTACTTCACTCATTTGCGAGGTCATCTAAAAAACAAGGAACTTGTTCAATCCCCTTATCAGCAATGTTTATTCAAGTCTAGTGTGTATTCAACATTTACTGCTCATCAAAGTAGGTATCACTGCTCCTGTGACTTCAAGGACTTTCGAGCAGGGTTGATTTTTGGTAACAGAGCACTAACATTGAATAATGAAGTAGATGGCTGAATTAGATAGACCTATTTTGCCTATTGATTGTATTCAGCGTAAAATGACTTGCATCCCTATTTCTGTGAATGCAGACACTGTTACATGTTTCCAAGTCAGCCACACAAAAGATAATTGATGTGTTTTATGAAGTCAGTGTCCTGTCTGGAGAACTCAGCAAAAAGCAAAGTCCATAAAAGAAGTGCTAACACAACACAATGTAAATGCTGATACCTCTATCTTAACTCTGATAGTAGAAACATTAGACAAAATAGTCCCTCTTAATTCCATGTCAAAGAGTGGTCCTTTGGGCACTGACCACAAGAGGTCTTTGTTTTTCAGAGATGGGCTGAAGTAAATTTTCCTCATGGGCAAACAACCAGCTCCCTTAAAGAGGAGAGGAATTTTTTGGTAATTGAAATGAAAAAAAAGAATCGGAACATGAACATCATCGATGTCACCATGGCAAACACATACACCTTGCGAAGAAAAGAAATAATCGAAAATGATCCCCTTGTGAGTGATTTAATCCAGATGGCCGCTGCTGTTTACGGAAAGACAGGTAAAGGGGGCGAAACAACTTGAGCACGAGATCTACTTTGTGCCTTTAATGATCCGCCGAAAGTACATTTGTTGATTGCAACAATCATTCAAGTGTGTGAGTGTGCTGTCGCGAGTGTCACTTGAGTGATTGATGCAATCAACAAATGTCATTTTGCTAAGACAGTTCAACAGACATTATGAACTGCACAATATCTAATTGCGATGCTCTTTGATTGATCATTTGAGTGGATCATTAAAGGGGCAAAGTAGATCTCGAGTGCTAGTAGTTTGAACCTGCCCCAAAGTGTGATTAATTTTTTTACATTTTTATTTACTTTAAAGTGTTTTAAATATTCAATCCACTAAATGAAAACACAATGTTATTGACAACTTTGGTCATTCTGTATTGTTTTATTACACTCTAGTGTTCCAAAACATGTTATATTTCCTAATTTCATTGGCAGATTTCTTTACCTAGAGCCCCTACTACTGCTGATTTTGTCTTTAAATGTGCATTCAAAGAAACCGTTAACATGATTGTTAGAAGGGACCATTCAGAGTAATCCCATTCAAAATATTGTGTTTTCGTCTTTTGTTGTGCCTTAGATCACAGAAGAATTCACCCATCTAGTTTCTGCTGACCTCATCAGATCATTCTACGGTGCTTTGGACGAGCATGTGCCCAGGTTTCTGGAGCTCTACAGGAAAAATGACCCTGGAATTGCAAAACTCCATGGACTCTTACAGTGCCTTGATGCAGATGTAAGTATTACATATTGAAATCTTTATTCAAACAAATATTAGTTTGGTTTTGTGAGAAGGTGTATGTTGTATTTTCTGGGGCCAGAAGATTGGACTTAATGGGAGGTCCAATTTGCGATCATCCGTTCACTGTGTGTGTGTGTCTGTGCGTGCGTGCGTGCGTGCGTGTGCGCATTTTTGGACTCCAACCAGAACAGAAGAACTGCTGTTCTGCTTGGCTTACCTCACTTCCTCAGGGAGAATTCCTCTTCTTTTGAACTCATTTTAAAAGTCCAACTGCTCTTCTAGGGTGCATGGGCTATGCAAAAAGTTGCTTCCACAAAGGTTGTAGGGTCAACTTAATTCCTTTTCGTACCTAATTTTGTTTTGACTTTCCGTGACGTCCTTTTAAGAAACTGCCCTAATTTGGTATTTTGGTACTTCATATTGTAGCGATCCAGGGGGGGCGCTATGCAGAAATGTGTGCGCGGGGCATTATGGGGGAACGCTATTGTGTGTTTGTTCGTTCCCCCCTGTGTTAATTAGCTTTTTGTGTTGTTAACCTTGTTGCGCGTGTTATTGTTTAGCCCATTTGTGTGTTAGCTAGCTGGTTGCGGTGAGTTAAATGTTAGAGTCACCGCGACCGGTGTGCATGTACTGTTCAGTTAGTAGTTTCGTGGCAAATGTGGCAAATCATCAATCGAGTGTTCACGTTGACTGAGTGTACTTCCTGGTTGTTGTGCTAACTAGTGAAGAAGTGAGAGTGACATGTACTTAATTTAATTTGGGCCTTATTTGGAAAAAATGCACTTGGAGGTCTACTGTGTATTGACTTGTAAATTTTAGTTTTGATGGCTCAACAACAGTAAATTTGTTGTTTCAACTTAAATACATTTGTTACCTCACTGCCTTAAAATTTTGATTTAAGTTGACTGACTGTGCGTTCTAACAGCGGGCGATTCGGCAACTAGTTGCCCGAAATGCATTGATTGTCTATGAGAGCGGGCGACTGCAGGCGATTCGCCGATTCGGCGATTTGTGGGCGTGGCGGCGACACAGAAAAGTTGAAAATCCTGAACTTTCGGGCGATATCGCCCAGTAAGAGCCAATCAAATTCATGTGTTGCTGTTTTTACCTTCCACGCGGAACCAACACAACACCGGAATTTGGTTCCTAGTTCCGACACTTCAACATGAATGAGGAGAAACTGATGGCTGATGGCTATAAATGGTTGTGTGTTTTACATTGCAAAACAATAAATACTTTTTTAAAAAAAGTTTCAAGTCATCCTATTTGTTATATAATATTGGGGACATGGGTCAACTAGTTGTTGCCATAAGCCTATATGGTAATGGGGCATGTGTCAACTAGTTGTTGCTCTACAGTGGCTGTAAATGTGACATTTGAATAGGGATGGTTCTAAATATGAATATTGTAAGAAAAACGACCGCAGCACTCTGATCTTGATGAATTTGAAGGTTTTATTTATTGTAAGAAATACGGCAGCACTCTGATCTTGATGAAGAAGGTTTTATTTCAGTGACAAAGTAAATGACAGGTAATACAAGAATACCAGCAAGCACTCTGGACTCAGCGGAGTTCGTCTGAATGTATTTCTCCCAACTCAATGACTCTAAATACTCTTTTTCGGCTTTGTTCTTCTAGCTGTAGGCAATCGACCGGTATGAGTCCCCAGTTGCAAGGTAACTGTAAAATAAAATAATGCTATTAGTTGTATGAAGTAGACTAGCCTACTACATTGTTCAGTAGCTCAATTGTACATTAGCTCAACACATCCATTATTGATCATTTATTTAATCCTAAAAGCATAAATATTTATAGCTAGCAAAACTTATATGGCCTACATACATCTTATTTAATGTTTGTGTTGGTTAAAAGGCAATTTTTTATCGCATGGGTACATTTGGAAAAAAACGTACCAGAGACAAATTGCGAGCCGTTCCGCTGCACTGATGGGGCTCCGCCAATTTGTGTCCAGCCGTGTGATCCGAGGCCCCACTCTGGTCAGCAGCTCATCGAACTGGGCACGGTCCAGCCTGAAGTACCGCTGGAACCTCTCTCCATCCAGCCGCAGCTCCTGCACCAGCCTGTGATATTCGCTGTGCTGCCGGCGGGTCTGCAAAATTCTGTGGACCCACACACGGGACCTCCTGCGTTTCCAGCGCAAGTAAATGGCCGCAATTGTAAAAAGCCTTCTGAGTTTGAGTTTGCGGCTCATGATTGAAGGAAACAATACTGCTAGCCAACTAATATTTATAATAAAGATTCTCAAAATCTATGATGAACTATTCGTTTACCATGCAAATATTTTGTAAGCACGTCGGAAGCACTTTTGAGGAGGCCATTCAAGCGTGGGGAACGCCCACTGGGCGATTTCTTTGCCTAGTATCGCCCGCTGTTAGAACGCGGGGTGAGAATATCATGTGGAGTTCAATGTGCAGCAATGGTTAAAATCTTAAGGGAGGTGGACATTTACTAAATAATCAAATTAGGTAGTGAGTCATGATCAATTGTATGAGTATACTAGTATGTAATTTAGTATAGTATTTGAATTGTATGTCATTTAATTTGCATTAATTTTCATATTAAATATGACTTTAATTTAAATAAAATCACAAGTATTGTTCTGGACTTTTTGGATGGTTATTTTAACTAAGTCACAGAAATGCAGAAAATGAGCTCTCATAAACTACATTTGCTCTAAATAAATAATTGCAATATACACATCTTGTGATTATGTGTGTTGTGATGGAATGCTCCTACAGAGTGAGGAGAAAATTAGTTCTGTTCTTATCAGACATTGGCACAGCTGTACCTGAGCACTTTAACGGCAGCTTTTCTTCCTGGTGGCTGGGAAACCTACATTTTAAAAAGCCACTTCTGCTAAGGTGGAGGTGATGTTCCTAGAGGGGCCAAGTGAGTCTGCTAGCCTGACGGACTGTTTACCCCGAAGATTTCACGCGGTCATTATGCAGGAGAAGCCATCTGTCCATTGGCCCTGCTGAGTTTGCATGCTCTGGCCCCGTCCCCTGGGCCTGGTTTGAGTGACAGCATCCGAACAGAGGGAACAGCCGTCATCTCTCATTCCTGTGCACAGAGCTCCTCCTCCACCTGGCCGCGTGTTCTGCGGTACGCACCAGAAAATGTCAGTGTCAAGTCAGTTTCTCACCCCCACTGCAGCCAAAACCAGGGAATTAATGATGCATCTGCAACGGATTTATTCATTAATTTATGTTTAGCTGGTTGGCAGTTTGCCCTCACACCCTTGCACTGCAGAGGTGGAGAACATGACCATTGACCCCCACCCCCCAGTGTGTGTCTCAGAAAACACTCCAGTGTATACTGCAGAAGGGGTTCTGCACAGGAAAGGGTGAAGGTGAACCATTATTTTCAAAGAAATCAATGAAAAACATTCAGGACCTAAATGGGTGAACTGTTCATTTTCACATTCACTTCAGTACACTACAGCACTTAAATATCAATACTTTTTGTCACAGAAATTTGGAATATTCCAAAAATATTTTCAGCTTATAGTGCCACTTATTTTTCTTGTTTTAAAAAAAGTACAACATCGAAAGCTTGATGTAAACGAAATGAACAAAACAATATGCTTTATTTAGTAACTGTCAAATGAGCATTCTGAGACATCTGAACATCTGTGAGTTTCTCTAATTGGCTTAAGAAATGCATGGAAAAGCTACAATGATGCTAACAAGTAATAACCCACCATTTTTACGATAGATTGTATTTATCATGATAAGATTACCCTGTGTGCCGGCCTCCTATTTCAGAGAATTTGGAAATAATTTACCCACGCTTTTACACCACACAGCAATGTGACAGAGACAGGCACACGCAACAAAATGTTGCGTTAATATCGTGTACATAACTCCTTCATTAACTCCCTTTTTTGTCTTGTGGCTTAATGTCCCATCTGCACCAACGTTTGCATCTTAGGCGATGCAAAGGGCAACTTGCACACTTGTTCAGCAGGCAGTGCTATTACCCCTCACCCCAAAGCCCTCACCTTCCATCCCCCCCCCCCATGAGATAACATTCAAGATAAGTCATTTTCAGACATGAAGCACAGTGTTTGGGATTAGAAGCTGACAGAAAAACAACTCTTTCTGCATATGAGGTTCATGCAGAGGTAGTGTGCAATAGCCTGTGTACTGCGTGAGTCACAGACAGCATCACCCAAACTTTATCAAATGTTAATTCAGGCAATTAAAAGATACATGCATGTCTGTGTGTTTGGGGTAGAAAATTCTTCAGTCTGAAAAGACAAGGAATAAACCAGTCCAAGCCATGCATTCTCAGGATATATATGTATTTCTGGAGTGGTGACACTCTCACTACAGAAGTGCGTATACATAACAACCTGACAATGTATGGCTTGGAGTGGTTTGTTCTGCTTACACCAGGGCTACTTGCCACAAGAAATTAAAATGCAAAAGTATTAAAACAAATATTTTGACGTGTAAATCTGACAAAAAAAACTGTTTCTCATTTGTCCAGGTTCAGGAAGAGAGTGTTAATTACTTGCACCGAAGATGACAGTGTTGGGCCAAAAAGACCAACCAGCAATCAAAATAAAACCTGAGAGATATTTGAAAATCTGTGTTGGAAATAGTAATTTATTCCAGTAGTATCCTTGTTGTCAAGAACACAGAATTATAGCAAAAAGCCTGTTTGCTTGAGTCAAGATTAGCTCAAAGTAGCAATGAAGGGAAGATACAAATATGTAAGTTAACAGTGCTAACGTTAGCTAGCTACCTAACATGAATGACCTAACTTATTTATGTATTTATTTATTTGATCATTTGTCTGGGACATAGCAAAAGCATCATGTCAATGTTAAAAAAACAAGCATCAGATTCTTTGCATTAAGTGTTTATAGCCAAAGGCTCATTTTCAACACCTGTTCCCAATAAACTACACACTGTGAAAGGTACTGAGTTGATTTTACTAAGGAAACGAATTGCCTTGAAAGAATTGTGTGGCATCCCAGGTGGTTGCCCAAGGAAATGTCTGCCTGGCCCTTTAATTCAGTCATGGGAACTGGAAAAGACTACCTTTCCCAGCAGACCGCAGTCCCACACCTGATCGAAGTCAAGCGATTACGAACAGCTGAAGACCATTTACAGGCCTATTTAAAGGACTCTTGTGGGTCACACTAGGAGAGAGTAGGTTGGTGGTTGTGGAGAGTGTATTGTATTGTATTGTATTGTATTGTATTGTATTGTATTGTATTGTATTGTATTGTATTGTATTGTATTGTATTGTATTGTATTGTATTGTATTGTATTGTATTGTATTGTATTGTATTGTATTGTATTGTATTGTATTGTTTGAGGACCCTGCTTTGTGTACCGACTTGTGGACTGCCTGAGGAATTGAACTGGATTTGTGGACTGGATTATGGATAATGACGACGAGTAAGGATTGTGGACTGTTTTTGGATTCCCCTGAATACCCCGCCCTTTTTTATGTTTGGTCAAAATTCCTTTAATAAAGTATTGTTTTGTTTGTATTACTGCCTCCTCTGGGTTATATAACTGCCTATGCCCTCTGCAAAGGTCTGTGAGTGTCACAGATGGTTTGTGGGTGATCAAGAAACTGCTCAACTCACATCTAAAAATATTAATCATTGAGATCTATTGTGGGTATTGCAGTTGATTGTTTTAGCATACCTAAACCATGTAGAAGGGACTACCCAAATGTTAGCCTTAGAAAAAGTAACATCAGTGTTCACTTAATGCTTCAGTACATATGAAAATAAAATTCAATGTGCTACAGGTATGTTTGACCCAATCTATAGTATATGAGTATAGGCAAATCACATCCCCAACAGCCATCAGAAGTGCTTTCTTTTAACATCTATACATTGCAGGCTGTCTGGATCCTCTGCTGAGATCATCTGAAAATGCTACTTTAGTGTCTACTGAACTCTTCAGGAAGCCTGCATTTGAAGATAAAGATCTAAATAAAACGGTGGCAACACTTTACTTAGATAGTTCCCTACAGATGATTGATGACAAAAGCTTTTCAAAAAGTTTTGATATCCTTAATGTTACATCAGTGTAGGCATAATACATTCTTGAAATGTAGAGTTTTAATAACTTGAAAAATGTGTTTCCCTTCAAATCTGATTGATCACATGTCTAAAAGTGGACCAACAGTGGGAGGGTGGTGCTCAATGTAGAGTCTACAGTGGGGAAAAGTCTGAAATAAATCTATGCTCTGACAATTCAGGTGCCTGGTATCCAGCTACTTCA
This sequence comes from Aldrovandia affinis, assembly GCA_029706075.1. Lineage (NCBI taxonomy): Eukaryota > Metazoa > Chordata > Actinopteri > Notacanthiformes > Halosauridae > Aldrovandia > Aldrovandia affinis. The sequence continues at coordinate 404,543 of JAINUG010000249.1, read as the reverse complement.
AGGATGTGCTTTGCCCTCCAAGACTTCACAATTGGGTGGCAGCAGTTGGAGGTAGAAATTGCCATGGGGTGTTCCATCTCTCCCATACTGTTTGTGGCAGCCTTCGAGATCATCCTAATTGGAGCAAGACAGATGAGAGGAGGAATAAATCTATAATCAGGGCAGAGGCTACCTCCACTGAGGAGCTACCTGGATGATGTCACAAGCATCTTGCAGACAGCAGCATGCACAACAAGACTGCTGAAAAGACTGGATGAGCTGGTGTCCTGGGTAAGAATGAAGATAATAATAATAATAAAGCTTTATTTATATAGCACCTTTCATACAGAGAATGCAGCTCAAAGTGCTTTAACATTTCAGCACAGTACAAAGAATAAAATGATTGAAAAAAACATGATAAAATAAACAAGGAGAAAAACCACACAATCCAAGGACACAAAAGGAGAGGAAGATATAATAAAAGACGATACAATAATTAAAAAGAATAAAATAATTAAATTGATATTAGCAGAATAAAATTAATAAAAATAAAATCTGTTAAAATGTTAAAACAAGCATGTATTTCCTATGTGTTCAACTTCCAAAACCTTCAACATTTACAAGCGTCTCCTACTTACTGCTAATTAAAAGCTAGATTAAAAAGGTATGTTTTTCAGTTGTCGGGACTTTTGGAATGCTTAAGGTATCTGCCAGTTTAGAGGACCTAAGGCAGCTTCCCAAAGGGACATAATGCGAGGTCTGGGAATCAGTAATATATAAAGGTGCTAGACCGTTTAGACCGTTTAAGGCTTTATATACCTGTACAAGTAAAACAACTTTAAAATCAATCCAAAAAGATACAGGGAGCCAGTGCAGCGTAGCTAAAACAGGGGTGCTATGTTCTCTTTTCCTTGTTTTCGTTAAAAGTCTAGCTGCAGAGTTCTGAATTAGCTGTAATTTTTCAATTGACTTTTTTGGAAGACCAGTAAAAAGAGCATTACAGTAATCCAGCCTACTTGAAATAAAAGCATGGATTAACTTCTCAGCATCTTGTTGAGTTAGAAACGATCGTACTTTGGCTATATTTATTAAATGGAAGAATGATGTTTTGATCACTTTATTTATGTGGGTTTTAAAACTTAAATCAGAATCTAAAATGACACCTAAACTTGTACTTCCGTTTTATTCTGATAAGCCAGGTTTCCTAATTTATTGTAAAGTGCATCCCTTTTAGCTTTGGGGCCAACTAGGAGTATTTCTGTCTTACCTTCGTTTAATAAAAAAATTATTGCTCATCCATTGATTAATTGCGGACAAACAGGTAGTCAGGGAGTATAAGGCATTAACATCGTTTGGCTCAACAGAAATGTATAATTGCGTGTCGTCAGCATAGCTATGAAAATTAACATTGTGGTCTCTGATGATATTACCTAATGGTAGCATATACAATGAAAAGAGAAGAGGACCAAGACAGCTTCCTTGCGCAACACCAAAAGATACGTCATATTTCTCGGACATGTGATCTCCAAGGCTAATAAAAAATGGTCTCTCTGTAATGTATGTTCGGAACCAGCACACATTCAGAGAGGCCAATCCAGTTTTCTAGTCGATTTATTAGAATGGTGTGGTCAATTGTGTCAAATGCAGCACTCAGATCTAAGAGAATAAGCACTGAGACCTTATTTGCAGCAACACTGCATCTAAGATTGTTGACTATTTTAGTTAGAGCGGTCTCTGTACTATGATTAGATTTAAAACCTGACTGGAACTTTTCTAGAATACTGTTTTCATTTAAAAAATTGTTTAGTTGATTAAAAACTACTTTTTCTAGTATCTCGCTCATGAAGGGTAAGTTGGATATAGGCCTGTAATTACTTAGTACACTATGGTCTAAATTAGGTTTCTTCAATAGCGGTTTCACCACAGCAGTTTTAAATGCATTTGGGAAAATTCCAGTCTCAAGGGATGTGTTAATTCTTTTTAAAACAGATGTGGAAATACTATAAAAATCATTTTTTTAATGTAGTAGGGACGGGATCGAGACAGCAAGTTGAGGGTTTACTCTGTCTTACAATCGTACAGAGTTCTGTATCAGAGATGTTACTAAAGTTCTTCATAATTGCTGGCTTGTTACAGGGCAAGTCATAATGGTTTGTAGTGCTTCTGGGAATACCAGCTCTAATGGTTGTTATTTTGTTGTTAAAAAATTGTGCAAATTCATCACATTTTGAGTCAGAAGCCAAACTAAGAATGTCAGAAGTTGATGTGGGGTTTAATAGTCAGTCAATAGTTGAGAATAGTACCCTAGAGTTGCTGCCATTCTCAGCAATTATCTTTGAAAAATAGGTTCTTCTCGCAGTGGATATAGCTTTATTATAGATAGAGATGCATTCTTTCAATATGCTACGGTGAATCTCTAGTTTAGTTTTTCTCCAAGCCCGTTCTGCTGTTCTACATAATCTCTTAAACTCACGGATAGTGCTATTTATCCATGGTGATATTTTATCAATTGACCTCTTTTTAATCTTAACTGGTGCTATGCTATCTAGTGCATGAATTAAATTGCTATTTAAGGTGTTGTGGCAGCCCAAGGGGCTGCACAAGAAAATGGCTGCCTGGCCTACAACACATGGGAGCCAAGAAACCCTACATTTCCCAGCAGGCCACAGTCACACCTGAGCTAAGTGAAAGTGATGGGACTAACGACCAGCTGAAAGCCATTTTGAGGCCTATTTAAAGGGCTGATTCCCAGCACACTGGGAGAGGAGTAGGAACGTGTGTGGGAAGGAGTTGCTGTGTTTATTTGGAGAGTGTATACCTGTGAAGTCGTTTGACCAGCCAGGATTTGTAAAGAGTGTTGGAGTGTGTTTGTTTGTTTGTTTGGAATTGGATTGCTTTGGGATTTTGACTACGGACTGGATTGCGGACTTGGACCTGGATTTTGAATTGGATTACGGACATTGACGAAGAGATAAGGATTGCGGACTTTGTGTTTGTATTCTCCCGAAGACCCCACCCTTTGTTTTGTGTTGTAAGTAGTAGTATAATAAATTATAATTTTGTTTTGAATACTGCCTCCTCTGTGTTCTTAAACTTGCCTACGCCCTCTGCAAGGTCCGTGAGTGTCGCCCAACCCCTGGGGACACCACAGTGTCAACCATTTCATTTATCGAGCAGTGCGCATTACATGGTTCAAAGGAGTTTGCAAGTTCAGAAAAATGTCATTCTGCTGTGGCATCGAAGTATCGTTTTTTAACTAACTTCTCTTTTATTACTAGATGTATTTAGTAGGGCATCAAAGAACACACAGTAATGATCAGAAATAGCAATGTCAGACACTGAGATATTATCAATGCTTATCCCTTGCGATATTACCAGGTCAAGTATATTACCTAGTTGATGAGTAGCTTCAGTGACATGTTGAGTTAATCCAAGGCTATCTAGGAGATTGATAAATTCCATGGCTTTCAAGTCAGTACTATTATTGATATGAATATTCATATCTCCAATCAGGATTATTTGATCATAACTAGTAAGGATAATTGACATAAGCTCAGAAAATTCTGAGAGAAATATTAAAGATTGCTTAGGTGGTCTGTATAGTGTTAAAATAAGCACATCTGATTTAGCTTTAAGCAAAATAGTCAGGTATTCAAAAGATAAAAATGTACCCAAATCAATCTCAGTACAATTAAACTGATTTGAGGATATAGCAGCTATACCACCCCCTCGTTTGTCCTGTCTTACTGATTGAAAAAAATTATAGTTAGGAGGACAAGTTTCGATCAGAGTTGCAGCTCCATCACACTTAAGCCAGGTTTCCACAAGGAAAATAAAATGCAAATTCTTTTCAAGGATAAAATCATTGATTAAAAAACTCTTATTTGTGAGAGATCTCACATTTAAAAGTGCCATATTAACATGCATGTCCAACTCTGTATGAATCAAGGGCTTTAATAAGATGTTAACCAAATTACTATGATTGCAACCGGCACTAAGTCTAGGCTTACATTTTCTCTGCACAGTAGTGATAGATGGGATGAAAGACAAAGGTCATGCTATGTTCTGTTTTGGCCGAAGAATCCTTCCTGAGGGAAGGCAGACGCATGGTTTGCCTGATCAAACCTTCCAAGTCCCGAAGCCTGTCTCTCAGGAAAGGTGTCAATAATAACAATACCATCCTTGTCGCAGGTGGAGAGCAAATTCCGCTGTTGGTCACACAGCCTATCCAAAGCCTGGGCAGGCAGTACACCGCAGAGCTCTCTGACAAGCAGATAGGGAAAGCCATACAGAAACAACTCTCGGATGGTCTGGCAAGAATTGACCGAAGCCAACTCCACGGAAACTACAAGGTGTGGTGCTATCAGTTTACATTGCACCAAAGGGTGATGTGGCCACTGAAGATGTGCCAAATTCCCTCAACACCAAGTAGGATGGAATAGCCAACTCACACATCTGAAAATGGCTGGGGCTACCACGTTGTCTTTCTGAAACAGGTCTCTTTGGGAGGAACATCTTGCAGTTGCCTCTACAATCCATCAGCCTGGGTTACAAGCAGAGAAAGATCAGACTGGCCCAGGAGATGAGACAGTCCACTGACCAATTGGTGAGGTGTGCTGATGCCCATGTGCACACAGGATGAAAGTGGAAAGCTAAAGTCGAAGTGGATCAGGCAATCAGCAGGCTGCAACACTTAGAAGTTGTCGGTAGAGTCCAGGCAGGAGGGACAGGACTTGGATGCGGAGGTCCAAGGCCAACAGGAAAGAAAGGAAAGAGATGGTCGTGTCAGAAGTGGCAGAGATGGAGGAGAAGTGGTACAAGATCAAGCAGTGTCGCAAGGTTGTCAGGAGGCTGGACTACATGGGAGGGCATTGTCAGCAGGCCGTTCAGTTGGTCGGACCTGTGGAAAATTCTTCACCAGTGGTTTGGCAATGAGGACTGCTGCTCACTCTGCAATGCTCCCAATGCAAGCCTCCGACACATCCTGTCAGGATGCAAGACCATGTTGTCCCAAGGGCGCTACAAATGGCGACACAACCAGGTCCTAAAGAAGCTATCAGAGACTTTGGAGGTCTGTAGGCACGCTACAAACAGGGATGTTCACCAGCAGCAAAACGCCACATCCAGTTCGTCAGGCAAGGAGGGAGCACTGAAAGCACCAGCTTGAGAGCTCCAGCAAGACTCCTTTCCCCCCGCAAGGAGTGGAGCATGAGGGATCGACCTCGGCATGCAGCTTCAGTTCCCCAGAGAGATTACCATCACAACTCTCCGTCCTGACATAGTGGTGTGGTCCACTACTGCCAAGACCGTACTCCTCATTGAACTAATTGTCCCATGGGAGGAGGGCGTAGAGGTCGCCTATGAGAGAAAAAGGCAGATGTACTCAGACCTGGCTGCTGAGTGCAAGGAGGCTGGCTGGAGGTTTGTCATCTACCCTGTGGAAGTAGGATGCAGAGGTTTTGTCAGCACATCAATGACACGCCTTCTCAGGGACATGGGAGTGGCAGGTGCAAAGCTATGGAAGGCAACCAAAGAGCTGTCTGAAGAGGCAGAGAAGGGCAGTTTCTGGCTGTGGCTTAGGAGGAAGGATGGGAAGTGGAGGAATAACTAACCAAAGTGCTGTGTTTAGCTGTTTTTTTTTCCCCTGGCATAGAGAGCCCAAGATGCCTGCAGCTCAAGAGGGAAGCCACAGGGGGCAAAGTATTTGGCTATCTGGACACAAGCTGAGGTCTGATCAACCACAGCTGGGTCGCCTGGAAGAGGGTGTATGATGTTGAAAGACCCGAAACACCTAATAATTCCAGAATCATCACTGAAGATGTGTCCAGAAGCTCCAGTTAAAGTATTTGCACAGTGGTAGTGGCGTAGCAGGAGAGGCAGAGACGGTTCAGCAGGACCAACTACTGCATGCCTATCTTTGGTGTTTACGTTGTATGCAACTGAGGATAGAGTGTTACGTGTAGATGCTGACCTGGACCCAAATGCAGACTTCGGAACGGAATAGAATTGCACTCCACACAGGAGGCGTTTAATAGCAGAGTTCAACAAAAGGTGACTGGAGATAATAGACAGGATGCTGGCAAAACAGAATAAGCAGGATGGGCTACAAAACTAATAAACAAACAAACAAACAAACAAAATACCACTGGCAGAAATCGAACTGGAAAGACAGATAAACAGGGGGAACCAAACGAGAGCAGTACAAGAAATACAAGTACGGTTTGGCACTAGAGTGTGTGCGTGCTGAACTTAAATAGGAAAAGGTGAAATTACTAAATTGATAGAGCATGCGGAATGTGCAGGGGAGTGGGTGTGATAGGCTGAATCTAAAGAGGGGAACGGAGTGCGGAATGCAGGGAAGCCGCGCCCAGCTAAAAACAAAAGACACAGGGTGAAAGCAAAAACAAGACATGACATGCAAGGAACGGAATGGCAAAAAACACAAGGAAGGTGGACAGAACGGGACTGCGATGTTACATAGAGGGTGGTACTGGAGCCATGTCTTGCTTTGTGTTCAGTTTCGACCTAAGGACACCGTTTGAGGTGTGACAGGCAGCAATGCCTAGCAGGTTTAACACCTACCTGTAAATGTTATTGTATGCTCTGACAATTTACAAAAGAGAAAGCAAATGGACTCGTGAACAGTTATCCGTATTGACACAGCCAATTCACTGATGATACATATAGGATTTTTTTTTCAGCATTCTTTCCCCAAACTCCAAATCCAAAAGTGCTCTTCATTCCTTTGGGATAATCCAAATAAAGAGCATACATCAAACCAAATAAGAGGCAAAAGGCCTGGGGGAAGCTTATTATGTCATCCCTGACAATACTTCCTTCGAGGATGAGAGCGATGGCGTTTGGACCTTGCTGAGGGCAATCTTCAGCTATGTCTGTCAGAACCCTGGCTAGAATTTGTGTGAAAACCTCAGAATCAAACCACACCATTACAATTTTTTGACATTACGATACTTACAAAGCATGTCCCGAAGAAGTCGCTGCAGTCATCACCCAGTGGAATGGGAAGACACCATAGCACAAGGGAGTTACATCTTGGGTCTAACTACAGGGGCACAATGATAAAACAGAGGACTTTATTTACGTGTTGCTTTCAAAGAGGATGAAAAATACAATCTGAAGTATACAGCATGGCATGAGCAGAAATTAAATCTGTCATTGGGTTTGACGTGTTTGATTTGCCACACTATTGGTTGGAGGTGCTGTTAGACTTAAAAATTAGCCTGGTTAGTGCATGCACCTCATCACATTTAGACAGGTTTAGTGGCCATGCGAGAAGACTGCCCATTTCTAAGAAAAGTGTCCAGTGAAAAACCTCTTCCATCCAAGACCGGATGTAAGCAAAATCCATGTTTAAAGGGATACTTCACCGAAAATCTAGTTTATTTTAATTGTCTTAAAACGTACCTCAAAGGAAGTTTCAGTTCCCTTACGGATATACATAATAGTCACATTTTACCCATAGGGCCCATTTCTTTCTGAAACTATGTTTAAACATCTAAAAATGCAATTCAAATTTGTTTTCATCAGCATGCCTTCCTGAAGCCTGTTGTCTGTGTACCTTTAAAAAAAAATGTGTGTTTGCTTTCAACTGTGCTATAATAAAAATGTTTGTGATGTCATCCCACAGTCAAAGCAAGAACAACAATTTCCAAAAAGTACATGCTTCAGAAAGGCATGTACCTATGTGGGGGGAAACATGCAAAGGGCTGTCCACCCTAAATTCAAGATTAGTCAAACTGTCTTTGACAAACTCTCTAAATCCAGCTATATGCAACAACCCCAAATGAATGGAGAAGATAAAGTATTTAAACACCAGATAGTAACACGGAATATGTTGTGCTTATCTCTTGAATGCTTCAATCACAAATGAATGTATCTGCATCTACACATTCAGAGAGATATTGGCATCTACATGGCAGAAGTGGAAAGTGGACTCACCTCAACAGTGGCCTATGGAAATCAGGTTAACTCCAGATCCTTTGTTAAGTGCTGTGTTTCATGCTGACTGCATAACAGTTATGTTGCACAGATCATTGATGGGTTCCAGTAATGTTAGACATCTTCCACATTTCTACAAATTTTAGACATCTTAAATATCTCTGCAGACATAGTGTTCAAGCCACACTTCATTCAAAAAACCTGCTTTGTTTACATATTTAAATGAATGATAGGGACGGCGGATAGCGTAGCGGTCTAACGCACCACACCTTGGCTGGTCCGGAAACCCGCATCTCTACCAGACCGGCCCTGGTCGTCAGCCCTGATTAGATGGGTGAGGGTGAGCCGGCACGAGTCCGTCGAGGAGCTGGTAGAGTTCCGTGGTAGAAGAGGCGGATCTATCAGCCCGGAAATAACGTCTCGACCTGGAGGACAGGCGGGGGACTCGTGGGGAAGGGTGAATTGAGATAAATAGAGGGTATAACTGGCAACCAAATTGGGAAAAAAACTGGAAAAATGTGAAATAAATTTAGAAAAGAAAAAATTAATTAATGATAAACAACCATTGAAGACTTATGAGCTTAGAACAGCAACCTTCTTTAATCATAAAACATAATCTAAATGCTGTATTACTCCATTACTATTTTTGTTGAGTCTTTGTTCACATGTTCTAAATACGTATGTTAAAAAAAAAAATGTTTTATTCAGATGTCATGGACTGTTAAGATTTGACTGTTTACGTAGCTGCACTATTGGTTGTAAGAGGGTCTTAAGGTGTACAGACAAGCAAAACTGAGTGGACAACCTGTGGATACTGCAAACCTGTGTGTTAAATCAAAGCATGCACACTGGTTTTTAATGATGTGACTAAAGCACACTTTATTCTCATCTGACTCAGGGCCAGCCATCCTTTGGACAGGAAGCTGCTCTTCTACAGTTTCTCACCTCCTTAAAGAGAAGGTTATGTCCATCTTATGATTTACTATGTTAAATTTTGGCTTTCTTTTCTTCAATTCCTCTTCAAAAAGCTGTCTGACTCATCTTGGCCATCAGTTTGGCAAGAAATTAGGCTGGGCTGTCCTTCTGCATTTCTCCCCTTCCCTTCTTTCCATGAATTGAGACATGAATACATCCAGATATTCAAATCTTTATGTTAAAATTGTCATTTTAAATTATAGGCTGCTCTTCCAAACAAAGCGACCTGTGGGGGAACCTAGCTCATTGAGGCAGGGATGCTTAGTGATCAGTGCTGCAACAGCAGTGAAGTGTTCGTCCTGTGGATAAGCCATTAAGACATACATGGTTTCTGACAGATTTTCAAGAATGCTGTGTTTCATTTTTCTTGACACAGCCATCCGTGTTCTAACCCTTACATCAGTGTTTCTCAATCCATTCATACAGGGAACATTGCCCTGCATGTTTTCATTCCAACCACCACTTAATCATGCTCAAGTGATCATTAACAGACGACCGATGCAGATGATAGGTTGGGAGCGGAGGTTGGAAATTAAAATTTACAGGGCAGTATGCCCTTGTAGGAATGGATTGAGAAACAGTGCCTTAGATAAAGGAGGTCTTCCTGTCTAAGGTACTCTATGTCTACAGAGAACTGAGGAATGTCAAAATACGTAGGCCATTGCTCGCGTTTAGTCAGTGGTGAGACATCAGGCTGAGATAGCATCTCTGCCATCGATATCTTTGACATCGGAATCTGTAGAGGAATGATCTTGATTGTCGCTCGGTCAGGCATGTCTGAGTTGAAGTGAAATTGCAGCGTCAATCTGTCTTATTTCCTGTTTCACTGACTTAACACTCAGTGGCAGACCAGACAGTGTCACTTTCCTTACGTCATCTTCATTAATGATAACTCTCAGTCTTGGTCCTTCATCCATGATCCTGAAATAAGGGTCTATAGTTTCAGTGTTTAAGCCATGGTCACACATTTTCATCTAGCTCACTATGTAAAGCTTGACTGTCATAAACAATTATACTCTGTAGGCCGACAAGGGAAACATGTTATTGAGGTCAGATGACTAGGTGATCGAGCATACACTGCTGCTGCATAGTTTGTATGCTCACAGATGCTCATCATACCATGCTCTCAGAACTTTGGAAACAAACAGAATGTCTATGCCCTTTTGTGTACTAGCTTACAAGCCAGACATGTTAGCAAGCTATATAAAACACACACTGCCCCTTTAAAGTCTACACTCCGTCTCAAAAACATTGCTTTTTGTTGCCTTACAGCCTGAAATTAAAAAGTATTAAATCAGACTTTTTCCACCTTTATTTGCACATTTTACCCCCCAAAAAACTAGAATAACTTGGGGTGATAAGTCTACACCCCACTGAGTTAGTGCTTTTTACACTCTAAACTTGAAATACAGCCATGAGTCTGTTTAAATATGTCTCTACCAGCTTTGCACGTCTAGATTGGGCAACGTTTGCCCATTCTTCCTTACAGAACTGTTCAAGCTCAGTCAGATTGCATGGGGACCGTCAATGGACTGCTCTCTTCAAGTTATTCCACAGGTTTTCAATAGGATTTAGGTCAGGGCTCTGACTATGCCACTTAAGGACATTCACCTTTTTGTTTTTTTAGCCACAGTTGTTGCTTTAACTGTGTGTTTTAGATCGTTTTTTGGGTCGTTTGCTCCATCCATTTTCCCTTCTATCGTGAGTGGGTCGTGGGTTTTCATCAAATGTAACTGTGGAAGGCGTCAGTTTGGACAGGGGAATCGGGGCAACTAACGGCCATACCGACTAGCAGGGCACAGATCTGTGTCACATTTTGTAATCATACCTGTGTGCTTAAAACTGCTGTGCTCTCTTAGTAGGGGGCTAGATCCGGGAGAAAACTACAGAGAGAGGAGAGGACAAGGTCAGTGTACAAAGCTGAATGCGGAAATACTTAAAAGTCTCTGATTAGTGTTTTGCCAAAACGGCAATTTTATTTTCGTTTCTTATTTTGGTTTCTTATTTTGGTCTCGAATCAATGAAGGGGGGGGTCGAAGTCCTTTTCTTCATTATTATTTGTGTGAATATGAAATAGCAGCTTTCTCTCCCTCCTGCGCTCTCTCCTTGTAAACCTGACAATAAAATCTGGTTGACAGACCATCAGATCCATTCCCTGTCTCCTGCTGTTCTTTTCCACTCCAGGTTGTATCACACGGTGTGTGATAGTAACATTTTTGATTTAGGGCAAAAAATTATATCTTGGTTTCATCTGACCACAACACTTGGTTTAATGTGTGCTGGATTATCATATTGTAGCCATATAATACCTTATTGCTTAATGCAAATAGCCAGAATACACTGCATATATTTTTCCAGCTTTTTACAACCCCTGTTAAGCGATGTTCATACAGTTTTCTTCTTTCTTTTTTTTCGGGAACACCAAAACGGAGAGAGCAGTTTTTAAAAGTACTTACACTTTTGCACTTGTGCATTTTATTGTTCAGAATAGATGCTAGTTTTAAAGCCTTTTTAAAAGAACCAATGCTTGAATTCACTTCAGGACATAGCACTAGAGCTTCTTAATAACTTGAAATTCTAGTAAATGTTTTTATTTTTTTTAAACTACAGATTCAGAAACCTACTTATTTATATTCGATGTACGCTGAATAGCCTACTTCAAAGCGATTGTTTATTTACGGACCACCCTAGCATCAGAACACAGATACCACTGTCTCTGGAGATTCCCTTATGTCATCAATGGGGATACAGGTCAAAAGGTCACATACCAACCTGTCAAAAACCTTGATTAATTAATTAGGGTCAAAGGTCACCTTTAACATGTTACTTACAATAGCAGTCGGGTACTTGTATATATTAGGTAATATAAAGCAGATGCCACATGACTCCAGGGACACAATGGAAGGACACCGATCTGAATTCTCTGAGATACAGAAACCTTTGACTCATGGAATCATAATCATACAACCCAATATATATATACCCGATATATCGAGGTATAATTTATATATACATATACAGTATATATATATCAGTGGCGGGCCGTGCATTTCACACCTAGGCCTTCAGTAGTGCTCCGTCTGAATCAATCCACCCCTCAATAACTATTTTATGGCTATAAAAGCCATATTATTGTTATGTTTTGAGTGTCTGTTCGGTTTGTTTTTGCACTTTGTTTATTTATCTTTCTTCAGTCATGTTTCATTCTCATTCTGTCATGCACTTCGGGAAATTCTATGTTTCGGTTTTTCCGTCTTTGTTTCTAATCTCGTTTTACTTCCTTCTTACTTTCTAATTACACTTTGTATATATTATCTCACGCTTCTAACTATCGCTGTCATTCTCTCTCGTCTCTATCGCTGTCATTCTCTCTCATGAAACATGACTGAAGAAAGATAATTAAACAAAGTGCAAAAACAAACCGAACAGACACCCGTTGCCGGTGCATCGCAGATAGATAACTCGTGTATCCAGAATAAATGCCTTTACTGAAGAAACAAACCCGGGGTGCTACAGCTGCGACACACATAAAAAAGCATCAATAATAATAACCTCATAAAATTGCAATATTATTTAGGAAAATAGCAACATTTTACTCACTAAAAATCCTTATTATTTGTACACAAAATCCATCCTCCTTTCTTTCCTCAAAAAGAGTTCAATTACTCTGTCGTACAGATTATCTGTGTGTTTCAGTTCCATCAAGAAGTCCTTTTCTATCGCCATCGAAGCTAATGCTGAAAGTTGAGCCTGCCCTGTCGTATTTCTGGCGTAAGTTTTAATTCGCTTTAGGGCTGAAAATGTCCGCTCAAATGTCTGAAGATGTTAATTATATTTTGTTCATGAATACTTATTAAATAATTCCAAATGGTCTGTTCGCTTCCTTTCATAGCTGTTCCCTGGTTGCGCTGCATCCAGACGTGTATTTTCATATTAAAGCATTTAACCAATCACATTACATCATAGTCAGACACTCTCTGACTATCCAATCAAAGGGTGTGAATACGCTGACGTTACCTAGGCCTTCTAGAAGGCCTTCGTGTCCCCAACTCAAAATCTGATTGGTTGAAGCAACAGTTTGATCAACACTTATTTTATGCTACAGGGCCTGCAGAACTGATTGTGAAGGCCTCCAGGCAGATTTCTTTGACCCTGGCAACAAATGATGGCTGAAATGTGATTGGTTAAATGCTTTAATATGAAAATACACATCTGGATGCAGCGCAACCAGGGGAACAGCTATGAAAGGAAGCGAACAGACCATTTGGAATGATTTAATAAGTATTCATGGACAAAATATAATTAACATCAATCTGTGATTCAGATATTTTTTAGGCCAGCAGAGAAGGCCTTGCAGGCCCTGACGGCCCACCACTGATCCACCACTGACTACCGGTCAAAAGTTTGAGTACACCTTCCATCTGGACTATGGCTAATCGGGCACTCCTTCATTTTTCAGTAAGATAACGACCCGAAACACACCTTGAAGTTGTGCAAGAACTATCTGGTGAAGGAGGAATGTGAACAACAACTCAAACTAAAGACCTGGGGCCTCATTTATAAAAAGTTGCGTAGAAACCATCCTATATTTGATCTAAGATCATTTCTGAAATGTGCGTAAGTGTGATTCAGAGAAACTGAACGTACGCACAAAAAAACATGCGTACGCCAGTCCCCCAGATGTGAAATCTATAAATCGCAAATGATCTTGAAATTGTGCGCAGGTGAATGGTTTTAGATCTCTGCCTTGTAAACGCCCCCTAATTAATATCATTAGCATATAAAGGAGCTCGAATCCAAACACAAATCCTCTACTTGATAATGGCGAGCTGCAAGAAAAATAATTTTAGCGAGGCGGAAATCGCTGTTTGGGAGCCTTTCCAGTGGCTTTACCAGTAAAACCAAGTACGTGGCCTGGCAGTCTGTAGCCCAGGCTGTGAACGAGGTGGGGGGGCAGCAAAGGTCCCTGAAGGACGTAAAGAAAAAGTGGTCTGATAACTTGTTCCCTTCTTATTGCGCGGTTGGCGATATCTTCGAGAAGTGACAATGCTGCCATTCTTTCTCTTGAAAACCACTGTATTATTGGACATTTTATAGCCTACAGATTGACCGAAATGTTTTACACGCGTGGAACTATAATATGTATTAACCCCCTGAGGTCGACGGGAGCGGCGCCGCTCCCAGCAGCAATAAAAGTAGATTACTATTTCTAACTTCGCGATATTTTATCATACACACGCGACAAAAACATTGACAGAAACCTTAGAATCGCGACTTTCCGATTTGAGCACTGGCAAATCAAATGGGATTTTTAAATTAGGTTAATTAGACCAAAAGTAAACCTTGCCTTTTACTCTCTTTTTTACCTGGTAGTAACGTCCCCCTTCTATTGACATGGTAACTAGGGGCGAGTTTCGGCGAGGTGTGTGGGGAGGGCGTGGGGCCATGTGTGAAAACGCCGGCGTAAACACATAAACTGTCCCGACAATTTGAAGCAAGATTTTATACAGACATACAATTTTATTCAAGATGGAAAGATTTTCTGCGCTGCAGTGTTTGAGAGTATTGATGAAAAGCGCGAGACAATAACTGACGAAGAGTAAGTAACTATATTTGATTTGCCATGTTATCAAATACTGTATATATATTCAATATATGAATTCCGCGTCTTGTGACTACATATTCCGCGTGTTGCAATGTAACAAATTGCAATATGCACACAAGATCTATGGAAGAATACTTTTCAAACAGCCTAAAATGTTATTTATTTCGCTTGTTTTCAAATACTCGTGAAAATATATGAATTCCGCGTCTTGTGACGCCAAACATATTCACGTGTTAGTAACTTAATCTAAATCCCTAACGTTAGTAGATTAGTTGGTTAGTACTATACACATCTACCTAATATATACAAAGTGCAATCTAGAAAGTAAGAAGGAAGAAAACGAGATAATAAGCGAAGGCGGAAAACCCGAAAAGTATAAACTCCGAAGTGCATGACAAGACTAGGAGTGGATCTCGAAATAAACGGAACAAGGACAGACAGGGAGCAGAACGTGACAGAACAGGGAAAATGCAATACTGGATAAAGAATAATGAATAAGGACTGAATGAAAAATAAACAAAGACCAAAAACAACAGAACAGGAACTCAGAATATAACACTGATGGCCCAGTGAGATGGCCCATCTGACAGATCTTAGAGGTGTGGACAATGAATAATGAATATTCAGGTATTTAGCATTTAGCCCTCCCACAGCCTGAAATAAATGTGACCAGTTCTGATAAAAACAGGTTTTTAGCTATTTAGATCTCAGATGTGCTAAACTGTTTTCACACCCTTACATAACCAAGACCTTGATGAACAAACGCACATTGGCAAAACAATTCGTCACTATAGTTTAGTGTGTGCTTTCACAACTTTTGTGACAGCAGAAAAATTTACTATTTTTAACTTGTGTGTTTGTAGATCTATTTACAAGCTGCATATGATACTGACCAAACTATTGATGGCATACAAATGTAGCTGTGATTGTCCTTCAAATAAAAATATCAAACACTTTGGAGTAAGTGTGTGTTAAATTGATGAAATTGAGATAAATATCAGACCATGCCAAAATCAAAAAACATCTAAAAGCTTAGCACGGACCTCAGAGGGTTAAATACATTTCAAGGATGTCAATTATGCTAATATGGGTAGTTTTGGAAAAACCAATGTGTGTTTTTGTAGCCTAGCTTATGTTGTTTTAATTTATTAATATATTTATTGTGCAAACCATTACGTATAGCCTAAGCAATGTGTTCAATCTGGTAATACTACTACTACTAGGCTACTACTACTACTACTACTACTAATAATAATAATAATAATAATAATAATGAGGAAACAATTAGGCAGCAGACGACATGTTGGCGCTGTTAGATTTCGGAAAACATTTTACATTACATTTACATTTTAAGCATTTAGCAGACGCTCTTATCCAGAGGACAATCATAGTACGCGCAAGAGATCCATTTTTTTTATTTATGGAGTAAGCAGGGGTATATAGTGTTAAGCAAGTAGGCAGTGGTGATGACAATTAGCTAGATGTACAGAATTCAGTGGTAGTGGAGTCTGAAAAGGTGGGTTTTGAGTCTCTTGCGGAAGATCGCAAGTGATTCCGTGGTCCTGACCGATTGCGGAAGGTCGTTCCACCAGCGAGGGGTCAGGACAGAGAAGAGACGAGACCGCGAATACCTGCAGTACTCCAACATTGCCACAAGGAAACGTGCGTACGCCAAGTTGAAACCTGACGTGGAGGTAAGTACTTTTCCACGTCAAAGACCGTTTTTATTACACATGTTTAGATTACATTTTCAATATAATTTTCTTGAACATTTCTTTGATGTTCATTTTGTTCATTGTTACATGTGTTTTTTGTCATTTTAAAGTATTTACAGAAATGTATACAGTGTAAAGCATTGTCAATTATGAGATAAACCTAGTTTCCAGCAGGTGTACTCAAACTTTTGACCGGTAGTGTATATATTTTTTTTATACATTTGTTTCAGATTTTTTCCAGTTTTTCTCCCAGTTTGGTTGTCAGTTATACCCTCTATTTATTTCAATTCCCCACCCCCACGAGTCTGCCACCCGTCCTCCGGGAGCGAGACACACATTCCGGGCCGATTGTTCCCGCCTCTTCCGAGACGGAAATTCTTCCACGGACGCCTTTTACCTTCTCCTCGATGGACTCGTGCCGGCTCACCCTGCCCCCTCCCCCGGAGGCGGACAGCCAAATGCTGATCGGGGCTGACGACCAGGGCCGGTCTGGTAGAGACGCGGGTTTCGAACCATGTCCCTGACAGGCAGCGCACACCACACCAAAGTGTGGTGCGTTAGACCGCTACACCCTCCACCACCCCCCTCCTATCATAAAAAAAAAAAAAATAAATAATCTGGGCCCGTATTCACAAAGAATTTTATCTTACCACTAGGAGTACTTCTAAATCGCACTAAAACCTTTTAGTTAGGAGTCCCACCTTAAAACCTATTCACAAAGCTCCAAAGACCAACTCTTACTAAGGAATTACTACAATTGTGAAACTAAGAGTGAGGGCGGGGTTGACGTCGTTGCTAAGGATGACGTTGTTTCTCATGAACGAGCTTACTCAGAATGCCCACAGTGATTGGCTGATATAGGGGATGGGTCTCTGCCCGCGTACGGATCAACCTCCATGGTTCGGCACGCATATGATCCGCGGATTAATAGCTAAATTGAACCATCATAGAGAAATACAAATACAGCCGCTGTTATATAAACCATATATGTTTTGGTTTGCTTTGTTTTTCATACTAAATGCCTTTCTGGGAGGCATGTTTTTAGAAACGCGACCGAATTAAATAGAATTGAAACATTAGCGATCTTTTAAAAAAAATTAAATTAATTCAGGCATAAGACCACCCTAGTTACATCGCCTAAGGCGTACTGAATCTAAAAATGTATTTTGTTAAATTTTCGAATAAAGATTTAGTGAAATAACTTACATTGAAAAACTGAAATTATCATTCATTCAATTCCTTGAGAATAGTTACTGGTAATATTTGGTGGAAACGCGCCTTTGGTCCCGTTATTTTTTTTTTGCTGATCCGAAAAATGATTCGATGCACCCCTATTATATTCTAATAAAGATTCTAAAATACAAATGTAGGCTACGTGTCACTGATTTAACATGAAACCAAGAATACTGACTAGTCAATTGGTTACATGTCTGCATCTCGTAAAAAATCTGCGGGTATCTATATATAATATACATAATATAATATATATAATACCCTCGCGATTGAGGCGGTACCTTTTTATGAGCTCTGTATCATTCAATATCTCCAGTGTTGACGCGATTGCGACAATGATTGCGACAACGATTGCCGCCAGCAGCAGATTTTCGGATTGCCGTGAGTAGGTCTTAGCGACTTAGAAGTCCTCTTGCCTGCTTCTAACTTCTCCTGGACAAACCCTTTGTGAAATACTCTTATCCCAAAAATTTAGGACTCCTAAATTTATGAGTGACACTTGCTCCTAAATTTCACAGTTAGGACCAACTTTTACCCTTAAAATTCTTTGTGAATACGGGCCCTGATTTTTATCCCATTTTCTCCCAATTTGGTAGCCAATTAGACCCGCTATTTAAGTCAATCCCCCCCCTAGTAATGTGAGTTTGCTGCCGTAGTCCTGCAACCGGTATACTGCAGGGCCACTCTTATGCGATTGGCTGTCCGCCCCCGGTGCCACTCCCGGCCAGAGCCGACTCTGGCGAGATGGGGAATTGAACCCCGGTCTCCGTGGCCAGCGTCGGACGTTGTAACCACTGGGCCATGCGGGAGGCCTCCCCTCCTATCATTTGAATATTTTTTACAGATGTTTTAAAAAATGTATCACACAAATTGTATGGCACAATCCATTCATTATATGATTTGATTCTTTGCAGATTTTTATACTGTTTACTTCTTAATGAACAAAACTGCAACTGAGCATAGTTGTGCATATTATGCATATTTTACACCCTCAAGCGGTCATCACGTTTCTATCTGTTTCTATACATTTGCATATGTACTCTTAATATTTGAAAACTAAACTGACAAAAGAGTAGTACTAGAGTAGTAAATGTACATTTCCTTTCTAAGGAGCATTTTATGCAAGAAGACCAACATGTTTAGTTTTTAAGGTAGGCTTGAACAAAAGGGACAAACTAAATCCCCTGAAAGTTTGGGTATACGTTCCCACACATACATTTGTTCAGCTACCTGGATGTACCTTCAATATTATTTTTAAGACACAAGGAGGGATGGAATTAGAACATTATTGAGTTTTGTTATTCAGTTAATACAATAACTTTTTATTAATTGTAGTTAGTCATTCATATATTTTGTGAGGAAACTTCCAAATCTGGCATTTCAATTCTTATATTCGGAACATTACAAATTTTTTTGTGAAATTTATCATCCATGATCTCTGATCAATTTCAGAGGTGTTACCTGTAGATACTGTATATTTATGCAACATGTCTAGAACATTTTTCTGTGACTTTAACAGAACTTGTTTGGAACAATAAATATGTTGTAAGACTTTTCGGTGAAAAGTCTCATCATAACTTTATATGACAACCAAACTCTGAAAGATGTCTGTTGCATAACGCAACCCCAGAAGGTCCAGAGAGGGCGGTATGCCAAAACTTGGCATCAGTTTAATTACAGCCTCTCTGCAGAGATGGCATTTTGGAGTGACGTTGGGCTCCAGGTGAGGATTCTGACCTGAGCTGACGGGGAGTTAATGACAGCTGAGATATGAGATGTCGCATTAGGATCAAGGTTAATTTCTCTGGTGAATAGAATGGCCCCGTTCAGTTCTCACCTTGGCCCATCACCTCACTGCTACAGAACACAAAAGCACACATTTATATCGTGAGCGCGCACACATCTTTGAGCTCTATGATTGGCAAAGCCTCTGATATTTGTGATGCACTGTTTGATGCACCAGTGCCCATGTGATATGCATGCTGGCCAGTCACCAGCTCTGTCTCAGTCCACAACCCTGCTCAGTGGTGCAAGTAACCCACCTCCGAAGTGGCATGACAGGCATCTCTATAAAGGCAGCTAGATTCCAGCTACATTGTGGGATGACACTCTTCACCTTGACGAGAAGGCGTATTTGCCTATAGTATGAATGGTGTTTCTGCCTTTCAGTGAGATTAAGAAAAAGCGGAATTTTTGGACCTAGTGATCTGATAGTAGGAGTGACTGTGCTTATGACAGTGTAGCACACTCAGGTTTGGGAGGTTGTTATTGCACAAGGGATTAGAAACACATACTGTCAGCCAGTATGTGAACAGAAGCAGCTCTGATGTTGTGTGGTCAATTAGTATATACTGATGTGTAAAACAACTGTCTATGTTAACGTACTATATTAATGGAGAATGTGTAATCATGATGTTTCAATGAGGTTGAGGCCTCTGCTTTTCATAAAGATGCTTGCAGGGTGTGGGTGTAGAGATGAATCAAAACCACAGAGGATAAGTGCTTATGTAAAAGTGGGATTACTCGCTTTGTCTGATGGGATTGCTGTGTCATTCATGCAGAGAGTTTGAGCAGATTGTTTGTTGCCGTTTCTATCGTTGAGATTATTGGGATTGTGTTTTATATTGTTGATTGTGTTTTGGCGTTTGTCATCGGAAAGGGTAAAAGTATTTGCTCTTAAGGTTAACTTTTGTCACCGTTAGAGGACAGAGAGGGAATTGTCAATTTTTTCCCCCCGTCTAGCTTCGGCAAGCTTGTTAAAATGCTAACCGATTCGGCATTACACCCAGCTGACGTGAGGTTTTTAGTAGTTTTTCGCCCTCTCAGAAGCAAATCCAAGAGCAGGGGAATATTTGCTAGCTAACTAGCTTTTGTCGGTTTAAATTTAAGTGTTTAACTTTAAGCGTTAAGATATAACCGTTGCAGTGTGAGTGTTGCAGGATGATTGCGTTTCTGGAAGGAGACTTCCAGGAGGGTTTCATCTGCGACTGGTGTCAGCTTGTGAAGCATCTCGAGAGCAAGATTCTTGATCTCGAAGCCCAACTTGCTGGTCTCAACTGCCCCTGCAGAATTTGTATAGTTCCAGGACCTAATTAGTACGCCCTTTAGAGAGTTAGCATGCACGCCGAAGCTGGGTAGGGGGGAGACTTTAGAGCAGGTAGGGAGAGAGAGTTGGGTGACGGGTGGACGCAAGCGTAGAAAAGGTCGTGCACATGCAGGGGCAGCATCTCCAGAGCTTTTGGTGTCCAACTGATTCCAGCCCGTGCAGGAAGAGGATCTGACCCAGTCCTCTGTGAGTGGGAGGACTGATGAGCCCCAGGGCACCCTGGCGGCCATTCCACCGAGTTAATCATAGTGGGGGACTCAGTAATTAGAGGTATAGACAGTATAGTCTGTTCGCAGGAAAACGAGTTGCACATGTTGCCTGCCTGGTGTTCAGGCTGGAGACCTCCTGGAACACATGGACAAGCTCCTGGCCATAACAGGGGTGGATCCTGTGGTCATGGTCCATGTTGGAACCAATGACATAGGTAAGTGTAGGTTTGAGGTTCTGATGGACAAATTTATAGAATTAGGTTCAAAGTTCAGGAGCAGAACCTCCACGGTGGTCCTCTCTGCAATTCTGGCAGTACCACATGCTAGTAAAGGCAAGCAGAATTTTATATGGAGATGTAACACGTGGCTACAAACCTGTGCAGGAAAGAAGGGTACAGGCTGCATTGGGCCAGCGTATGCTTAGGGTAGCGGAGGAATATTTAAACTAGGTACTGGGGGGGGCAGGGAGGGAAATTATTAGTAGTATTAAGGATAGGGAGGTACAGACTGCCCAGATGGAAGATACCAGGGCGGAGTATAATAAATCTGAGGATATAATTAATAAAGATTTTTTATATCATAATGTGAATAGAGGTGGTTCAGCACAGTTATGTGTGTAGGGGAAGGACAACATAAGTGTGAGTAAGGCTCTGATGTTCATGCGTTTAAATGCTAGAAGCATAAAAAATATTTTTTGGGAACTGGAGGCTGTCATGTTGAATGGGGGTTATGACATTGTTGGGATTACTGAAACATGGCTTGGTGCAGCAGATGGGGGTGAATATCTTGTGGAGGGGTACAAATTGTTTAGGAAGGATAAGAATAGGGGGAGTGGCCCTTTATGTGAAAGACGATCTTAATGTGCAGGAAATTCCAGGTATTAGCTCATTCATTCCTAGTGAGGACATCTGGATTAGATTACTGGGAGATCATGAGAAGGGCCTTAATATAGGAGTATGCTATAGACCTCCAGCTTCTGACAGTAACATAAATACTATGCTCTTTGGTAACATAAAACAAACCTGTGCTGAAGGAGAGAAATTAATAATGAGCGACTTCAATTACCCCTCTATTAATTGGGAAGTAGTGACAGGTCAGGGTAAATGTGAAGAGCAGTTTTTAGATGTGGTCAATGATTGCTTTTTGGTACAGTCTGTTACTCAGCCTATGAAAGGGAAATCAATACTGGATCTGGTTTTGTGTAACAATCCTGAGAGAATTTGCAGCACAGAGGTAGTAGAACCACTAGGGACAAGTGATCACAGTGCAGTTACTTTTGATATTTTTTGGCCAGTTAATACAGCCTCCTCTAACTCTAGAATTTTTAAATTTCAGACAAGCTGACTTTAATAAAATGAGAGAGAATTTAAGTAATATAGATTGGGTAAAACTTCTAGATTGCAGGTTTTGAGGCAAAATAAGCGACTGTACAGACTATATAAAAAGGAAAACTCAGAGAGAAATAAGTTAGATTATTGTAATATGCGGGCTAAGGCTAAAAAAGAAATAAGAGCAGCTAAAATGTACAAAATTTTAATAAAGTTAAGTTAAATAAGTTAAATGCATTAAGAATAAGGAAGGAACTTTAGTGTTACTTTGTTGAGAGGCTTACTAGAGAAGAGGTTATAAATATGCCTAAATGTATAGCCAATGTACATAATGTTTTGGAGGACTTTGAGATAAGGGACGTAGAAGTACTACAAAAACTACAAAACCTTAAGACAAATAAGGCAGCAGGCCCTGATGGCAAATATCCAAGAGTACTCAAAGAACTTGGGGAAATTACATTTTACATTTACATTTGAGGCATTTAGCAGACGCTCTTATCCACACCGACTTACACAGTTCACATTTCTTTACATACAATCCATTTATACAGCTGGATTATATATAAACCATTGACAGATATTTTTATGCAATCCATAAACAGTGGAGAAATACCAGATGACTGGAAGCAGGGTTGTAGGCAGCTGTATACCATACCTGTAACACTGGGAAGGAAAAGGTTAGTAAAATTGTTAAATTATTATTATTTTATTTTTATTAAATGAGTAGGCAGGGATACAAGAAGTGTTGAGCAAGTATCTAGTGGTGATGACAATTAGGTAGATGTACAGAATTCAGTGGTAGTGGAGTCTGAAAAGGTGGGTTTTGAGTCTCTTGCAGAAGAGTTGAGACCACGAGGAGCACTTGCTGGGCGCCCGGAGGGATGGGACAGTCAGTTTGCCAGAGGAGGCTGAGCGGAGGGGTCTGGCTGGGGTGTAGGGTGTGATGAGTGTCTGAAGGTAAGGGGGAGCAGTTCCTCTAGCCGCTTGAAAAGCAAGCACCAGTGATTTGAATCTGATGCGTACTGCGATGGGGAGCCAGTGCAGAGAGGAGAGTAGAGGGGTGACATGGGTGAACTTCGGTTCATTAAACACCAGACGTGCGGCAGCATTCTGGACTACTTGCAATGGCTTGATGGCACAGGACAGTAGGCCTGCCAGCAAGGAATTGCAGTAGTCCAGACGCGAGATCACCAGGGCCTGGACCAGGAGTTGTGTGGCCTCTTGGGTGAGGAACGGTCAGATCCATGTTGTGGAGGGAGAAACGGCAGGTTCAGGTGATTGCTGCGATGTGGCCCGAGAAGCACAGCTGGTTGTCCTGGGTCCCTCCAAGACCCCTAGCATACTGGGACGGAGACACTATGGAGCCTTCTACGGTGATTGAAGCATCAATCATCGGGGAGCCCTTCGCTGGGAAGAAGAGCAGCTCAGTCTTCCCCAGGTTTAGCTTCAGGTGGTGAGGTGGACATCCAGGCAGAGATGTCAGCCAGGCATGCAGAAATTCATGCCATGACCTGCGTTTCAGGTGGAGAGAAGGAGAGAAAGAGTTGAGTGTCGTCGGCATAACAGTGATAAGAAAAACCATGAGCAGAGATAACAGAACCAAGTGACTTGGTGTACAGGGAAAAGAAGAATCTGACAATTTTATCAGGACAAAGTCTTTGATGTAGCTTACCTGTTTACTGTGTTGGAGCTCCAAACCCTACCTCATTTGCAGTCACAAAGACAATTCTACTCAACGACATTTTTCCACAGTACACTGTGCCTGGATTAGATTTCTCCCCTGTCTATCTGTGGATTACTGTACTCACCTGAGCTATCATGCTGGATCTACTTGCTGTGAGCTGTTGTCCTTGGGGTAGCTAGCATTAGCGGCCTGCTGGTTAGAGGCTGGCTGCTCCCTGGCTTGTACATTGCCGGAACCTCTCCTGGTTCCTATGGGTGTTACAAACACCTGTTTGAAGCTGTTATTGGACCGCGATTCACCTCTCCAGTGGTTCTGGTTTTCAACAATCCCCAAGGTACCCATAATATATATATAGGCCTATATATACAAACACCTGTTTGAAGCTATTATTGGAACACAGATATTTTGATTTTTTAAAAAACACTGTATTTTGATAAATAAAAAAATTATAATTTAAGATTCATCATCAAAACAAAGCCAGAAAATGTAAGAGCCCAGGGTTCTCTAACATTTCAACTTGAAATGCTTTTCACTAACAAAATACAATTAATTTATATTTATTTTGAGGTTTCTGCCTAAACCCTGCAAGATGTGGAGAAACAATTTCAGTCTTTACTGCCTAAACCCTTGTGGATTCATCTTTTATAGCATTTCAGTATTCCATAGAGGAACTACTCTGATTACAAATCCAGATTACAAAAATCACTCACGGTGACTTGGGAATCATCAAACCATGGCATAGTAACCTTACTTATAACAGGACCAACTGTCTCTCTGTCGGAACAGTAAAGTTTGAATACAAATGGTTTATTCTCTAAATCCAGTAGCCTTAACAGTGAAATGCCCTTGTTTAAAGTTCAGCACTCTGGCCTCCCGCGTGGTCCAGTGGTTACAACGTCCGACGCTGGCCACGGAGACCGGGGTTCAATTCCCCGCCTCGCCAAGTGTCGGCTCTGGCCGGGAGTGCCACCAGGGGGCGGCGATTGGCTGTCCGCCCCAGGGAGGGGGAAGGGGAGCCGACGTGACGTTCACTGCGTATAGTGGCCCTGTAGTACCGGATTACGGTCGACGGCCTGCGGGTGCCGTCTCGTAAGAGGCGTCACTTCGCTTCATCACTACCGGTCACAGGACTACGGCAGCGAACTCACATTACTAGGGGGGGATTGACGTAAAAATAGCGGGTCTAATTGGCTACCAAATTGGGAGAAAATGGGATAAAATCAGAAACAAATGTAAAAAAAATAAAAAAAAAAGTTCAGCACTCTGAATACTGAACACAAGTGGTATTTGGTATCACTTATCCTACATGTAATATATATTTATTTGATTTAATATAATAGTTACTACACAGGATACCAATTATCAATTAAATCACTGAATTGTTGATAGTATTTAATTTAAAATAATTTGAAACACCCTAATTGTACACAGGTGGACTCCAATCAAATAATTATGTGACCTGCATAAGAATACTTATGCAATCAATTATTGTCTTTTTTTATTTGTAATTAATTAACTAAAAGCTTTAGAGTTGTTTTTTATTTGTCATTATAGAGTACTTTGACTTGTACATACAGAGGCAGAGCAATCTGGTGGATCAACCTTCATCAAAATATACAACTCACAATTGAATTAAAATTAACAGCTGGTTTACAACAGTTAGACAAAGACAAAGACAAAATATTCAACGTCCAATCTGCAGAGGTAGGTTCAACTACCATAACAAATACTAAATTCTAGACATAAAATTACCATGTAACAATTACAAAAGAAATGAAATGAGGAAAATGGTACCAGACCAAGTTTGTCTCTCTCCAAATGCAAACACACGCAGCCGAGGTGTGAGCTGGGACCAGATCTCCCAAGAAAGCAAGAATGTGTATAATCACATTTGAAGATTAGACTCCTCTCAAACTGTCCAAAACTCCAAACAAACTGAACTCAAGCCATCAACAGGTCACACTTTAAGTGTTTGGAAGGGGAGTGCAAGTTTATGAGCATTTAGGTTAGGCTGGGCCATATTCTGCTTGTCTGCACAGGATGACCACAATGCACCTCCCGACAACTCAATCTGGTCTTCACTCTTAACGCTAGGCTGATCAGTGCGGATTCGACTGTAATTTGCTATGCCCAATCACACCTGCTGCCATTCAACCTGGTAACGATCATTTCACACTGGCTCTTTTTAATGTTCTCTCCATGAATAACAAAGCCCTCCTTGTTAATTACTGTATCATTGATCAACATATTGACATAATGTGACAGAGACTTGGCAACAAACAAATGAATGTATTCAGTTAAATATAGCAAACTCAGGTTCACAGTCCAACCAATCCTTCTTAGTCTCCCCTATTTTACATAATTTAGATGTCTAATTTGGGATTCCTTTTTACCTACATTTTGTTCAATTTAGTTCACTTTTGTTTTGGTGGTTTTTCATGATTTTATGTAAGGTGAACTGGAGTGTCAAGAAAGGCATCCAATAAATAAAATGTATTATTATTATTATTGCATTGCACAGATAGAGAGGATTAACTGAAATGTACGAATACGGACCAGAAAAAAAAGTTACCTGCGCTAGGAAACAAAACCCCTACCCTTTTATTGACTAGTACTACTAATACAACAGATTGAGATGAGCAAGAACTGCAACCAAGGTGATAATGTTCCATTTCCATTGCCTTTGTAGCACCCCCAGTACAGTCAAACCGCTCTGGTTTCTCTGGCAGCAGTAGCAGGCTCTGATGAGGCCTACACACTTGACCGGCTAATTGGCCGCCAAGCAGCTCCTCCCCTCCGCCTGTCAGTGGCCCTCTCGGCACCTGGCATTGTCTGGACTAGACCAGGCTCTTGGACAGACTCCCCCACCCTTCAGGTCAGCATTGACCCTATTGCTGATTAAGGGCCACTCTGTTCCCGGCAGCGCAGAAACACACCAACTGGCTCCCCCGTCCTGCTGAGGAGACTGTTTCATCCCACCTTCCCAGCCCTCATTCTGGCCCTCTCACCCTCACCCAATCCTGCCACAGGAGAGGCAAGGTGTTTAAACATTTAAACTGCAATTAAATTAAATTGGAATTGGAGACACACAGAAGTCATAGTAAGGAGTATATATTCAAGAGAGGGAGAAGAAAGAAAGGATAAGTGATTGAACCCTGCTGGTAATGTGTTCCTTATACTGACCCTTTCTCTTCAATCTTAGTTGTCAAACAGAGCATAGGTCTTAAATGCAGTAATTTCAGCTTTTTTTGTGTCAATAGGCACAACACCTTTTAACACTGGCTGATTACATAATGATCTGTATTGAAGAGTTTAATCTTTTAACAACAGTAACTAGCCAAATGCTGCCTCCAGACCACAAAGAAACTGGGTTTCTGCTGCTTTTCAAAAAATAATAATTGTAGAAATACAGCTGAAGATAGATTTAGGTTTTATACTCGATTATTTACTTTTCCATGCATGAAGGTTTCGCAGGCCACCTTATAGGAAGACATTTGTAAATCTGTGAGCTTGGACCAATGATTTTTTTTAAAATTAAAAATTCTGTTTTCAGAATTTATGCCAATTTATGTCCTGGATTTAATCAATATTTTCCCTTCAGATTTAATTGACAAAAAAGGTATTCTATACACAAACATAAATGGTGATTGTCGATCTTGCTTTCAGGACAAAACTTGATTGAATCCAGGCCCGAAACGTACGGTGAGAAATGTCAGACAGGGTGCTGAGCAGTTTAAATAACAGTTCTGCTTCTCAGTTTCCCCCTTAAGTTCAGAGATCCCTGTCTTTAGGCATTCATTGATCAAGGACAATAAATAAGCCAGTATTCATTATTTAATTATAATATGCTTGGTACATGCACAACACATAATCACAGTGCCAACAGTCCATTTGGGTAAAAGGACTCTTTGTACCAGACTGTATTCCTCAAAACACATTTTTACACAGCAACAGATATTCCGAGTAAAAGCACACTTTTCGCACAGAAAACATCCACAGGTGATTCCATCACATCATATGAAATTGATCTGACATTTCTCCAAGTGTCTGAAACCAACCCTGCTCCTGGCTTGAACTTTGCAATACAGTGAATGATAGCAATTTAAATGTTCTGGCACAGAATTAATCAGTGTTTAACATCTGTCCATTCTGGGGTTTTGAGTAATGCAATGCTAACTTTCCCACTCCTCTTCCTCCTCATATAGAATCAAAGAACCCCCCCCCCAGTCAGCCTACAGAGGGGAAATGTTTCAGCAGTGGTCTTTAATCTCAAAATTGAGTCATTGTCATTTAATTCAGCATTATCTCTCTGCTCTACGTGCCTCTTCCGTTGCACTAACTTTGTTCTAATGAGGAAAATGCAAAGAACACATTTGCTGTTAATACATTCTGTTATATCCTGCACATTTTGTTGGGAAATGTATGTATTTTTAAATGACGTGGGTGTACAGCATTCTACACTGAGGGCTGGGAAGGGGGGGCGTCATCAGACACACTGCACATGGACCTTGAGTTGTGCTAAAGGCACTTCACACTTAATCCTGCCTAGGACACCACTCACGCGCTCATGTAACTAATTACAAGTTGAGAATACTTGTGACAAATTTCTACCAACTAGTCACCACAGAATGTGGTGCAGTTATAAATGCTTAATAAAGTATAAAAATAACATTAAAAAGATCATGAGGTTTGTGTGGAATGTCCCAATCCTGGTATCCTTAATAACATATTTAATGATGTATGTTGTAGATTTACATACATTGCTATTAAACATTTATAACTGCTCCACATTATTCTAAAGTGTTGCCAAATAATCCTGATGTTTAGTCAGTGGTAACACAACTAACACAAGCAGCTAGAACTAGTGTTACTAATGACTTGTTGTTCTTATAGACTTGTTGTTCCTAGGGTACAGAATATGTAAGATGTAAAGGTGGTAACCATTGTGCATTTCCCTGGATATTTCTCAATAAATAGAGTGCAGCGATCACCGAAATGAATGGAAAAAATAGTATTTGTGTTAAATAAAAGTAACACTTGCATGTTTTCCAGTGTCAAAGTTAAGAAATAGTCACATTCCAGCCAGTGACTGGAAAAGCATCTTCTGCGCAGCCCGAGAGAGCAGCCGCACGTCACACCAGCTCCCTAATCTTTTTTGTCTTATTTCCGCTACTTTCCTACTTTTTTTTTAAATTCCTTTCAAATTATATTATTATGCTTTGTTTGAGTTTTAGGTAGGTCTTAGTTAGGTAGTGTTTATTAGTCTACCGCCTGAGATGCGCCCCAGACAAAGAGAGCCGGCGTTAAAACGAGAGAAAGACAGGAGAGAAACAGGAGGAGTAAGCTAAGTTTTAAACCTTGCCTTCCGTCGATCATCATGGGGAATGTAAGATCATTAAACAACAAGAAGATTGACAAACTCACAACCTTGTTGAATGATCAGCACGAATATTGGGAAAGTAGTGCACTATGCTTCACGGAGACCTGGTTACATGGAGAGCCAGACTCAGCAGTCGAACTCACTGGAACTCACTTTTCGATGGTGAGAGCGGACCGCGACAGGACACTAAGCTGCAAGAAGGCTGCAGGTGGGCTCATTCTTTATGTTAACATTAAATGGTGTAACCCTGGGTATGTGACTGTGAAAGAGATTATCTGTACTCCCGATATAGAGCTGCTGGCTGTGGGGTTCAGACCATACTATCTGCCTAGAGAGTTCTCACACGCCATTGTTGTTGTTGTGTACATTCCACCGTCGGCAAATGTGGCGAGAGCGTGTGACGTCATCCACTCCACTGTCGCGAGACTGCAGACAGACCACCCCAGAGCCTTTCTGACAATCAATGCCGATTTCAACCACGCCAAACTCCCCAAGACCCTGACAGGCTTCACTCAATATGTGAAGTGCAGCACTAGGGAGATTAAGATCCTGGACATGATGTATGCCAACGTGAAGGAGGCATACAGCTCCTCAGCCCTCCGCCCCCTGGGCACCTCTGACCACAACCTGATACGCCTTGTTCCTACATACAACCCCATTGTCAGGCGCCAGCCTGTCACCACCAGGACTGTACAGCTGTGATCAGGAGAGGTTGAGGAGAGGCTGCAGGACTGCCTCCAGATCACGAACTGGGACCTGTTCACGGAGGATTTTGGGGAGGACGTAGATGGTCTCGCAGACTGCATTACACTCTACATTAGGACTTGTGAGGAGAGCATAGTACCCACAAAAAAGGTGCGCTGTTTCCCCAACAACAAACCATCAACAAGAACATCAAAGCCCTACTAAACAGGAAGAAGAGGGTCTTCATTGCTAAGGACAGGGAGGGGGTAAAGTCAGTTCAGATGGAGCTGAAGGGAGAATTGAGGAGAGCCAAGAAGGGTTACAAGGAGAAAATTGAGGGCAAACTAGAAGACAACAGCACCAGGGAAGAAAATCACAGGACAGAAACAGTCAGGTCTGGACGAGGGAGGGGGGCAGGATCATGCAAACAAGCTGAACCTGTTCTTCAACAGATTTGATGTGCCTCCCCCGCCCCCCTGCCGGGAGAGTGCCTCAGCCAGCTGCCAAAATACACATCCAAGACAATGCCCCACAGCCTCCACGCCCCCCCCCCTCCCCCTCCACCAGGCTACTCATATCGAGGAGCCAGGTGAGAAGGGAGCTATCAAAGCTCAACCCCTGGAAAGCCATGGGCCCGGGTAACATCAACCCCAGGATGCTCAAACCGTGCGCCGGACAGCTGGCTGGAGTCTTCCAGCACCTCTTTAACCTCTCCCTGAGGCTGGAGAAGGTACCCCAGCTATGGAAGACCTCCTGCATTGTTTCGGTGCCCAAAAAAGGACGTCCCAGTGCCCTCAATGACTACAGGCCAGTGGTACTGACGTCACATGTCATGAAGGTATTTGAGAGACTGGTTCTGCAGAACCTTAGACCCATGGTGAGTGAGTCCCTGGACCCCCTGCAGTTCGCGTACCAGGCCAAAATCGGCGTGGACGATGCCATCATCTACCTGCTGCACAGGGCTTATTCACACCTGGAATTCCAGTGCTTTTAACACCATCCGGCCCCTATGGCTTGCAGATAAGCTCTCAGCCATGCAGGTAGATGAAGACCTGGTGGCCTGGATCACAGACTACCTTACGGGTAGGTCTCAATACATCCGGCTGCAGGGCAGCCTGTCGGAGGTGGTGACGAGCAACACCGGCGCCCCCCAAGGAACTGTACTGTTACCTTTCCTGTTCACCCTCTACACCACTGACTTTAGCCACAACTCTGGTACATGTCACCTCCAGAGGTTCTCGGATGACTCCACCATTATGGGCTGCATCAGCGAGGACGATGAGGAGGAGTACAGAGGTGTGGTTAGGAGCTTTGTCAGTTGGGCCGAGGAGAACCACCTCCAGCTCAACACTTGCAAGACCAAGGAGCTGGTAGTGGGCTTCCGACGGAGCAAGAAGCCCCCGAGGGGCCCCCCAACCCCCATCACCATCAAGGGGGAGGAAGCTGAGATGGAAAACTCATGCAAGTTCCTGGGAGTGCACGTGAACAAGAGGCTGGACTGGACGGACATCACGGAGGCCCTCTATAAGAAAGGACAGAGCAGACTGTACTTCCTTAGGAGGCTCAGGTCCTTTGACGTGTGCAGCAGGCTGCTGCGGATGTTCTACAAGTCTGTGGTAGCCAGTGCACTGTTCTTTGCCGTGGCCTGCTGGGGTAGCAGCGCCAAGGCTGGGGAGACCAACAAATTCAACAAGCTGGTGAGGAAGGCCAGCTCTGTTGTTGGCGAAAAACTGGACAGTCTGGAGGCAGTGGTGGAGAGGAGGACGAGAGACAAACTGTTGACCATCCTGAATAACCCCTCCCACCCCCTCTATGATGAGATGAGACAGATGGAGAGCACCTTCAGCCACAGGCTCATCCAATTCACGTGCAGAACGGAGCAGTTCAAACGCTCCTTTGTACCAGCAGCCATCAAACTGTACAATAATGAACATTGAACATTGTATTTTAGCTCTCACTCTCTACAGCTGTGCCTACCCTACATTCTTTACACATCTCACTGTTGCCCCGATTGCTGCTATGCTTATTCTTGGATCTCGGTATTATTATAATATTTTTTTTACTTCAGTACACTGGTATGCGCTGTGTATCTGGTGGATTTGCACTACCTCCAGTATGATCGCTGCTAGGTTTGTATTTTTGTATTTTAACTTTTGGTATTTCAGTATACTGTGATGTTCTGTATGTCTGTATAGCTGCTAGGTTTTACTCTGGTATTTTAATATTTATTAGTATTTATTATTTCAGTATACTGTGATGTTCTGTATGTCTTGTGTGTTCTTTCACTGCCTTCTGTATCATTGCTGCTGTGACAAACCAAATCCCCCCCAGGGATTAATAAAGGCTATCTTATCTTATCTTATCTGATCTGGGCCCGTATTCACAAATAATTTTATCTTACCACTAGGAGTACTTCTAAATCGCACTAAAACTTTTTAGTTAGGAGTCCCACCTTAAAACCTATTCACAAAGCTGCAAAGACAATCTCATACTAAGGAATTCCTAGAATTTTCAAGCTAAGAGTGAGGGCGGGGTTGACGTCGTTGCTATGGATGATGTTGTTTCCCATGAACGAGCTTACTCAGAATGCCCACAGCGATTGGCTGATATAGGGGATGGGTCTCTGCCCGCGATTTCAACCTAGCAAATAAATGATATGCTACTGTAAAGGGGTATGTAGGACTACCTGTTCCTGTTATATTTTAGTGGTGTAACGGATCGCAGTTGATCCGTGATCCGTACGGATCAACCCCCACGGTTCGGCACGCATATGATCCGCGGATTAATAGCTAAATTAAACCATCATAGAGAAATACAGTTTTTCTGCCGCTGTTACGTTTTAAAGTAACAATTCCCTAAATCTCGATGCAGAGTTACAGTGAAGAGATAGACAACCATGTATGTTTTGGTTTGCTTTGTTTTTCATACTAAATGCCTTTCTGGGAGGCAGGTTTTTAAAAAGCGACCGAATTAAATAAAATTGAAACATTAGCGATCTTTTAATTTTTTATTAAATTAATTCAGGCATAAAACCACCCTAGTTAAATCGCCTAAGGCGTACTGAATCTAAAAATGTATTTTGTGAAATTTGCGAATAAAGATTTAGTGAAATAACTTACATCGAAAAACTGAAATTATCATTCATTCAATTCCTTGAGAATAGTTCCTGGTAATTTTGGGTGGAAACGCGCCTTTGGCCCCGTTATTATTTTTTTTGCTGATCCGAAAAATGATCCGATGCACCCCTATTATATTCTAATAAAGATTCTAAAATACAAATGTAGGCTACGTGTCACTGATTTAACATGAAACCAAGAATACTGACTAGTCAATTGGTTACATGTCTGCATCTCATAAACAATCAGCGGGTATCTATATATAATATAATATATATATTACCCTCGCGATTGAGGCAGTACCTTTTTATGAGCTCTGTATCATTCAATATCTCCAAAGTGTTTACGCGATTGCGAGGACGATTGCCGGCAGCAGCCATTTTTGGATCGCTGTCAGTAGGTCTTTAGCGACTTAAAAGTCCTCTTGACTGCTTCTAACTTCTCCTGGACTTAGGAGCTGTTTTTAGCTCTCAAACCCTTTGTGAAATACTCTTATCCCAAAAATGTAGGAGTCCTACATTTATGAGTGACACGCCCATTATTTTTCGGAGTTGCTCCTAAATTGCGGAGTTACGACCAGCTTTTACCCTTAAAATGCTTTGTGAATACGGGCCCTGGACTGTTCTGCAAGTTTAGGGCTGGTGTCTTCTGGTCTTTATACTCTGGTCTGTACAAAACAGGGTGAACCCATTTGTAACTCACATACAATGCTGGGTGTGAATAGAGAGAACACTTCAGGGTGATAATTCATTCATTATTAATTTAATCTCCTCCCTAGCCGGTTTTATCACACTTTGTCATTTGTATTTCCATCTGACAAACCTCACTGACTACATCATGGAGCTGTCAGTAAAACAAGAAAAGAAAAGATAATGGCAGATGTCATGGGCGTTTGGTGATAATCCATTGAGTTTACAGAGAGATAAAGTATAAAATGACATTTAAGAAATGGAAACAAAGAAAAGAAAAAAAACAGGATAAGACAGAGAGGAAAAGAGGCAAGAGGACAAAAAGAAAGGGATGAGACAGATGCCCTGATTCTGACTGAAGGGGTGTGGAGGGAATCTGTGTGATGTTCTGCTGCTTTTCTGTGTGAGAAGTAAAAAAATCTGCAAATGAGTGATGAGATGAATAAGGCCCAGTTTAAAAATGACTTTCTGATTCATCTGTAATGTTCGCTCCAGTGTATGGAAAATGTAAAACAATTGAAGCATAGCCATTTTTAATTGTATAAATTGGCCTCTCCATATAGGAAGCTGCTCCTGTATGCCCACCCCCCACCTCCCATGATCCAGTCATGGATGAATACTCTACAAAGTTTCTGTGTGATTAGATCGTGGCGTCATATTGCTCATACCACATGACAGCCCTGACCTTGCACCATTATGTCATTACTCTAGTTGTTTGCACAAGGCCTCGACAGTACACCTTTCTGAAGTGATGGCTCACAATCCATCACTGGAGAAAAATTATAGGCAGCAGTCAGTCAGGACTTGTGAGCAGAAACAGGCAGGTGGGGCATGACTATTTTACTCTTTAACCCATATCTGCCTAATGTATATACAAATTATGAAAATGTGAAAATATGTATTTGTACATAATTTATAATAATACATAATTTGTGGAAATATATGGTATGTCATATTAATTAAACGTTTGAACAAATTAGTGTTATTATATACAAAATATGTGTGTAAATTATGTACAGATAAATTCTTACAATCATACAATCTTATTTGTCACATCTACATTTACATGCAACCATTTTGAAATTTGACATGAGTTATATTTCAATGATTTTAGTTCGTATCACTCTGTAATGTCACAAGTTCATCTCATTCTTCATTTTGTTATTAGTGCCTTTCGTTTGTTGTGGCTGTTGAGTTTCTACTGATTTCCTGTAGCTTATCAAGTTTGTTGATAGAGACTCTCTGAAGTCACACAATTTCATCTTTGTATTATGAGCTTTATTGTAAACAATGCAAGCATTTAGGATAGCAATGTCAAACATGTACCAAATAATTTTATAGTGCCACTTTGTTTGTCTCTTGCAACAGGCAATTTTTTTGTCAGCGAAGTCCATGTGTTTGTTATATAATGATATAATATTTGGACGTAGCACCTGAACACGAATTTCAATTTCATTGAATTTCTGCTACGGAATTTTCTGTAGGTAGTGTTTGTGCGGTCTGTGGAAAATCCTGTAGATCGGTGAATGACGGGTTTTCACAGTCTACAGAAAATCCCATAGTTTGATGGATATGGGTTAAAAGTGCTGCAATTCCTACACGGTTCACCTGATTAAAGGTGACAGTCTGCACATTAACCTCATAGTCATTGTTTCATTTCAAATCCAATGTGCTGGAGTACAGAGCCACAACAACAAAAAATGGAACACGCAGACAAGCTCCTGGCCAGAGCAGGGGTGGATCCAGTGGTCATGGTCCATGTTGGAGCTAGTAACATAGGTAAGGGTATGTTTGATTTATTTATAGAATTAGGATCAAAGTTAAGGAGCAGAACCTCTATGGTGGTCTTCTCGGGAATTCTGTCAGTACCACGTGCTAGTAAAGAGAAGTAGGATTTTATATGGAGATTTAACAGGTGTGAGAAAGAGGGTACAGCCTCAGGGTATCGCGTTGCAAAGTCTACAATAACTAATACAAAGCGGTACCCTACCCTTTTGGCATTCGGGGCACGCCGTACACCACCGACGGACGATACCTCGAATGCCCGGCCAATAGAATCGAGCCATTATCTGGTTCACTGTCTTATCCTGTCCTAAATGACCCGCCATGGGATTGCTATGAGCCGTCTGGAAAACCATTTTCCGACGGCTTTTGGGCAGTAGGCATCCCGACTCACGCGATACAGTCGATCCTGTAAGATGCAAAAATAGGGGTATGTCACCACCCGCTCTGGGTTAAGCAGCTGGCTATCAATCTTAATCACTTGGTCAGCTACTCGACTGAGTGTTTCATCCTGCGACTGTTCGAGGGAGAAGTCAGTCACTCTGGTGAGTCGGGGAACCCCGCCGGCCCTGCCCCCATTTCCCCGAAGCAGCCTTTCGGTCACCTCAGGTTGTTTCGGTGAGAGAGCCGATGGCCCCTCCCCTGGGTCATCCTCATCTGTGACGTCCTCCCCCCCAGTTGCCACAAGACGATAGCGAACACACCCCTGTTTTTGTCGGGCCCCTTCCGCAAGCTCCTTTCTAACCATATCCCTAAATCCCGGCCAATCGTGTCCCAAAATCAGTGGAAGGGGGGTGATGGGAGTAACCCCTGGCACCATGCTATACTTTTTTCCCCCAATATAAAATTAAATCCGGGCGGTTGGATAGTAGTGCACATCCCCATGTATGCACCTTATTGCCACCTCTGTGAGCCTGTCCAATGCTTCTGGTTGAACCAGACGCTGATGCATGAGGGTGCGGCAGCAACCCGTGTCCAACAGCGCCTGGATTGTTTCCCCTTTGATACTTACGGGTATCAAAAACGACTCTGCTGGTTCGGGGGAGTAGTGCTGGACAGCGGGACATCCGGTGATGTTCACATCCATCAAGGGGCAGTCTCGACGGATGTGGCCAGGATGCCCACACTGCCAACAGTCCTGCCCCACCGTCCGTGCCAACCCGGGGTGACCTGGAACAGACAGGTTAGAGCGATTGAAGGCGTGGTCTCGGGGGGCAGTATGGGTTTGGGACAGGGTTCGGGGAGGGGGGCATGGGTCCAGGTTGGGGCTGGGTATCGGATTGGGAAGGGACTAGAGAAGATGGGGAATAGGGACGTTGGGACGGGAGCTGTAAAATGGGCTTTTCAGCCCTACAGCTCTCTGGGGAAGTCTCCCTGTCCGTTGCCCTCATGGGTTCGGGAAATATACGGGAAATAACAAACCAAATATAACAAGCTAGTACGGAAACTTTTCAGTTCCCGTTTCACTTTTACTTTTACTTTTCTCTCTTTCTCTCTCTCCTCGGTCTCTCATGCCTTCTCCTTCCTGGTTCCAGCCACCTACTGAAGAGAGCAGAGCAGTTTTAAGCACACGGGTGTAATTGGACTGGACTGGTGTGTGCGCTGGCTGCTCTGCCAGTAGGTGTGGCCGCTAATCGCCCTAATTAGCTGCCGAGCCCGATGCCTTCCACAGTAAAGTTATGCATGTGGGAAATAAAAATATAAGACAGATGTATTTTATCGGAGAAGAAAAAATAGTAGTTGTTCAATTTAAAAAATACTTAGGAGTTGTAGTTGATCAAAGTCTATCCGTATCTAAGCAGTGTGCTGTAGCAGTGAAAAAGGTCAATAGGATGCTGGGATATATAACAAACTCTGTGTAGGCCCTGTAAAGATATGTCTCTCTATAGGCCCTATAGAGAGAGTATAAATCAAAGGACGTTATATTAATGTTATACCTATAATGCCTTTGTTAGACCTCACTTAGTGTACTGTGTGCAGTTCTGGGCACCACACTACAACAAAGATGAAGAAGCTCTCAAAGAAATACAAAGAAGGACTTGACAGGTGGTATGAAAGGTAAAAGTTACGAAGAAAGATTTAATTTATTCAAGCTTAGCAAACAGAGACCAAGGGAGGATTTGATTGAGGATTTTTTAAGATAAGTTCAGTTAGCAGAACAAGAGGCCACAGGTGGAAATTAGTTAAAGGGACATTTTTCACGGATATTAGGAAGTTTTTTTACACAGAGAGCTGTCAATGCCTGGAACAGCTTGCCAGGTCGGGAAGTAGAGGCAGAAACACTTGGGCTATTCCAGCCTAGATGCAGTACTGGATATTTTAGACAAGGGAATGATGAGCCTAGGTGGGCCGAATGGCCTGTTCTTGTCATTATGCATTCTTATGTTCTTAAAAAAAAAAATATATATAATAATAATAATTATTATTATTATTAGAGGAAGGAGACTGAAATAATTGTAGACATTTGTTGAACATTTTGATCTTAAGATACTTTTTAGAATTTTTTTTCTCTGCAGCACAGTGACACTCATCCTTTTGAGATACTAAGCAAGTGAACTGCTCCCTTGGGGCATTGCTTTGCCAAAAGCTTTTTTCTGTTGTGTCCCTTTCCTGCACAGAAGGAAGACAAGAGCACTGAAGTGTGGCAGATGTGTCCTTATTTAACCTCCACACCCCCTTTCCCACCATGTTCTTCCTCATGCCACAGTCTTCTTCACCTCTATAATTGAGGATTCTTGGCAAACAATTGCTTTGTGATATCTCAGCCTGGCAATATAGAATTAAACATAAAATAAACAAAGAATACTGTGATACATGTCAGGGCTGCAGACTAACATTCCACCAACTTGGTGGCACCAGCACCAAAATCTTTCCGCAGTACAGAATAATAGAAATAATGAGAAATTATCTTTT
This sequence comes from Aldrovandia affinis, assembly GCA_029706075.1. Taxonomy (NCBI): domain Eukaryota; kingdom Metazoa; phylum Chordata; class Actinopteri; order Notacanthiformes; family Halosauridae; genus Aldrovandia; species Aldrovandia affinis. Next base: position 366,186 of record JAINUG010000249.1, on the reverse strand, counting down.
AAATTACTGTGCCATTGTGTTCATACATTTGTATAGATTTGATGTGTCATCATAGTGAAGAGACTGTTGAAATAAGGTGCAACAATGTATTTAATATGCAGGTAACTGCCAAAATAAAGGAAACACTTTAGTGAATGAAGGGTTCTGGCAGCTGTTATGGTGTGGGGTGAATTTTCCTGGCATGGTTTAGGTCCACTCAACCCCATGGAGGGCAAGGTAAACACCAATAAATACAAAGCCATTCTGGGTGATCACCTTCATCCTATGGTGAAGTATTTATATTCTGATGGGAGTGGTTTCTTCCAGGATGACAATGCCCCCATCCACAGGGAATGAGTGGTCACTGGTTCATGGAGCTGCCCTAATCGTGATGTCCCGATACCATCAACCTCTGCCAGTTAGCTGGCTACCGGACTGTTGACATCATGTTGGGCACATGAGAGCAGCCCCTCCCCTGTCACCACAGTGAAGGCCAACGGGAAAGACACCACAGGGCTACTGGACTCTGATAGTATGGTGACCGTGATTTGCACGAGCCCAGTCCTGGATCGAGACCGTGTCCATTACCTGCATACATGGGGAGACGAAGGAATACCCCACCTCAATATTAAACCTGCAGACAACGAAGAGGCAAAACATAGGATGAGCTGGGGTCGTGCCAAACCTGCCAGTTACGGTACTGATTGGGAGATATTCTCCGATGTTCACTCGACTGTGATCCAGCATTTCGGGAGAAAAGGAGAAACGAGGGATTAGGAAAGACAGAAGACACGGAAAAGCCACCAGCAAAGTGGAAGCCAAAATGTGTGGGTACCAGGAGGTGGACCCTAAAGCTTGAACGGAGCCCGCCTCTGAATGTGAACTTGGGAGACAAACAGCTGGGAGACGCCAAGTTAAATTTGTCGGAAATGTTTACATTGTTCAGGCACATCTAGGGGTGGAGAAAACCTTAGAGAGGATAAAGCGCTTATTTTACTGTCCCGGGATAAGGTGAGCAGTAGAAGAATATTGTCGCAATTTTCCCGAGTGCCAGCGGGTGGCAACCGTGAACATTTCCGCAATTGCCCCGAGTGCCAGCGGGTGGTGCACAGACCACATTTTCGCAGTCCATTAATCCCTGTGCCGATAATATCAGTACCTTTCAGCAGTGGACCGCAATGGACCTGTTGGGGTCCTTGCCCAAAAGTGGTCTAGGCAATCAGTACATTTTGGTTATTTCGGACTATGCGACTTGATACCCAAAAGCTGTTTCCCTATGCACCATAGCCACAAAGGGGATCGCAAATGAGTTATAGCTGTTCTTTTCTAGAATGGGCATTCCAGATCAGATACTAACAGATCAAGGAACTCCATTCATGTCCCGAATAATGAAGGATTTATGTAAAATGATGCGAATATACCAGCTGCATACTTCAGTTTAACAGCCCCAAACAGACAAACAAACAGTGGAGAGGTTTAACCGAACCCTGAAGCAGATGCTCAAGAAGATAATGGAAAGCGATGGAATGAACTGGGACCAACTGCTGCCCTACTTAATGTTTGCAATTCGAGAAGTAACCTAAGCCTCCACCTGATTTTTGCCCTTTGAGTTGCTGTACGGACGTCAACTGCTGGATGTGGCTAAAGAAGCCTGGGAACAACAACTTTTGCCACTCCGCTCCCTGGTGGAGCACATCAGATAAATGTGGGATAGGATGGCGACTCTCTGGCCCATTGTGAGAGAACACATACTGGAGGCTCAGAATGCACAAACATGGGTGTACAACTGACAAGTGCAGCCCAGGTAGTTCCGAACAGGGGACAAGGTGGTAATACTCATCCCCACATCCAAGTGTAACTTTTTGGGTAAATGGCACGGTCTGTGTTTTCGGTGTATTATGCAATGAATGAAAATTCCACCAGGGTCTGTTGACCCTAGGCTCGTAGCTCTCATTTTTTGTTTGTTTATCTGTTTGCAAACTCCTCTAGTAAGTAATCAATGTCACAATTGACTGCTAGATGATTGTCTACCATGTTGGCAAAACACTTTGCGATGTTTTAGACTGTGTGCTTCTTTATGGACTTTGTGTATGCTATTCTAACATCGCCGGATGCTCAACATACCCACGGCATTGGCACTCAGCTGTTGTACACACAAAGTCGCCTACTGAACCTCTGAAATCCAGCACCGGGGATTAAGACTGATTTACCTGCCTGTATCATCCGGAAAATGCCTAAATCCAACAACAAAAAGCGTGAATCCAGGGGAGGAATTCTCAACAGAATCAAAAGAAGAGGAAGCAGGCTTCCATTGCCCGCTATCACTCTGTGAAACCATTGGAAGGGGGCAAGCCGGTGACAAAGTCCACAGAGAGGTGAGACTATTAGGCGTGTGGGTATGGGCAATGGGTGAAGTAGGCTAAGGGGACGCTGCCTGGATGTCTTCTTTGGACACAGGTGGTACAGGCTGACACAAACAATTGCACATACTTATCCATAGTAGACCACCAAAATCTTCGTCTCAAAAACTCCAGCATCCTGGTGGTCCCTGGATGCCCAGTCAACCGAGAGGAATGCACCCAAAGCAAAACCTGGGACTGGGCTGAGCTGGGAATGAACATTACATTACATTACATTACAGGCATTTGGCAGACGCTCTTATCCAGAGCGACGTACAACAAAGTGTTAACCGTAGTCAAGAACAGTTTAGCTGAAAGCCACCCTAGCGGGAAGTACAGTTCCTAGGTGCTAGGAGCAACCACATAGTTAAACTAGGACCCTGTAGGTAAATCTGTAGCCACAATTCAAAGGTAGCAATAAAGCAATCAGTGCAGAAAAGAATGCCTAAGCTTAATACAATACATAAACAAGTAGACATGTGTAATAATAAGCAGCTACGTCCCTAAGTTAACAAAAACCAGACTACAGGGAGAGGTGCACCCTGAAGAGGTGAGTCTTCAGTCGTCGCTTGAAGGTGGCCAGGGTCTCAGCTGTTCTGACTCCCACAGGAAGGTCATTCCACCATCGTGGAGCCAGAACCGACAGGAGACATGACCGGGAAGCGAACAAGCGGCCAGGAGGTCCATTTCCTGGGTCGCGGGCTCTTGGTGATGCGCTGTCATCACCATAGACTCAATTCCCCAACTTACTGGTGCCAGAACCCGGGAACTCGGAATGATGGAATCGATATGAGAGAGCATCAGGCTTTAGATTCTTGGAACCTGGGCGATATGACAGGGTGAAGGTGAAGCGGTTGACAAAGAGGGCCCATCGGGTCTGCCGAGAATTGAGGCGCTTGGCATCCTGAATGTAGTCTAAGTTCTTGTGGTTGGTCTAAACCACAAAAGGATGGTCATCCCCCTCAAGCCAGTGTCTACACTCTTCAAGAGCCAGCTTCACGGCTGAGTTCACGGTTGCCGGTGTCATAATTTCTCTCAGCAGGGGAAAAACGACAGGAGAAGAAGGCACAAGGGTGAAGCTTTTGGTCCTGAATAGCTTGCTGCGACAGGATGGCTCCTACTCTGATATCAGAGGCGTCCACCTCCACAATGAAGGGCAAGGAGGGATCAGGGTGGATCAGAACAGGGCCTGAGGTCCTGGAATGCCCTCCCCACCTCCAGCAGAATAGGGCAGCTATTCCCCTAGTCAGGGCAGTGAGAGGCGCAGCAAGGGAACTGAAGTTGCAGATGAACCGCCGGTAGAAGTTGGCAAAGCCGAGGAACCATTGGACCTGCTTGACAGAGGTGGGCTGAGGCCAATCCATGATAGACTGGGTCTTGCAGGGATCCATCTGGACGTTGCCCTGAGCAATGATGTAGCCTAAGGACACTCTGGAGACGTGCAACTCACACTTCTCAGACTTTACAAAGAGGTGCTTCTGGAGAAGCCGCTGCAGCACCTGCTTAACATGCAGGACATTATCTTGTGGAGAGCTTAAAAAGATGAGGATGTCATCCAGGTAGACAAAGAGGAAATGGTTGAGCAGGTCCCGGAGAGCATTATTGATCAGAGTCTGGAACACAGCGGGAGCGTTAGTGAGACCAAAAGGCATAATGAGGTTCTCATAGTGGCTATTAGGGGTGTTGAAAGCAGTCTTCCACTAGGTTGTAGGACGAGGTTGTAGGCGTTGCGTAGGTCCAGTTTCGTGAATATTCTGGCTCCCCGCAGCTGCTCAAGTGCGGTGGACATTAATGTAAAAGGGTAGCGGTTCCTCACCATAATCCTGTTGAACCCACGGTACTCAATGCAGGGTCTAAGGCCTCCATCCATGAAGAAGAAGCCTGTGAGCTGTCCCACGAGCAGGACTGGTTCCGGGCAGGAGGTCTATGGCACAATCATAGGGCCGGTGAGGAGGAAGAGTTGCTGCCTGCTGTTTGCTGAACACCTCGCTCAGCGCAGCATACTTGGGAGGCACTTGACTGAGGTCGGGGGAAACAACTGGCTCGGAAGAGGAGTGCTTGAGTTGATCAATGTGGGTGATCAATTAGGACCCCATTCTCTCAGGATGCCAGCTACCTAGTCAATCCAGGGGTTGTGGCAGGCTAACCAGGGGTAGCCAAGGATAAGATGGTGCTCAGGTGACTCGAGCTGGATAATTTCCTCATGGTTACTCCTGATGCCCAGTTGAATTGGAGCGGTGCAGTAGTGGACACTGCCAAGTCAGAGGTCTGCCATCCAGGGCTGATACTTGGAGAGGCTGGTCAAGCTTAGTGTAGGGGACCCTCCAATGATGTGCTCAGTCAATGTCCAGGAAAAATCCAGCTGCCCCAGAGTTCATGCTGTTGGTTACTCCAGAAGAGGGTAGAAGGCAGCAGTACTAGGGAGACAAGGGGAAGGGAGGTGGTGACTTAGCTCATCAGGATCCTCCCATCTCCTAACGAGCCATGACCTTTCTTGACAGCTCTGGACAGCCTGCCCAGAAGTGATCAGAAACCCCACAATATAGGCAGCACCTCTCTCGCATCCTCTGGTCGTGCTTCTGCTGGGAGAGGCGGGTCCTGCCCAACTTTACGGGCTCCTCACATGTTGCAGCTGGGAGACTCCCAGGGGTGACTTAGGATAGCTTGGAACGGCTTGAGGTGGTAGGGGTAGGTGGGAAAGGAGCTGGGACTGGAGTCTGGAACCTCTGTTCTCTGCGCCGCTCCCTCCCGGTTGTTGATACGGACAGACAGGGTAATGAGGGACTCCAGGTTGTCCTCAAGTTCTCGGGACTCCAGGTCATCCTTAATAGCTTCTGATAGCCCATGGTGGAAGGTGGAGATGAGAGTTTCGCTATTCCACATGCTCTCAATAGCAAGTGTTCAGAACCCAATGGTATACTCTGCCACGCTGTGAGAGCCCTGGTGAAGGCTAAGAAGCCTTTTTGCCGCCTCTCAGCTACTCTGTCCTCATCTCACTGGTGAAAGACTGTAGATCCCAGCAGCTAGGGGTCTGCTGCTCCCAGACAGCTGTAGCCCAGACCAGGGCCTTATCTGAGAGCAGGGTGATGATGTAGGCCACCCTGGAGCGGTCCGTCGGGAACGTAGAGAGCTAGAGCTTGAAAATCAGGAAGTACTGGGTACAGAAACCCCCGACACTTGCCTGGATGGCCATCGTACCTCTCGGGACCTGGCAAGCGTGACTCCTTGGCACCGGAGGTAATGGGAGCTGGAGGAGTAGGAGGGGCAGGGTTGTGTGGTAGCTGAGGGGGTTGGAGCCTCTGGATTGCCATGGTCAGGGACTGCAGAACCTCAGAGATGTTCTGCAGCAGTTATTGATGCTCCCCTACCAAGGTGCCTTAGTTAGCTAGAGCTGTGTGAAAATGCTCTGCCTCTGCTGGATCCATGGTTTGACTCTGTCTTGCTGAGACGAGGCAGAGAGATGGGACCCAAGTGCAGAGATGAAGCAGGAGGCAGATGTAGAATAAACTGAAGATTTATTATGAATGACGGACTAATGAAAACACAAACAACTCACAAACACGAGAGAAAATAAACACGAGTATAAATAAAAAACTAACAAAAAAGCTCAGAACGGTAACACTGGAACACTTGACTAGCAAACACAGGGAAAAACCATTGAAGACAGAGCACAGAACAAACAGAACAGACCACTTAGTTTCTTGACTCCTTTGGCACATTTTTCCATTCACAGTTTACTTTTTCAAAACAGCTCACACACAGCCCTTAACAGAAGATGAAATGACCAAAACACCATATGTTTGCAGAATGACACCACCTTCTCAAAACTTGTCACACACCCATCAAAACCAAACATTTCCATCAAAACCTACAATTTGTGCTCAATTGAAAATGTATGTGTTCTCATTTATTTAACAATGGATAACAAAATTGAAACTACAGCTATCAATATCAACCTCTGCAACCATCATTTCAACTTTTGTGCAGCACCCTCACAGTATTGACAGTTTTACCATTGACAACCATACTACAATTTGGGTTTTGTACTGAGCACTCTTACTGAGAGAATATACTGTCAGAAAGTATTTGAAATCTCTATAAAAATGTGTATACAGTAAAATATTGTAGTTCTGTTTTTGTATTGCTGAATACTGTAAAAGATATTGTAAACAAGGACCTGTCAACACCATTGATTTACATGTTCTACTGTGTACAAAATGGCAAAGATTCTCACACAAAAATACATTTATTGCAGTCATTTTTCCACATTACGTGTACATACTGTAAGAAATCAAAATGACAGGCTTCAATATACAGTAAAAAGGTCAAATCTCAAACTAAAAAGTCCATAAAAGCAAATGAAAAGACCCTGTAAATATTCATTTTTCAAACATTATCGACGCGAACCTGACGATTAGGCCACATGTTCTCATCGACATCACAGTTGATGTCTTCCATTGCGATGCATTGTGGAAAAAATCTTCTGGAATGGCGAATCCATCCCTGGCAGCCCTCTGCACGGATTGCCAAGCATGCAGCATTCATTGCATCCAGCAATGACATTTGGTCATGTGGCCTGTGATCATATACTTTCCAACGCCAGCAGGAGAAAAACTCCTCGATTGGATTTAGCATTGGAGTGTAAGCTGGAAGAAACAGCATCATCATACGTGGGTGGGCAGTGAACCAGTCATTCACTACTCGTGAATGGTAGAAGGTCACATTGTCCCAAATGATTACATAATGGGACATGTCCGCCCTGAACAGGCTTCTCTCATGTGGCAGCACCAGCCTATCATGCAAGGCATTGAGGAACGTAATTAGGCGATCGCTGTTGTATGGGCCTATGGTTGGTATATGGCAAAGGACTCCATTTGTGGAAATGGCTGCACAGATTGTAATGTTGGCACCCCTCTGTCCTGGCACGGTTACTGTCGCCCTGTGACCAATGATATTACGGCCACGTCTCCTAACTTTGGAGAGATTGAATCCCGCCTCATCCACATAGATGAACACATGTGTTGCGTCTGCTTCCAGATCCATTACTCTCTACATTCAAAAAGAAATTCAGAGTAAATTACAACATATACAGAAGGTGCTGTTTTCTACAGTAATTGAATGTTATGCAGCAAGACAAATCCTTTGCAGTGACAGATCCGTACCTGTACATACTGTGCACGCGCTGCCTTCACATTGTCGCTATTCCTTTGGAATGGGTACCTTGTATAGCTGCTTCGTTGCCACCAGATTGCGTTTGAGGATGTGGTCTATTGTTGCAACACGGACACTGTTCACATTGACAAATGTCCCCTAGTCAGCTAAGACGGCTGCCTTGATCTCCCGCAACCTGATGGCATTGTTAGCAACCACCATGTCCACAATAGCAGCCTCCTGTTCTGCAGTGGCCCACCAGTGTGGGCCAGTGTGTTGATTCTGTGAAAATAGTGCAATAGGCTGTAAATACTGTAAATATACAGTAATCAGAATTCTACTGTATATTTTGAAAGTCAGTTATTGTAAATGGCTTTAGTTAAACTACAGTACCTCATTGTATTGTGGCAACACACTTTACAAAAGTATAGAAATGGTTGTTGCCAAGAGTGCAAATACAATGAAACACAGTTCAGTAAATTGACTGTAAAGGCCGGCAAAGTGACTTACCTATAGTCATTGTGGAACGTACGAACAATTGATGCCATAGTATGACGGCTCAGGTTTGGCTGAACCCTTTGGCCAGCCTCTCTCATGGAGAGGCCATGATTGACTACCTGATCAATGATTGTTGCCCTAATTTCATGAGAGCATCTTACATGAACGCCACGTCCCCTGACAGGGGCCCCTCTACCTCTACCTTTACCACGGCCTCTTCCTCTTCCTCTTCCTCTGCTACTAAGTGTCTGCAATGTGTTGACATGGTTATTCAATTAGGTTTCGTGTCTCTCTCTGAAAAGTGTGTTAACTGTTTTGAAAAGTGTGTTAAAACTCAAAGAAAAGCAATGAGAAATAGTTAACCCATTCGCCAGAGAAGACTCTTGCTGTGCAAAGAAGGTGTGAGCATTAGATTAAGTTGACCCATGATTCGCTAAATGTGTGTAAGCAATCAAGAAAAACTGTAAATAAGGGCACGAAACAAGGCACAGGTAAAATCACTAAGACAATAATACACTCAGACAATCAGGTGAAACAAGACACAGGTGGAACCACTCAGGACGATGAAACAATGAGACAAAGACAATCAGGGAACACAAAGAGTCCAATGCCACCCTCTGACAGTGAGCAGGAACCATTACCAATGAGACATGCAGTATCCCACAGAACCCAATGCTGTAACCATCTCAGAGAAGGACATCATTGCTGTTTTTAGCAAGGTTAATCCCCATAAGGCTCCAGAGCCCAATGGTCTCAAAAGCAGGGCACTCAGAGACTGTGCAGAACAGTTAGGACCTGTTTTTACCAGACTGTTACATATATCTTTAAATTCACACTTTGTTCCTCTGTCCTGGAAAATGTCAACCATAATCCCTATCCCCCAAAAAACGTAGATTTTTTAGAGTAGAAGATGCAAGCCTGACCCTCTTACACACAATATCTCAACACCTGGACCCCAGTGGAACATATGCACAGATTGTATTTATGGACTTCTCTTCAGCCTTCAACACTGTAGAGTCACAGTTATTAGTCAAACGTATTTTTGACCTGGAGGTCAACTCAACACTAATAACATGGACCAGAGAGTTCCTTTGTGACCGACTACAACATGTGAAAGTCCATAGCTGCACATCAGATTGTTTGGTCCTGAATATAGGTGTACCCCAGGGCTGCGGGCCAAACAGAGACTATTTCTTTTACAAAGGCTCAAGAGTTTTAACATCCAAAGTGAGACACTCTCCCAGGTCTACAAGGCACTCATTGAGAGTGTGCTTACTTTTAACATTGTCTCCTGGATTAACTTTTTAGCAGTGAAAAGCAAAACAAAATTATCCAGGATAGTCAAACAGGCAAGCAAAATCACTGGGACCAGACAGACTCAACCAACAGACCTCTACCTCCAAGCAGTCAGATGGAACTCAAACAAAATACTCGACAACCTTAACCACCCACTCCACAGCTTATTTGAACCCTAACATTTACATTACATTTTAAGCATTTAGCAGACGCTCTTATCCAGAGCGACTTACTAGATGTCCATAAATACATGGTAGGAACAATCATAGTTTGTGCAAGAGTTCAGTGCAGTAATACAGTGATAGACATTGTTGTAGGCAGCTGCATACCATACCTGTAACACAGGGAAGGAAAAGGTTAGTAGATTATTTTTATTTTTTTACAATTAGCTAGATGTACAGAATTCAGTGGTAGTTATTTTGTACTTCTCAACATTTTTTTTTTTAAATAAAATGAGGGATACATATAAAGGAAGTGTTGAGCAAGTAGGCACTGGTGATGGCAATTGGCTAGATGTACAGAATTTAGTGGTAGTGGAGTCTGAAAAGTTTGGTTTTGAGTCTCTTGTGGAAGATCGCAAGTGATTCCGCGGTCCTGACCAATTGCGGAAGGTCGTTCCACCACCGAAGGGTCAGGATAGAGAAGAGGCAAGACCACGAGGAACGGCTGCCGGGCGCCCAGAGGGATGGGATAGTCAGTTTGCCAGAGGAGGCAGAGCAGAGGGGTCTGCCTGGGGTGTAGGGTGTGATGAGCGACTGGAGGTAAGGGGGAGCAGTTCGTCTAGCCACTTGAAAAGCAAGCACCAGTAATTTGAATCTGATGCATGCTGCGATGGGGAGCCAGTGCAGAGAGGAGAGTAGAGGGGTGATGTGGGTGAACTTCGGTTGACTAGTTGCAATGGCTTGATGGCACAGGCCGGTAGGTCTGCCAGCAAGGAATTGCAGTAGTCCAGACGTGAGATCACCAGGGCCTGGACCTGGAGTTGTGTGGCCTTTTGGGTGAGAAACGGTCGGATCCTTCGGATATGGTGCAGGGAGAATCGGCAGGTCCGGGTGATTGCTGCGACGTGGCCCGAGAAGCACAGCTGGTTGTCCAGGGTCACTCCAAGACTCCTAGCAGACTGGAACGGAGACACTATGGAGCCTTCCACGGTGATTGAAGCATCACTCATCGGGAAGCCCTTTGCTGGGAGGAAGAGCAGCTCTGTCTTCCCCAGGTTCAGCTTCAGGTGGTGGATGGACATCCAGGCAGAGGTGTCAGCCAGGCATGCAGAAATCTCTGCTGGGATCTGCATCTCAGATGGAGAGAAGGAGAGAAAGAGTTGAGTGTTGTCAGCATAACAGTGGTAAGAAAAACCATGAGCAGAGATAACAGAACCAAGTGACTTGTTGTACAGGGAAAATAGGATGGGGCCTAGCACCGAGCCCTGCGGGACTCTGGTAGAGAGAGTGTGGGGAGAGGAGAGGGATCGTCTCCAGGCCACCTGGTAGGACAGGTCAGCTAGGTAGGACTTGAACCATGTCAGTGCAGTCAGAGATTCCCATCTCGACGAGAGATGAGAGCAGGATCTGGTGGTCCACGGTATCAAATGCAGCTGACAGGTCGAGGAGGAGGAGGACGGAGCTAAGGGATTGGGACTTAGCTGTTTGAAGAGCCTCAGTGACCGCAAGGAGAGCAAATGTGTGAAAACGCCGGCGTAAACAACACAAACTGTCGACAATTTGAAGCAAGACTTTATACAGACATACAATTTTATTCAAGATGGAAAGATTTTCTGCGCTGCAGTGTTTGAGAGCATTGATGGAAAGCGACGAGGACAATAACTGATGAAGAGTAAGTAACTATATTTGATTTGCCATGTTATCAAATACTCGTATATATATTCAATATATGAATTCCGCGTCTTGTGACTACATATTCCGCGTGTTGCAACGTAACAAATTGCAATATGCACACAAGATCTATGGAAGAATACTTTTCAAACAGCCTAAAATGTTATAAAAAAATCGTATGTAGCATCTTGTCTGTGTTTACGCTTGCAATCCGCCAGCAACAGTCTATGCTGATATTTATTTTATTTCGCTTGTTTTCAAATACTCGTGAAAATATATGAATTCCGCGTCTTGTGACGCCAAACATATTCCGCGTGTTGCAACGTAACAAATTGCAATAGGCACACAATGAGGGAAACCCCCTCTTCCTGAAGAGCCAAAATGGCTGCTGCCACAAGAAGCGCTTGTCGTGAAAGGAGAAATGGTAACTCAAATATTGCTTACCCATTTAAAATCTAAATTGTGAGTTGTTGTTTTAACTCTAAAGAGGCATGAAATCACAAAAAAAGTTTAATTGGAAGACACTTTTTTTCCTTGGGTCTCAGGAGGATATTATGTGCATTATTGTTAGGCTGTATGACTTGTAATATGTGGTATTCCCCTGTATAAACTGTAGTTTGGCTGCTGTTTTCAATAAATCTTCCAAAATGAAAAAAGCTTCTTTTTTTTTCTGTCTTCTGCATGGCTCACTGACTTGCTTACTCTGATGGCCTTTGAGAGAGAGATGGCCCATCTGACAGATCTTAGAGGTGTGGACAATGAATAATGAATATTCAGGTATTTAGCATTTAGCCCTCCCACAGCCTGAAATAAATGTGACCAGTTCTGATAAAAACAGGTTTTTAGCTATTTAGATCTCAGATGTGCTAAACTGTTTTCACACCCTTACATAACCAAGACCTTGATGAACAAACGCACATTGGCAAAACAATTAGTCACTATAGTTTAGTGTGTGCTTTCACAACTTTTGTGACAGCAGAAAAATTTAAAATTTTTAACTTGTGTGTTTGTAGATCTATTTACAAGCTGCATATGATACTGACCAAACTATTGATGGCATACAAATGTAGCTGTGATTGTCCTTCAAATAAAAATATCAAACACTTTGGAGTAAGTGTGTGTTAAATTGATGAAATTGAGAAAAATATCAGACCATGCCAAAATCACAAACCATCTAAAAGCTTAGCACGGACCTCAGAGGGTTAATGGTGCAATGCAATGTGTCTTTTAATGGCGTAATGTAATGTGCTTTTAATGGTGTAATGCAATGTGTCTTTTAATGGTATAATGCACAGTCTTTTAATGGTGTAATGTAATGTGTCTTTTAATGGTGTGATGCAATGTGTCTTTTAATGGTATAATGTACGGTGTATTTTAATGGTGTAATGCAATGTGTCTTTTAATGGTCTTTCAATGTGTCTTGCAAGCTGCGGCTCCCAGAGCCTTAATTGGCAGCTTGCGATAATTGTTTCTATTTTACATTGTGGTTTCCCTAGGGGTTGGGCGACACGCACGGACCTTTGCAGAGGGCGTAAGCATGGTATATAACCAAAACAATACTTTATTAAACAAATACTGACAAACAAAACAAAGGGGGGGTATTCATTCAATTCCAAAATCCAAGTCAGTTCCATAATCCAGTCCAAAGTCGGTACACAAGCAGGGTCCTCAAAACAATCCAATTCCAAACACAACAAACAATCCAATTCACTTTCACACTCTCTCTTTCTAACTCCTGGCTGGTCAAAAGACATCACGGTTTCCTTTCTCTCTCCACATTCACAAACTCTTTCCTACTCCTTACCCGTGTAATCGGAATCAGCTCTTTAAATAGGCCTCCAAATGGCCTTCAGCTGTTCACTAGTCCCAATTGCTTACATTTCACATTTACATTTTAAGCATTTAGCAGACGCTCTTATCCAGAGCGACTTACAAGATGTGCATTAATACATGGTAGGAACAATCATAGTTAGCGCACGAGATCAGTGCAGTAATACAGCAATAGACATCATTGCAGGCATCTGCGTACCATACCTGTAACACTGGGAAGGAAAAGGTTAGTTTTTTTTTTGAGTATAGTGTTGAACAAGTAAACATTGGTGAAGACAATTTAGCTAGATGGACAGAGTTCAGTGGTTGACTTGACTCTGTTCAGGTGTGGGAGTGTGGGCTGCTAGTCATAGCCATATGAAAATTAGTTATTATTAGTTACCCGGTAACGTTAACGTTATGTGCATTCGTGATGGATCGCTTTATAATCAGACAAAAGCGCACTGAAAATAATGAGCAACCAGCCATGGCAGCTGAATGTGAAAATGAGTGGACACACAAACGAACCAGAGGGGAAAAAAGAGGAAGGTACGAGCCATACAATACTTTTTCTTTGTTTCTAATGACTCAAGCCCACTGTGTTTATTATGCCAGAAGACGTGCTATGGTTTAAAATGTTGTAATTTAGAACGTCATTTTAAAAGCATGCATGCTAACATTAACAACAAATTCCCACCTGGCAGTAACCTCAGAAAGAATAAGATCGAGCAACTTACTGCTTTGCTGAATGGGCAACGCAATCTTATGGATCGATTGACCTCTTCTGTTGAGAAGTACAAGTATCGCATGAAAAGACTGCACTACCACTGAATTCTGTACATCTAGCTAATTGTAAAAAAATAAAAATAATTACGAACCTTTTCCTTCCCAGTGGTGCAGGTATGGTATGCAGCTGCCTACAATGATGTCTATTGCTGTATTACTGCACTGATCTATTGCGCAAACTATGATTGTTCCTACCATGTATTTATGGGGAGTGTGTCTATGTTCCCACAGTCCTATGTTCCCACAGCCCTATGTTCCCCCATTTCTCAAAATTAGGCCCTATGTTCCCCCAGCCCTATGTTCCCCCATTTCTCAAAATTAGGCCCAATGTTCCCTCAGGCCTACATCCCCACAGCACAGGTATGGCCATTCCCTAACCCTAACCCTAACCTAATAGGGCTGGGATCATAGGGCCTACTTTTGAGAAATGGGGGAACATAGGGCCGTGGGAACATAGGGATGACCCCGTATTTATGCACATCTTGTAAGTCGCTCTGGATAAGAGCGTCTGCTAAATGCTTAAAATGATTTTTTACCATTTTTATGCAGAGTCAAGCAGCGAGTAGGCACACTTTCATTCATCAAATGATTAAGCAAATTTGACCATTTCTTTTAAAGTTATGTGCTGTATTTTGAGTTTATTTTTGTAAGCACAAAATCAATATTTTCCACAATGAACATTGTGATGAGAAAACACAGGAACAGACTGACTGCACATCTGGACAATTTCAAAGTTATGTGCCGTATTTGGAGCTTATTTTTCATTAAAAAACATGCGAGAAGACAACACGTCATGTCATGTTATTGTGCCTCTCTTGACGATTGAGTTCTGCTAATTGCCATCCCTGGAAAAACATAGTGACTACCACTGGTGTAATGTAATGTGTCTTTTAGTGTTGTAATGTTGCACAGTCTGACTTAGTTGTTTATTGTGATGCCTGTTTTACTGTGTTTATGTATTTGAGCTATATATGGAGCCAAAGACACATTTCCATTTTCAACTGATACAATAAAGCTTTTTGAATTTGAATTTGAAGTCCCTATGAGATAGTTGAAAAAGTGGGAGAAGTAAATTACCGGGTACGACAGCTGGATCGGCGCAATGCCACGCATTTATTGAAACGTTGGAACCGTATACAGGTTCTGTATACTATTGTACCTCATAAATCTGTTTCAGAGACCATGACTGCGGAGGTGCCATTGGGGGACCAGCTGAGCCTGGTTCAGAGGCAAGAGTTGCAGGAGCTGGTGGACAGAAACCAGGATGTGTTTTCCATGGAACCGTGACACAATCCTCATCCAGCACCACATCATAACTGCACCGGGCGTGAAGGTGAAGTTGCGACCCTACCGCATACCAGAGGGTTAGGGAAGCAATCTGAATGGAGGTACAAAACATACTAAATGCCTGGATAATTGAGGAGTCACAGAGTGCATGATGTAGTCTGATAGTGTTGGTACCGCAACCCGATGGCACCTGGTTTTGGCAAATAGGTTTTGTAATGATTTCCAGAAATTGAACGAAGTCTCACAATTTGATGCGTATCTGATCCCGAGAATTGATTAACTGATAGACAGACTCGGAACCGCTAGGTTCATTAGTATGCTAGATTTAACTAAGGGATATTGGCAGGTGCCCTCAGCATCTGAGGACCGGGAGAAAACTGCTTTTGCCACCCCAGATGGCTTATTCCAGCCGTTCGGATTGCATGAAGCCCCGACCACATTCCAATGATTAATGGACCGGATCCTTCGTCCCCATCAACAGTACGCAGTGGCCTATCTGGACGACATAATCATCCATGGGAGCGAGTGGAAAACCCACCTCGACCGGGTAAGTGCTGTGTTACGGGGGCGGGGCTCATGGCAAATCTGAAGAAATGTTGGCTTGGCCTACAGGAGACGGAATACCTGGGGTATACCATTGGGAGAGGATGCATTAAACCCCAGGCAAAGAAAGTGGAAGGCTTTGTCCCCTCACAGTATGTACGTTTGTAGGGCTTATCAGTTATTACCAATGCTTTATTCCTAACTTTGCCTCCCTAGCCAGCCCTCTGACAGATCTGGCTAAGAGCTGGCTGCCTGACCGGGTGGAGTGGACAGACAGGACGAAGAATCTAAAGAGCATGCTATGTTCAGGCCCTGTGCTGGTGATGCCAGATTTTGCCAAACCACTAATAGTGCAAACTGGTGCATCGGAAACCGGGCTGGGTGCTGTCCTATCTCAGTTACAAGAGGGGGAGGAACACCCATATTGTACATTAGCAAGAAACTGTTACCACAGGAAAAAAAATATTCTATGCTGGAAAACAAATGCCCTCTACGAACGCCTGCCTGTCACTTTTTATAATAAACACAGTGTACTGCATTATCCTTATCCTTATCGTGTCTTAACCGCACAACTCCTTCAACCATTCCTAAACTTGGTCCTGGGTGTATGCTGCTTTTCCTTCCAACCATGATTTCAATTCCTGAATTATAATGAGCTGTTCACTGTTTTTAATTACACACTTTTTGCACATATAATGTGGCACCTCAGATATTCATAGAATTAATATTCTATATTAATTTAAGGACATTTAATCAGTCAGATCAGTATTTAGACAACTAATGCTTTCATTGTTTTGTAATCTATATGCTATATGGTAAAGACTCCTTTTGAAAGAGGATATATTTTTAATTGATTTATTGATAGTAAACGTCAGTTGTTGATTTCAGCCATAAGGCGATTCCGTAGATATGTTGACACCTGTTCTCTGCACTGTTTGTCCATGGACATTAGGTTAGTGCAGGCATCGCATAGACCCCTTGATCTTCAGTCATGTAGGGTTTATTTTCAATGTTGTACATGGGTGACCAACAGATTCTTATGGTTGCACAGCAAATATACTGTACACTATACACCAGTGGCGGGCCGTGCATTTCACACCTAGGCCTTCAGTAGTGCTCCGTCTGAATCAATCCACCCCTCAATAACTATTTTATGGCTATAAAAGCCATCTTATTGTTATGTTTTGAGTGACTGTTCGGTTTGTTTTTGCACTTTGTTTATTTATCTTTCTTCAGTCATGTTTCATTCTCGTTCTGTCATGCACTTCGGGAAATTCTATGTTTCGGTTTTTCCGTCTTCGTTTCTAATCTCGTTTTACTTCCTTCTTACTTTCTAATTACACTTTGTATATATTAGTTAGATGTATATAGTACTAACCAACTAATCTACTAACATTAGGGATTTAGATTAAGTTACTTACACTACATTCTCTCTCGTCCTATCTCTCTCTGCTTCTCACGTTCCGCTTTATTCGCACGCAGATTTCTTTATGCGTTCCTCCTACTCCCTAAAAAAATTAAACATAGAATTTCCCGAAGTGCATGACAAGACAAGGAGAGGAACTCGAACAGGAACAATGACAGACGGGGAACAGAACGAGAATGAAACATGACTGAAGAAAGATAAATAAACAAAGTGCAAAAACAAACCGAACAGAGACCCGTTGCCGTTGCATCGCAGACAGGGTTGGGTTGTAACGGAATACATGTAACGGCGTTACGTAATCAGAATACAAAAATCGCTGTTATTCCAGTGCCAAAAAAGTTTCAAAAGTTATTACATTGTTTCAGATGCTGTGTTTGACTTATGCTCATGATGAGCCATCAAAACAGTAAAAGAACTTGCCTTTCAATATCCCTTTGCTTTTTATTATGATTAATTTTGAATCTGTCCATTCTAATTCCATAACATGCAGATACAATGTTGCATATATTTAGCTAAATTGACATCTCAAATTTATTAGTATTTATTATTAAATGAACGGAAGCTGACCTGACCTCAACACAGTGGAAAGTTGAACATGACATCCTTTTTCAAAGTGTAATGCATAATAACTATTTAAATGTATTACTGATCAAATAAAAAAGTGAACATGGCGTGTGCAAAAGTTTGAGCACCCTTTTAGTACTAAGTAGCACCACCTTTGGCTATATAACAGCTTCCCAATGTCTCCTGTACCCCAAAACATACCCATCTGTGATGGAAAAAGTAAGTAATCCAAAAGTATTCTAAAAGTAATCTGATTACGTTACTTTTTTGAGACATGTAACTGTATTCGTATCGGATTACTTTCAGAGCCGTGTAATCAGTATTCAGGCACTAATTACATTTACAAAGTAACCCTCCCAACCCTGATCGCAGATAGATAACTCGTGTATCCAGAATAAATGCCTTTACTGAAGAAACAAACCCGGGGTGCTACAGCTGCGACACATATAAAAAAGCATCAATAATAACCTCATAAAATTGCAATATTATTTAGGAAAATAGCAACATTTTACTCACCAAAAATCCTTATTATTTGTACACAAAATCCATCCTCCTTTCTTTCCTCAAAAAGAGTTAAATTACTCTGTCGTACAGATTATCCGTGTGTTTCAGTTCCATCAAGAAGTCCTTTTCTATCGCCATCGAAGCTAATGCTGAAAGTCGAGCCTGCCCTGTCGTATTTCTGGCATAAGTTTTAATTCGCTTTAGGGCTGAAAATGTCCGCTCAAATGTCTGAATCACAGACTGATGTTAATTATATTTTGTCCATGAATACTTATTAAATAATTCCAAATGGTCTGTCCGCTTCCTTTCATAGCTTTTCCCCTGGTTGCACTGCGTCCAGACGTGTATTTTCATATTAAAGCATTTAACCAATCACATTACATCATAGTCAGACACTCTCTGACTATCCAATCAAAGGGTGTGAATACGCTGACGTTACCTAGGCCTTCTAGAAGGCCTTCGTGTCCCCAACTCAAAATCTGATTGGTTGAAGCAACAGTTTGATCAACACTTATTTTATGCTACAGGGCCTGCAGAACTGATTGTGAAGGCCTCCAGGCAGATTTCTTTGACCCTGGCAACAAATGATGGCTGAAATGTGATTGGTTAAATGCTTTAATATGAAAATACACGTCTGGAAGCAGCGCAACCAGCACCAACCAGCTATGAAAGGAAGCGGACAGACCATTTGGAATTATTTAATAAGTATTCATGGAAAAAATATAATTAACATCAGTCTGTGATTCAGATATTTTTTAGGCCAGCAGAGAAGGCCTTGCAGGCCCTGACGGCCCACCACTGCTATACACACATTCCAAAAGAAAGATTTGTGTAGCATTTGTCTAGCTGAGTAGCAGATTGACAGGAGATTTCTGGTTCCCTTTTAATGGACTAGATGTTGTGCAGTTGCACAGAATGATTAATGAGTGATGTGGTACAGGATTCTAACAGGGATTAGGGAGATTGGATGGTGACACACAAGGGGCTTCTTGTCGATCCCTTTGAACAACAGCAACCAACAACATCAATAACAAAAGGAGTTCTCTGGGACTAACTCTGCAGAGGCCTGCCTTAAATGAAGGGCTGCTGCTGAGTCAACAGAAAATGGAAAGCAATGACTGCATATTTGTCACATTATATGCTGTCAGTGTCAGTCAGGGAGGCAATACTTTTTTTAGTTTATTTTGTTTACACTGTTCTTTGTAGCACCATTTCCCTGTCTGACACAGAAAAGTAGAAAAAAGTAAAAAACAAAAATCTACCAAAAAAACCTGTTGACAGAGATGATGGAAGAGTGTTCAGCCAAGCTGTGATTGACATCCCTGGTTAATTTTGTTCCCATTGGAAAAAGAAATAGTCAATTAAGAAAATATAACAGATGATTGAACATTGTCTAAAGCAAAGTTAATCAGAATGAGATCAAGCTCATCGCTACTGATTATGCATCTGTGTTTTAAGTGATTGACAGTGATAATGCAGCCATATTTTCTCAACTATATATATATATATATATATATATATATATATACAGACAGGTCCATACGTATTTGGACGTTGACACAATTTTCATCATTTTGTCTCTGTACGCCAGCACAATGGATTTGAAATGAAACTATCAAGATGTGCTTTAAGTGTAGACTTTCAGCTTTAATTGAAGGGTTTCGTCAAAAATATTGTATGAACCGTGTAGGAATTACAACCTTTTTTATACATAAAAATTGTAGGGGCTCAAAAGTAATTGGACAAACTAATATAATCATAAATTAAATTGTCATTTTTAATCCTTGGCAGTCAATGACTGCCTGAAGTCTGGAACCCATAGACATCACCAGACGCTGGGTTTCTTCCCTGGTGATGCTATGCCAGGCCTTTACTGCCGCTATCTTCAGTTCCTGCTTGTTCTTGGGGCATTTTGCCTTCAGTTTTGCCTTACACTTCAGATTTCATCCTGCTGCTTTTGTCAGCAGTCACATCATCAATAAATACAAGGGAACCAGTTCCACTGGCAGCCATACATGCCCACGCCATAACACTACCTCCACCATGCTTCACAGATGAGGTGGTATGCTTCAGATCATGAGCAGTTCCTTCCCTTCTCCATACTCTTCTCTTCCCATCATTCTGGTACAAGTTGATCTTTGTTTCATCTGTCCATAAGATGTTGTTCCAGAACTGTACAAGCTTTTTTAGATGTTTTTTGGCAAACTCTAATCTGGTCTTCCTGTTTTTGAGGCTTACCAATGGTTTCCATCTTGTGGTAAACCCTCTGTATTTACTCTGGTGAAGTCTTCTCTTGATTGTTGACTTTGACACAGATACGCCTACTTCCTGGAGAACACCTCTTGATCTAGCCAACAGCTGTGAAAGGGATTTTCTTCATCAGGGAAATAATTATTCTGTTATCCACAGTTGTTTTCCGTGGTCTTCCAGGCCTTTTGGTGTTCCTGAGCTCACCAGTGTGTTCTTTCTTTTTAAGAATATACCAAATAGTTGATTTGGCCACACCTAATGTTTTTGCTATCTCTCTAATAGGTTTGTTTAGATTTTTCAGCCTAATGATGGTTTGCTTCAACTGGCAGTGACAGCTCTTTGGACTTCATATTGAGAGTTAACAGCAACAGATTCCAAATGCAAATGCCACACTTGAAATCAACTCTAATCAACTCTAGACCTTTTATCTGCTTACTTGTAAATGAAATAATGAGGGAATAACACACACCTGGCCATGGAACAGCTGAGCTGAGCAGCCAATTGTCCAATAACTTTTGGTCCCTTAAAAACGGGGGGACCACATGTAAAAAGTGCTGTAATTCCTACACTGTTCACCCGATTTGGATGTAAATACCCTCAAAATATTCATTATTTAATTTAAACTCAAATATGCTGTGGTAGACAGCTAAAATAACAATAACTTTGTCAATGTCCAAATATTTATGGACCTGACTGTATATATAGGGGGTAGACAAAATAATGGAAACACCAAATGAAAAAGGACTCGTTTGACAACCAAGTATTTTGAAGTAACTAAATTGCAATTAAAATAAGTCTACACATGTATTTCATATTAATGTTAATATTAATTACCAATATGTTTCTATGTGTTTAAATCAACATTTAAAAATGTGAGTTTCTAAAGCAACATGAGAGATATAATAGATTTTGAAAGCAGTCAAATAGTTTCTGTCCGTATTCTAGGTGTGTCAGTCACAGACATGGAAAAATGATTAAATGTGTCAAGGGGAACAGTGTTGAAATAGTGGAAACATGGGACATGTGGAAAGAGGAACAGTGGTTGTAAGTTGAAGCTCACCAACAGGGTTACTTAACAGGACAAAACAACAGCCTCAAAAATGACCACAGAACTGAATCAACACCTGACACAGTCTTAACAAAAACTGTATGGTGTGAACTTCACAAAGCTGATATTTATGGTAGGGCTGCCATTCGGAAACTGCTTGTAACAAAGGCCAATGCACATCAATGCATAAGCATTTTTCTTTACAAAATTGCTCGAGCTCCATCAGGTTGGATGGGATCTGCTGGTGAACAGCAATTTTCAAATCTTTCCACAGATTCTCAATGGGATTGAGATCTAGGCTTTGACTGGGCCACTCCAGGACATTTTACATCCATACAATTTTAATTTTATATATATATATTCATATATATTTCTATGCTCCAAACACTCCACTTCACACACATGCACACACACGCACACACACACGCACACACACAAACACACACATACACAAGCACACACACACACACACACACGCGCGCAAGTGAGAGAGCTCAGACTGACCTCTTTCTGAAGGAGGGTTTCTGGGAGCTCTGTGAACTGTCTGACCGGGAATAAATCCCCTCTTCTATCTCGATGTTAGCAAAGCAACACAAGAACCAAAACAAAACAAAAATAGCTTGCTTTTTCAGACTTTACTGAACAATGTCTCAAACCATTTTTTTCTTCTTCCCCATGAATTCATTTTATGTGAGAATGTTCTGGAGAACGCTCAGGTAAACAGAGAAAGGAATGCCCGCAGGCCAGATGGTAGGTTCACACTACAGACTCCAGTGGGAGTTTTGTGAAAATATTCAGTGGGACAATTCAAAGTCTTCACTGAATCAGTAGAACCCCATGCCAGAATGTGACCATTCACATCTGTGCTGCTTTATATTATATATATTATATTATTTATATATTGCTGAATATATAATTCATCTTTAATTAATTAATATAATTATACCTATCCCTGATTATGCATAGATAATTATGTTTATAATTTTGAATAGCATGGCCTCATCACGCTACTAATAAAGCCAGTCCACAAATGGGGGTTAACCAAACTGCAGTCTCCTATCTAGCTCTCCAGTGAGTTTTATGAGTACCTTGAAAAATAATATTCTGTTTGGCAGTTGAAGGACTTTCTTCCCATAGCCTATTGTTTCCTTTTTAGAGCACGCATATATTACATCTTCATAGTCATGTTTTCTGTGAAAGAGATTGCATATGGTTGCTTCCTGGTGCTTCATGATTTCTTCCTCAATGAAGGGGATGTCATGGTGGCGTCTGCAAAGAGCAGACCATAATAGGACATAAGTATCGAACATTTCTTTAGTGTTGATTTCCTCATTGGTATAAAAATGTAAATGTATACTAATCTCATGGTCTGGGGGGAAAAACTCTGCAAAGAAGCACATTATTGTGGAAAATCATGAATGTGTCCAGTTAGCTAACATGACACTATCATAAATCAGTAACTTGCTTGTTTATTAGCTAGCCAGCTAACCAGAAAACTAATGTTCCACAGGAAACTAGTTAAGACTAGCTAGCAAGCTAACATTAGCTTGCTAGCCTAACATACAAAGATGTACAGTAGACTGTACACCCTTGATAAAGATAAACAAAAGAGATTGTATAAAATAAACTACAGTTAGGTCCGGAAATATTTGGACAGTGACACAATTTTCATAATTTTGGCCCTGTACGCTACCACAATAGATTTGAAATGAAATAATCGAGATGCAATTGAAGTGCAGACTTTCAGCTTTAATTTGAGGGTATTTACATCAAAATTGGAGGAAGGGTTTAGGAATTGCAACAATTTTCATACATAGACCCCTCATTTCAAGGGACCTAAAGTAATTGGACAATTGACTCAAAAGCTGTTTCATGAGCAGGTGTGGGCTATTCCCTCGTTATTTCATCATCAATTAAGCAGGTAAAAGGTCTGGAGTTGATTTCAGGTGTGGCATTTTCATTTGGAAGCTGTTGCTGCGAATCCACAACATGCGGTCAAAGGAGCTCTCAATGCAAGTGAAACAGGTCATCCTTAGGCTGCGAAAAAAGAAATCCATCAGAGAGATAGCAGAAACAGTAGGAGTGGCCAGATCAACAGTTTGGTACATTCTGAGAAAAAGGAACGCACTGGTGAGCTCGGCAACACAAAAAGGCCCGGACGCCCACGGAAGACAACAGCGGTTGATGATCGCAGGATCCTTTCCATGGTAAAGAAGAACCCCTTCACAACATCTAGTGAAGTGAGGAAGACTCTCCAGGAAGTAGGCGTATCATAATCCAAGTCTACCATAAAGAGAAGACTCCACGAGAGCAAATACAGAGGGTTCACCACAAGGTGCAAACCATTCATAAGCCTCAAGAATAGAAAGGCCAGATTAGAGTTCGCCAAAACACATCTAGAAAAGCCAGCCCAGTTCTGGAACAGCATTCTTTGGACAGATGAAACTAAGATCAACCTGTACCAGAATGATGGGAAGAGAAAAGTATGGAGAAGGCTTGGAACGGCTCATGATCCAAAGCACACCACATCATCTGTAAAACATGGTGGAGGTAGTGTGATGGCATGGGCATGCATGGCTTCCAATGGCACTGGGTCACTAGTGTTTATTGATGATATGACAGAAGACGGAAGCAGCCGCATGAATTCTGAAGTCTATAGGAACATTCTGTCTGCTCACATTCAGCCAAATTCAGCAAAGTTGATTGGACGGCGCTTCACAGTACAGATGGACAATGACCCAAAACATACTGCGCAAAGCAACCCAGGAGTTTTACAAGGCAAAGAAGTGGAATATTCTGCAATGGCCGAGTCAATCACCTGATCTCAATCCGATCGAGCATGCATTCCACTTGCTTAAGACAAGACTTAAGGCAGAAAGACCTGCAAACAAACAACAACTGAAGACAGCTGCAGTCAAGGCCTGGCAAAGCATCACAAAGGGGGAAACCCAGCGTTTGGTGATGTCCATGGGTTCCAGACTTCAGGCAGTCATCGCCTGCAAAGGATTCTCAACAAAGTATTAAGAATGAACATTTTATTTATGATTATATTCATTTGTCCAATTACTTTAGGTCACTTGAAATGAGGGGTCTATGTATTAAAATTGTTGCAATTCCTAAACCCTTCCTCCAATTTTGATGTAAATACCCTCAAATTAAAGCTTAAAGTCTGCACTTCAATTGCATCTTGATTATTTCATTTCAAATCCATTGTGGTAGCGTACAGGGCCAAAATTATGAAAATTGTGTCACTGTCCAAATATTTCCGGACCTAACTGTATATAAGTAATTAGGTATATTTTATGCAAGAAAAATCTACAAACCTACAATACTCTAGCGATCCCCCGGGGTCGCTATATGCAAATATGTGTGCAGGGCATTGTGGGGGAACATTGTTGTGTGTTTGGTTGTTCCCCCCGGTATTAGTTATTGTTGTATGTTAAAAACATTGTTGTGTGTCTGTTTTATAATGATTATGTGTGTGTTGAACCGATGGTCACGGTGAGCCAAGAGTGACGCCACCGTGACCGATGGCTATTTCTTGTATAGTGCGGTTGCCTGTATTTCTCATCTGTAATGTGTTCATAGTTTGTTGTACTTCCTGCATGACGTACTCTAAAGTGGCCAATGTGCACTCTGCGTGACCCTCTCGGTGTGCGCCCGCTGTCAAAAGATAAACCTAAAGACAATATTTGGGGTTGTGCGGTGCATGGGGCACAAATATTGTTATGCTGTTAAATAAAGTGGCTACGGGGCTTTGCGGTGCATGATGCACGTAGCCACATTCAACCTACTGCTTGCCTTCGAGTCATCTTCTTGTTGCACCCCACCGCGCATGCTCGCTACATTGATCAGAAGTGGGATGTACCAAGTAGAAGATGAAGCAAGAGTAATCAGTGATGACATCTACCGGATGCAGTGCCAACTCGAGGGAGAGATGAATCAGGCCGAGCACCCCTGCCTGCGTTCCGAGATGGAAGAGCCCATCCGCTGGATGTGGTGAACGCAGAAGAGTGAAGCTGCGGAGGCCAAAGATCTTTCCACCCATGCCGAGATAGACAGGCTGTTCCGCCGGATGTGGCGCCAGGCGAAGGAGGGGGTTCCGGAGACCGGAGTGTTTTTAGTGCTAAAACCCAGATGGGGCTAGTGCTAACCGCCCACGCCGCTCCATGTCTGAGCCCAGGGACGCTCCCACGCTACCCAAGTATGATGGAACAGCGGCGCTAACGTCGTACCTCGCTCAGGTACAGCTAGCGGCTGAGTACAACGGATGGGGCGAAACGGTCACAGCCGTCCACCTAGCCTTAGCCCTGGAGGGTGGGACCTTGACCTTTCCCCAACAGAGCAGCGCAGCTGGAATGACGTTTCAGTCAGCAGGTCTTCGAGAGCCACAGCCGACAGCGGCTTGCCAAACGCTCTCGTCAAGGGCAAGAATCGGTAAGCACTTTTGCTGCCGATATCCACTACCACGCCCCGCTGTTGTCCAGAAAGAGCTAGCGCTACATGCGTTTCTGCGTACCCTTGCCCTGGAGGAGCCGTGCCGGCACGTCCGCCTCGCTGCTCCGGGTTCGCTAGCCGAAGCTATCACAATAGCTGAGCGAGCTAAAATGGTTTTAACACCCCCTTCCCTGAGCCAAACGCCTGCCCGCCGCCCACGGGTCCGGATGGCCACCAGTGACGACGGCGACGCGGAAGGAGAAGCGGCACCAGCACGCCAGGTCCACTCTGCCCCCCGACGCCAGTCTCCACCATTATGAAGACGTAGAGTCTAGACCACTGACTGGTGCTACCGCTGCAACGAGCCTGGCCACACTGCACAAGACTGTCCGTTGCCGGCACCTAGGCCTCGCCCCACCGCTGCCGAGGGAAACGCAAGAGGAGTGGCCCAGTGAGGGAAGTGCTGCTCCAATCCCTATTCCCTCTCCAAGGCCATTGTTCGCTGGTTGGCCGAATCATCTGCATCCGAGGCCTCTACGCAGTGTGCCTGCTTGACGGCTAGCCCTGCCTCGCACTGGTAGACATGGGGTCTACCATCATCCTGGTCTGACTGGGGTGCAGACCGTCACAGGAGAACGGGCCAGTATGTGGGGGAGGTAGAAGGTGCACGTCCCTCTCGGCGATCAAGAAGCAAGAAGTTCTGGCTGGCTGACATCGATGATCCATGCATCATCGGCCTGGACCTGATGATGTGGTGGGACGCATGTGTGGATGTTCCCCCGAGCGGCACTCAGGTTTTGAGACCAGGCCGTAGCCCTCCAGTCTGGCTGATGCCAGAAGCAAACCCACTGCCAAATCACGGCCTCGCCTGCTTTGCCTATCGCCGCCCTGCCTGCACCGCCTGCATCGCCCGCCGTCACCCAACAGTCACCTGCCCCTCACGCTGCACCGCCCCAGCTGCCCGGGCCCCTGTCCACCAGCCACCCTGCACTGCCATCACCACCACCTGCCTAGTATGCCCCGCCGACCATCAAGACGGCATGGGTTGTCCACGACTTGTGGCAACGCAGCAGCAATGGCTTGGACCCCTCGCAGTAGCAGCAACAGCTAAAGCAGCTACTAAGTGAGTATGCTGATAGCTTTGCCGCTAAAGATGAAGACAGCATGCAAACAGGGTTTGTTCAGCACACTATCAACATCGGCTCTGCCCCGGCCATCCGTCTATGCCCCTACCGGCTCGCCCCTTGCCAAACATCAGGCCGCTGAGGACCAGATCCGGGAAATGGCGGCTGCCGGAGTGATCGAGCCATCGGACAGTCCATGGGCGGCCCCTGCTGTACTCGTAAAGAAAAAAGATGACAGCTGGCATTTCTGTGTCGACTACCAGCCTCTGAATGCTGTGATGAAAAAAGATTCCTACCCGCTGCCGTGCATCGATGACGCTTTGGATTACATCAGCGGTCCTAGCTGGTTTAGCTCGCTTGACCTGTGAAGTGGCTACTGGCAAGTAGAACTGGCTCCTGACGCTGGACCCAAAACAGCGTTCACCATCGGGCAGGGGCTATGGCACTTCCGGGTTATGCCATTTGGGCTCTGCAACGCACCAGCTACATTCGAGCGGCTGATGGAGCAAGTGTTAGCCCACGTCTCCCGACAACACTGCATCATCTACCTCGATGATCTCCTCATTCACGCCAGCGACTTCGAAGCAGCCCTCTGCAACCTGTGGGAAGTCTTTGCCGCCATCCACTAAGCCAGGGCAACGTCTGAACCCTGAAACCGCATTCCTGGGACACATAGTGAGTGCTCGCGGCGTATCCACTGACCTGGCTAAGATTGCTGCTGTCCGCCACTGGCCCATCCCCACCAACGTCAGCGACCTGCAAAGTTTCCTGGGGCTAGCGTCATACTATCACTGGTATGTTCAGGATTTCACCACCAATTGCCAGCCCACTTCACCACTTGACCAACCGAGGCCGGCCATACGTCTGGGACGACCCCTGCTCCACGGCTTTTAAATCCCTCCAAACTGCCCTTATCACGGCCCCCATGCAAGCTTATCCTGATGTGAACCGCCCGTTCATCATCGACACAAATGCCAGCAAGGTAGGCATCGGTGCAGGCCTGTCCCAGCAAGGTGACAGTGGAGAGCAGATAATTGCCTATTACAGCCGTGCCCTGAACAAAGCGGAACGAAACTACTGTGTCACTCGCCGGGAGCTCCTCGCCGTGGTCGCAGCACTGCGGCACTTCCGGGTGTATCTGCACGGCGTCCAGTTCCTCATCCGGACCGACCATGCCTTCCTTATGTGGCTGCTTCATTTCTAAAATCCTGAGGGCCAAGTTGCACGATGGCTGGAAACGCTGCAGGAATATCATTTCGAGTTACAGCATCGCCCCGGGCAACAGCTTGCCACACAAAAGTGGCCACACTTCAGACGGTCACCGGGGAAGCCGGCTGGCTACCGCTCACACTGCCCCAAGTCCAGGAGCAGCAGGAACAGGACACGACCCTCGCTCGGGTGCAGAGTTGGCTGGCAGCAGGGAGACAACCAGAATGGGCAGACGATGCTGCCCTCGATGCTGAAACGAAGGCCTACCACTCCCAGTGGAGTGGCCTCGAGTTGTGAGACCTCCGACCACAGGTCCTACAGCTGGTGCATAGAGTGATGGGGGCAGGGCACTTTGGAAATAGCAAGACCCTTCGCCGCCTCAGGGGGTGGTTTTATTAGCCGGGCTTTCGGCGCAACGTAGAAATGCATGTTCACTGCTTTGACTCCTGCACGGCCCAGAAGGGGCCCATCCGGCATTCGTTGCAGCAGTACCTGGTGGGGGCTCTGATGGAGCGCATCGGCGTAGACATCCTCGGCCTGTTTCCCATTACCGACTCCGGCAACCGCTACGTCTTAGTGGCCATGGACTACTTTACAAAGTGGCCCGAAGCGTATGCAGTGCCAGATCAGATCGGGAGCACGATGGTGGAGAAACTGGTCGAGGAGATGTTTTGCCTTTCGGGGCCCCTGCCGAGCTGCATAGCGACCAGGGGCATAACTTTGAGTCCCGGGTGTTTGGCGAGGTTTGCAAGCACCTGGGGGTGAGCAAGACCTGGACCACGCCCCTTCATCCCCAGAGCGATTGCTTGGTTGAGCGGTTCAACCAGACTCTAGCCACGCAGCTTGCAATCATCACCAGCCAGCACCAGCGGGACTGGGACTGCCATTTGCCCTTGGTCCTGTGGGCATACCGTACCATCGTGCAGGAGTCCAGCCAGTGTACGCCCTCCAGCCTCATGTTCAGGCAGGAGCTCTGGACACCTGTGGACTTGGTGTTCGGGGTTCCCCCCAAGCCTGAGGTGGAAGATGGGCCCGAGATGGACTATCTCCGCCGGCTGCAGGAGTGCCTGCAGATGGTGTACGAGTTCGCTCGCCAGGCCCAAGCCAGTTCGGGAGCGCGGCAGAAGCAAACCTATGACACCCGTTTTCAGGGGCAGGACTTTGCACCCGGCGACCAGGAATGGAATGGCGTGTCCACAAAAATGTGGAGTCATTGGCAGGGGCCTGGTGAGATTCTGCAACGGCTGGGGAAGGTTGTCTACCGGGTACGCATGCCCGGCCAGGGGCGTGTGGTGGTCCTGCACCGGGACCGGCTGGCCCCGTACCGACCTCTTGCGCGGCTCGCTGCAGAAATGGCGGCCTGTCCTACATTCCCCCAGAGACTCTCCAGGTGAGCCTGGGGTGACCCCCAAACGAGCCAAGCGACGGCGACACGCACCCCCGTATTTGCAAGACTTTATGGTGGACATTTGTGAACCGTTAGATTATGGTTTGTGTCAATGCATTATTATAAAAAAATATAAATTTCTGCATTTTGTGAGCATAAAATAAAGCTCATTGCTTATATAGTTTATTTTATCAAATCTATTTTGTTCATCTTTATCAAGGGTGTGAATAAAAACACAATGTGTTCACATACACAAGGACAACTTAATATTATCTAGTTAATTAGCTGAGCAGGTTTTTGCATAGCTATGCCAGTTGATGTTACTGTACTGATCTCTGTGCCACCACTCATTTTTATTAGCAAAATGTTCTGTTCATGCAAATCTCTGGAATGTATCCCACGAATAAGAAATGTATGTTTTTTCATTAATGGATCTTCACTGGAACTGATGTGACATGAGTGTTTGTGGACATTTACAATAAAAAGCATTAAAAAAGGTTTGTGCCAATAATCAGTGGCGGGCCGTGCATTTCACACCTAGGCCTTCAGTAGTGCTCTGCCCAGTGACGTAGCGCAGTAACGTAACGCTGCCCAACCTTTCACCGTTTGACCGGTTTCATTTTCCGCGGACCGGGGGTTACACGCGAGAGAAAGCTGAGACCAGTTTATTTATTTCGCGGACCGGGGGGGTAGCACCCCCCACGCTACGCCTATGGCTCCGTCTGAATCGATCCACCCCTCAATAACTATTTTATGGCTATAAAAACCATCTTATTCTTATTATGCAGAAATGCAGTATAAACATGGGGCTATGGGGACGGTGTAGGGACAGGACATAACAGAGGAAGACGGGGGGGGGGGGGTCACTGTCCCCTCTCACAGACCCAGGCCTGCCTCATCACAGCGGGTGAGAATCTGTGCTTACAGAAAGACAACTCACTGCTGCCACCAGAGAGACACGGTTCTCTTCTCACCGCGAGACCGGATCGGCAGAACCAGAACCAGCCTGTGTTCAGTGTGGGATAGTTATGCTATCTATAACATTTTGTAATGCAGCCTGCCGTGCCATGTTATTATCTGCCTTGCATGCTGGCTAGCTTGTTATTAAAAATTGAATGATACAAAGTTAATGTTAAAGACTAAGGTGGTTAGCTATAATAAGTTAGCCACTTCATTAAATCATACAAACACACTGATCATAATAAGAAAAAGCGCTAGCTGACCTGTTTTATGATCGCTATTTTTATTCGAGTCACAGCTCATGTTTATTACATAAACTTCGCTGGTTAGATAGCTAGCTAAACAAGATCGTAACATGAAACATCAATAATAACCTCATAAAATTGCAATATTATTTAGGAAAATAGCAACATTTTACTCACCAAAAATCCTGAAATGTGATTGGTTAAATGCTTTAATATGAAAATACACGTCTGGACGCAGCGCAACCAGGGGAAAAGCTATGAAAGGAAGCGGACAGACCATTTGGAATTATTTAATAAGTATTCATGGACAAAATATAATTAACATCAGTCTGTGATTCAGATATTTTTTAGGCCAGCAGAGAAGGCCTTGCAGGCCCTGACGGCCCACCACTGTGCCAATTTATGTATGAAAATATTATTTTTTGTGCTCTCCTCTTACTAATTACATCTTTCCCCAATCCTCTCCCTTTAATTGTTTTGAACAGTCATTAATTATGCTCTCTTTCTGTTTTGGGTGTTGGATCAGTGAACACCTTAATTGATGACCAGAGGTGTGTGGTTACTGCGCTGACAAGCTGATTGTGTCCTGACCAAGGACAGGGCAATCTGGGGCCAAGCCTCTGTTTAAGTTCAGCACAGCTGTCTGCTTGGAGAGTCTTTTGTTTCTCTGTGAAGCTTGTGTGGTTTGGGAGACATGGCAACCTTATCTCTAGGTGTTGAGTAAAGTTAAATTTTATTTTGTTATCTTGAACTATGCAGTGATATGATTTGTTTTTACGTATTGTGTGAAATCTGGCTCTCATATGTGTGTTCTTTTGCATTCTTGCTTTCTAAGTTGATCTATTGTAGCCTCTTTCCTGTGCTCATAGTTGTGTTACAAGAGAAGGGGGAGAGGGGGGGGATATTCCTGTTTTTTCTTTGTTTGTACATTAAACTACATTGACCAAAATAGCTGCAGTTGTATCTAGTCACTGTGCACTTGAACCGAGGTAGGACAGGAATATCACTGTGCAATATTCTGGAATTCATATTTTTTTGTATTGTGCAATGCTTCTTTTGTGGGAGTCTTCATATTTTAGCAACCCTTTACATCTGTTACCCTGTACCCAACCTGGCGGTTTCATGGCCTGCTTTTAGACCCATCTAATTGCATAATTAAAATGGCTATTTTCTTCAACATATCCTTGTTAAATTTCTGCCACTCAAATCCCACTCCAGATTCTTGATTATTCTACATTAATGTTTGTTTCCTTATCGTATCCCTCCCCATTACACTGGTACAGAAGGACTACATTAACAATGATGTGGTCCGATGTCACCTTACCCCTTCATGGCAGCCAGGCTGTCTCCTGGAAGTCTCCCAAATTTAAACCCCACACCAGAAATGTTGTGGTCTCATGGAACAACTCTGTTTTATGGAAATCTCCAGTATGATTTACTGGCTCAACCTGGCCCACCACTTCTCCAGTTCTTATAATCCACCTTCTCCAGCTCCACCACAATGTTGTCTCCTGGACGTTGTCTCCCTGAAGAATGTGTCTTCTGGAAACAAATTTTGCCAGTTTGGGGTGTCTGTCATGGTTCATGGTTTGAATCTGCCAAAATGAACCTTTTCTGTCCCATGTTATCTCCTATAGATGTGTGCCCAGGATAACTGGAATCGCCAGTGTGCCAATGTGTGTGTTTGTACCCAAGGGCAAATCGCACCTTTGTAACCAGGGTGTAGTTTGGGTTATGGCTTGTGCACCATGAACCTTTACAGTATACAGTGTTAAATGAAAATCTATGGGTAAGTAACATGGTATTCAGCAATCAAATGCATTCAGCTCATGACATTTGTGTGAAACCGCATCAGTGTTGATCCACTACTGCATTGCAATAATGTTCAGAAAAGTTGTGTGTTACCTGAGGAGGAGTAAACCAATTTGTTTTTCTAGATGAAAACAAGAAAAACACTGTTACAAGTCTGCTCTGCTACCCCCCTTCCCTATGTCCCAAATCCCTAGGTTCTGCTACGCTTATGGCAATGGAACATACTGCAATATATTTTGAATATATTAACTTTTTTTTAGAAAATGTAATGATAAATATATTTCACTGCAATGTATTTTTAAAACTATATATTAATAATATATATTTAATATATGACATTTTTAAAAGCACTGTTTTTTACAGACAGCTATGCAAATGTTGTATATTGTTTTGCAATATCTATTCTGATATTGATCATATATTTTTATTTCAATACCTTATTTCAATACATTTAATTCCCATAAGAGACCACACCACCAGCAGTGCAAAAGACTCCATAGGAAGGGATGGGATTTTGTTTTATTAAAAAGACAACGTTATAAGTCATGCCTTGAGCATTTTTATCTGCACCCCAAAGCTGAACTTTTCTTAGAGGTGACCAACAAAAGAAAACATGTTCCACCCAAAAGCAACCACAACAAAAAAAATGAAGACAAGGCAATTTATTAAATCCAGGCGAAGGTGACCTTCTGATGGATGCTGTTGTCAGAAGAGGATCTCTGAATATTGCAGTTAGTGAATGGGCTTTAGAATGCTTTTCTTCCGTCCCACTTGAAGGCACTGATAAAGGTTAGATTATTCTATAGACTCCCCACACCATGTGCCTGTTCATACGGCTTCTTTAACGGAAAGTGATAGGAAAAGAATGGCAAGCTACGTATATTTCTAAAATGTTCCTAACTATTTCTGCCTGTTGTGATGATGATAATGATGATTTTATATCTTTTGAGCGTTTCCTATATTTTGAAGTGTGATAATATCATAAGAATGATACAGGGAGTTTACAGCTTTACATACAATTAGAAAGCAAGGTTCCAGGGATGATGCGCAGTGTTAGGCTTGCGCAAAACATTGTGCCTAACGTTGAAGTTCAATCATGGTCTCATCAGACCATAGAATCTTCCTCCACTTGGTTTGAGAAGCTCCCACTTGCCTTCTGGCAAAGTCTAGGCATGATTTAATTTGTTTTCTTCAACAATGGCTTTCTTTTTGCAACTATCCCATAAAGTACAGATTTGTGCAGCGCCTGGGCTATTGTTGTCCCATGGACAGTTTCTCCCATCTCTGCCATGGAAGACTATAACTACGTCAGAGTTGCCATAGGCCTCTTGGTGGCCTCCCTAACAAGTATCCTTCTTGCATGGATGCTCAGTTTTGGAGGACGGCCTGTTATAGGCAAATTCACAGTTGTGCCATATTCTCTCCATTTCTTTCAAAGTCTTTGAAATCTTCTACTGAATATCTTTCTACTGATTGGTGCCTTTGAATAACCTTTTTTTTATTTACTTTGAATGTTATTTGGTATTCAAGATGAAGCTCTTATTTGGAAATGCACTAACTAACTGTGGGACCTCTCAAACCAGTGTATTTAATTTGAAATAATTTGTAACACCTTAATTGTACACAAGTGTATTCCAATCAAGTAATTATGTGACCTGTAAAGACAGTTGGTTCATCCAGAGTTTATTTAGGTGTGTTTTAGCAAAAGGGGTGAATACTTATGGAATCACTTTACATTACATTTGATTCAACTTATTGTTTTTATTGGTAAATCATTTCTAAAAAGCTTTTAGACAATTTTTTTCACTTTTTTATTTTGTTTTGATCAGTAGCAAGAAATACCAATGAAATCAATTTATATATATATAATTTTAAATCAGACTATGTATGTGTTTTGTAAAATCTGGGATCACAGTCAGACTGACAAAACTGCTCCACTCAAACTGACTATTTCATGGTGAAAGAGGCGCCACCTTGAGTTACATGTTTATTTAATTCCAGCCAACATTGCATTTCATCAAGGTCTGTCTACAGGTGTCAACATACGAGAGTCTGTTCCTGGAAAATACATGAAATAATTCAATTTCCAAAAAAACAATGGAAGAATATAAGTGAACTGATTTTAGCCAGAAACCGTGATGTGAACACTGCAGTAGGTGGCTATGGCATACTGCTCAGCATGGAAACCAAGAAACAAAAAAATGTACAGGGAGCAAACAGATAAAAAATAATTCAAATGTAGCTATTTGATTTCCTGGTGAAGTGCTGCCATTCAATTTAGCCGAGTGTTCCTGCTCATGGCAGGAGAGGTAATATTGACTGACTTGGAGGTTTATTAAAATGTTAAAGTGATCGACAACCTAAAACACGCAAACCTGGAGGTGTGGAGAGAGGGTAGAAATAAACCATTTTCAGTGATTCACATCCCAGACATGGACAACATCACCTTTACATTTCCACATGTAATTCCTGTTTTGCTTTTATTTACTTTTATGTAAGGTGACCTTGGGTGTCCAGAAAGGCACCAATTAAATAAAACGCATTATTATTATTATATCAGGTTTTTTCTCTCACATTTGATGGATCCTGTCATTTGTAAAAACATGTTGCTAATCAAAATGATCCCTCCTGTTGTGACGTTAGTGTGTGTGCAAATGTGTGTGTGTGTGTGGCTGTGCATGTGCGTGCCTGTGTGTGTGCACGTGTGTGTGTGTGTGTGTATGTGTGTGTGTGGTATATATTATAAAAATCTATTGGAAATGAATCCTTCAGGTGTAGAATCAGTGTCGGGCCTAGCTGGTTAACCTGCATTGTAGCTGCTCACTAGAATTAATACAAGTTTAGTTTATCAAGAGACACGGATTCATCTCAAACCATATGGGATGTAGCATATAACAGGATCAGAATGACCTAGCTTGCTAGCCAGTTTATACCAGCAAACCAAATAATTTGTTGCGATGTATCATGATCTCCATATGCAATGCTGCATTCTTCTTTTTAGCACAAAAATTGTCACAATACTGGATTTAATTTACAGTGTGTCGTCCCTTCCAAGAATCTCAAAGTGCTTTAGAGTGATTGTGGGCGGGGACAAACATGTGTATGGAAGATGGCTTCATAAATAAGGAATATTCAAAGGGGCTGAAAAGGGAGCCTGCAGTCATGCTGGCGAAAATTGCCCAATATTGAATAGCCCTTCTGACATTGAATATTTATGAATAATAAATGCACTTTGTGCTGTAATCTAAATTGCACTGATATAATTCACTCTCACTCACTCACTCACTCTCCCCTATCTAAGCTCTTAGGGGTTGGACTCCATTTGTCCTTGGTTCGCTTGTGGAGTTTTTTCGTATGTCTGACTCCGGTGCCCTCCACTGCAGAGCTGCCAGCTAATCTATTAAAAATAAAGAAATAAATGATGCGTCATACTCCCCTGGTGTTGTGTGTGGAAAAAACGGAGGAAAAACATTGGCATTCGAGGTCTATATTTCTCATCTATATTTCGCATAATGAACAATGAAGAGTAGAATGTGGCAGTGTAGTGAGGGAGAGGCCAGCACATGGTGCTGATAATCTGGGCTGTAGATGTGCCAGATCTCTCATCTCCGTTACTGCCACCTCTGCTTAGTTTTCCCCAAGGAAAGGTCCCCTAATGGTGCCCTTTAATGAAGCTGTAATGACATTGTGAAGTCAGATTAACATTTGTGCTTTATCTGAGACATTTTTTGAGGAAAAATAAAAGAGTAATAATAACCACTCCACTCATGTTCTCTGATGTTGATAAAATAATCTTTGATTGGATTGGATTTAAGATACATACATTTATCTTGTGTTAAATCCCAGTTTAAAGAAGTTGTTGTGACGGACCGGACAAGGACCCAATCGCAGACCAGGATATAACAGAAAAGGAACGTTTAATGATCAGTCCAAGTTCAAAGCCAGTAATCAGAAGCCGAAAAGGTACAAGAAAAAAATACAAAAGAGTAGTCGAGGGCAGTCAAAAGATCAAAAACCAAATAAGCAGAAAGGCAAACAAAACAGAATCGGTGGGCAAAACTCGAAGTCAAACAAAGGGTGTCTTGGGAATCACAAAATAACACAGGCTTACTGACAATCGGCACTGGGAAACTTGATCAATGTTCTGACGAAGTGAAAGTGCAAACTAGGAACTTAAATACAAACGGGGAAGATAACACAAGAGGAATCAGGTGTGACTGGGAGAGGAAAGGGGCAAGAACACAGGTGAGAACAATCAGGACCACTAATACAATAACAAGGGGAGACGGAAGACACGGACTAGAAAGCACATAGACACAATAATAATAAACAACCTGGAAAAGCAGGTAGACATGTGCACAGCTCGGAGGGGAGGAGCGCGTAGGTGGAAATGCGTGCAGAGAATGCGAGAAGGGAGAAATGCACAGGGATAGGGGAACAAAAGGGAGAATGACAGCTGCAGATAGAAACACAAGATAATTAGTCATTAGTAAATGTTAGTAACGTGCCCAAAATCCCTAACGTTAGTAGATTAGTTGATTAGTACTATATACACGTAACTAATATGTACAGATAAAAAGAAAGAAAGAAAGAAGTAAACGGGATACGAAATAAGGCAGAAACCCGTATAGCCGAAATCACCCAAATAGTGCAACGACAAAGACAAGGAGTGGATTCTCGAATAACAAGGAACACAGACAGACGGGGGAACTAACGTGAATAATAAATGAACACGGAGAAAATAATAAAATACAAAAACAAGCAGAACACAAAAATACATAACATAACAGTTGTCACCTTAACAGCTTTGCCTGCCTTGCTTCTATAGGTGGCAGACTAAAAATCTGAGAATACAAGTTTGTACATGGTATGGCATGAGTTCAGCTCATTGTTGGATGAGTGACATGTGCTGTACTTTACCTGCTTTACAAACAGACAGGTACATTCACATGCATGTTAGTACACCTCAATATTGCACCTGAAATCAGTTAATCATGTCCCTTTCACACCTACACAGTTTGGTCTGTTTTAATCAAACCATGGTGCATTTACTCTGTTAGTCCGGTTCGTTTGGAGAGGTGAGAACACGCATTCGAACTCTGGTGCGGACCAAACAATCGAACCATGGTCCTCCCGAAAAGTCGGGACTCGGTCCGGTTCCAAGTGAACCACGGTTTGGTTCGTTACGTGTGAACATAATATAGGAAGCAAACCAAAATAAAGTGCATTGTGGGTTGAAAGCGGATGTTGACACTTGTCAGAGACAGCCGCGCAAGGGATTAAATGATTAGCAAACTAACTACCGGTAACTAGCTAGTAGCAAAATGAGTCGAGGACAAACGTGGAGGAACGATGAGGTGAACTATGAAAGCGATGATCGCAATACGCTGCTGTTGCTCCATATTGTCCGCGACCAGAAAGTGATTTTCTGTCCAATAGATGAATGACCTGTACGACCGCATGTCATTTGTTTATAAATTTTGTTTATTTAACACAGGACCCTGTGAACACTAACCGGACCTAATGAAAAATGCAACTTGCTCTTGAATCGGACCAAATCTATCAAACTATAGATGTGAAAACGACATCAATGGGAGCTGCGTATGGTGGCAGAAAGCATCTGCCATTCTGAAGTGCCACTCAGGATATTTGATGCCTGTGTCTGTATCTGAATGCTCAATTCAATGGAGTACAGCCTGGCCACAGCCCCTAAGCTACATATCATGACAGTCTTGAAGACATGGCAGGAGAAATCAAGTAGTCCACCATCAGACTGTGTGGGGAAATCAGGGCTTTTAACTTTACATTACTTTATTTACCTCTGTGTATATTTATCCAGTCATTCCTCAATCTGGGCACAAGACTGTTCTTGGGATTGGAAGTGGAAAACCTGGTGGCTGTACCTGCCATAACAGACACTGGCAACATCTGCTGACATCCACAGGCGCCCAGAGTGATCATCGCTTTCTGACAAATGGCACGATTAGTATGCAGCATTTAATACTTCCAATTGCAAGATAGGGCAGGTTCTTGGCTAAATGCCACCCCAAGGTGCAGTTACCTTTTATGCTGTCATTGTGCCAGGAAGGAGAGGGCTCCCTCCTCCTTTTCATTTGCCTCTTTGAGAAATCTACCCTTTTTTCTGTCCTTTCTTACTATTTCCCACAAAACATCTGTGTGACCAGCCACACACACACACACCAATCTGTAATGATTGTGTGCCCCTGTCTGCTGTGGTTGTCTTTTTACTTCTCCCTCTTTTCCTTACACACATACTGTATGCACACTGGTAGTGGATCAGGAAACTTGAACATGTGCCCTAAACTCACCGTTTCCATTGCATGGGCATTCATATACAGTGCCACTTATTATTTTCACGGTTCACAGCGGAACAGAAGAAGATGCATCTATTACAGGTGCCTTTGAGGCTGGGACTCAAAATTAACGAACATCGCCGGGCATTGCCGAAAATCTATTCATTTTCACAACCATAAACGTGCCCTTCAGATTTTTTCTAATTACAATATTTGTGGCATATATCCCATCAGGTTTTCAACAAAGCAGTTACCAAATAGCACAATTTAACTGCAAACAGCTCACATACAGCAAGCCTCAAACAGTGTGGTAATACATTTTAAGTGTGAAGAATTTACCACTTGAAATTCACTAGGAATATGTTTGAACTGTGTTTCTGTTAAAATCCCAGGTAGGACACTCTCCTTGTACCTTGAGTTAGGTATTCGACTTTAATTTCTTCAGCAATTATTACCAGCTGTATAAAAATATGTCATGTAAATACATAAGTTACCCTGGATAATGGTGTCTACAAATAATAATAATAATAATAATAATAATAATAATAATAATAATAATAATAATAATAATAAAAAATAAAAACATTACATAACTGAAAAGTTGGAGAAAAAAGTACACCAAAAGGGCATCCTCACAGTTTGACTGAAATGACCCTGTTCTTCACAGTGGATGAACTCTAAATATGGAAATAGAAGAGGCATGTGGGATGTGATCAGGAGCCCCCTGACTCATCACTGTGGCAGGTTAGAGGGGTGTAAATAATGACTAGTGACTCTTCCCCTGCCTTTGCATAATTTCAGACATGGAGTAAATCACCGTCTTTAATTTCTTCATAGCTCGACCTTGTGAAAATTTACAATCAGCAGTAAAACATTCATCATATTTAGAGAGAAACGCTTTTCATCTGTATTATTAATGCCCTGTGAACCAATAAGAGAATCAGAATCAGAATCTTAGAGCAGGTCTGGAATTAAGTTTGGCTCGAGCTCACATGCACCATACATATGTATATGAAAGAATGAGAAAGATTGTTCATTGTGTGATGAACGTGTATGTACAATTATTGTCTTGAAACAGTTTATGGGGAGGTAATAGTCCAAAAGCTTTAAAAAGATAAATAATTCAAGGATTGGGAGGTTGCAATTAGTGAAGCTGATGACTTGCATATTTAAGCTCTGTTTTGTGCATGAACCAAACCAGAATCCAGACCCCTCTCCACCCCACTGGGGGCTCTACTGTGTTTCAAACTGGTGACAGCTGGTGACTGCCTCTAGATGGGCGTTAGGTCTAAATATCGTAGCCAGTCGTGTAACCAGTGAGTCATAAGGTCTCTTCACAGAGAATGAACAGGAATTTACTGCACACAATGCTTGCTAGGAGTCCCGTGTAATGTTATCGTGTATTTTCATGTACTCATGAAATGCATATGAAATACTAACATATATATATTTATATAACTTTTATATGAATTATATGGCATAGAGATATTTGATTTTTCTCGAGAGCATTACCAAGCCAAACATTAAAACCTGTCTCTTAACCCATTTAGACCTAAAATGCCTGCTAAAAATAAAAGTATATTAAAATTTCTAATTTCACGATATTTTATCATACACACGCGACAAAAACATTGACAGAAACCTTAGAATCGCGACTTTCCGATTTGAGCACTTCAAATGGGATTTTTTAAATTAGGTTAATTAGACCAAAAGTAAACCTTGTTTTTTACTCTGTTTTTTTACCTTTTAGTAACGTCCCCCTTCTATTGACATGGTAACTAGGTGCGAGTTTCGGGAGGTGTGGGGAGGGGCGTGGGGCCATGTGAAACGCCGGCGTAAACAACACAAACTGTCCCGACAATTTGAAGCAAGATTTTATACAGACATACAATTTTATTCAAGATGGAAAGATTTTCTGCGCTGCAGTGTTTGAGAGCATCGATGGAAAGCGACGAAGACAATAACTGACGAAGAGTAAGTAACTATATTTGATTTGCCATGTTATCAAATACTCGTATTCAATATATGAATTCCGTGTGTGAAATTGCAGCGTAAACAATGTCCCGACATTATATCGGATCTTGTCTGTGTTTACGGTTGCTGCCAGCAACAGACGGTGTATGCTGATATTTATTTGATTTACCATATTTTCAAATACTCGTGAAAATATATGAATTCCGCGTCTTGTGACGCTATACGAAAAAAAAATCAGAATCATTGCGGACTGCTGCGAATAATTAACGGGAGGATATTTAACCAGCTGGCATTCTGTTTCGGCGCTTGGACATTATCTAGCTTAGCTTGATAATACCTATTGTGATTAATGTTTCTTGCCTCTCGAGAACTTGTTTGTGTGCTTATTGTGGTTTAGATTCCCAGCGTTTAGTTTATTCCGAGATTTTGGATACGTTTTGTTTGTTCCTGATCGTTGGTTATTTTGTTTTGTCTTGTTTATGTCTTTCCGTGTCTTCGTAGACACGGATTTTGCTTTCGTTTTCCTACAGGCGTT
This sequence comes from Aldrovandia affinis, assembly GCA_029706075.1. Lineage (NCBI taxonomy): Eukaryota > Metazoa > Chordata > Actinopteri > Notacanthiformes > Halosauridae > Aldrovandia > Aldrovandia affinis. The sequence continues at coordinate 324,817 of JAINUG010000249.1, read as the reverse complement.
TAAAGATGAATATCTTAAACTTTTGATCATGTGCCTGTGCCCAATGCCAGACTTTGGATGTTGTCAAACTGGCTTCTGTTGGTCGCAAGAAATGCGTACTTTCAGGTGTGGATCATGAATATTCAGTAAATTAGCATATAGCCCTCCCACAGCCTGAAATAAATGTGACCAGTTCTGATAAAAACAGGTTTTTAGCTATTTAGATCTCATATGTGCTAAAACATTTTCACACCCTTACATAACCAAGACCTTGATGAACAAACGCACATTGGCAAAACAATTCGTCACTATAGTTTAGTGTGTGCTTTCACAACTTTTGTGACAGCAGAAAAATTAACTATTTTTAACTTGTGTGTTTGTAGATCTATTTACAAGCTGCATATGATACTGACCAAACTATTGATGGCATACAAATGTAGCTGTGATTGTCCTTCAAATAAAAATATTAAACACTTTGGAGTAAATGTGTGTTAAATTGATGAAATTGAGATAAATATCAGACCATGCCAAAATCAAAAACATCGAAAAGCCAGGTCTTAATGGGTTAATAGATATGTTGGCCATTTTGAGACACAGCTTCCTGTTGTATTACATGGCGATAGAGTGCTGTTTGCCTGCAGGTCCCTCGGTGTTGGACATTCATGCAACATTCATGAAGAAAGAAATGAATACTCAAGGTAAGTCTCACCATAAAATAGTCACTTTCTGGCGTGTACAATTTCATTCCTGCAAATTATTCAGTTATATTCCTTGTCTCAGTACCATGTGATTTGGAAACAATCTAAGGCTACTTTTGGCTTCTAAATCCAACCCTAGATCCAATAACATATTCACCCCCACGTCCATGTTTTCGGAACTGCTATTCTTGAAATTCCATTGCCTTACAAAATAGCCAGCCAGCTCATGCAGATGAACAATAGTCTAATGGTTTATTCATTTTCCTATTGACAGAAATCATTATTTACAAGTGCTTATCTTTGAGTCTTTATGGTCTTTTTCGATTTTTTAGATGCCGTCCGGCATTTTTGGAGGAAATGTTAAAAGAAGAAAATAAATAACGATATGCAGGAAATGCAATCGGAACCAAGGGTACTGTGTTATATAGAGGCACTCAAAAAAAGGCATTTCTTTTTCCCTTAAGTCTTTTGCTGACACATTAAATATTTTATTACTAAGGAGTCCAATGAGCCTGAGAGTCTGGACCACAGCCATCAATTGGGACACAAAAAACAAAAACTAAAAATAATAAAACAAAAAACGAAAAGGTGGCCTTGTCAGGAAGAGCACTGCTGGCTAAGCACTAATATCTCTTGGCAAACATTGTCATGCTCACGGATCGGGGGGATTGGATGGAGAGTCTTAACTCATTTCCATGCACATAACTGTTCAAATGCTTTGGTGCTATTAATAATGCATGAAAGGGGTAGGGGGGTAGTGAGACTGTTGTCTGGACTCCTACCTACCTTCTTTTGATATTGCAGTCAGAACAAGAGCAGTTAAATCCTCCATGTGTGTGGTTGGACTGGCGGTCTCTCTCCAGGTTAGTGCTGTACCCGTTTCCATCCCCGCAAGGTCTTCATTAATAAACATGAGCGTTAGAGCTGGGCCGGATGGTGGGCAGAGCCAGGGGGATGGTGAACAGAGCCTGTCCGCTGTTTGTTTTTTAGAGCCAATCCTGCTAATCCAACTTCATAAACTTTATGCTTATTTGGCAGTTATTGTGAAGGTCCCTCACAGCTGTGTTTTTAATAAAAGAGGTAGAGAATGAGAGAGCGAGAGAGAGAGAGAAGGACATAAGAGATGGAGGAGTTCTCAAGTGTGTCTCTTGAAAACAGGTTTGAATATTCAAACACACTTGAGACTTTATCTTTTTTCTTAAATAATATTAATGCCACTGCTCTGCAATTTCATCTAAAGTGCAGGTCGTGTGGGGTAGGTAGGAACGTGGAGTATCTCTGCTCTCAATCAGGAAATAGGAGTGCAGGAGACCTCATTGCATCTCGTTGACATGGGGGGCGGAGAAGACACATCGATTTGTAGCCAATATTGTTTTTATTCTTATATCTGTATATCTTTTCAAGTGCATAAAGCAGGTTTCAATCCACGGTTATTATTAAGTTGTGCTGGGTGGCCCTGTCTGAACTCCTCTTGCTCTCACTAAACACGAAACAAAGGCAGCAACTAATGCTGAATATTAATCAAAGTTCAGCACATCCATAGAAGGAGAACTGAAACTTGCTCTATTATTTTATATATGCTGTAAATTGCAATACACCTCAATTTCAATTGTTCATTCATGAAGGCAAGGCCATCTCATTCAGATGGTCCTTAATACACACACACACACACACACACACACACACACACACACACACACACACACACACACACACACACACACACATACACACACACACATAAGCGCACTCGCAAAACAGTTATCAAGCAGAAATAAATAGATTTCACAGATTAACAGAGATCTATCTGAAGTGAATTCACAGTATATTAATATCTAAAAATGAGTTAATGCAAATATTATTTTTGGAGGCCAAGTATAGATTCACTGTGCTTAAATGTTGAGAGTTATTTTCATTTTTTTTATAATGCAACAGCCTACTGAATTTCCCTTTAATCAATTACATAAGCTCTCAAACACATTAAATATATGTTTCCAGAAGGCACTTCAGGTTTCCCCATTTTATATTATGGGGCACTTACTGCCAAGATGAAAAAACAAGTATCGATAGGTTTCATGTGATGTCAGTTCTCTAAGTCCACTCAAAACACACGAACATTGGGCACTGCGGTCCAGGGGTCTTGTGAGCAAAGTAAACGGCAGTGGGAGACTTCACCAGAACACGTGGAGATAGTTAGTCCGAAGTAAGGAGTTAGTAAGGAGTACCGGAGCTTGAGCTAAGAAGGATCATGCTAAACTTTTTGGGACAGCAGGAAGTTCAGAGTTTGGATCGTTGTTGGCTAGGTAACCCCCCCATTCAAGTTAGTATATTTTAGCTTTTTAAGCCAAAACCTCATAGTTGCCACTACCCCACGTCTCACTCTATCACTGGTTAGCTCCCTGGTATCCTGTGGTGACCACCGCTGATTGGTCATGCAGGTGAGGGGTGTGTACAGTAGTCTGCGCCTCCTGCTTCTGACGTGGCCGGCAACGGTGGCACGCTGAGGTGGTGCCGTTCTGTCGCACCATGGCACATTCTGCATTGTTCCCTGTGGATCGACCATTGACGCTTTTTACGGCACCTCCCCTGGCTCCTGTCCTGGCAGGCCTGTAGGGGGTGCTCTTTACGGCACCTCCCCTGGCTCATCTCCTGGCAGGCCTGTAAGGGGGCCATCATGGTAGACGGACTCCTGCTGTGCTCCAAATTGTCTCTAGACAATCAGCCTCCTCTTTGTCTTTGACCGTGTGTGTTACAACTGGCTTGGGGTCCGGTTTGACAGTGGTAAGCATTACGAAGCGGGATGTGGTGGGTTCTACTTGAAAAGTCACATGGGAGAAAACTTTGAATATAAAATATGGATTACTGTCAACCTGCCCATCACTAATCTGTGTACACATCCTCCAGTCTGCAGTATATTCAGGGTTTAATTGAAGCATGTGTTTCAGACGGTGTAAAGGTCAGTGTCTGACCTTTTCCACAGTAGTCGCAGTGGGCGAGCGTGAGCCATGCGCGTCTGGCGTGTTACACATTACCCGGGTCTGCCGGTCTCGACCGCACTGCTCAAGTTACCATGATAAACTGTCCGCATCACTGACTCCATTAACCGTGCGCCATCAAGGGAAACTCGTTCTCAATTGTGTCCCATAAAAAGAAATCAAGATTTTGACGTGACATTCCAGTGCCAGTGTAATGTAATTGTAAAAAAACAGGGGCCTGTGACTGAGGATGCAGGTTCTAATCCCAGGTGGGACAATGCCATTGGTTCTGTCAGCTAAGGTGCTTGAATGAATATCCTGCTGTGTGGATGGATAATATGCTTTCTATTTCGCTCTTGATGAGGAAGTCTGTCAATCAAATAACAAATGTAATGTAGTAAAGAGCCAGCTAGTCAGTGGGAGAGAAAAGGGAATTTCACTGAAAAAGGTCCTTCAAACTTCAGTGTTACAAACTGGATGTATGAATCAATTTGTGTCTGCTGACGTCATTTGCAAATGAAAATACCACACTCAGTAAAGGTCAGGGTGAGATATGTTTGAAACTCTCAGGTGGAGTCTCATAACCCCAGCCCCAGTGAAGGAAAAATAAAAGGCATAAAAACTCTAATCATAGGACACACACACACACACACACACACATCCAGGAAAGCACACATACACACAAACACTCACATGCACACACATCCACGCACACTCATATACACAAAAACACGCACACAGATAGAAACACATTCACACAAACACACACACACACATACAGGTAACTGTCAAAATAAAATAAACATCAACACAGTAATAATAGGGTGAAAGGCCACCACAAACAGATTCAATGCGCCTTGGCATAGTTTCTACAAGTGTACGGAACTCTATTGGAGGGCTGCAATACCATTCTTCCACAAGAGATTCCATCATTTAGTGTTTTGTTGATGGTGGTGGAAAACGCTGTCTCAGGCGCCGCTCCAGAATCTCGCTGTCTTCTCTCCAGTCTCCCTTCCAGAAGTCTTCTACCAAGTATAAAATATACAGGTAACTGCCAAAATAAAGCTGTAACACCATCATTATGTGTCTTAATAGATCGATAGGCAACCACGAGCTGCCAAAACAGCTTCAGTGTTCCTTGGCACAGACTTTACAAGTGTCTTTTTTGTCATTTTAACTTTAACCCATGCATAAGTGCAAGAGTGATAGACATCATTTAGCCTACATGAAACACCTGTGTGTTACGGCCACGGCCGCAACTTTGTTGATTTTTTGTGTTCCCTCGTGTTTTCCCTTTCCCTTTCCCCAGTGTTCCTGATTTCCCTGTCAGTTTAGTGTTTGGGCGTGTGTGTTGTGGGTGCGGCTTTCCTCCTCGGCATTCTCCGGCTCCCTCTTGATTACAATGGATTTGCGACACCGGCGCTGCCTACTCACCTGCCATCAATTATTATCAGCCCTGCAGTGTATATCAACCCCGGTTTCTCATCCACTCACCGTCAGATTGTTGTCTCCGCTTCAGTGGTTCACTCCTCACCTGCCTGCTTCCCTGCCTGCCCGCTCGCCTGCCCGCTTCCCTGCCTGCCTGCCCGCTCACCTGCCTGCCTGCTTCCCTGCCTGCCTGCCTGCCTGCCTGCCTGCTTCCCTGCCTGCCCGCCTGCCCGCCTGCCCGCTTCTCTGCCTGCCCGCTTACCTGCCTGCCTGCCCGCTTCCCTGCCTACCTGCCTGCCTGCCTGCCTGCCTGCCTCCTTCGTCTGCCCTCACCATTGCTTCCCTACCCCAGTCCCTGTTTATAATAAATACCCTCACTTTACCTCATCCTCAGAGTCTGTGTCTGCATTTGGATCCGATCAGTGTCACTTCTAACACTGTGGTGCAGTGTAGTTAATAATTATTATCAAAGTGTTATTTATAATTAAGGTAATACAACTATTGTAGTTTTATTAGAAAGAGGAAAGAAGAGAATGAAACGTATGGCTGATTGTGAAGAGATATTGAAAGATAGAAACAGAAATGGAATGAAGCTCTGCTTACACATTCCACATTATGGTGTTGCCATGCTTGCCAAAAATGTTTCGGACAGGTGTAAACAAGAAGTCAAAGGTGAAAAATATTTCAGACACACTGAAATATTGAAGAAAAAATAAAAATATTTAAATTACCTGTGTGGAACTGCTCAAACTGTTCTGTCCAGCAGTAATTTAATTATATCCTTCCTCCATCGCTCCCTCTCTCTACCTCCCTCTTCCTCTCTCTCCCTCTCTTTCGAGCAGAAGGCTGATTTGTTATCACCTTGCTGGGAGTTTGGGCCAGCGACAGCTGCCCCGAGGCATTCAGAGCAGTTGCCGGTTTGTTGATGAAATAAATGAAAGAGGAAAAGTCACGTTTCAGTTGCTCCAGGGGCTCAGTGGAATTAAGTGTGCCCTTAAGATACCTAGAAGCAATGAAGCCCTTTTGTTTTTCTCTCATTTAATTACATTTTTTATTCATTTTTATTCAAGGCCAAAAAAAAGATATCCTTAGACTAGAGGTTTCTGATCTGGGTTTAGGGGAAGGAAGTAGACAAAACAGGAAATGCCATATTGTCATAATGGAAAGACCAGCATGGAATGCTGGGAACTAAGCATCCATTCCGAAGAGGAAATGATGTCACATTGTCCTTTATGACTGGATGAGAAACTGGAGACTCTAGAATTACAAATATAATTGGTGTCCCAATTCAAGCATTGAGATAAGCTAATGTAGCACGCATGATCATTTTATGATCTGTATATATACTGTATATGCTAAAAGCAGTTATGGTCATATATTTATGCCTTAGCAGCCCCAGCTAGGGGCTTTATCACAGATGTGTTGCTAGCTATTCTGTATATTTGCCCTTGTTCCTGTTGCTCTTATGATATACACTACATTCGTCTTACTATGACAGCCTTGTAAGTCATGGAATTCAGATAAGAAAAAGTGCTTTAGCATTATTATTATTATTTAACAACCTGATAATGATTCACACCATATTCCAAAGCACACTCACCAGTACACAATGACCTTCAAAACAAAGCATGTGTGTGTTTCAATGATATGTCAAATTTTTTGTATCTTCTTTTTGTTCCTTGGCCTATTACTAAAACTTTAAAAACTCCAAGGCAAATGCATTAAATAAAAGTTGCTATGATGTCTCCCGTTACCTGGGATACAAGGAGTCGGCCCCGAAGAAGAAGCAGAGCTGTATATCTGATTGAGACTTTGCCTTTCTTGGACCGCGATCAATTCATTATAAATTCTGCACAGGGGAGCTTATCTTATCCCTTTGTCTTTTCAGTCTCATCTCTTCTATCAATTCTACCCGAAAGGCAGCGATATTGTAAATCACCTTGTGTTTGGCAAACAAATACATTTCCTCCTCCTCTATCTGATTTGGCTCAACTTCAGTGACTGAATAAGTAAAACTATGAATGTGAAATGGAGGCAATATTTGTTGTGGGAAAAATAGTTTGATAGCTCCCTATTATACTCGTGATAAAACGGCCTGATCCTGTTACCTCTCCCTCAGATGTATTGTCATTTAGCTTTTGATAAGATGCCTCCTCTTCTTCTGACGCATGAGGTGCCACTCTTGTCAACACCCCATTGCTCTCTCAGCCTGTCCCTGCTGCAGCAGTTGCTATCAGCGACCAAAGAGAACACATCGCAGATATTATCCATTTATGAAGAAAATGTATGCTCCCTCGGTGGGAATCTTTCAGGGTATAACCAACATGACGTGCATGTGGAATCGGGGACCGTAGCGGAGAAGTGAAAAGACGGAGCGATAGGGGAGGAGTGTGCGGACCTGAGGAGCAGGGCTACATGTGATCCCCAGACAGCTGAATAGAAAGGGAGCTTTTATACCAATGTAAGCCTCCCTTTTTTAAATACAGGAAAACAAAATGGCAAAAACCACGAGAGCAGAGTTTCAGTTAGTCAGTGGAGGGAAGAAGTGAGAGGGGGTGTTGACTTGACAAGGTGGTGACATCCACCCCAAAAAGCCACAAGGGAAAATATTTAAATGAAGCAAATGAATAAATAAAACAGAGTTACAAGGAGCTGAGAAGATGAGCGAGAATGAAGATGTCAGACAGAGAGAGGGAAGAGGGAGGTGAGAGAGAGGTGGAAAGGGAGGAGAGAGAGAGAGGTGGAAAGGAGGGTGCAAATAAAACATTGGCCTGTGGTAAAAGACTGCAGAATGGGAGTGATGTAGAAAAGTGGAAAGAGGGGATGGGGACAGTGGAGACCTGAGTGGAGAGAGAAAGATGGAGGGAGAGAAACTGGGGAGTGGATGAATGAGAATGGAAGGAAGAGAGAAAACAGAGAAGAGAGAAAGCATTGAGGAGAGAGAAACAGTGGGTTAGGAACACCCTGGAGCTCAGGGTGCTAGTGGTAGCAGCATTGTTGGGGCGCTATCTGAATTTATGCAGCCAGGCTATGGGAATGCTGAGTAAGAAAACATTTAGGGCCTGAACCAGGGTGAAACAGAGAAGATGTGGGCCATCTGGTATAAGGGGGTAGGTAACAAGCATATTTTCAGTAACTTAGCACAGTAGCACATTTCAATCATTAGAACTTTCTCGGGAAGAAAGCTCACCCCTCAACAGAGTATCCTCCAGAAAGAGCTTTGTCAAGGAGAGATAACATGACCGACACTAAGAGGTTCCTGAGCAGCAGAGAAAAGAATATAATAGAACGGAACACAACAGTGAATAATAACTATACTGTTACGCTTCCCAAGATTGAAAATGTGACTGATGGCTTTCACTTGGAACATGAAACAATGATAAAAAACATAGCATACAGACAACACCTTGAATTTCTTTCAAACGCTGATATCATTAACTCTTCTTCTATATTTTCCCTCACAGCTAAAATATGAACTTCTTTAAGATTTTTAACCCATGCATATTAATATCTCAACAAATACATTTTTAACTTAAAAAAGCCAAGTTACTCATATATACAAATTATATATGCTAATCTCTGTATATCTGTAAAATACAATTCCTAAAATTGTTCTGCGTACCAAATTATTGATATTAAAGTGATACCAAGTTACAAATGAAGAAACACACAGCTGAGTCACATGAACGAATGTAGGAGAATATGGGAAGCATTGCTTTAGAACGCTGCTTCTTTAGTTTCTGTGATATATATTCGTGACAGTTTAGTTGTAACTTGGTATCAAATTGCATTTTACAAATGTGAGGATATTAATATGTGTATGCATGTATAAATGTAAAGACAATTGAGTCATGGCATTCATTTATTTCATATATTTATTTGAACTATTCAGGGTATCAGACATGGCTTTCACTGACTAATAAAGCAATTGCTGAATAAGTTCAAAAGACCAGGGGCCTCATTTATAAAAAGTTGCGTAGAAACCATCCTATATTTGATCTAAGATCATTTCTGAAATGTGCGTAAGTGTGATTCAGAGAAACTGAACGTACGCCCAAAAAAACGTGCGTACGCCAGTCCCCCAGATGTGAAATCTATAAATCGCAAATGATCTTGAAATTGTGCGTAGCTGAATGGTTTTAGATCTCCGCCTTGTAAACGCCCCCTAATTAATATCATTAGCATATAAAGGAGCACGAATCAAAACAGAAATTTTCTACTTGATAATGGCGAGCTGCAAGAAAAAGAATTTGAGCGAGGCGGAAATCGAGGTCTTGTTGGCGGAGGTGCAGCTGCGTGCAGGGACGCTGTTTGGGAGCCTTTCCAATGGCTTTACCAGTACAACCAAGTACGTGGCCTGGCAGTCTGTAGCCCAGGCTGTGAACGGGGGGCAGCAAAGGTCCCTGAAGGACGTAAATAATTTTAAAACTGATTTAAAACTGAGGTCAAAATCTCTAATAACTCGTTCCCTTCTTATTGCGCGGTTGGCGATATCTTCGAGAAGCGAAGCCATTCTATTTTATAGCCTACAGATTGACCGAAGTGTTTTACACGCGTGGAACCATAATATGTATTAAATGCATTTCAAGGATGTGTCAGTTATGCTAATTGGGGTAGTTTTGGAAAACCAATGTGTGTTTTTGTTTTGTTTTCCACAAGTAGCTTAGCTTATGTTGTTTTAATTTATTAATAAATGTATTGTGCAAACCATTACGTATAGCCTAAGCAATGTGTTCAATCTGGTAATACTACTACTACTACTACTACTACTACTAATAATAATAATAATAATAGGCAGCAGACGACATGTTGGCGCTGTTAGATTTCCGAATACATTTTACATTACATTTACATTTTAAGCATTTAGCAGATGCTCTTATCCAGAGCGACTTACAATATGTACATTAATACATGGTAGGAACAATCATAGTACGCGCAAGAGATCAGTGCAGTAATACAGCAATAAACCATTGCAGGCAGCCGCGTACCATACCTGTAACACTGGGAAGGAAAAGGTTAGTCAATTATTCTTTTTTAATGGAGTAAGCAGGGGTATATAGTGTTGAGCAAGTAGGCAGTGGTGATGACAATTAGCTAGATGTACAGAATTCAGTGGTAGTGGAGTCTGAAAAGGTGGGTTTTGAGTCTCTCGCGGAAGATCGCAGGTGATTCCGCGGTCCTGGCCGATTGCGGAAGATAATTTCACCAGCGAGGGGTCAGGACAGAGAAGAGACGAGACCGCGAATACCTGCAGTACTCAAACATTGCCACAAGGAAAAGTGCGTACGCCAGGTTGAAACCTGACGTGGAGGTAAGTACTTTTCCACGTCAAAGACCGTTTTTATAAATCTGAACTTTGACGTGGATTTGAGCGTACGCACGTTCTAAAATCAAATTTGTGCGTAAGTACGTTTTATAAATGAGGCCCCAGCTGTATTGTGTTTACTAAATTGTGATTTAACTTTTAAAAGCAATTTGTCTGCAACAACAGGTTTTTCAACAGCAGTTTTGATGTCATTGGTGAATTATAATTTAAAACTGTGTGACAGTAGCACAAACAAAAGAGATTATAATTTTGCAGTAAATTAACATACATTTTAAGGTACATCATTTATATATCAATATGAACTAATCTACATATAAAATAATATAAACTCATGACAAGAGTTTTTGCATCAGGTATCACTATTTGGCAAGCTGTCACAGATTTACATTTACATTTTAAGCATTTAGCAGACGCTCTTATCCAGAGTGACTTACAAGATGTGCATTAATACATGGTATGATCAATCATTGTTTGCGCAAGAGATTAGTTCAGTAATACAGTAACAGACATTGTTGTTGGCAGCTGCATACCATACCTGCAACACTGGGAAGGAAAAGCTTAGTAATAAAGTCTTAAACGAGTATACATATACAAAAAGCAGTATTAAATATGTAGGCAATGGTGATGACAATTGGCTAGATGTATAGAATTCAGTGGTAGTGGAGTCTGAAAAGGTGGGGTTTGAGTCTTCTTGCACTTCTTGTGGAAGATGGCGAGTGATTCCACGGTCCTGACCGAGTGCAGAAGATTGTTCCACCACCGGGGGGTCAGGACAAGACCGTGAGGAGCAGCTGCTGGGTGCCCGGAGGGATGGGACAGTCAGTTTTCCAGAGGAGGCAGGGCGGAGGGGTCTGGCTGGGGTGTAGGGTGTGATGAGTATCTGGAGGTAGGGGAGAGCAGTTCCTCAAGCCGCTTGATAAGCCAGTACCAGTGATTTGAATTTGATGCACACACAGTGTGAACTAATTATTAACTGAACTAACTAATTATTTCATATATCATGGTGAATGCAGTGTTATGACACCCCTGCTATGATTACCCTTCTATGCGGGTTGTTATGTCAATTGTGTCATAAAACAAACTGCAACAAGCTGTTCTTGTCAGTAGATTTTGTATATTATGCAGTAGTGGAAAAAGTACTCCAAATGTGTACTTGAGTAAAAGCACAGATACTTTGTTAAAAAAACACTCCAGTAAAAGCAACAAGGCCACCATTCAAATTCCACTTGAGTAAAAGTATCAGAGTAAAATGTAAGTATTGTAATTATACATAAATAGAGCTCCTGACATTAGTAATACCAGATGGAATTTGGTGCTTAAGGGAAGGTGGTTTTATCTGACTATATGTAACTGACAGAGCTGTGCTTTGCTTTTGAATTTGTACTATTCAACGCCTTAGTATGAAGTACACATATAAAAATAAAATGGATTTATTGTATTGATTGAGAATGATTATACCCATACTGTGCATTACGAATGTCATCATGTCTGTTATAAAATTTCTGTTATAACAATGGATATTGACTGCAGTAAAACATTTTTTGAAGATTTTTAGAATGTACTGCATGTACAGCTTAACAAAAAAGCCGAAGTCAGACAACACTAAATAGAAAAAAATATATAAAATAATTGGTTGAGCCCTACCAACCAAATTTTTAACTCTTCATACTCTTCCGCTTTTTACTCTATAGTCCAGCCCCGGCAGCCCCGTTAAATAATTGTCTATCCCACCCAGAGAAACCACTAGCCAGCACTTACTAGTTCATGTTTGAATGGCCAGGTAGCTAATATCAGCTGGCAATTTGGTTCTATTATAACTGTCTTTTCTTATGTTAAGCTTACATAGCTACCTAGCTAGCAAAGCCAGTATAAACGGATGGCTCTGATAATCTCTGGGCCAAATCCACTTAACGTGAACTCAACATGTTTCATCCCATTTTACAGTGAGGAATTTTTATCCAAAATTGGGAGCCAATTGTACCCTATTTATTTATTTTTATTAAATATGTTTCACTCAATTTTCACTCAATTTAGTAGCCAATTACACCCTCTATTTATTGCCGCCCCCGATTGGGGCTGGTGACCAGGGCCAGTCTGGTAGAGATGGGCTTCGAACAATGATCTGTCATATTTGGGGATTTTTAGACTTCACTGAAGGTAAGGATTCTCCTAGAGTACCCTGCCTTGAATCGGAACAGGATTAATTTTGCGACATCCCAGTTGGTGTGAATTGGCCTCCACTGCACACGCACACGCATACACACATACACACACACGCATACACACACACACACACACACACACACACACACATACACACATACACACACACACACACATGCATACCACATACACATACACACACACACACAGGATATTAGAGCTAGGTCAGGAGGGTGAGCAAAGCGTTCTAGTCTCCCAGTGTGGAGCAGTACCATGGCAGACACATATGGAGCAGGGCACCCTGAGGCCAGCTTTTAAGTGATGGATGTGGAGGCAGATGAAGAGATACTCAGCAGCACCACATGGGCGTACAGTGGGTCCCCTTGCCCGATATGTGCCAGGGAGGAGGGCCGGGGCACCTGCTGTGTCTCCCCTCTGTCACCCATCCATGTGGAGGGGGGTAATGTTGCATCCTTTCCCAGGCTGTCTCTCCCTCTAGCACTCTGGGCTCCCAAAAAACCCTCTGCTCCCCATGCAGAGATATAAAGCATCCATACATACAGGAAAATATGAAATATGAAAGGGAAAAAGTGACTTAAATCCCACTGAAAGCAAAAACCAGTTTATGATCATTTAAATGTGACCAGCGTTGGCTTTCTCTGTTCTCGTGTGCAGGGACGGGAGGCGGGGGAACAAAGCGGTTTGGTGAGATGAGACAATTTGCCAACGCGTTGGTCCCCTCTATTCATGATCCTTCCTGCTTGTTGACATGGTAGATACGCCGGGACTGGCCCAGAGGTTGATGCAGCCAGCGGTGTGCCTATCCTGGGCATTGAATGGCAGGATCGCAGGGGCCCTCCCCAGGCACATAGCTGACTAACAGACTCACAGACTTTCCGTTTACACTAAATGCGTCACATGGTCTCCAGAGCTGCTCAAGTGGTAGGTTTCGGGTCGGTCACTTTGAAATGAACTTGAGGTTGATGCTAAACTTGGGCTCCATCAGAGAGATTTGATCTGGCTGCCATCCTCAAATTACAACCAAGGCTGATGGTGGCGTCCAGAATCTTCCGGCTTCCAAAAAAAAAAAAAAACAGAGGGGGCTTCCAAGTGGATCAGAGAGCGCTGCAGTTTGACTTAAACGTTGCAGGGTTGGATTGTGACATTAGCTGACTATGACTGCAGTGCTAGCAGTGGGACACATGTGGTTTCACCCTGCCTGCATAAGGTGGGCTTCAGTCAGCCAGGATTTTTTGGCTTGTTGCTTGTGCATCCCTTGGCTAATTGACCCTTCGCTAAACCACGCCCAAAAACGCAAACTGGCCAATCACAGCGCCATGTTTTACATACTCCGACAGAGGATCCGACAGTGTTTGGCTGCCTTCCATTGAATTACACGCAAAAATTAGAAATTTTCTTCATTTTCGAGCTGGTTTTGCGGATTTTTAGCAAATGATGGTTAAACATTGTGCCTGGGGCACGTGTAACAGTGACACTCGTTACCCAGAGAGGTTTGAAGGAGATATATGTTTTTTTCCCTTTATAAAACCTAAATAAAATCCTGAAAAGTGTTAGCCAGCTAAGCTAACGTGGCTACGGTCTGGATATACAGCTCCGGGTTGCAACGTTGGTAAAGTTAGACTTAATGTTAGCTTTGTTATTCGTGATCCAGACAGCTTGCTAACGTTAAGATGTTACAGTCAAGCTCTAGAAAACCAAGTGGGTAACGTTACCTTGATGTCAAAATGTAATACTATTTTTTCATTACTATTTCAGCACTTTGTCAAATGGGAAGCCCAGTCCCGAGTACCCAAATCTTGTGGAAGACTGGGCTGACACACTGCTGATATTTTTTGCTTTACAGAGGTCCAGGGTATGGAGCTACCTGTGGAGCTAACCAGAGTAATGTCGTTACAGCACACTATAGGCGACTAATGTAATGTTACGTTCGTTAGCTAATGCTAGCTAACTTACTACTGAATGTAACGTTATATAGGCCTACTGCTTTTGCTTTTTAATGATTGTAATAGTGAATAGAGACCTACCCAGCTTTACAGGAACAGTGTAACTTAATGTCGTTGTCCTCTGTCTCAATCGCCCGGTGATGCGGTGGTTCACTTTTACTCTGATCTGTAGGCTTTCGCTTCTATCTTAATTTTTTTTACGTCATTTTGTTGCTGAGTCAGTGTGATATCTTGAATATAACCTTCAAATGCATATTGTATACCCTTCTGTCTGCTTCTATCTGAAATCGCTTTTTCTATTTTCCAAAAATTGGACAATATTTCCCCAGGGAGTGCAATTAGTGACAGTGGGAGCGCCATGCTGGTTCCGAAAACTTGACGTACATAGCAACAATAACTAAGGGGGGGCGTGGTTTAGCGAAGGGTCAATTGACAGGCATCTATCGGTTCCCAGTTGTATATTAATAGACTCTCCTCCAATCAGTGCTAGCCCTTGTGTAGTACACTGTGTGGTTTGTAGTGATGGGAAATGGTGATGGATTACGGGAAAGAGCCCTGAAGGAGGATATGCACTTCAGCTCCCTGTAGGACAGTGTGTGGCAGAACGGTGATACAGAAGCATAGTTCAGCTGACGATTACAAAATGGGAGCTAAAGAGGAAAAAAACCTCTAAACCTCTGTGTGCAATATGTATTACTGGGGTTGACATGCTAAAACAAGGAGGGGATTTTTTAGTAGGGTCACTTAAGTATTTAATCGAAATTGACAAAAGACAATATTAAGCGAAAGTTCATATTTGTGCGACAATTGCAAGACATCATTAAGGCAGATCGACTAATGCTTGCTTTTTAAGTAGACTATTTTGCACCAAAAGGGAAGCCTAATGAATACTCCGTCATAATCTTCTAATGAATCTTCTGTTTATGAATGTCAGTGTACAGGCGGGAATTTACTAAGACAGCTGCAAATTATGCAAGTGTTGTGAAAATGTACACATGCACCACTTGTTGATTTAGTGGTATAGTTACTAAAATAATGATGTAAATGAACACAGCCACATTTCCTTAAATGTTGCTGCTTGTTTTGCATGTGTGGTGACAAGAGCAGCTAACACAGCAAGCAGCACTGATTTCAGCACAAGGGGACATACACAGTGCTTTGAGTATGAAGCTGCAGGGAAATTCACGGTGGAGAGAATCTTCTCTGCTGTGGGAATGCATAGTGTGCGAATGTATGGTTCCAGGTAATATCTGTGCCCAAGGAAAAATCTGAACACTGTGCTCTGTTCCTGTGTTATCACTGGCAGATTTGGGCTTTGGGAACAGGTTTCCCTGATGGTTCACCTGCCCGGGACTTGGGATGTTGGGATGGTGGGGCACTAACGACAATCAATTTATTGATCAGCTATTTATACCAACATTTTATGTCTTATTGTACTTTATTTTACTTTATATTATATTTACTTTATTCTATTTTAGAATGCCTCAATTGTCTCATCGCAGCAATGCATCCTGTGAATTCGATAGAAGAGAGATTGTGTTTGCATGTCACCTAAGGGTCATGCAGTCAGCCACTTTTCAGTCCACCAGCCGAACTGCGCAGTTATCATGCCAGAGGACTACACTTCAGGTCCAGCTGGGGCAGGCAGACTGCTGGTAGAGCTCCACTACCCCACGGGGACTCCCAGCCATAATCCGCATGGACAGGGTCAGGATGAAATTAAATTAAATTATGATTACCCATAAACCCGTCTAGGGACAGCACTTGCTGACAGTAATCCTAGCTAGCAGGGCAAACACTCCTCACAAGAGTGTGAAGCTGACAGTGTAGCGGCAGCAGGTAACTCTTCACCTGATCCCCCAGAATGCTCAGTTCTTTCTGTGCCATCCCCTTCGATGTGGTGAAGATGTTCCTAGGCTGCCTATTAGAGATTTGTCAGCAGATATGAACCATCTATTGCACTGTGTCTGTTGGAGCTTTGTGAGCTGTTTCACACACTGTATTGCTGAACGCAGCTGTTTTTTCTATTCCTGCCAGTCACATGATCTGCCCACTCATTACATTACATTACATTACAGGCATTTAGCAGACGCTCTTATCCAGAACAGTTTACATTTCTTTACACTCCATTTATACAGCTGGATATTAACTGAAGCAATTCAGGTTAAGTACCTTGCTCAAGGGTACAACGGCAGTGTCCCACCTGGGGATTCAACCTGCAACCTTAACGTTACAAACCCAGGGCCCGTATTCACAAAGCATTTTAAGGGTAAAAGTTGGTCGTAACTCCGCAATTTAGGAGCAACTCCGAAAAATAATGGGCGTGTCACTCATAAATTTAGGACTCATACATTTTTGGGATAAGAGTATTTCACAAAGGGTTTGAGAGCTAAAAACAGCTCCTAAGTCCAGGAGAAGTTAGAAGCAGTCAAGAGGACTTCTAAGTCGCTAAAGACCTACTGACAGTGGTCCGAAAATGGCTGCTGCCGGCAATCGTCCTCGCAATCGCGTAAACACTTTGGAGATATTGAATGATACAGAGCTCATAAAAAGGTACCGCCTCAATCGCGAGGGTATTATATATATTATATTATATACATTATATATAGATACCCGCTGATTGTTTACGAGATGCAGACATGTAACCAATTGACTAGTCAGTATTCTTGGTTTCATGTTAAATCAGTGACACGTAGCCTACATTTGTATTTTAGAATCTTTATTAGAATATAATAGGGGTGCATCGGATCATTTTTCGGATCAGCAAAAAAAATAATAACGGGGCCAAAGGCGCGTTTCCACCAAAAATTACCAGGAACTATTCTCAAGGAATTAAATGAATGATAATTACAGTTTTTCAATGTAAGTTATTTCACTAAATCTTTATTCGAAAATTTCACAAAATACATTTTTAGATTCAGTACGCCTTAGGCGATTTAACTAGGGTGGTCTTATGCCTGAATTAATTTAATACATTTTTTTAAGATCGCTAATGTTTCAATTCTATTTAATTCAGTCGCGTTTCTAAAAACATGCCTCCCAGAAAGGCATTTAGTATGAAAAACAAAGCAAACCAAAACATACATGGTTGTCTATCTCTTCACTGTAACTCTGCATCGAGATTTAGGGAATTGTTACTTTAAAACGTAACAGCGACTGTATTTGTATTTCTCTATGATGGTTCAATTTAGCTATTAATCCGCGGATCATATGCGTGCCGAACCGTGGAGGTTGATCCGTACGTGGGCAGAGACCCATCCCCTATATCAGTGGGCATTCTGAGTAAGCTCGTTCATGAGAAACAGCGTCATCCATAGCAACGACGTCAACCCCGCCCTCACTCTTAGCTTGAAAATTCTAGGAATTCCTTAGTATGAGTTTGTCTTTGCAGCTTTGTGAATAGGTTTTAAGGTGGGACTCCTAACTAAAAGGTTTTAGTGCGATTTAGAAGTACTCCTAGTGGTAAGATACAATTATTTGTGAATACGGGCCCAGTTCCCTAACCATTATACCACACTGCCTGCCAACAAATGCACAGGAAGATAACTGCAGGGGTTTGGAGTCCTGCCCCTCATGTGTATGAGGTTCGTCATTGGTCCACTCCCACATCCACTCACCGTTATGGATCAGGAAGGAACTATTGATCAACAGGCAATTAACACAAATCACGTCGCGCTTTGCTTCACTCAAAATGGAAGGTACATAAGACACAAGAGCCATCTCCTTGCCTTGCTCTGAACACTAAACATGGTCTTAAACAAAGGCTATTTAATGGCCCATACGCCTTCGAGAGCTGGTAGTGTGCCCCCTCGATGCACATATTTCTGCCCTGATGGCCTTGTAGACATCGGCAGTTCCAAATGGCTGGGCCAGCCCTCACGGTCAAACCCTAAAACATTTGGGATAATTAGGTTTAGTGGTCAGGACAATAATGGACACATGCATCAGTTTGAGTTGGAATCAAAGAGCTGACAACTTAATAAATATACCATGTAGTTGGTCTCAGGGCTAAGTTTTAAAGGATATGTTTACAGATGAGGTAAGGGCTCTTTACGTATTATAATTATGATGCTGCCTTTCCTCTGACCTGGTTTTTTAACCTGTAATGCGATGTAAATCCACCAGGTGTTTCTGTAACTGATAAACCTGATCAATAAACAAGGTAATTGGCTGTTATTAAGCAAATATGTATTAATTAAATAAACAGACCAATGGTAGTTTGATGCAGTCCATTATATAGTTCTGTATACAGCTGGGTTAACGAGAGGTGACAATGGAAGACTACAGCAGAAAACGTATACAAACGTGTGCAGCAAAACTGACCTGTTGAGCTGTATACAGGTGGATACAATGAGTATGGGTAGCCGAAAAAGCATGATATATGATTTAACGGAGGGATTTGTATCTGTAAACATTCGCGTGGAAAAAGTCGACAATCCCCAAAGCTAACGCATCCGTTTATCGACAATCGTGATAAACGGATGTGTGATCCCGAACAGAAAATCAGACGGGAATATGTAGCAAAAAGTCAGGAATGGATTAAAACATCTGAAGGCATTTGTATAGTGACAGATATAGTCTTTCACTGCAAAAGACCACTACATTTTACACATTTTGTTTGATTTAAAGGGATTGTAAAGGCCATCAGAACATAAAGTTATTTTAGCAGATACAGTTTATTTGTTATGTGTGAATTACTCCTCAGTGGCACAGGCAAATGTGAGAAGATTAAACTCATTTCAAATAGATTTCAGAAATGTACGTAAATGGATTTGTCACAGACAGTGCCAACTACATGCCCAAGGCATACAATAACATTCTCCGTGGCATATTGCCCAATTCAGTCAATTTAACGTACAATGTCCACATTGCATCCCCCTTTGATCTTCCAGTATAAGGACACATATTCAACACAGGGCCAAAAGTGAGATCTCTCCTGACAGGACACACACCAGATCCAGCGCAGAGAGCAGTCCTGAGAAGATGCACATCTGATCCTGTGCCGCTTTCTGACGAGAAGCACCGTGTGCCAGTGTCCAGCTGAGGAAGCTCCTGAATCCTGTGCCTTGTGAACGCCTGCATCCAGTCTCGTGGATAAATCTTTCTGGCGTGTTCTGAGAAAGTTCAACTGTGCCAGCTACTCCTTGACCTGGTCCACAGTGTTGAGTCCCACAGCCATAGATGTGGAAAGGACTTATCTTGCTTGTTCCGAGAAAGGATCTGCTTCACTTTTAGTTAACCACGTGAAAAGCACTTCTCTTCCGTATTCTGAGAGTCCCGCTGCACCAGCCACTCCTCAACGGCAGATCAACGGTCCTGAGTCCTGCAACTAGCTCACGGAAGAGTAACTAACTCACATTTTTCTGAGAAGTCATGCCCGCTCAAAGGCCGACCACTGGATTTCAGTCCCATGGAGCCAAGACTGCTCCTCCTGGTGTCATTCAGTATTTCAACTTTTGCTGTCCTTCACTGGCATCAAATAGGATTACATACTGCCATAACATGTGCTTATTGAATTTATTTGATTTGCAATGCATGATTACGTTGACATACTTGGAATATATTTAAAGAAGCATCCCCTTTTATAACTTATATTGGACTTATATAACATGACATGTGACATTAATCACTTGTTGGTATGGGACCCACTTTGTTAAATGTTTAGTTTATCTTGGTTATTATCACTGTTTCTTTCATTTCTAGAGTTTACTTATTCATTTTCATAATCAGCACTTTGGTCATTGACTTTATTACAGACCATCAATTGATATATTTTGACATTATAAATTGATTAATAAATGTCACATTTCTAAATTTGTTGTTGTCTGTATGTAATATATTTGCACTGACAAATTGGATTCTACTGGCTTCGTACTCATGTGTACATGGGGCGACCCGTGCTAATGCCACTACACCTTACAAGCCCAATTCTCCCTGATCACAATGCACTAAAAGGCACTTGTGGACCTAATACACTGGTTTGAAGGTCAACGTGAAAGATGTGAGAATTCACAAAGCATACAATAATAATGATATTATATATCATAATAATGAATTCAAACATTCCAATCACTGGCACAACATGTTCACAATACAGATACCCCAATAAACAAACATTCAAGGACATGACAAACTGATTGATTACTGTAACCTATAATAAATGCTTTTTTTCAACCAGCTCTCCATTTTTTTTAAACTGAGAATATTCAACCCACAGCAATTCTCTGCACTTGATACAGATTCCTTCCCCTTAGATTCAAGGGAAGATCGGGGGCCTCATTTATAAAAAAGTTGCGTAGAAACCATCCTACATTTGATCTAAGATCATTTCTGAAATGTGCTGTGTGATTCAGAGAAAATGAACGTACGCACAAAAAAACGTACGTACGCCACTCCCACGCCTTGTAAACGCCCCCTAATTAATATCATTAGCATATAAAGGAACTCGAATCAAAACACAAATCCTCTGCTTGATAATGGCAAGCTGCAAGAAAAATAATTTTAGCGAGGCCAAAATCGAGGTCCTGTTGGCGGAGGTGGAGATGCGTGCAGGGACGCTGTTTGGGAGCCTTTCCAGTGGCTTTACCAGTAAAACCAAATACGTGGCCTGGCAGTCTGTAGCCCAGGCTGTGAACAAGGGGCCAGCAAAGGTCCCTGAAGGACGTAAAGAAAAAGTGGTTTGAGTTAAAACTGAGATCAAAATCTCGAATAACTAGTTCCCTTCTTATTGTGCAGTTGGTGATATCTTCGAGAAGTGACAATGCTGCCATTCTTCCTCTTGCAGACATTTTATAGCCTATATATTGACCAAAATGTTTTACACGTGTGGAACCATTATGTATATTAAATACATTTCCTTCAAGGATGTGTCAATTATGCTAATATGGGTAGTTTTGGAAAACCAATGTGTGTTTTTGTTTTGTTTTAATTTATTAATAACTTTATTGTGCAAACCATTATGTATAGCCTAAGCAATGTGTTCAATCTGGTAATACAACTGCAACAGCATCTACTACTACTACTACTACTACTACTACTACTACTACTACTACTAATAATAATAATAATAATAATAATGAGGAAACAATTAGGCAGCAGATGACATGTTGGCGCTCTTAGATTTTGGAATACATTTTACATTACATTTACATTTGAAGCATTTAGCAAACGCTATTATCCAGAGCGAATTACAAGATGTGCATAAATACATGGTAGGAACAATCATAGTTCGCGCAAGAGATCAGTGCAGTAATACAGCGATAGACATCTTTGCAGGCAGCTGTGTACCATACCTGTAACACTGGGAAGGAAAAGGTTAGTAAGTTATTTTTTATTTTTTATGGAGTTA
Organism: Aldrovandia affinis; assembly: GCA_029706075.1. Classification (NCBI taxonomy): domain Eukaryota; kingdom Metazoa; phylum Chordata; class Actinopteri; order Notacanthiformes; family Halosauridae; genus Aldrovandia; species Aldrovandia affinis. The sequence goes on along the minus strand of JAINUG010000249.1, from coordinate 302,936 downwards.
GCAGGGGTATATAGTGTTGAGCAAGTAGGCAGTGGTGATGACAACTAGCTAGATGTACATAATTCAGTGGTAGTGGAGTCTGAAAAGGTGGGTTTTGAGTCTCTTGTGGAAGGTCCTGACTGATTGCGGAAGGTCGTTCCACCAGCGAGGGGTCAGGATAGAGAAGAGACGAGACTGCGAATACCTGTAGTACTCCAACATTGCCACAAGGAAATGTGCGTACGCCAAGTTGGAACCTGACGTGGAGCTAAGTACTTTTCCACATCAAAGACCGTTTTTATAAATCTGAACTTTGGCGTGGATTTGAGCGTACGCACGTTCTAAGATCAAATCTGTGTGTAATCATGTTTTATAAATGAGTCTACCCTGGTCTACAAAATGACCGTGCCGACGTTTAATAACCTAATATAATTTGCCAGACCTTTTTTTTTCTTTCTCTTCCCTTCCCTCTCTCTTTTTTCACTGATATATATGCCTTGTAAACAATGTTTTGATTTTGTGAATTTTGTCTTTGTATAACATTGTACAGTGTATGGCTGTGGCATCATGTGGCTAATATTTTGATGCACTGTGTCAGAAGAGACATGAAATGACAAGTTCTAACAATATTTTAGTTCTATTCAATATGATAATTGTAAATCACAAGTCTGTGCAAAGTTTATCTCTTTTATTCTATTCCAACAACAAAATACACCAGTTTACAAATCATTTTCTTTTGGTAGTAAACACATTCATTAGTTGGCTATACCATCAATACATTATATGACATTTGACCAACAGACATACAGCTCCTTTAATGGGTATGAAAGTATGCAATGAGTAGTAATTCAATTATTAATTGAGGTAATTAAGTTACCTTAATTTAATGATTGTGTACAATTTGGCTTTATGAGGAGGCTATAGCATCACCTTGGTGTGAGAGGACTAAATTGCAGGTTTTAAAATCAATCAGCAGGAACCTCAGAGCCCTAGTTATAATTGCTCAGCACAAGTGATTTATCATCTATGTGTACTTTGAATGATAACAGGCACAAATTGTTAATAAAAAGTAATTCACTCATTTCATCTCATAAACATATTAGAATAATAAACTTCAGCCTGTTATCCCATTTCTAATCAAGTTTAGCAGGCGGTCATTTCCTGCTTTATGCATTTAGCTTACATTTTTACATATGATCTATTCAGAGTTCTTTTTCACAGACACCATTAAAATGTTGAATTACAGTTAAGTAACTGTAACTTTAGTAACCTATGTGTAAAATGGCAGTGCCACAATTGCGAATTTTCAGATTGTATTTAATCATACAAAAAAGACTAAATCTATATTGGGAACAAGGTTGTAAGGAATTAAAGAGCCACCTGTGCTCAGGGCTACAGTGACATAAGGGCAATGTGGGATCCCAGTGGACAGTCATGTCTCGTGCCTCTTGTCAGAGGTAACTCAGAGAACATCGCTGACCCAGCAGATACACAACCAGCTGTCCTTACAAATACTGATGTTGTTGAAATACTGTCCATAAATAGTCTCATGCTATCCTGTCAAAAGCTTTTCTAACATCCTGAATATTGTGGTGTCCCTTGGGGTTGGCCGACACGCACGGACCTTGCAGAGGGCGTAGGCAAGTTAAATAACTCGGAGGAGGCAGTATTACAAACAAAATGATAATTTAATAAACAAATTCTGACAAACACAAGGGTGGGGTCTTCAGGGGTATTCAAACACATAAAGTCCATAATCCTTATCTTTGTCATTGTCCGTAATCTGTAGTCGAAATCAAGGTCAGTTCCTCACACAGTCCAAGTCGGTACACAAACAGGGTCCTCAAAACAATCCAATCCAATCCAAAACAGCAATCCCAAACACTTCTCTTTACAACACTCTCCACAACCACAAACACTCTCCACCAACACTCTCCCCAACACATGAACACACAAACACATGAACACACCAACACTCTCAACAACACACCAACACTCTCAACAACACACCAACCTACTCCTTCCCCTGTGTGACATGTATTAGTCATTTAACCCTTTGATACATAAGCCCTCCACACCCCCTCTAATGCATAACATGGGTCAAAAATGACCCGGCATCAATAAAGATATACTATAATAATAATTTAATAATAATTTTGTTAAAATAATGATTTTAGCAGTGATATGGTCTACACAAGAATCCATTGATATTTGAAATATGTTATTTTTTTAAAACTTTTCAGCACATATACACCCATGGCCAAAAGTTTTGAGAATGACACAAATATTAATTTTCACAAAGTCTGCTGCCTCAGTTTTTATGATGGCAATTTGCATATACTCCAGAATGTTATGAAGAGTGATCAGATGAATTGCAATTAATTGCAAAGTCCCTCTTTGCCATGAAAATGAACTTAATCCCCCAAAAAACATTTACACTGCATTTCAGCCCTGCCACAAAAGGAATAGCTGACATCATGTCAGTGATTCTCTCGTTAACACAGGTGAGAGTGTTGATGAGGACAAGGCTGGAGATCACTCTGTCATGCTGATTGAGTTAGAATAACAGACTGGAAGCTTTAAAAGGAGGGTGGTGCTTGAAATCATTGTTCTTCCTCTGTTAACCATGGTTACCTGCAAGGAAACACATGCAGTCATCATTGCTTTGCACCAAAAGGGCTTCACAGGCAAGGATATTGCTGCTAGTAAGATTGCACCTAAATCAACCATTTATCGGATCATCAAGAACTTCAAGGAGAGAGGTTCAATTGTTGTGAAGAAGGCTTCAGGGCGCCCAAGAAAGTCCAGCAAGCGCCAGGACCGTCTCCTAAAGTTGATTCAGCTGTGGGATCGGGGCACCACCAGTGCAGAGCTTGCTCAGGAATGGCAGCAGGCAGGTGTGAGTGCATCTGCACACACAGTGAGGCAAAGACTTTTGGAGGATGGCCTGGTGTCAAGAAGGGCAGCAAAGAAGCCACTTCTCTCCAGGAAAAACATCAGGGACAGACTGATATTCTGCAAAAGGTACAGGGATTGGACTGCTGAGGACTAGGGTAAAGTCATTTCCTCTGATGAATCCCCTTTCCGATTATTTGGGGCATCCGGAAAAAAGCTTGTCCGGAGAAGAAAAGGTGAGCGCTACCATCAGTCCTGTGTCATGCCAACAGTAAAGCATCTTGAGACCATTCATGTGTGGGGTTGCTTCTCAGCCAAGGGAGTGGGCTCACTCACAATTTTGCCTAAGAACACAGCCATGAATAAAGAATGGTACTGCATGAGGTCTTGAAAAGAAGGGTCAACACTGCAAATATTGACTCTTTGCATAAACTTAATGTAATTGTCAATAAAAGCCTTTGACACTTGTGAAATGCTTGTAATTATACTTCAGTATACCATAGTAACATCTGACAAAAAGATCTAAAAACACAGAAGCAGCAAACTTTGTGAAAACCAATACTTGTGTCATTCTCAAAACTTTTGGCCACGGCTGTACACATCTGATAACTGTCAATTTTCAGAAGCACAAAGATCAAAAGGTTCCTTATCAAAACAAGTTACCTGGATTGCTGAGTGATAAAATACATTTATTCCAAAGATATAGCAAATAAACACTCAAGTGTGCATAAACGTACATAGGAAATGAATGCGGGTCATTTTTGACCCATGTTATGCATTAGAGGGGTAGTAATACAAAAAACATTTTTATTCAAAAAGTAAGAAAGGAAATATCAAAATAAAGATTTGTGATTATCAAAAACAAGTTAATTGAGGAATACCTGGATTGCTGAATGATGAAATTCATTTTTTGCAAAGATATAGAAAATAAACTCTCCACTGGGTCATTTTTGACCCGGGTTATGTATCAAAGGGTTAAATAGGCCTCCAAATGGCCTTCAGCTGCCCGTAGTCCCAAACGCTTAACTTGGTTCAGGTGCAGGGCTGCGGGCTGCTGGGAAATGTAGTTGGCTCCAGTGGCTCCAATGTGTTGAAGGGCCAGGCAGTCATTTCCTTGGGCAGCCCCTTGGGCTGCCACAATATCTAATGTTTCAGATGAATCTATGAGGTAAAGCAAAGGATGTATATTATCCATCTGGGTTTAACATCCCTGTCTGATTGTAGTGAATTCGGGAAGAAAATTTGAGACATGGGGTTAAACATTTAACATTGTGGTTTAATATCACAGTTTAGAAGAGTTAATGGCCTATAGCTGGAGTGCTCCAAATTGTTTCCCTTTATGTATCACTATCTTGGCTAGCTCTGCCTTGCAAAGAGGTTTTAAGATATGACATCCCAGTAGAGGTTAATAAGGGTTAAATAAAAGGTTGAACACAAATAAATGAATTGATTATAATACTAATATGAGAGAGAACTTTATTATTTCTAAATGATTTCCATGAAGATGCATTTCCAGTGATAAACTGTCCAATCCTGCACCCTGATATTTATTCAGGAATGCAGCATCTCCCCCAGTCCAGCAGGGGAGCTGCAGCAGGGGGAAGATTGACCTTTACATTGCTTTCAGAATCATCTACAGCAATAATGTTAAGGTCATTTCAGAGGGAAACAACAGGGTTTCTTTAAACCTCATTTATGGGCACTGGTAGACACATCAGCCTTCAAATCTCTTGTGCTTTAATGGAAGCAAATCATTTTTCTTGTTTTCAATTGCAGCACTAACAATCTACTGTATGCTAGATTGTAGTCTATGTCCTCCTCCATGAGTATAGTTTTCAGAGTGTAGTTTAAGTCCTCCTTTTTAGTAATTTAGACGATCAATCCATCAAAATATCCAGCTCCTTCAAATTCCTCGGCACCCATATCACCAACACACTAAGCTGGGACCTCCATACAGATCACCTCCTAAAAAAGGCAAATCAAATACTTTTTTTTCTCTGCCAACTCAACAAATTGAAGATACATCAAGGTTTGCTAATGCTGTTCTACTCTGCAACCATAGAAAGCATCCTCACACAATCCATCACAGTGTGTCACAGTCTGTCCCTCTCCCAATAAATATGCTGCCATAGCTTACACCTGTTGGGGCTATCTGAATATTTCCTATGCTTGTGCCCCCCTGCTCTCACATATGCTACTGGATGTAGCTCTGCTTTTTTCAGACTCCATGTTCTCTTCTCTGCCTCGGCTTCTGATTTGGAGGCACCTGCTCCCGAGCCCTAGATCCTCAGAGAAGTGTGAGCTGCCCCCATCAACCCTCGCCCATTAACTTGATTCCAGACCGGTCTTCCCACGCCTACCCCAGTCCCTGGATCTGGAACCCGTTCACATGGTTTAGCCTCCCCCAGCAGACTGCCTACCTAACTTGGAGGCACAAAGTCAGCCAGCACTGCGACGCCTTTGATATGGTCTTTTTTGGATACACCCTGTGCCGGGCAGAAGAGGATGGGATCCCCCCTTTTAGTCTGGTTCCTCCCAAGGTTTCTCCTTATCAAAGGAGTTTTTCCTTGCAACTGTTGCCTTAGGCTTGGTTTTGGGGGGGTCTAAGCCTGGGTTCCCTTTTGTTATGCATTTTGTGCCAATGCATTTGTGAAAAGCGCTATAATTTTATGATTTATGAACTGCACTGTACACATGAGGAAGAGGCTGGAGAGGGCAGTCAAAACGGCAAGGAAGATTGTGGGATGTGACCTCCCAACCATCAGCACCCTACACAGTGACCGGTTTCACAGAAGGGCGGAAAAAATGGTCAGAGACTACACACCCAGAATTCCCTCTGTTTCAGCATCTCCCCTCAGGTAGGCGCCTCACGGCAATTGCCATCAAATCCTCCCATTTCAACAACAGCTTCTTGCCCACAGCAATAAGAATCATTAACACTCATGGACTGCCACCCCTACCACCCAGTCATTAACCATTTATTCATTCATTAAATTAACTTACTTGTGGCTGCTATATGTGAACCAATGTACTATATTTGTGCCGTTGATTGTGTTCCCTGTTGTCTGTTGTATGTACCTGTGAGATGCTGTACCAAGAAAAATTCCACCAACTCTGTTTAACTTTGAAAGTGTAGTTTATGTCCTCCTCCAGTTTGGGAGCCCATTGTGATCACCACTGTTGGAGGTCAGTCCCCGCTCTTGCTTGTTAATGCTTCTTGTGTCACTACGAACACATAATTATATGAATACAGAAAACAGCTTTAGGCTGAAAATTATTCAGTTATCCAATAGCTGACTTTTGAAACAACATTTACATTTGTTCTGTGCTTTTCCGTCTGTCAGCGGATAAGGGGCACCTTCTTGCATGAAAAAGCTTTACTGGTGTGTGCACGTGTGTTTGTGTATGTGCGTGTGTGCGTGTGTGTGTGTACGCATGCATGTGTGTGTTTGTGTATGTGCGTGTGTGCGTGCGTGTGTGTTTGTGTGTGTGTGTGCACGTGTGTGTTTGTGTATGTGCATGTGTTGGTAGGTAGGAAGTACATGGCAAATGATGGTAACAGAAGGCAGACAGGCTTGTGCCTCATTAATCTGACCTCTGCACATGTACCAAACACATGTCACAGACTGCCTAATCAAAATCATGACATTTTTATAGAGGGGCCCACAGTATTACGTAACACCTGTACAGCCACCATGCTACAGTAAAACAGACTGATCTAAGATCAGTGTGAGCTTCTTTCAGGACTCATTTAAAACCCATATATAATGAGAAGAATCAAATGCTCATTGTCTGCTCAATCAACCTCTCTGTCATTCACAAACTGCGCCTTAATCTCTCCCATAACCTTTACATCTGCAGTCTCTCAATAACACTCCCCCCCCCCCCACCGCCTATCTCATCAAGCCCCCTTCCTCAATTTATGAGAGTTAATAAAGAACATATGGGAAATGACTGCTGGATGAGAAGAGTGCAGTGGAGGACACCGAAAAGCATCTGAGAATGAGAAAGAGAGTGTGAGTGTGTGTGTGTGTGTGTGTGTGTGGGTGTGTGTTTGTGGGGGTGTGTTTTTGTGTGTGGGTGTGGGTGTGTGTGTGGGGGTGTGTGTGGATGAGAGAGGAAAACTTCAAAACCCATTTTATTCCTTAATCAGTTCTGGGCAGAATTTTTCCTATACCATCTTAAAACTGTCACACACCAAAACAAGCAAAAAAACAAAAACATTAATGCTCAAATATTCAGAACCAGCTGTCCACACACAGGCTATTAGGCACAACTAACAGAATCAACAACCATAACAATAACAATTCTGTAATAATGCAATTGTATAATAAGATAATACCATAATAATGTTATTGTGTTTATCGTCTTATTGACATTATGGGCCAATTACAGAAAACATAGCTTAGCATGTTGCTAACAACAGAATTTGCATGGGATCAAGATGGCATGTTAAACCACAACAACCAAAAGATCATCTTGTTCTCACCAATTGCAACCAATATTTCTCATGTTTCCTTGTAGTAGTTTAGTAAAAACCCTGCTAGTATCACACTTGTTTGACAACACATTTATATTTGTCACATATTTGCTGATGAGTTAAAGGAGGGGTATGGATTCAACCGTAGCCTCTCATCAACATCTGGCAAAGTGAGCTGAAAGTGTAAACATGCACGGAATTTCAAATGTGCAAAAATAACTATGAAGTATATGCTCAAGAGTAGTTATAAAGTGCTGTTGCTGCTATTGAGTATATTCAAATAATTAATAAAACTGAAATGTGAAGAAAAAAAATTTAAATGTCAAATTATTCATACTTGTAATGCATAATGATGTCTCAATCAGAAAAAAGTGTACTATGCTTACCAAATCTGGGGTTCTGTTGTACAACTGGAGCTCTTGAACTCAATAGGCATTTTAATTATAAACCTGTAGTATTTTAGTTTCCTCTACTGGGCAGCAAGACATTTAAAGAAATTTAAATTGCAAATGAAATGAAAAGATAATACACAGCTGGTTTTTCACATGACCAAAACAACTTTTTTTCAATTGGGTTCAAGGCTCAAAAGCGTAAATAGACTAGTGATTAAATAAAGACTAGTAGTGGATAATCACAGGCTAAACCACAACAAACAAGTACTGAAAGGTTGGTTGCAATTACAATCTTAATGATCCCAATTACAAAAAATAATAATGATTGTTTTTTGGTTTTATTATTACAATTATGAATTACCTCTATTTTTCATTTCCAGTACTACTAATGATTAAGGCATTAATGGTTCCGAAACTGAAACTGAAAACTGCGGATCATGACCCTTCTGTTTCGTTACATGTTCAGGAAATCGAGGACCGTGGTTTGGTGTCTTATAATAATATTTGTATATTATCAATATGTGTATGTGGCATAATATTGAAAACACAGTCCTGTGGATGATTCTTTCTCGATCTTTCTTAATATCTTTTCGTCCCCTACTAGCATTCATATCCATTTCTCAAAATCACCAAACAAAAGTACCCGAAAAAAACCTGTGACTGCACTGCCCAGTTTGGCGTGAAAACTGCAGTCATGGCAACACTACCGAAAGCAACGAGTGTGCAAGGATGCAACCGCAGACAATTTGACCCAGTCATTAACTGCGAAAAACAACGTATGACATAGCCTTCTGAGGTATAAGTTAGCAAATTAGCTAAGCCTTCCTTTCGACAAAATGGTTAATACTGATAAAAAAATCCTGAAATTTAAGATCCTCCTTCCACATGAATCAGCTGTGTAGTTGATGTGAACTAAACACCAGCATAACACAATTCCCTCAACAACATTTTAACTTTCTGTTTTGCCTTAGTGAGGATTTTCTTATTTTGCATTTATCAGTGTGGATTTTCTGCAGCTGTTCTTAACTTTTTGTTGTTTATAGAAACCCATTAGTTCAATGCAACCTTTTCCTAGGTTTATATAAAAACAGATTAGTGAAGCAGTTGTTAATATTATCAATCTAAAATAATGTTTAAATTAAATGCTTTTACAGCCTTTATGTTCTAAATTATATTTGACCTAATAAAATGTAGTTTTTTTCCCCAAAGAGGTCTGAACTGAACTATGGCCCCAAAACCGAGGTTTAAACGAAAATGCTAGTTACATCCCTACTAACTATTACCAAATATATTTAAATTTCCCTCAAATTTTCTAATCCATCTATTATTGTTATCATCATTGTTTTATTGATTTGAACTGATTTGCAATTGAGAGAGGTGGCACGGTGGTGCAGTGGATAGCACTGTCGCTGCACAGCAAGAAGGTCCCCGGTTTGAATCCCGGCCAGGGCCTTTTTGTGTGGAGTTTGCATGTTCTCCCCGTGTCCGTGTGGGTTTCCTCCGGGTACTCTGGTTTCCTCCCACAGTCCAAAGACATGCACATTAGACTAATTGGAGAGTCTAAATTGCCCAGAGGTATGAATGCGTGAGTGAATGGTGTATGTGACGTGCGATGGATTGGCGACCTGTCCAGAGTATATTCCGGCCTCTCGCCCAATGCATGCTGGAATAGGCTCCAGCCCCCCCGTGACCCTGACCAGGAATAAGCGGGTTAGATAATGAATGAATGAATGAATGGAATTGAGAGAGCAACAGAGAGAGGAAACACAGTGATCCGTAATCACTCCACCACAAAGGCCTGCAGTACCAAGAGCTGAACCCAGACACAAGTCTTCTCAGCCAGCACGTCCTGAGGCTCACTGAGCAACACCACCATCAGTCAGCTCCAGGACAGCACTGCAGAAACTTCCAATTAGAGTAAAACTAATGATACAAAAACCTAGAACACTTATCTTGAGCACTGAGACACAGACACTAAAACACAGGACAAAATGGAAAGCTACTGGACCCTAAGAGAGAAAATATATCTTGGCAGAAACCTGGCCAGTCTCAGAATGCAACGCGGGGGCATATCCTGACCAAATACCGTCTCACACCCTGGCAAAGCTCGTACAGGAAACGCAAGCTACCCAGTGATGACAAGGTCTGTGATCACTTCAAAACAATAGGTTGCGACAGAGATTCTCTTTCTGATACACTGTCATGTGTACATTCCAAGGCAAGGGAAATATCCTTCAAAAGGACTGTCCTTTGCGACATGTCTGATATTGTCACTCAATCCAGGAGAAGGGTGCCCTGGCCCTCAAACAGCAGAATTTGTTCAGGGAGCCACAAGCCACAGCTTGAGGGACAGACAGATAGCACTCTGTATGGTAGAAATGGGAAGTTTTTAATGATTTTATAGTATAACTGTTAGTGTACTACAGTATTTGTTCATATTATTGTTGATGATAATTTTTAATATACACTATATATCCCCTTAAATGTATTTTTATATTATGGTAAATGCATTTTAATTCTGTTTAATTTAGCTGAATGGTGCTGAATTAAACTAGTAACTGAACTCATTAAGTTTATGTGTAGAAAGTACACATGTTAATGGGTTAATGATGAAAATTGTTGTCTCATTACCGCTTTAATGAATGAAATATCTTAATTAAGCAATCTTCAGGGAAGCTGACAGGACGTTCGCTGCGCACAAGAGTGGCCCTGTAGTACCGGGTTACGGTCGACGGCCTGGTGAGTGCCGATGCTTTGCCTTCGTCCCTATCGGTCGCAGGACTACGGCAGCGAATTCATTACTAGGGGGGATTGACATAAAATAGCGGGTTGGGGGAGAAAATGGGAGAAAATCTAAAAACACTTTCTAAACACACTTTTCCCCAGCAGGCACCAAAGACGGAGGAAAAAAGAACAAAATGTATGACTGTGGCATATGGGTAAAATATGTAATTCATCAACCGAGTAACGCTGTTCTGCAAAAACTGTGTGTTTGCATCAACCTCTGTGGTTATCCACCAGCGGCAGAGAGTACAAAATGTGTAATGGATATGACACGCTGCCTGCCCACCCCCCCCCAAACACACACACACACACACACACTTTAATCAGAGTGAAACAGAGTCCATGATTTAATCGCTCTCACATCGGTCCTCACAGACGAGGCACTGGTGACCTTTGAGAGGCCTCACCATTAGTAATGACTCATATCACCGCATGGGTGGGCACAAGGATCCACTAGGGCCACCTCAAAAGAAGGAAAGACATGTGGCCGACCTCTCCCCTGCCATGCTGCATCGGCCACTGAACATGTGATGGACATAAAAGCTCCATCCGTAAAGATCCTCCGAGGGGCCCTAACAGGGACAGAAGTGAGGGTTATCTTGGTGCAATTGTTCCCCCTGTGGAAACTCAGGGGCTCTACAATGGATACGCTCACCCAGATGTATACACAGTGTTTTCTTGTGTTCAAAAGATGGAAGCCAATGATTCGTGTTTTGTGTGTGTGTGTGTGTGAGTGTGTGTGCATGTGTGTGTGTGTGTGTGTTTGTGTGTGCCATCTTGCGTATGTGTGTGTGTGTGTGCCATCTTGCACGTGTGTGTGTGTGTGTGCATGTGTGTCTGTGTGTGTGAGAATGTGTGCGTGTGTGTGTATGCCCGTCTGTGTGTGTGTGTGTGTGAATGTGTGTGTGCGTGCGTGTGTGTGTGTGTGTGTGTGTGCATTTCGGAGCGGGGGTAACTTTCCCTTTGCCATCTGCTGCTTTGCTTCTAATGCCTGGAGCTGCTTGGGTTGAAAAGTTTATCACAACAATTTAATTGATAGAGAACTTTGAGATTCAATGAGGCTAGGAGGCAAGGACAACCTTCTTTATTGGTGGGGTGGGAATCCATCACACACTGTGGATGATGGGCGCAGTGGGAGCCAGAGATCCTGGGTAACAGTGTGTGACAGACGCCGGGCCTGGTGCCATGCTGCAGAAATGTGGGCCCAGAGTTTACACTGACTGCATGATCCTGAGGCTCCGAGCTGGAAGAGCAGGACTGGAGAACTGCCCACGATGTCTCGGGGTCATGCACGTTTCCTCGTACATTATGATAGAGACACATTCAGACAAAGGTGACTTTTGAGAACAAAAAGGAGGTTTCTCAGTTAATGAAGTCAGAGTGACACTTTGTGTGATGTGCAAGAAAAAAATACTATTGCAGGAATGAAATTAAGTGACATTTGAGGACACATTTCAGGCATCATGAACAACGTAAGCCTGGATGAAGTCAACATTTGGTGCTTAATCATCCATTTCTTAACTACTGAAAAATGCATTTGAGTTTTTGAACATTGCTATAAATAAATAAAATAGAATATTAATAATAATAATCATGTAGTATAATCTATTAGAATGTGAAATGTGTTTAAAATAGTCTTATTTTCATTTGAAAACTAGGCTGAATCCGGGCTGTAAGGACGAGGTTGTTGACCCCCATTTGGATCATGGACGACAGTTGGAAGAAAGGTGGAGGTGTGGATCTGGAGGGAAGCCGGAAACATGCATGTACAAAACCAGTTCAGCAGGTTGAGCTAATAGCTTTAGGAGATCTCTCCAAACTATTAATTTATAACTCCAATTATTATCATTCAGATGCTATTATCTAGAGGTGTATGTGTCCTTATCTCTTGACTAACCCTGAGTCTCAAAACTTTGTGGAAAAGGTGTCCAGTGTCCAGTGTCATATCCGAACAGGATCCAGCTGACTCAAGGTGGAATGGTGGTAAAGGACAAGGGGGAAAAAAAACTTCAAATCACAAACCCAACTATTTAGTCTAATGAAAAGGTAAATGAGTGGGGCACCTTGTTGGGCATGCAGTAACTGGCCCGATTGATATAGATGGCTTTTGTGGAATGAAAAGGAAGGCATCACTGACCATACGCAGACCGTTCTGCAGCAGACAATCCTGTCCTAATGGCCATACACGTTGAGCCTAGAATATTCTGTGACCGCAATCACGGTCAAGAGAAACCACCCGGTGCTTGGGGTGCGGTTTGGAGCCGGCAGTGGATTGGATCCCGCGCTGTTTGGTTGGGGAATCGATGCACAGGCTCTGATTAGCAATCACCATTCATTGTCTGCCACACTATGCAGTCCCTACTGGCTTTGAGCGAGCCTGGCCCACAGGCAGCCCGGCTGGGCCCAACTTGGAGAATAATCACACACTCCAACAAGGGCTCTGTACGGTAGTTATTTTTAGAAATGATTGGAACTTTTTTCCCCTCTTTTTCTCTTTCTCTAGCAGCCAGTTCAGTTCACATCATAATACTCCTTTAAATTGTTGAAAGATTTACATATTTTCATGCATTTACAACCAAAAATGCTAAATGTTGCATACAGAACAAATGTACCGTAAAATGTAAAAAAAGAGAAGAAGAAGTATAGCAATGTTGCAGTCATTACACCACTGGATGTAACAGTGTAAACACGAACTGAGTAAATGTTTAAAAAAAGAAAGGTTGAAGATAATTATGTCTAAAACTGATTATGAGCTAGATCTGTCAGTCAGAGAACTGCGGGATATCGCTTTCCTAGATGCTCTAGATGAGAAAACAATGGAACCCAAAGCAATTCACCTCTTGTCTGATCGAATTGCTGTCAAAAAGGAGTGCTATCAATTGGGAAGTCATTATGCCACATGCCAGTGATGGTTAGTGTGTCATAGAGGCTGGAGAAGCAGGGTGTGGAGTGTAGGATCTTTGTACTATATTTTTCTTAGTGCTATATGGAGACAGATTTAGTAATGTAGTAGTAATCCCTAGCCTGGCAATCCTGTTAATGATCACAGGTATTTTGGAAGTATATATGTTACAATCTATAGAAATATGTACAATATTCTGCGGACTCAAGTTAATCTTGGCGTTAAAAGGCATTGAAAACTGGTTAAAAAAAAGAGGTTATAACTGAAAAGGCTCTGATCTATTGCTTTTAAAATGACTTAACAGCCCTAAATACGAGCCCTAAACACAACCATCGACAGGGATACTCACCAATCAGTCATTATTGCAAGTGAAAAGCAAGAGTGATTTCCTGCTTGTGCAGTTACTCTAAATTAAAAGCATTGGAAGGGTTCTTCCAGACTGGATTATAATATGACAATGGAATTGAATGTTTTGGCATTGGTGCTTATAATTTATATATGGATAAGAGTGATGATATATGGATCAATCCTATTTTTTATCCGTTTTTCTTTTCCCCCCATTTTTGAATTTCTATCATTCCTTCAACCCACTTACAACTCGCTCCATCGGTTTGGCAGGGTCCCAGAATACGTGTATCCTCCAAAAGGCTCCAAATTCACACATTATCTCCAATATAAATACATAAATAAAAAAATAAAAATAAAACAAACACAGAAATGAATACACGAATGAATGAATAAAAACTAAACCTGTTGCAAAAGGGTTCCTTGTGTGTGCATACAGGGAAACATATGTTTAACTTGGTTCTCAGACGACAGAGTTTTCCTCAATAAATCACAGATTCTTAATTGCTTTTAAAACAGTGTGGGAGAAGGAATCTGATTAACAGTGACTTATTAGAAAGCCAATCTCATTTTCACTCTCAAACTTATAAGAAGTAGGACCCAAAGTCCAATTACCGAATCGTTATTGTTACGATGGTTTTCTAAGTCATCAGCCTTCAACGGCAATGGCACCTCACTGTTCCAGGGTGTTTGTCATAATTGGGACAGCAGTTTTATTGTATTACTTCTGTGTCAAATCGAGAACCCAATTAAACCAGTGTTCTAGTCCCAAGATGAGGAGGCGCAGACATACACATGAACAGACACACGCTGGGATTCGCCCTGTCCCTGGAAAAAAACAAAAACAAAACAAGGAGGAGCTGTCAAAACATCTGGGATTTTACAGTTTGAAAAAACAGAATAATCAGAGAAGAAAAACATTAGCTAACCCATCACATATTCCCCACTGTCGTCACGCAAGTCAGAACTTGCGTTTTGTAATAAATAAATAAAATAAATTTGTCTCACTGCAATGGGTTCAAATTGAAGCATATCTTATTTGTCCCATTAGTGTGTACACTCTGTATTTATAATTACTTGCATAGCTTACATTTCTTAATACGTGCAAACCATCTATCAACGATGTCTTTACGGAGAAAATCATGATAAGTACCATGCTCAAGGCTTCAATGCCACGTCCACACCTGGCAATGGAACCGGACACCTTTGGAATTATAACCCAGGTTTTTTATCCATGAGAAGCTGCCCCTTCCGCTCTGTGCTTCTGTGATGCTGTGGATTTCAGCAGTGAGTTCCCAATAAAAGAGCTCTTTTAAAGGTTGTTTAATGACACCACTCCAAAAAATGGCTCCAGTCTGTGTGACGTGTGGTTTTACTGTTGCTGCAGAGGTGGGGTGGCAGTGGCAGAGAGAGAGACAGAGGCCGAGACACAGCAGGAACAAAAGGAGTGACATTCCATGCTGAGACGGTGGATCTGTGGAGACGGAGCAGACAGGGCACTGGACCTTCAGATAACGAGACAGCTGGGAGCCAGTGAGTCTCTCTCTCTATCATACACACACACACACACATACAGTACATGCAGTTGCGGTCAAATTTATTGGCACCCTAGCATTTTTCACTATTTCTTCAAAAATACATTGAAATTGAAAATAAATTTGGTCTTCACACTTTTGTTCATTTGATTTACAACCATACCAAATAAAAAAACTTTTTAAAACAAAAATTTAGCATTTTGGCTTTGAAAATGAAAAATAGCCTGGACAAAAATGATTGGCACCCAAGAGTTAGCTAGCTAGTTCTAGGCCAGTGCTTCTCAGAAAAATTCAAATGCAAAACTAGGCTATCAAAGAAAGCCTATAATTCACATTCTCTTTTGGTTACACAATACTGTCATGATATCTAATGGCTTGTATATGCATATCAAAAAACTAAACAAAACATTATTAACAGGAAAATAACTCAGTGATGTGATGTTTTTTTCTTACTGTATCTGACCTCATCCGTCGTCTGTGTATGTGTGTGTGTGTGTGTGTGTGTGTGTGTGTGTGTGTGTGTGTGTGTGTGTGTGTGTGTGTGTGTGTGTGTGTGTGTGTGTGTGTGTGTGTGTGTGTACCGGGGCGTAGCACACAATTCTGGGCCATACATATGCAGTCTTGTGGGCCCCCTTCCCCTCTTGATCCATGACTCTCATCTTTAGAATTTTTTTTTATTGAATCAACGACTATACACATTAATCTGTAGTGGTTATTAGGGTAATTGCTAATGAACTGCTTATACCACATTTAAACAAATAATTTGTAAGATTAGTAAGATTCTCTGGCCATAGTCCTGGGTCCTCTGGCAAATACCCTTCTGCATTCCCCTCACTTTTTTCCACTTCCTCCTCTGTCTTCTCCTCATCCTTCTCACTACCCTCAGAGCAACCTTCATTTTCCTTGCTCTCTTCACCTCCATCATCCTCTTCACTAGTCCTACTGCTACTCTCTGCCTCTTCTTCCTGCTCACTCTCTGCCTCGATCACATCTTCTTCCTGCTCACTCTCTGCTACAAGGACAGGCCCCTCTACAAGCATGAAGCATACAGGATTGATATTAGCCTCTTAACCTGCTTATAATATACAATGAAACAGGCTACAGGCTAGATTCTGCTTAATTTACCAGCTAGCTAGCTAACTATCATAATGTAGCTAGCTACATTAGCTTGTCTGATTGCTTTCAGCCAGTAGCGAGAGTGAAACTGAAAAGAGATTAATCGTGATTTTTAAAATGAACGCGTTCTCCATTTGAAATTAATCGCATGCGTTAACGTGTTAACATTGACAGCCCTAATTCAATCGAAACAACGTACCAATATTAGCTTAAACCACTCTTAAACAGTGTTAGCAAGTTGCTTACCTTTCTTTTGAAAGAAATTAGTGAGCAGTTGTTTTCCCTCAGTTTGCCTTTTTTCTATTTCTTTTCTTTTTTGATACCCCGACTTCACTTTCTTCTGGAAAGACATGATTGACTGAAACCTGCGGGCTCCAGCATCAGCACCAGTCAGCGTGATTAGCAGTGTTTGGCGACGAATCTTAGTGTAGGTATGTTACAAAAATTTGAGATGTTATAAATCTAGCCTGAAACTATCCCACCAGATAGAGCATGAAAATACCTTTCATTTGATACCTTACTCACTCTCATATCTTAAGTTTTAAGGAAGTTATGGTCATTTTTACACTCGGAAATTTGCATATTGACCCCTATTGTTTTTCAATGATCTTGAAACAAAAGCTGTGATTCAATAACATAAATGCCCATAACTTTCTTAAAAATAAAGATAATTGCATGACATTTTCAGTAATTAGGCTACAGATTGAAGCATTCTAAAAAAAGATATGATATATCTTAATTTGAATGATCTGAAATTACATTACAAAATCAATTAATCACATAATTACATGTTGCGCACATGCCGCGACACGGCAAAAACCACGGCAGGCAGTGAGCATTTGGGCAAAGATATCTCACATTCCGAGGCAAAGATATCGCATTTCGCATCGACAGATTTCAATGAAATTTCACCAGAAACAAGATCAAATGTTAAATTAACATCCTGGATACCTTTTATTTAGTCCTGAACTTGCGATATATCATTTTGAAAGCACTAAACACGAGTCTGACTCTGAAGTGTAGCGTATGACCAAACCGAGCAATGTTTAATCAAATTTCGGAAACAAGATGGAGGATCGAGTTTTCAACTACGTTATATCGCAGACATATGGTGAAGAAAAAAAACGACAGCCCTTGAAAAGCCTGCATTTTTGGGGTACGGCCATAGTCTCTCGAAATCGCTCACACAGGGACACAGGCACATCTAGACCGCCGCTGCGAACGGGAATTGTAACATACCTACTTAGTGCAGGGGGGCGGACTAAACCATTTGCGCTTTTGAGAGGGGAGAGGGGAGGGGGCCCAGAGAGCCTCCAATATTTTTATGAATACAAAGTTCAGCCTCTCAACCTATTTATTCAGCCAATATAATTTAGTAATGACACTAATTACTTAGAAATGTAATTGCAGACAAATGTTTTTTTTCTTCATTCCAGGCTTTTCAAGGGCCCTCCCCACTTGGGGCCCTAGGTAGTCAGTTCCACTTTTCCCCCCGCTACGACGCCCCTGTGTGTGTATGGAATCATGCATTAAGTTCCTGTTTGGCGATGAGCAGTCATTAACCCCCTGAGCATGGGCGAAACGCGGAACGCATTTCGAATGGGTAGGGCCAAGAATGACATGACGTTGCCCCCCCAAGTATCGAACACCAGACAGCTCATAATCCATACACGTATTCTTATTATGATGCACGTATTGTTTTATGATACGTGTATTAAATGAATACACGCATTGCTATGTTACACGTATGTTTTATGATTCGTGTATCAATACACGGTTTTTTATGACGCCATCACACATTTATTAGCCATGTTCTGTTCAGAAAAGGGCATTCCCCAAACTGTTGCAACAAAGTTGGAAGCACACAATCATCTACAATGTTATTTTATGCTGTAGTGTTAAGATTTCCCTTCTCTGGAACTTAAGGGGCTAAAGTAGGCCTATGCGGACACTTAAAAAATTGGGTGTCCGCATACTAATGTGCGTGCATTGGACAATTGCATCTCTACAGGTTGGGTCTCGACGCCATTCTTGTATATATCGTGTGAAGAACTGAATGCTCATGCTACCAGTTTCGTGAAAAACGGTGATTTCACCATTAGTCACTACTACGTGAATGCATGTTACAGATGACAAACCAGAGGTTAGTGTTACTGTCATAGTTTGTCACTATTATGTGGTGGTGACATATACACAGAAATGACTAAGCATACGCGTATCCAAATCTGCTCTCTGATTGGATCATATGGATGTATTACAACATAAAAGTTATCTGTCCCAAATGCACCTGACCTTATGTAGGCTACAGACTGGGGCCAGTTGTCACTCTGATTCTGAGTAATTAAAACCAGTAGGCTACTGTATTATTACTCACATCATTATTATCTGTCCTTATTTTCGGGGATTTAAGAAAGGACAGCAGATGTAATGCAAATTAATCTGAACTTCGTAGCATAATGACCGTAATGACCAATCAGGGGGGGCGGTGGGTTTGCTTGTTTACCATCCATTGACTCCATTAATGAAAACATTAGTTCCGCTTGCAAGTTCCTATTTTTTGGAGAGGTTTTGGGAAAATGCTTCCAGCAGACACGCAAGAAGACGCACATACGACATGCGAGTGGGGGCGCAAAAACCTAATTTGCACTTATGCAGCTTGGCATAGCTTCTACAAGTCTTTGGAAGTCTGTTGGAGGGAAGCATGGTGTTTTGTAGATGGTTGTGGAAAACTCTGTCTCAGGCACCACTCCAGAATCTCCCAGTATTCAATTGGGTTGAGATCTGGTGACTGAGGTGGCCATAGCATATGGTTTACAGAATTTTCATGCTCATCAAACCATTCAGTGACCACTTGTGTCCTGTGGATGGAGCATTGTCATCCTGGAAGAGAGTACTCCCATCAAGCTATAAATGGTTCACCATAGGATGAAGGTGATTACTCAGAATGGCTTGATATTTATTTGTGTTTACCTTGCCCTCTAAGGGGTTGAGTGATCTAAACCATGCCAGGAAAATGCACCCACACCATAATAGAGCCACCAGAACCCTTCCTTTACTCAAGTGTTTCCTTTATTTTGAGTTACCTGTAGTTACACAGCCTTTGGTGAAGATAACTGCTTGCTGCACCTTTCAATCAACAATTTCCACCACTATTCTATGATGAACTGAGACAGATGGAGAGCACCTTCAGCCACAGGCTCATCCAATTCACATGCAGAACGGAGCGGTTCAAGCGCTCCTTTGTACCAGCAGCCATCAAACTGTATAACAATGAACATTGAACACTGAACACTCTCACTCTCTACTGCTGTACCTACCCTACATTTTTTGCACATCTCACTGCTGCCCCGATTGCTACTTGATCTCATATCTCATATTTGTTTTCTGAGTACTTCAGCACACTGGTATGCGCTGTCTATCTGGTGGATTTGCACTACCTCCAGTATGATCGCTGCTAGGTTGTTTTGTTATTTTTTAATTTTTTTAATTCTTGTGTTTTAGCATCTGGTATTTCAATATACTATGATGTTCTGTATGTCTGTATAGCTGCAGGTTTTTACTCTGGTTTTTAAATATATTTATCTTGTATTTATTATTCAGTATACTGTGATGTTCTGTATGTCTTTATGTTTTTCACTGTCTCCTGTATCATTGCTGCTGTGACAAACCAAATTCCCCCCCCCCGGGATTAATAAAGGCTATCTTATCTTATCTTATTCAGCTGCAAACCATTCCAGTTCTTTGATGTTTGAAGGTTCCTTTGACCACCTGCTGTTTTCAGACCTCAATTTTCAAAGGGTTTTAGATCAGGACTCATCGCTGACCTCTGCAGAATAGTCCTGCGCTTCTTCCTGAACCATTCCTGAATGCAGTTTGATTTATGTTTGGGATCATTGTCCTGCTGGAAGACCCACAACCTTTGAGGGAAACACAGTTTTCTGACATTAGGTTGAACATTTTCTTCTAAAATCTTACGATTTCATGAGGCCATGCTTACGTTCAGCCTAAAAGCTAAAAGGCTGGTTCTAAACTTATTCTGGTGTGCACAGTAAGTGCCATCTTTCCTTTTTGCCTTAGTTACAAACTAGGTTTAAACTTCCCTCCATCTTTCCTCTTTGTTCTCAATGCCCACATGCTTAAAGTGTGCACGCACATGCGTGGGACCCACACACACACGAGAGAACAAACACATACATGCACGGCCATGTGCCTCAGAAAGCCTGCGCACAAACATGCCCCCACACACACACAGATACTCACCTGCATTCACACACAGATAGTTGTTGTTCATTGATGTATTGGCTTGTGCTTTGCTAGTTTGATACTTTCTGTTCAATAAATGTCACATATTATTTACATTTCTTACAAGGTTGTCTGTCTTAATGTTACACTTGTATTGAATTGAGCCAACCTCTGCTGATTAGAACTCCCTGATGCCTTCAACCCCTTAGTTAGGTAATCAATATTATTAATTTGGTATTAAAGGTATAATGTTGTGATGTGATAAGGAGGAATTAATTGTCAAAATATTGCCATTTAATTGTAATGACTAATTTAATTATTAATTGAAATTCCAAATGCATAGTTAAGTATGTTTTATGAGACTGATATATTAAAACCAAAGAGACTGATATTATAAGAATACTTGTATTTGTTGCTGCTCCTGTGTTAGGAATGAACAAGCCTTACATTGTGGCATCAATTATATTAGAATGATAATTTCTAGACTTATCGAATAGTACATTTTTACCCTGAGGTCACCTGCAACTTATCACAGGAGAGTTGAAATACACAGGAAGTGTGTTTTTTTTTTTTTTGGTTCTGTGCGGTTGTAAATCAAACAAATAAAAGTGTGAAGTCCAAACGGTTATTTCAATTTCAACTTCTTTCAGAAGAGATGGTGAAAAATGCTAGGGTGCTAATACATTTGACCAAAACTGTACACAAACTAATTCTGAAAGGCCACTCCAGATTCATTCCAAATGAAACCAATGACCCTCAATATATAATCCCTGAAGCAAGGAACCCATTAGCCTAAAACTGTCAGAAGTCCCAGCATTAACAGGAAGCAGTTGGATAAACTATTTTGTTATTTTTATTGTAACCACTGCTGAACTGTTACAGTAACTCATGTTTTGACAATCAAAACTACTTCTACATAATGTAGAAATACTTCAGTGGAGGAATTGTGTTGCAGTCTCTTTTTAAAAAGCATTGCAAAGGAGATTCCAAATGGTAAAGCAACATTAAACTCTGCATCTGAAAATCAATTGTAATGGATCATTGGACTCAAATGGGTGCACACATGCACACACACACACACACACACACACACTCAAATGGGCACACAGGTGCGCACACCCACAGACTCACACAAGCGCACACACAAAGTTACACACAGACAAGCTGCCTTCAGTCTTTCCTTTTTAGATATTCAGAAATGTTATCTTGCTGATGAACGCAACATACTGCGGCGATACGTAGCCTATCTTTAAAATTTAAACGAAAAACATAAACTCACATTGGCAAGCCGATGTCTAGTTTTTTTTCCTGCAGTTCTTGAAGCATGTGGTAAATCAAATTATGTAATTAAGTTATTCTTTAAATAATATAAAAGTATTTTTGTATGTTTTGAACATAAGCGTACATACACAGATTGTTGGTGTGAGAGGCTGTTAAGTATGAGAGGCCTCACGTAGTGTTTAAGTAATCGACTCTTTGGGAAATATGTTTCCACAAAATATCATTGCTTAAGTAAAAGACTTGAAATCTTGCAACATGAAAGATCTGTACTATCCTTTATCAGCACAATGCACAGTTGTCGTCAGAATATTTAGTTTGTAAAGACAAACGGTCTTTTTTACAATTTAATGTTTTCTATAATTTAGGCCACGTTTCACGTACATTTAGTAACACGCGGGCTTTAATGTTTTCTATAATTTAGGTCACGAGAAAGTAATTTTTACGTTTTGAAATGTTTAGAACATAAGCGTACACAGATTATTGATATATGTTAAGTATGAGAGGCCTCACGGGCAGTGGCGATTTTAGGGTTTTAAAACAGGGGTTGCAATGGGCAGAAATACGTTTATTTTAAATGTTTTTTGATATTGATTTGAAAATTGTAATATTTTCATCCCAACAGTAGGGTGCGCAAATGCTCCCCTGCACCCACGGTAAAATCGCCACTGCTCACGGGCATGGCAAGTAATAGACTCTGGGAAATTGTGGAGCGCTATTCTGCATAATGATCTAAAGTAGTCATCGCTAGATGTTGTAGATACAGGAATGGTCTCATCATTTATCAACATATTACCACATTTGTCGCCAGAGTGTTTAGTTTGTAAACGCAAAATGGCTTTTACAATTTATTGTTTTCTATAATTTAGGCCAGTTAAAACATTAACTGTGTCTTCTTGATACAATAATGACAAGCCATTTACAAACATTATTTGAAGCAATCACATTTTAAACCATTTCTGTAGTTGTAGAGTACTTTCTAGAGAGAATTTCTTCGTTGGGAGAATTGATTCCCTGACGTGAGCTGCGATGGCATTTAAAATATTGTATTCCCTCGTGCAAAGCAGTATGGGTAACTGAGTGATTGGCTTTTTGAAGTGTGCATGAGGTGAAAGACTTGCTCGATATGTTTAGAAATAGCCTACATAACAGTTTCTGGTGAAATGTATATTTATGTCTTTTTTAGAAGAACAACTCCATTGTATAATTGATCCAAACACAACTGATGATGATGACGATGAAAACAACTCAGAACCATCTAGATCTATTTTTAGGATAACATGCAACAAGATCATACAACATAAATCACACGTCAGCCAACAAATAGGCCTTTACTATACAAATCAGTTTTCAAGCTCCGGTGTGATGTAAACTGTTTCAGACCTTTTATTTTTTATCGATTTATTTATTTACTTACTATGTATAAAAAGGGAGCCAATGTGCCCAGAATCTTGTATTGATGCGCAAATCAATGCAGTGTTCAATGCAGAAGCACTTACAAAAATGTTGCCAACATTTATTTAAAATACTGTGGTGTCCCCAGGGGTTGGGCGACACTCACGGACCTTGCAGAGGGCGTAGGCAAGTTTAAGAACAAGGAGGAGGCAGTATTTGAAAACAAAATGATAATTTATTAAACTATTACTTACAAACATAAAACAAAGGGTGGGGTATTCAAGGGAATACAAACACAAAGTCCACAAATCCTATCTCGTCGTCAATGTCCAAATCCAATCCAAAATCCAGGTCCAAGTCCACAATCCAGTCCGTAGTCGTTATCCAAAGCAATCCAATTTTCTTACACAAAACAAACACACTCCAACACTCTTTCCAAAACACTGGCTGGTCAATCGACTTCACAGTTTCACTCTCCAACAACACACAGCAACTCTTCTCCAAAACACGTTCCTACTCCTCTTGAAGTGTAGTGACAATCAGCCCTTTAAATAGGCCTTAAAATGGCTTTCAGCTGGCCGTTAGTCCCGTTGCCTTCACTTGTCTCAGGTGTGACTGTGGTCTGCTGGGAAATGTAGTGTTTCGGGCTGCCATGTGTTGGAGGCCAGGCAGCCATTTCCTAGTGCAGCCCATTGGGCTGCCACAATACATTTATTTTTACAGTTAACAAGTCATTCTAATGCTGTACACCATGACTGGTTACACACTGTTGGCAACTCGGATAATCCATAAGAAAGAAAATACTCTATATTAGGCTATGATAATGACAGTAGCGGGCCGTGCATTTCACACCTAGGCCTTCAGTGGTGTCCTACCTGAATTATTCCACCTCTTAATACCATAATTATGACGCCACGGTTATAGAAACCATCAATATTATACAGAAACGCAGTATAACAGGTTTCTCATGTAGCGAGAATGAATGCCATTACTAAAGTAAGAAACCCAATTAACACAATTCAACAAGTCTCCTTTCACTGCAGCCACAGCTGCGCCACATACATCATCTCAAGCAGAAGCATCAATATTAACCTAATAAAATGACAAAAATATAAAAAAATGTAAATAAAATTCATTATACTCACCAAAACTTTTGATTATTTGTACACAAAATCCATCCTCCTTTCTTTCCTTAAGAAGAGTTCAATTAGCCTACTCTGTTGTACAGGTTATCTGTGTGTTTCAGTTCCAACAACAAGTCATTTTCTATCGCCATGGAGGCTAATGCTGAAACTCAAGTCTGTCCAGTCGTATTTCTGTCCAGCAATACAATTTGCAGTGCTCTTCGGAGGCTGTGAGCCAAGGGTACCGCTTGTAGTTACTGAATTGAAAGCGGCAGACAAACCCTTTCCCTGGCTGGGACAGGTTTGCTAGCTTCGGGGTTGGCCGACCTTTCCTCACAATGTCCAACTTTTCTTGAAAAGTCCGTTTTGAAAATGGCTTTGTAAGCATATCTGTGACCAAATCAATTTCTTCTTCTCTGTCAGCCATTGTGGGTTGAAAAAACAGCCATTAAATCAAAAACATATTTTAGCTTGTGCAGATTGCTACAGATGCAGTTTGCTAGCTATGACTAGTATGCTCTCTGACCATCCAATCAAATGACGTGAAAATGCTTACGTTACTGTATGCCTGCTAGATGGCCCCGGTGTCGCCAACTCAAAATCTGATTGGCTAAAGCAACAGTTTCATTGCCATTTATTTTAAGCTACAGGTGCCCGCACTGTTGATTCTGAAGGCCTCAAGGCAGATTTATTTGACCCTGGCAACACATGATGGCTGAAATATGATTGGATAAAAGCTCTAGCATAAACATACACTACTGGAAGCAGCGCAACCAAGAGAAAAGCTATGAAATGAAGAGAATAGACTATTGGGAATAATTTAATACATATTCATGGAAAAAATATATTAAAACGTAAGTCAGTGATTCTGATAGTGTTTAGGCCAGCAGAGAAGGCCTTGCTGGCCCTGATGACCCACCACTGGATAATGATGATATAGAAGTATTGTAGTCTTTGGAGGAAGTTTTGTGTTTAGCTTGTGGCAAAAATCATTGGGTATTGAAAAAGCACCCCAATGAATAAGTTCAACCTAGCACTAGATGTTCATGTCTTTGACGGGCTATTTATCTTTCCAAAGCCTAGCAGCGAAGAGTACGACGGTTGTTTAAATGAACGATGGAATATGGAGGCTATAGCTAAGTAATTAAAGGTTACTTTGATTATTGGTTTATTTTCTGTTTAGGGAAGATTCACGCAACCCCATACATGTACCATTTCACCACGATGTCTGTTCAATATTGTAACAGTGGACAGATAGCTCAGCCACGGGAATGCTAGATGCGCTCCATTTAGTTTGTGTGTAGCATGCTAGATGCTACATATTTGTAGGCCACAGGATACAATGGCATCACATGCCCCCAGGTGCCCTTGCGGGCAGCTAAACTTAGAGTGTTCGGATAGTTATGTTCATAAATGTTCAAGCACGAAAATCAAAGTATTGTTTGACTGAAAGCCCCCTTTTCCCTCGTACAAATGATGTGTGTTTGAGTGCATGCGAAGACATCACCGTCACTGGGGGTGTGTATGCGTTGAGAA
Source organism: Aldrovandia affinis (assembly GCA_029706075.1). Lineage (NCBI taxonomy): Eukaryota > Metazoa > Chordata > Actinopteri > Notacanthiformes > Halosauridae > Aldrovandia > Aldrovandia affinis. The sequence continues at coordinate 276,933 of JAINUG010000249.1, read as the reverse complement.
TGACATCCGTGTGATTCCAATGCATGTGTTGTAGGCTACTTAACCTGGGCTACGCGCTTTATTTTAATAAAGAAGTAGGCTAGTACTGCAATGGAAAAGCAAAGTCTCTCGACTCTTGATTCTGAGCCGTACACCACTACAATATAGAATACACAGAGACCTAGAATTGATTTGGATGGATTGTATGTCTATAAAATTATTCTTTAATGGTGTAATTTCAATATATCACAGTATATATCACATTAGGGGTGTTTGGTTGATCTGGATGGATAGTACCTTAGGTGATGGGCATGGACTCATGTAAATGGGTGCTCTAACCTCTGGTTCCGACAGATCATCCTAGCTCATGTATGGCTCCTCGGAACTGCTAGTGTACGGCAGTGGCCACACCCTGGTTCCTAACCTCGGCTGGTTAGCAAAACTACATGAGTGAACCTGTATGGTGGATTCCTGCAGGTGAGGGACGTCTCCCCTCAGTACATGAAGACTGCAACGGCGGAATAGGCAGGTTTGGTTGGTAGACTGAATCACCCGGTTATGATGGCGAAGCAGCAGCAGCCGTTCATTCGACTGTGGCATTCCTTCGGAGCATCTATAGGAGTGCCGATAACCCGCTGCCTTGCGGTGTGTGACATTGGTTTGCCAAAGGCTAGCAGAGTCAACTGTACCCAAACCTCAGTAGTTCTGGCGTCACACTGAGTATTCAGGCACTTGAAAACATGATGAGTACAACCTACAGCTCCAGGGTTAAAGCCCCTGCATTGAATCTTCCCACTCAGGAGACTATTGACATCCCGTCCGAAACCCTTCTGGGAGGGCCTCGTCTGATACAAGTAGTCACCTGAAGGGACTTGCTAGACCAAGTAAAACCATCTTCTTTAGTCAGCTAAACTGTCGTAGCTTTTCTTCTCTGTCTTCCAGAGAAGAACTTAACAAACGCCTTTGTGACTACGATATATCCGTTGCCTGTATACAAGAACACCGTCAAATGCATGGACAAGACGACCCTGACATCCTTGTATCTAGTATAGGGTCTTCAATCATTTTTACTTCCTCCGCAACGCGGAACCTACATGGTTCTGCCATTGGGGGTGTAGCGATTACTGTCAAAACATCTTTGCTCCCTCTGCTCATTTCCATCTCTAAGATTAACAGTAGAATAATGCTAGCAGTCTTTAAAGGCAATCCAAAGACATACGTTGTCTCCTGCTATTCTCCAACTAACGTCAGTGATGAAGCATCTATTACCAATTTTTTGGAGCATCTCAATGAAACTATCACCTCCATTCCCCAGCATGCCCTCCTTCTTATTGGTGGTGACTTCAACGCCCATGTAGCAAGGAAGTTTTCCTACCACCCTGCTACTAACCGAAATGGTCAGTTTCTCACTGAATTTGTTAACCAAAATAACCTTCTTATCACCAATACAATGTTTCAGAAATTGTCAAAGAAACTCTGGACTCATTGCTCACCTAATAAGTTCCTATCACAGATCGACTTCATTCTCTGTCGTAAACAATGGAGAAATAGCATCCAAGATTCCCGAGCATATTCCACCTCTGATCCGATCGGTTCCGACCACCGCATTGTCTGTGCTAAGGTTAGGCTTAGTCTTCGTTCTGCAAAACCATCTGCTCCCTTGAAGCTAAATTGGGCCGCCATGACTATGGATCAAAATCTTGCATCTGCAATTGAGGACCATATTTCAGATGAGTGGTTCTCTATGGATACTGACGTCCAGTCCTATGGCAACTTCTTTGATACATGTGTGAAAATTGGGAAGTCAATCCTTCCGTCTCAAACTAAACTGCCTCCCAACCTTGTTTGCACTAGCCCAGTTAACTTAGCTTGGACCAATGTGCTAGCTTCCACAATTGATGATCTTCCTGCTACTCAGTCCAACCTCAGAGCCGTGTATGATGAGCAAGAAGACATTAGAGTCAACAACATACTTAGTACTTTTGACAAACGTGAATTCACCAGTGACTTGCATTGTGGCTGGAAATGAGTTAAACAGCTCTCTGGTAAGTGGTCCAACACTGTATTCATCCAAGGTGAAGATCGAATGGCCTCATGGAAGTCTCATTTTGAAAAACTTCTGAATTCCGATAATAATACCAATGCTCAAGGTACAATTGACCCAATCTTTAAAACCAACTCTAACATTCCCACCGGCAAATTTTCTCAAGTTGAGGTCAATACGGCTATAGCGCAAATGAAACTTAGCAAGGCCCCTGGTATGGACAGCATCCCTATCGAAGTCTGGAGGCTTCCCAAACTGAAGAAGTGTCTTACACACTTCAGTAATACAACCTTGGAAGGAAATCGCCAGCCTGAATGGGGCATCTCCGGCATTGTGCCAGTTCCAAAAAAAGGTGACCTGACCATCCCAGACAACTATCGGGGAATCAGTCTAACTCAAACAGCTGCAAAAATCTATAACCGTCTTTTGCTGAATCGTATTCGTCCTCAGTTGGAAAAGGCCCTTCGCCCCAACCAAAATGGTTTTCGGCCTTCATTTTTCATCAACACCGGCGTTCTCCAGGGTGATCCACTTGCCCCCTATCTATTCATCATAGTTTTGGACTACGCCCTGCGGATAGCAATAAACGACACTGATGGTCTAACTCTGACTTGCCGTAGAAGTAGAGAGCATTATTGATCAGAGTCTGGAACACAGCGGGAGCGTTAGTAGAGCGGTAGATATCCTGCTCAACACCTCTCTGACCTAGATTATGCTGATGACATTAATCTGCTTGCTGACACCCTCCTCCTCAAAGTTGAAACTTGCTGCAAGTCCATTAGTCTCTCTCTTAATGCAAAGAAAACTAGGTACATTCACCTCAATCCCTCCACCGCTGGCAACATCATAGCGCTTGATAGCAGTAAGATCTATCAAGCGCTATGATGAAAGTTGATGACTTAAAATACCTGGGCTCCTACACAAACTCGACCCACGATGTTGAATGTAGGAAGGCTCAAGCTTGGTCTGCTCTCCACTCATTGAGGAATGTTTGGCAATCTTCAATCCATACAAGCTCCAAAATTAGCATCTTTAAAACATCCGTGGAGTCCATTCTCCTCTATGGGTGTGAGTCTTGGGCCCTCACCAGCAAGATCACTAAATCCATCGATGGTACCTACACACGGATGTTGCGTGCTGTCCAGAATGTTTCCTGGCAGGACCACCTTCCAAACTCCGCCCTGTACGGTGCCCTCCCCTCCATCTCAAGTGTCATCAGACAGCATCGTCTTTGGCTAGCCGGACATATCATTCGGCACAATGAGCCAGCCAGTCGTGTCCTCCTTTGGACGCCAGACTCTCCCCGTCGTAGAGGTTGACCTAACATCACCCTTAAATTGTCCATCGAACTGGAGACAGGACTGTGCGGATCGTCTCTTCGCAATGCAATGCTTAACAGGGAATGCTGGATGAAGCTCATCAAGTCATCACAGATGTGAATGAATTAATGAATAATGAATGACAGTATATTTTGTGAGATTGTCCATTACTTTATTTTAAACGTTTGGTTTATAAAATTTTTAAAAATGAATCTAAAAGCAGAGTATTGTTTAACTTAGCATTTAAGGGCAACCCCCCCCCCCTACAAATACAGACTACATCAATTTTACATGGGATTTTGTGTATGTTTACTTATTGAACCAAATGCCTGTAGGTTTCTGTTTGTTCTTTCATTTTGAAATGGGTGTCCTCCATTTCAAATTGGCAAAGCTTTACTCACAAGGATGAGGAATCAGTGTACAATAGTGTTTTTTTTTCTACAAGCATATTGAAAACCTACATCTTCATTTTATGTTTTTCGTTTCAAATGAATCAGGACCTATTAGCGGTTTTCACATGTAGGTCTACTGTGATTGTTGTTATTCCAACTGAGCAGTTCTGAGCATGAAGGTTAGGCTACTATGCGGAAAAGTCCTGTTTAATTTGTTTTAAGCGTACTTCTTTAGAGAAGGAACATCCAGAAATAACATCTTTATCACAACAAAGCTTACAGACGCTGTCATGGCAAATGGTGTCCGGGGCCAAAATGTGTCCGGGGTGATGTAATCGGAATTTTGGACTGTAGTTGCTATGCCAACATGACGAGCTCGCATTCCTGAGTGAGAAAACCCAGAAGAATGTGTCCGGGTGTCCGGGTGACATAATTTAGCTGTATAAGCTATATTTAGCTGACGAATAAGCTGTACAGCTAAGTTAGCTGCCTTGCTACGAACATAATATATTAATTATAATATATAATTATATTATAATTATATAGCCAGCTAGCTACGAACATAACAATATGCATTGTCTGTGCAGCTGTACAGTTAAGTTAGCTGGCTAGCTACGAATATAATGTATGGTAGGTGGCTAGCTACGAATAACAATTGCTTGTTCAGTTGTAAAACTAGCTAGCTGGCTAGGTAGAAGAGGACACATTCTGGCTCCGGACACCATTTGCCATGACAACGCCATGAAGTGAATGAACAGACAGTTAGCCCTAATGGCCAAGATACACAGGACGTAGCAAACGCGGCTATCAAGCAAAATGGCAGCCCAAACATTTAGCATTAGTTATGGCTAAGCTAACTGATCATCGTTACAAAACGCTCATTATGCATCGGCAGCCAAAATACTTTTGGGTCAGAATTGTATTTGATAAACCTAAATGAGCGTATGAACGAGCGCATACCACAAACTACGGAACCTAAACATGGCAAACTATCAATTGTATTGTATTTCATTAAAGTTTGATTGTGACATTTGATGGGTAGATAGCCAGGCATGACTAATTTTGGAAATGTGTCTCCACAGTTCAAAATTACAACACTTACATTACATTACATTACAACAGGAAAGAGTGTTGGCTACAATAGTACTTTTTCAATAAACATGTGAAGGTCTATGTCTTCATTTTATGTTTTTTACCAACTTCCACATACAGACCCAAACGTTTACCATTTGATCATGGCTTCTGTTCAATATCAGCTGATACCTAGAACTGAATTGATTTGAATATGTTAGAATTGTTTTAATTCTTTACTGAAGGAATTTCAATATAGCACAATATATTCTGAAAGATTAAGCTAACAGACCGTAGAAAAAACTGTCTCTGATATCCACAGCGGTAAACACATTAAAAACTGTGAAACTAAAATATACAATTTATTGTTAATGGTTTATTCAACACACATTCATTCTGTATATGAGAAAGTAAGGAATACATTAGAAAATGACATGATGCATCGCAACTATGGCAAAAATGTACCTACCTCAATTTCAGTATGCTTTAAATATTTTTGTCTTTTGGGTTACAAGATACAAAACTCAGACACTTACAAATGTACAGTAATGAGAAAAATACATTGTAGCCTATTTTCCAATAACAGGCCAAGAAAAGAAAAGACAGATTTTTTCTTCTTCTACTTTTTGTGTTAAAAGACAGCCCTATAGCGATGAGTCACAAATACCCATTCCGCAATGTAGAAGGGCCTGCAACCACATCTGAACTAAAAACAACCTGAAATATAGAACCAACGTTAACACTACATTTTACATTTTAAGCATTTAGCAGACGCTCTTATCCAGAGCGACTTACAAGATGTGCATTAATACAAGGCGAGAACAATCAAAGTTAGCGTACAAGATCAGTGCAGTAAAACGGCAAAAGACATCATTGCAGGCATCTGCGTATCATACCTGTAACATTGGGAAAGAAAAGGTTAGTGGGTGTTTTATTTTTATTTTTATTTTTAAACAAGTAAACAGATTGACTAGATGGACAGTGTTCAGTGGTAGTGGAGTCTGAAGAGGTGGGTTTTGAGTCTCTTGCGGAAGATTGGAAGTGATTCCGCAGTCCTGACCGATTGCGGGAGGTCGTTCCACCAACGAGGACCAGGACAGAGAAGAGGCGAGACCGCGAGGAGCGGCTGCCAGGCGCCCGGAGGATGGGGCAGTCAGTCTGCCAGCGGAGGTGGAGCGGAGGGGTCTGGACGGGGTGTAGGGCGTGATGAGTGACTGGAGGTACGGGGGAGCAGTACCTTTGGCGCTTGAAAAGCCAGCACCAGTGACTTGAATCTGATGCGTGCTGCGATGGGGAGCCAATGCAGAGAGGAGAGTAGAGGGGTGACGTGGGTGAACTTCGGCTGGTTGAACACCAGGCGAGCAGCAGCGTTCTGGACTAGTTGCAGTGGCTTGATGGCACAGGCCGGAAGGCCTGCCAGCAAGGAATTGCAGTAGTCCAGACGTGAGATCACCAGGGCCTGGACCAGGAGTTGAGTGGCCTCTTGGGTGAGGAACGGTCTGATCCTCCGGATGTTGTGGAGGGAGAAACGGCAGGTCCGAGAGATCGCTGCAATGTGGCTCGAGAAGCACAGCTGGTTGTCCAGGGTTACCCCAAGACTCCTGGCAGACTGGGACGGAGACACTATGGAGCCTTCCACGGTAATTGACGCATCAATCATCGGGAGCCCTTCGCTGGGAGGAAGAGCAGCTCTGTCTTCCCCAGGTTCAGCTTCAGGTGGTGGGTGGACATCCATGCGGAGATGTCAGCCAGGCATGCAGAGATCCGTGCCGGGACCTGGGTATCAGATGGAGGGAAGGAGAGAAACAGTTGAGTGTCATCAGCATAACAGTGATAGGAAAAACCATGAGCAGAAATAACAGAGCCAAGTGACTTGGTGTACAGAGAAAATAGGACAGGGCCTAGCACCGAGCCCTGCGGGACACCGGTAGAGAGGGTGCGGGGAGAGGAGAGATCCTCTCCAGGCCACCTGGTAGGACCGTCGGCCAGGTAGGACTCGAACCATGTCAGCGCAGATCCAGAGATTCCCATCTCGACGAGAGATGAGAGCAGGATCCGGTGGTCCACGGTGTCGAACGCCGCCGACAGGTCAAGGAGGAGGAGGACGGAGCTAAGGGATCGGGACTTAGCGACGTGAAGAGCCTCAGTGACCGCAAGGAGAGCAGTCTCTGTGGAGTGGCCTGCTCTGAACCCAGATTGGTTGGGATCGAGTAGGTCGTTCTGTAAGAGATGAGCAGACAGTTGATTATAGACAGCCCGCTCTAACGTTTTGGAAAGGAATGGGAGGAGAGAGACAGGTCGGTAGTTAGAGATGACAGCAGGATTCAGAGAAGGTTTTTGAGGAGGGGGACAACCTGAGCACATTTGAGGGAGGAGGGGACAGAGCCAGAGGAAAGAGAGGAGTTAATGACATTAGAGACAAACGGGAGGATGTCCATAGCAATGGACTGGAAGAGGGGGGAAGGAATGGGATCAAGAGGGCAGGTGGTGGGACGGTGGGAGAGAACAAGTTGAAGGATGTCCGAGTCAGGGAGGGGTGAGAAGGAGGACAGAGAGGTGGGAGGTTTAGGTAGCGGGATGGGAGAGGGAGGGGTAGGGGGAAGGAGTTGCGAATGACCTCAACCTTCTCGTGAAAGAAGGATGAGAAGTCATCTGCGGTTATAGAGGGGGGGGGGGGGGGAGGAGGAGGGGTGAGGAGAGAGGAAAATGTAGCATAGAGTTTACGTGGGTTGGAAACAGAGGATTGAATCTTAGAGAGGAAGAATGCAGACTTAGCAGAGGAGAGAGGTTAGCGGAGAAGGAAGCCAGGAGTGTGTGGAAGTCAGACAGAGCTGCAGGGGATTTGGATTTTCTCCATTTCCTTTCTGCCGCACGCAGCTTCAGACGGTTAGCCCGAATGGAATCGGTTAGCCAGGGGCGGGGGGGCGGAGACGTGGGTTTAGCGGATAGAGGACAGAGTAAGTCAAAGGAGGAGGAGAGAGACCAGCGGTCCCCAACCTTTTTTGCACCACGGACCGGTTTCATGCAAGACCATTTTTCCACGGACCGGGGGTGGGGGTGCATGGAAGAAAAAAATGAGACAAGTGCGGAAAAGAGGCACAGACGGAAGTGGTCATTTTTCAAAATAAAACACCCTGCAGACTGCGATAGTCAATAAAATGGAAATAAAATTAAAATTAAAACGTTTTTATTATTTCTGTGCGGCCCGGTACCAAATGCCTCACGGACCGGTACCGGGCCACGGACCGGTACCGGGCCACGGCCCGGTGGTTGGGGACCCCTGCACTAGACTACTCGTGCATGTTTACAACTTCCTGTTTAGACGGGGCAGAAGGTTACATCGGGAGTACGTTGACTTTTCTCAATTTAGAGTCAAAAGTGATGTTTCTTTAACTCTGTTCAATGTTATTTTTTCCAACCCCTCCCTGACATAAACGTCACCGTTGACTCTTTTTAACGTTGGTTAACCCCAAAGAAGCCCCCAAGGGCTAATGATGTGAAGGCAGCTTGGAAGTTGCAGCCATAATCACTGCCTCATCCTTTAGTGGTCCTCTGAGAACCGCGGTCCAATGTAGGAAGCGGTTCAATGATGTGAAGCAAAGAGGCAAGAGAAAACTTGCCTCTTGCCGAAGGGACACACAGTCAACCAAAGTTACCCATGGATTGGTCTCAACGTGGGGGGAAATTGACAATATTCACAAAACATTCTCATGTGATTTCAGATAACCCTGCTCATATGTGCGCATCAATAAAGTCACCAAATTGCACAGAGCGCCAGCGTTTGCGTTAAGAGGTGGTCTAGTTGGACATTAACGCAAACTCATAATTGACACCAAACTTGCATAACGCTGACTGTTTTCATTGTCACACCCCCTATTGCACTGCCCAAGCCATAGTCATGCAAACACCTTCATTGCGCACCAATCAAAAATCCATGTTTCTTCACAGGTTATTAACAGGAGCACATCGCCACCCTTTAAAGATAAAATGAAAAAGCCATGTTTCACAACTAAACCCAACTCAAACTTAAAAAAATGTTTTTGTTAACAATATAAAATAATAATCATTAGACATATGGTAGAAATGATTACTTACCCGGCATATCGAATAGTATTTTTCTCTCCAGACATGATGTTTTTCAAAAACGAATGACCCTATGCGTTTGTTTACCCCTACTGAAGCAACTCTGAGTAGTCGCTATAATGAAAAAACATTCAATAAAATGTTCTTGCCCCCCCTCCAAGGTAATCTTTTGTAGCTAGCTTAGCATTAGACAACGCTATTTTTCCCCATTCATAATCTCTTAACGCAACCAATGAACCCCTACAACTGCTCAGATGCCAGAGTGTGAGTTTAATAAAAAAACAGATGTCATTTCCACTGAGGTTAGGGGGTGGGACCCTCGAGGGGTGGGGGGTGTGCGTCCCCCTCAGTGTATGAAATTTGTAGCTGCCAATTCTTTAGTTTGAAGTAGGCCATTGTTGCTCCAATGATTCTGTAGATTCCAACAAGATCCTAGCTTTAAACTGAATTACTTTTTTCGGGGCACCAGGGCAGATATAATGAGGCCAGACTTTCTCAAAATGTCCAGAAAAACAGCCTTACATTTATATTAGCTGTGCCTGTTTTTACAGCTGTTTTGAATGTCATTTAGTTAAAATTTTAAAAGATGCGTATCAACAAAAGTGTTTAAGTATCCTGGCCCGCTAGCCAGACTTGTTCATTACAATTCAAAAATATTACCTTGTTCAAAAAAACACAGATGTAATTTCCACTGGTTGTAGGGATGGGGGGTACGTTTGTTTGCACCCTTCGATGTTTTTTACAGCTATGCATTGCGTAATAGAGATGCAAAACACAGATGTAATTTCCACTGAAGTTAGGGTCGATTGAGTTAATGCATTTATCCTTTGAAGACGGTAAATTACCTTGTTCAAAAACAAATTACCGCTTCGGAAGTGTCATACGAAAACCTAGTGGTGTGACGATGCAATTGGGATACCCTTTCACTGTGGAAACGATGTCAAAAGGTAGGCATGAGTTTAATGAAAAACACAGATGTTATTTCCACTGAGGCTGGGGGGGCGGTGGCTGGGGGAGACCCCCACAGGGGGCCTGGGCCTGTTTACCCCCTCACCAAAAGGTTTCTTATTTGGGATCCATATTTACCTTGTTAAAAAAAAAAAAAAACATATTACTGATTCGGAAGTGTCATACAAGAACCTAGTGGTGTGACGACACAATTGGGATACCCTGTCGTTGGACACACTCAAATTTTAAAGATACTGTGGCGATACGTAGCCTATGTTGCTAAGAAAAACCATGGGTAACCCCTCACCAAAAGGATTCTTACTTGCATGGGAGCCATCTTTCGGGGGATTTTACAACAGGAAAAAAAACTAGACATCAGCTTGCCAATGTGAGTTTATGTTTTTCATTAAAATGTTAAAGATACGTATCGCCGCAGTATGTTGCTAACAATATATGCCATTTGGCAATATATGCCATTTGCTAACAAAAACCGAGTGTCCTTTTTTTAGTTTAAAGTCTTTTCCTTAAACTCCTTTCCCTACATGTTCCTACTCCTCTCACTGTGTACTGGGAACAAGTCCTTTAAATAGGCCTCGAAATGGCCTTCAGCTGGTCGTTAGTCCCATTGCCTTGACTCCGTTCAGGTGTGACTGTGGCCTGCTGGGAAATGTGGTGTTTCCTGGCTCCCGTGTGTTGGAGGCCAGGCAACCATTTCCACAATACGAATCGCTGCAGCATGTTACTAACAAAAACCCTGTTTCGTTTCAATTTTTAAAGATACGTATCGCCCCTTTGGTGGTTTTTACAGCTGTTTTGAACGTTAGAGTCTAATCGCTATGCGTCGGGTAATGGTTGTGAGTTTAATCAAAAACACAGATGTAATTTCCCCCTGAAGTTAGGCTCGGTTGGAGAATGCATTTATCCTTTGAAGACGGTTAATTACCTTGTTCAAAAACAGGACCATTGGACACCGTGTGGAATGATGTCAAAAGGTCAAATTCTTAAGTGACACCCTCTGATTTGAAGTAAGCCATGTAATATCTATATATTTGACTCCTTAAAAACATTTCAAACGGAATGGCTGTTTTTTTATTATTAGTTCACAGATATCAGAAAAGTATGCTTTATAAATAATGTAATAATAATAAAAACATTATTATTGTTATTATTATTTGTTCAAAAATATCCGGCCTTCCACCATGGGCGTCAATTGGGCCGTTGCCATACCTTGGCTTCATAGTCTATTTTTAAAACATGCCTAAATAAACCAGTAAAAGTTGTGTTTACCATTTTTTCATATCTATTTTAGCCTACATTGATAAAACAACTCTAATTTGGTCCAAAAGGTTTGGATTCCCAGTTTAAATATTAGTTAAGCAACATGGTATGAAAGTAATATTTATTTATTGATACTATTATTGCTCATGCAGTGAACTCAAACTGTTTTACCATTTACTGTTTCACCCATTATCAACACATTATATTTGCGATGATGTCACTTTGCCACACCTTGCTGAAATTATGCCATTTCCTTTCACACATGTAAGACATTTTTTCAAAAATAGGAACTGCAGAGTACTAATAAAGGTTTTCTCCTTTCTTATATTGTGGATTATAAGATAGGTAAACACTACTATATATGAGGATTCCCACACTGTTAAAAGATAGATACTTCCACTACACAACAAATTGCCATAATTGTATTGGAAAACTGCTGCTTAAAGGTTACCTTCAAACTGGTTTCAGGCTCTGTTGAAATCATTGTGATTTGTTCTCTGCTCAAATCATATTTCAATATTCTTTATGAAAGTGGCAAATTTCAGATAATGAAACTGTAATTGTTGGATGCATCTTTGGTGGAAGTCTTTAAAAAAAAAAATTGGTACTGAGAAGAGTAATTTTCTCAAGTGCGACCAATATTTTGTTCCTCATGATTAACAAACCGTGTAATGGTAAAACCACACACACACACACATGCACACACACACACACACACACACACACACACACACATGCGCACACACACACACACACACACACACACATATTCCATTTCCATTTCTCACCTTCTAGATTAGCTGCAGTGAAAAACACATCCATCTGTGTTGTAATGTTTTATTGATGGGTACAGAAAGAAATAGCACCTTTAGAGAGGTTATAGATTCAATGCACATTTTTGTTGGTGATACCCGTGGGAATACTAAAATTCACAAACGGTTTTTCTGTTTCCCGAAGGCTTCGGAACGACACAGGCTAAAAGGGGAAAAACATGTTTTCACCTCTCTAATCATCCGACTGAAAGCATACGTTATCCAGGAAATAATATTGGGTATTTGGTTTTCCCAGTGTTCCAAAGATGGTGTTCTAAAGTATGTGCTCTATTACAGTGGGTAGGCACCAGGGGCAATGGCAACAGTAGTCTACTCTACTTTTGGGAGACAGACTGCATTACTGCCAATGATTTGGAACACATGCAAAACTCCTGCCAGTTTTTGATAGTGGAGGAGCGACAATGGTCTTCTGGCAGGGAGTTCAGTCCCTCAGCATACACACAGAATTGAAACAGGCCTTTAAATGTACTGTGGTACTGGAGAGTTTCAATTTAATCACAGAGAACACACTATGTATGCGAATGAAAGTGATATTTGCTGACATTCAATATCAGGTCTTCACTCATTGGCTAAATATCCTCACAATTGTATTCATTTATTTTTTGTTCCATTCTTTTATCTCCTGCAGGTAATCAATAGGTTATAATAAATTATTACAAAATTATGAATGTACTTTCAATATTTTATCACTTTGATTCAGGCATTGCATTTTTCAGATCAGTATTCAATTATCCGGTGTTATCAAACAGTATCTAAGAACATAAGAACATAAGAATACATAATGACAAGAACAGGCCATCCGGCCCATCTGGGCTCATCATTTCCTAATCTAAAGAATATCTATTACTGCATCTAGCCTGGACTTGAATACCCCAAGTGTTTCTACCTCAACGATCTGACCTGACAAGCTGTTCCAGGCATTTCTCTGTGTAAAAAAATTCCTAATATCCGTGCAGAACTTGCCTTTAATTAATGGCCACTTGTGGCCTCTTGTTCATCTAGCCCAGGGGTGGGCAAAGAGGGTCGTATCCATTTCTGGATTTCATGCTAACTTCTGTTCTTAATTATTTAATGAGCCCAATCATTTACGTGATCTGACATGATCTAAATGTATTGATAAGCCCATGAATGACTGCTGTAGGCTGTTCTTGTGTCCCCATATGAAACATTTTACTGTGAACTAGCATTGGTGTTACAGTTGGCCAAAACTTGACCCACGGAGGTCTCATAAGCGGCAGGTGGCTGATTGCCAATTGATGCCACTCTGAGAACACGTGATCAGCTGCCTGAAGTAATTCGCCTTTCAGTTGGCTTCTCATCTGGCCACGCCCCGTCTGGAGAATACAAGCGAGCAGTTACAATTTTTGGGGTCTTACTTTCTCTGTCTTCATGCCGACCAGCTGCACTTTTGCCTTTTTGAAAAACCTTTGTAAACGCTTTTTGACCCTGCTTGTTTTGTCTTGGTTATCCTTTGAGCACTTTTGGGTAGCGAGGAAAGCATAGAATAGGGTTTAGCTAGCTTCTCGGAACAAACCAACCATTTTGTTTTCCCTCAGGAGTCAGGGTAGAGTTTTTTTTCTTTTTGAGATTAGTTTAGCTAGCTGTTTTGATTTGTGTTTTCTTATTCCCTGTTTTTATGTAAGTATATATTTTATTTAATCTGTTGTAAATACAATTCTATTTTTTTGTATATAATTTGTTTGACTCTGGGAATATTTGTTGTTGCATCCCTTTGGTTAGCTACCCGGCTAATATAGTACAGGTGGTTTTGGTGGGTCGTAACAAATTGGGGGCTCGTACCGAGATTGAATCTCTTTTAACTCCTGCAAATGTCTTTGCATATCTGTTGTGTTGCGGTTGTCCGGATCACAGTTTTGTATGCACTTTTTGATTTTTTTGTGAATTGTAATCCATATATAAAAATGGAGTTTGTTAAGATCTGACTATGGAACAGTTGGACAGTTGTAAAAAAGCCGACTTGTTGCATATTTAGGAATATTACAACATGAAGGTAAGTCACTCGGTTACTAAGGGAGTAATCAAAGCAGCGATAGTTGATGCATTAGGGGAGCAGTAAGTTATTTCAAGTGATATTAACCCCCTGAGGTCAACTGGATCGCCGACGATCCGAGCAGCAATAAAAGTATATTACTATGTCTAACGTCGCGAGATTTTATCATACAAACGCAGCAAAAACATTGACAGAAACCTTAGAATCGTGACTTTACGATTTGAGCACTGGCAAATAATATGAGATTTTTTAAATTAGACAATTTAAATTGTCTAAATTAAATTTAAATTAAATTGTACATTTCTAATTTTTAATTAGAAATTAATTAGACCAAATGTAAACCTTGCCTTTCACTCTCTGTTTTACCTGGAAGTACCATCCCCCTTCTACATGGTAACTAGGTGCTAGTCTCGGGGAGGGGCGTGGGGCCATGTGTGAAATCGCAGGTGTAAACAACACATAGCTACAATGTGCCAACATTATTGTAGCATCTTGTCTGTGTTTACGGTTGCGATCTGCCAGCAACACTGTGTATGCTGATATTTATTTTATTTCCCATGTTTTCAAATACTCGTGAAAATATATGAATTCCGTCTTGTGACGCTATACGGAAACAATCAGAGTCATTGCGAACTGCTGCGAGGATATGCTAATTAACGGGAGGATATTTAAACAGCTGGCATTCTCTGTTTCAGCGCTTGGACATGATCTAGCTTAGCTTGATAGTACCTATTATGATTAATGTTTTGTGCCTCTCGAGAACTTGTTTGTTCGTGTGCTTATTGTTGTTTAGATTCCCAGTGTTTAGTTTATCCCAAGATTTTGGATACATTTTGGATTTACCGTTTTACTTGTTTGTTCCAGATCGTTGGTTATTTTCTTATATTTTTTTTATGTCTTTCCGTGTCTCCGCAGACACGGATTTTGCTTTCGTTTTCATGCAGACGTTTAAAGATAAATAAATATCTTAAACCCAGAAAACAGGCTACTTTTGAGTATGTGCCTGTGCCCACTGCCAAACAGACTCTGGATGTTGGCAAACTGGCTTCTGTTGGTTGCAAGAAATGCGTACTCTGCAAGATGTCGGGGAAACAACAGTGCACTCCATGGGAGTGCCAGGTTTGTGATGTTCCCTTGTGTCTACAGTTGACCAGAAACTGTTTTGAGAAGTGACACCAAAGACTATGAAAGAACAGATTCTCACCATGTTTTAATTTGGATTTTTTTGTATATAGTATGTGTGATGTTTTCAATACATCTTCCAAAATGAAAAAAACTGGGGGTTTTTCTGTCTTCTGCATGGCTCACTGACTTGCTTACTCTGATGGCTTTTGTCTTTGTCTGATGGCCTTTGAGAGAGAGATGGCCCATCTGACAGATCTTACAGGTGTGGACAACCCTCAGGTGTGGATCATGAATATTCAGGAAATTAGCATATAGCCCTCCCACAGCCTGAAATAAATTTGACCAGTTCTGATAAAAACAGGTTTTTAGCTATTTACATCTCAGATGTGCTAAACTATTTTGACATCCTTACATAACCAAGACCTTGATGAACAAACGCATATTGGCAAAACAATTCGTGTGTGCTTTCACAACCTTTGTGACGGCAGAAAAACGTGTGTGTTTGTAGATCTATTTACAAGCTGCATATGATACTGACCAAACTATTGATGGCATATAAATGTAGCTGTGATTGTCCTTCAAATAAAAATATCAAACACTTTGAAGTAAGTGTGTGTTAAGATGATGAAATTGAGATAAATATCAGACCATACCAAAATCACAAAGCTTCTCTGAGCTAAGCACGGACCTCAGGGGGTTAAAGCAGCTGACGATATGGAACCTCTGGGGATGGAGGCTATGGATATTGCTTGTAACTAGTTTCAACTCGAGATGAAACACCTAGAGTTTGCTCGGGAGAGGGAGTTGAAGGAATTAGATGTACAGAAGGAGTTAAAATTGAAGGAGTTAGATATGCAAAGACATTTGCAGGAGTTAAAAGAGAAGGAATTTGAGATGCATAAGGCGTTGCGCTGAAAATAACTGGAGATTTAGCTTATTAGAGCTGGTGGCAAGAAAATGTCAGACGGTACCGAAAGTTGGAAAGAGAAAGTTTTGTTGAATTTGATCGAGAGAAAGAGCCTGTTTACCCTTGGTGTGTTTCGCAAGGAGTGCAGAAATTTGATCTAATTAGAGAAATAGTCATTTTGAAAGAATTTAAAAATGGTCTGCCTGAGCGTGTAGTAACTTACCTAAATTAACAAAAGGTAAGCTTGGTTTCGCAAGCCCCAGTGTTTGCTGATGAGTATGTCCTTACTCATAAGAATGTGTTTGTGGACAAGTTGTCAATGTGTCATGGTGACATTAGGGAGAAAGTATCTCTGAAAAGTACTGGTGGTCCGATGAAGGACAGTGCTCCCGCTGCCGCTTCTGGTGGTAAGCAGGAGGATCTAAGTGAAAAGGAAAATCGGGTGTGCTTTTATTGTAAAAAACGTGGTCACCTTCTGGCGGATTGTTATCTTCTGAAGAGAAAGAATCAGTCTTCGAAAGGGGTTGCTTTAGTGAAAGCAGTGTCCACATTGGGAAAACCTGCTGAGTGCTCCTCCAAAGAGTGTGGTTCAGGATTATGTGCCGTTCATTACGGACGGATTTGTGTCTCTGATTGAAGAACCTGGGGCCTCATTTATAAAAAGTTGCGTAGAAACCCTCCTATATTTGATGTAAGATCATTTCTGAAATGTGCGTAAGTGTGATTCAGAGAAACTGAACGTACGCACAAAAAAACGTGCGTACGCCAGTCCCCCAGATGTGAAATCTATAAATCACAAATGATCTTGAAATTGTGCGTAGCTGAATGCTTTTAGATCTCCGCCTTGTAAACGCCCCCTAATTAATATCATTAGCATAAAAAGGAGCTCGAATCAAAACACAAATCCTCTACTTGATAATAGCGAGCTGCAAGAAAAATCGACCTGAAATCGAGGTCCTGTTGGCTGAGGTGCAGATGCGTGCAGGGATGTTGTTTAGGAGCCTTTCCAGTGGCTTTACCAGTAAAACCAAGTACGTGGCCTGGCAGTCTGTAGCCCAGGTTGTGAATGAGGTGCGGGGGCAGCAAAGGTCCCTGAAGGACGTAAAGAAAAAGTGGTCTGATTTAAAACTGAGGTCAAAATCTCTAATAACTCGTTCCCTTCTTATTGCGCGGTTGGCGATATCTTCGAGAAGTGACAATGCTGCCATTCTTCCTCTTGCAAACCACTGCATTATTGGACATTTTATAGCCTATAGATTGACCAAAATGTTTTACACGCGTGGAACCATAATATGTATTAAATACATTTCAAGGATGTGTCAATTATGCTAATAGGAGTAGTTTTGGAAAACCAATGTGTGTTTTTGTTTTGTTTTCCACAAGTAGCCTAGCTTATGCTGTTTTAATTTATTAATACATTTATTGTGCAAACCATTACGTATAGCCTAAGCAATGTGTTCAATCTGTTAATACTGCTACTACTACTAATAATAATAATAATAATGAGGAAACAATTAGGCAGCAGACGACATGTTGGCGCTCTTAGATTTTGGAATACATTTTACATTACATTTACATTTTAAGCATTTAGCAGACGCTCTTATCCAGAGCGACTTACAATATGTACATTAATACATAGTAGGAACAATCATAGTATGCGCAAGAGATCAGTGTAGTAATACAGCAATAGACCATTGCAGGCAGCTGCGTACCATACCTGTAACACTGGGAAGGAAAAGGTTAGTCAATTATTATTATTTTTTTATGGATAAGCAGGGGTATATAGTGTTGAGCAAGTAGGCAGTGGTGATGACAATTAGCTAGATGTACAGAATTCAGTGGTAGTGGAGTCTGAAAAGGTGGGTTTTGAGTCTCTTGCGGAAGATCGCAAGTGATTCCGCGGTCCGTACCGATTGCGGAAGGTAGTTCCACCAGCGAGGGGTCAGGACAAAGAAAAGACGAGACCGCGAATACCTGCAGTACTCCAACATTGCCACAAGGAAACGTGCGTACGCCAAGTTGAAACCTGACGTGGAGCTGAGTACTTTTCCACGTCAAAGACTGTTTTTATAAATCTGAACTTTGGCGTGGATTTGAGCGTACGCACGTTCTAAGATCAAATCTGTGCGTAAGTACGTTTTATAAATGAGGCCCCAGGTGTGGAAAAACCTGTTCAAATTTTGCGAGATACTGGAGCAACTCAGTCCTTCTTGCTAGAAGATGTGCTGCCATTGTTGGAAAAAATCCTCTTTAGATTCAAGCATGTTGGTGCAGGGATTTGGAATGGGTTATATAAATGTACCTTTGCACATCGTGATGCTAAAATCTGACCTAGTGACTGGATGTGTTGTTGTGGGCATGCGTCCTTGTCTTCCTGTGGAAGGTGTAACCTTCATTTTGGGGAATGATTGAGCTGGTGGTAAAGTTTTGATTAATCCTGTGGTGACTTCTGTCCCATGTTTCACTAATTGCCCTGATCAACTTGTGCATCAATACCCTGACGTTTTTCCCATTTGTGCTGTTGCTTGTGCTTTAACTAAGAGACTTTGAATGCTCTGACATTGAGAGTGACATTAATTAATCTGATACGTTTATTGTAAATCCTGACTTGAATGACCAGCATGCTGCTTCTGCAGAAGGAGGTTTGGCCGAATCCCCAACTGTGGAGACAGGCATTGTTGAGTCTTGTGTGGGGCTTGGAAACTTGTGAACGTGAACATGAAAATGCCATGTGAACGTGAACATGAAAATGCCATGTGAACGTGAACATGAAAATGCCATGTGAACGTGAACATGAAAATGCCATGTGAACGTGAACATGAAAATGTCATGTGAACAGCTAATCGAGGAACAGAGAGCTGACCCTGCTCTATCCTCTTTCTTCGCTAGTGCGGTTTCTGCTACAGAAATCAATGCAGTACCTACTGGATACTTTGTAAGAAATGGCTTTTCGATGCAAAAATGGCAACTGCTTACTGCTTCAGCTCAGGGGGAGTACAGTCCCGGCCAAAAGTTTTGTCGCATGAGTGGACAAAAGTGACAATTGCTAATTACCCAACTCTTAATTAGCTAATAAAGTTAGGAAACAACACAAATTAATCATAAGTGTCTAAAGTTTATTTAGATACCATCAAAACAAAAATTTCATAGATGCTTATAAGGTTTATTGCTTGATAATGATGAACAAGCCAGTTTCTACCTGGACAAAAGTCTTGTCGCAAATCAAATTATAATCAAGAAATTGTATCTTTCTCAAAAAGTAAATAAAATAACAAATGAAAAATCAGTCTAGTATTTCATCATGGACTATAAGTTAAGAAATTAATATATTGTATGGGTTCCTTTGGCCTGCAGAACAGTTGCCATCCGGTTTGGCAGAGAGTCGTAGAGCTTGTTGATGAAGTCGTCGGGGATGGCATGGAAGGCCATCCCAAAGCTCCTCCATGTTCTTCGGCTTGATCCTCCAAGCTTCCTCCTTCATTCTTCGACAGATATGCTCAATAATATTCATATCTGGAGACTGTGCTGGCCATCCCTGAAGGACATTGATCTTCTTCCCCTGAGAAACTTCATAGTGGAACCTGAGGTATGGCAAGGAGCTCCATCCTGTTGAAAAATCTGACCCCTTTTGTAGTTGGGAATGTACTGGGAGGCAAGAATCTGTTGATATTTGGCACTGTCAATGTTACCATCCACCTTCAGATCTCCTGGCACCTCCGTATTGGACGTAACCCCAAACCATAATCTTTCCACCTCCAAATTTGACTGTCTTCTGGGTGAACCGTGGGTCCAGACGGGCCCCAGAGGGTCGTCGACAATATTGGCGGTGCTTGGGCTCCATGCTCAACTGACGATTCATCTGAAAAATCAATTTTTCGCCACTTTTCTGCTGTCCACCCTTCCGTCAGGCTATGGGCCTTGGCGTACGCAACATGATTTCTTAGCTGTCTCTTGTTTAGTGCTGGTTTCTGGGCAGCAATACGACCGTGGAGACCATTGCGAGCAAGAAATCGACGTACAGTTCTTGACGAAACAGGCATTGCTGGCGTCCACTCCTCCTGGAGCTGTGAGGCGGTTGACATGGGGCTGGCTTTTGACAGTCGGACAAGCAAGCTGTCGTCAGATATGAATATTATTGAGCATATCTGGGGAAGAATTAAGGAGGAAGCTTGGAGGACCAAGCCGAAGAACTTGGAGGAGCTTTGGGATGCCTGCAAGGTGGCCTTCCATGCCATCCCCGACGACTTCATCAACAAGCTCTACGACTCTCTGCCAAACCGGATGGCAACTGTTCTGCAGGCCAAAGGAACCCATACAAGATATTAATTTCTTAACTTATAGTTCATGATGAAATACTAGACTGATTTTTCATTTGTTATTTTATTTACTTTTTGAGAAAGATAACATTTCTTGATTATAATTTGATTTGCGACAAGACTTTTGTCCAGGTAGAAACTGGCTTGTTCATCATTATCAAGCAATAAACCTTATAAGCATCTATGACATTTTTGTTTTGATGGTATCTAAATAAACTTTAGACACTTATGATTAATTTGTGTTGTTTCCTAACTTTATTAACTAATTAAGAGTTGGGTAATTAGCAATTGTCACCTTTGTCCACTCATGCGACAAAACTTTTGGCCAGGACTGTAGAGTGTTCATCAAATAGTGGTTCCATTAGTTTATTGCCGTGAGATATTGTGCTTAGCTCACGATCATTGCCTTGCTGGGCATCTGGGTGTTAACAAAACATATGACCGGGTCATACATTAAGACATTTTTTTTGGCCTGGTTTGAAAGCGGATGTGGCAAAACATTTTAAGACTTGTCATGTATGGCAGATAGCTGGCAATCCGAATAAAACGATTCCACCAGCTCCTCTGTATCCGATCCCCACTATTAGTGAACTATTTGAAAGGATAATAATAGATTGTGTTGGCCCATTGAATCACACAAAGCAATTCAAAGCAAATTCCCACAAAGCGGGAAATCAGTATTTGCTTAGGATCATGTGTGCCTCGACGCGATTTCTGAAGCTATTCCGTTAGGGAAGATGACTGCTCCTGTCATTGTTAAGGCCTTAACCCATATCCGCCTAATGCATTATTCTGTATAAACACAGTGTGTGCCTAGCCACATAACACACTCATTCACACTCAGCTAACTTCAGTCTAACACTTCCCTCTTGGAAATGGAAAGAGAAACAATAGGCATATTATGTATCATTGGAAAGAGCATGAAATTATATTTATTTTGATGTATAATCAGAATTAATTACAGAATAATATAATAACACTGATGTGTTATGCCCAGTCACAAAAAAGTTGCAATTGAAAAACTACAAATTATGAAAATTAGAAAATATGTATTTGTACATAATTTATAATAATACATAATCTGTGGCGATATATGGTATGTCATATCAATTAAACGTTTGAACAAATTCGTGTTAGTGCTTTTATGATTTGTGTTTTCTTATTCCCTGTTTTTATGTAAGTATGTCCTTTAATTTAACCTGTTGTAAATACAATTATATATTTTTGTATATAATTAGTTTGACTCTGGGAATATTTGTTGTCGCGTCCCTTTTGGTTAGCTACATGGCTAATATAATGCGGGTGGTTTTGGTGGGTCGTAACACCAACTAATTAACTAATAGAGCCAAGGTAATTGGTAGAAACAAAAACCTGCATACACACCGGCCCTCCAGGACCAGAATTACCCACTCCTATGCTAACCAAATTTATCTTAAAAAATCTTTGGTAGTTCACTTTGTTAATCCCTTTTAGGAATTAAAAAACCTCAATCAAATCCCCACTTGGTCTACGCTTGCTAAACTTGAATAGGTTAAGCATCTTTCCTCATAACTTTTACCTTTCATACAAGGTACCAATTTTGTTTTCTTTCTTTGTACTTTTTCTAGAGCTTCTATATCTTTCTTGTAGTGTGGTGCCCAGAACTGCACACAGTACTGTAGAATCCTGTAAGATTCCACCCGAACACACCAAATGGCGGACGTGTCCGAGTGTGGAGGTATAGCGTGTAGCCTTACCTTAGTGTTACCAGAACGGGATTAAATGGATGTTTAATTAACTCCAACTCTATCTGACTCCATGTATGTTAGCTTTTCTCTCTGTTAACTCTTACTTCTAGACTCGTATAAGCAAATGAGAGACTGTAGTCTCTCGTCTCACGTAGTGTGGCGCTATACGGGTTGCTATCTCTATATGAGATGCAGACGTGCCTTTGGCCTGTGTAAAACCTAGCAAGGATACTGTTGCGTATCTTGCAACGGCACTAATGTATAGGCGAGTGACTACGGAGTTGCAACGTTCTATGTGTGTGTGTTAACTTAATCTTAAAACCACAATGTGTAACTGTAGTCTAGATTAATGAGAGATGCTTTGGTATGAAAATGTTTATTAACCGGACTTGCATAAAAACATCAAACAGAATTTGTAACGTAAGAATACAAAAACGGCTATACTCCAAGTTGCGCAGGAGTTCGTAGTACGAATCACCGCAACGTATGCCACTTTTCCCCCTAAATACCCACACAACAAAAGAAGCCATCAAACACCAAATAAGGACACAATCACTGAAAACCGGAACCACTCCCTGCTGTCTCTGTATGCGCATCACACTGCCAGGCCGCTGACCGAAGATCATTTGCATTTGCACCGTTCACTTTTGAACGGTGTTCTGAGATCCTCAGTAAGCACCACCTGCACCACTTCATCAATGACACCAACCCACTGCTCATTACATCAGCTCTCCAACAACACCAAACATGCTTATACTGTACATGTGAATGATGAAGTTTACAGTATAACACATTAAACTCAGCGATGTGGTCAAGTCTTGAGAACAGTCCCCACTATGTCCTGTTTTGCTGAGACAGGATTAGTGTGGGGCCTGAGAGACGTCTGGGGCAAAACCATTGTTCTCACCCGTTGGCTCCCTGCTGGCAATACACACATAGTTCACACTCTTTGGGGTCACTTCAGGGCATAGTTCTGTGACCTGCCCTACAGTACTCTAAGTGAGGTCTGACAAAGGCATTATATAACATTAATATAACCTCCTTTGATTTATACTCAATACTTTTTGCTATGTATCCCAGCATCCTGTTGGCCATTTTCACTCCTGTAGCACACTGCTTATACGTTAAGGAGAGCAGAGAACATTAGGAAAAACAGGAAAAAGAAAGAGCGTGCTAGAGTAGCATTTTACAAGGATCCATTTAGATTTGTGAAGTCGCTATTTAGTAAGGAGAAGAGTGGTAGCCTTAAGGCATCGAAACAGGAGCTTGATGAGTATTTGGAAGAAGTGCATAGAGATAGGGAAAGGCTTAGAGAGCTAGTGCTCCCCTGATATTCCACCTATTGGTGAGATAGACTGTCAGTGTGATGTTAGCCCACCAAGGTGGAAAGAGGTACAAGACATAGTAAGGCATGCAAGGGCCTCTTCAGCCCCGGGACCTAATGGAGTCCCTTACCGGCTGTACAAGAGTGCGCCAGATGTCCTGAGGTATCCATGGAAGCTCATAAAGGTAGTCTGGAAGAAACAGGTTATTCCTAAGGCGTGGCGCAGAGCAGGAGGAATTTTTATTCCCAAAGAAAGGGATTCTATAGAGATAAGTCAGTTTAGGCCTATCAGTCTACTTAATGTAGAAGGGAAAGTTTTCTTTAGCGTTGTGGCACAGAGGCTGTCTAGGTACTTAGAAAAGAATAGACTAATTGACACTTCGGTTCAAAAGGCTGGAATTCCAGGCTTCTCTGGGTGCTTAGAGCACACCAGCATGATTTGGCACCAAATCCAGTCAGCTCGGCATGAGAAAAGAGAACTCCATGTCGTATTTTTGGATCTAGCAAATGCTTTCGGTCAGTACCACATAGTCTGTTGTGGAAGGCGTTTGATTTCTTTAGAGTGCCGGATAGCATAACAAGGTTAGTTAACGCTTATTTCTTAGACATTCAACTCTGCTTTACTACAGCAGAGTACACTACAGCTTGGCAGCAGCTGGAGATAGGCATTATGGCAGGGTGTACAATTTCCCCATTAGCTTTTACCATGGCAATGGAGGTCATTATTAGAGCTTCAAAATGGGTAGTAGGTGGGGAAAGGCTGCAGGGGGGGCTGCGGCTTCCACCAATTAGGGCTTACATGGATGATATGACAACTATGACATCAACAGCTCCATGTACTAGTAGATTACTAGAGAAGCTAAATAGTAATCTACAGTGGGCCAGGATGAAAGTGAAGCCAAGTAAGTCTAGGAGTATTTCTATTGTTAAAGGGAAGGTAGTAGACAAGAAGTTTTTCATAGATGACGAAATGGTGCCAACAGTCATAGAGAAACCAGTCAAAAGCTTAGGAAGATGGTATGATGCAAGCCTCAGTGATAAGGGCCAATTTCAGGAGATAAGGCAGGATATGATTCAAGGCATTTTAGGTATAGATAAGTCAGGGCTCCCAGGAAAGCTAAAATTGTGGTGCTTGCAGTTTGGATTGTTGCCTCGGCTAATGTGGCCTCTGACAGTGTATGAGGTTCCCATTTCAAAGGTAGAAAAGCTAGAAAGGATGATCAACTCATTTATTAGAAAATGGCTTGGAGTCCCACGCTGTCTAAGCAGTGTGGCTTTGTATGGGAAAGGCATTTTAGAGCTGCCAGTATCTAGCCTAACAGAGGAGTACAAGTGTGCTAAGGTTAGACTGGAAATGACGCTGACCCAGTCAAAGGATCCTGTGGTTAGAAGCGTAGCACCCACAGTTAAAACAGGGAGGAAGTGGAACCCAAAAGAGGCAGTGCAGCAAGCACAGGCAGCACTCAGACATAGAGACATCATAGGCCAGGTGCAGCATGGGCGTGGGGGCTTAGGGCTGTGTGCAGGGAAACCTGTGTGGAGTAAGGCGACAGCAGTAGAAAAAGAAAGCTGGTAGTGGAAGAAGTACATCGCCAGGAGGAGGTAGTAAGATGTACTAAGGCAGTGTCGCAGGCAAAGCAAGGTCAGTGGGTAAACTGGGAGAGTGTAGAGAAGAGAAGTTTGAAGTGGAAGGATTTGTGGAGCATGGAGGCAAGCAGAATTAAGTTCATTATAGGGGCTACTTATGATGTACTACCTTCTCCCCAAAATCTAAATCAGTGGTTTGATGAGGATGCTGCCTGCCCATTATGCTCTAGTGTATGTACACTTGGGCATATATTGTCAGGGTGTAAAGTTGGTCTTTCCCAAGGCCGTTACACTTGGCGTCACAACCAGGTGTTGAAATGTTTGGCAGCTGCAGTTGGGGAAAACGTCTAGCGGTAAATTCTCTAGCTGTTAGTAAGGTAGATAAACAGATTGGATTTGTACGTGAGGGAGAAAAAGTCAGATCAAGAGAGTACACACGCAGGCGTGAGCTGGGACAGCTAGGAGTGGGTGGAGACTGGAAAATAAAGGTAGATTTGTTTGAGCAGTTGACTGTGCCAGCAGAAATAGTTAGCACTAGCCTACGGCCGGATATGCTATTGTGGTCTGAGGTGCAGAAGCTAGTCTATTTTATCGAACTCACTGTCCCCTGGGAAGACAGAGTTGATGAAGCAAACGAGCGGAAGAAGGCGAGGTATGCAGAGATGGCAGCAGAGGCAGAACCGCGAGGTTGGAGGGCTCGGGTACGGCCGGTAGAAGTTGGCTGTCGTGGTTTTGTGGCAAAGTCAGTTTTTGCACTCCTAAGCGAGCTGGGTGTTCGCGGACGGAGCTTGAAACTTGCGGTTAGGAATATGTCTCAGGCAGCGGAGCGAGCAAGTGAATGGTTATGGATAAGGAGGAAGCATGCTACCTGGGGAGCCCACTAACTTCGTAGCGTAGCGTAGTGGATGTGTAGCATAATCACTTTGTGGCTGTACTTATAGGACTGTAGACTGCATGAGTCATGCATATGCATTAACGGTACCAGTGGGGCTTGTTATGGCTGCTAATTTCGTAGCGTGCTATGTAGCGTAGTGTAGTGTATGTGTAGCATAATAACTGTGTGGCTGTATTTATAGGACTGTAGGTTCCAATATGATAAATTACTTGAGGTGGTCGTGGCATGGAGGGGGGTGTTTCCAGGACGCTGGAACACTGTTAAGCCTTCTGGAGGTGTCGTGGGCCTAACTTAATGAAACATTGGTGATGGAAGGTGCCCACTTGATAACCCCAATGACATGCTGCATACCGCTGTTGTTTAGAGTAGGTAACTGGCGTTTGGTGCCATCTGAGGAATGACTCCGTAGATCTATGACGGCGTAGCGAGCCTGATGTCTCCTATGGTATTGCTTCTGATGATGGTCATATCACTCGTTTGTTTGTTTGTTAATCTATACTGGTCTTCTACAAGTGTTTACCTTGGATTATGGCACAAGGGATAGTAACATCTTGTCCTGTGTATTTGTGAATCAGATACGCTTTGACCAACTGCAATTTCTAAGTCTGAAGTCTTCAAACTGAACACATTGACATTTTTCTCCTCCCATAAAATACCCCTGCATTATATTTTTATTTTCCACATGCATAATCTTTCATTTATCGAAATTGAATGTCATCTGCCATGTTTCTGCCCATTCTTGGATTTTGTTTGAATCATCTTTGATTACCTTAGTTGATTCCAACTGTTAAATTGGAATGCTAAATGCTCTAAGTTTTGTATCATCTGCAAATGATACGATACGATATTATCACAATACTTAGGTGCTGATTCAATATGTATTGCAATTCTGTAAGTATTGCACTTCGATTTCTTGCAATTTCTGTTTACTTTTTAACACTGGACCATGGAAAACAGTTGAACATACTTCAATGCATATGCATATCATAAGTCAGTCAGTCTAAAAGTTAAAAAGAATAATACAACTGCATCTATTTGCCATTTCTTTGGGTTTAAACCAAATGGTATAGGAGAGCCAGCGAATCTGGATGAAGTGATATGCACACTTTGTGAAAAGCAAATCGCCACTAAAGATGGAAACACATCTTAAGGCAATATGCTAGCTATGCGTGTCTTTTCAACTGCTGTAGGAGCAATAACATAATATATAGTTTATTTTGATTTCAGGGTTATTGTCAATAGGGAAATTTTAATATCGCCCAAACTTAGTGGGCCCTGAATAGGAGGTGTGAATTCGGACAGGAGATAATGGACACCAGCTGCAATACTACACTGGTTGCAGTAGCAGTTAACGCTACTTAGTTATCTTAATTAGTATCTTGTTGCTGATGTTCCAGTGTTTATTAGTTTCTATCGCTGCTTAGAAGTTTCATTTCAAGTTGATTGGTACTTAGCTGCTTTCAATCAGTTTTATTGTATCAGGCATAGCGCCTGTGTCTGTAGTTCAGCGTTCCCTGAGTAGTGGGTGGAACCTGTGAGTTGTTAATGAGTCTGTATTGATGTCAGGTGGCATTCGCCACTTAGTGCCTAGCACCACTCAGCTATATAAATAATAGTTGCGAAAAGCGGTAGCTTTTCGTGGCAGCCTCCCTGTCCTAGCCTCCCTGTACGAAGACTCGACGGACAAAGACAAAGGAGACTACCTGCAGGAGTCCAAAGACTCGGCGGACAAAGACAAAGGAGTCTAACTGCAGGAGTCCAAAGACTCGGCAGACAAAGACAAAGGAGTCTTGCAGGAGTCCACCGAGGGAGGCCAGCTAGGGAGTGCTCGCCGCACAGTAAGTATCATAGTTTTGTATCTCCCTGTTCTTCCTCCACATCTAACACTACATGCTACCTCCCTATCCCAGTCCATGTCTCCTCTTCTAGATTTCCTAGAAGGAGAGATTCTACTCACACCCGAAACCTCTCCAATCTCCAGACTATGGAACTGCCAGTCCGCTGTCCGGAAGGCCGATTTCATCTCGGCCCAGGCCTCCCTACTCTCCCTGCAATTCCTGGCACTCACGGAGATGTGGATCACTCCGCAGAACACGGCCACCCCTGCTGCTCTCTCCGCTGCCTACACCTTCTCCCACACTCCACGACCAACAGGTAGAGGTGGAGGGACAGGTATACTGATCTCCCCCCTGTGGAGATTTGGTATTGTTCCTCTCCCTCACTTCTCACCTTCCTTTGAATTTCATGCTGTCACGGTCACTGCTCCATGTAAACTGCACATCATTGTTCTTTATCGCCCATCAGGTCCACTGGGGAGTTTCCTAGATGAGATGGATGCCCTACTCAGCGCCTTCCCTGAGGATGGCACTCCTGTCTTACTCCTCGGTGACTTCAACCTGCTGCTGGACACCCCTCAGTCCTCTGCATTCCCCCCCTACATTTACATTTTACATTTTAAGCATTTAGCAGACGCTCTTATCCAGAGCGACTTACAAGATGTGCATCAATACATGGTAGGAGCAATCACAGTTAGCGCACGAGATCAGTGCAGGAATACAG
This sequence comes from Aldrovandia affinis, assembly GCA_029706075.1. Taxonomy (NCBI): domain Eukaryota; kingdom Metazoa; phylum Chordata; class Actinopteri; order Notacanthiformes; family Halosauridae; genus Aldrovandia; species Aldrovandia affinis. The sequence goes on along the minus strand of JAINUG010000249.1, from coordinate 248,535 downwards.
CAATAGACATCATTGCAGGCATCTGCGTACCATACCTGTAACACCGGGAAGGAAAAGGTATTTTACAATGTTTACAAAATGTACATTTTTTTTTTTTTTTTTTTTATAAAAGAGTATAGTGTTGAACAAGTAGACAGTGGTGAAGACAATTTAGCTAGATGGACAGAGATCAGGGGTAGTGGAGTCTGAAGAGGTGGGTTTTGAGTCTCTTGCGGAAGATTGGAAGTGATTCCGCAGTCCTGACCAATTGCGGGAGGTCGTTCCACCAACGAGGGACCAGGACAGAGAAGAGGCGAGACCGCGAGGAGCGGCTGCCAGGCGCCCGGAGGGATGGGGCAGTCAGTCTGCCAGCGGAGGCGGAGCGGAGGGGGTCTGGACGGGGTGTAGGGCGTGATGAGTGACTGGAGGTACGGGGGAGCAGTACCTCTGGCCGCTTGAAAAGCCAGCACCAGTGACTTGAATCTGATGCGTGCTGCGATGGGGAGCCAGTGCAGAGAGGAGAGTAGAGGGGTGACGTGGGTGAACTTTGGCTGGTTGAACACCAGGCGAGCAGCAGCGTTCTGGACTAGTTGCAGTGGCTTGATGGCACAGGCCGGAAGGCCTGCCAGCAAGGAGTTGCAGTAGTCCAGACGTGAGATCACCAGGGCCTGGACCAGGAGTTGAGTGGCCTCTTGGGTGAGGAACGGATCCTCCGGATGTTGTGGAGGGAGAAACGGCAGGTCCGAGTGATCGCTGCAATATGGCTCGAGAAGCACAGCTGGTTGTCCAGGGTTACCCCAAGACTCCTGGCAGACTGGGACGGAGACACTATGGAGCCTTCCACGGTGATTGACGCATCAATCATCGGGGCCCTTCGCTGGGAGGAAGAGCAGCTCTGTCTTCCCCAGGTTCAGCTTCAGGTGGTGGGTGGACATCCATGCGGAGATGTCAGCCAGGCATGCAGAGATCCGTGCCGGGACCCGGGTATCAGATGGAGGGAAGGAGAGAAACAGTTGAGTGTCATCAGCATAACAGTGATAGGAAAAACCATGAGCAGAAATAACAGAACCAAGTGACTTGGTGTACAGAGAAAATAGGACAGGGCCTAGCACCGAGCCCTGCGGGACACCGGTAGAGAGGGTGCGGGGAGAGGAGAGGATCCTCTCCAGGCCACCTGGTAGGACCGGTCAGCCAGGTAGGACTCAAACCATGTCAACACAGATCCAGAGATTCCCATCTCGACGAGAGATGAGAGCAGGATCCGGTGGTCCACGGTGTCGAATGCCGCCGACAGGTCGAGAGAAGGAGGACGGAGCTAAGGGATCGGGACTTAGCGATGTGAAGAGCATCTGTGACCGCAAGGAGAGCAGTCTCTGTGGAGTGGCCTGCTCTGAACCCAGATTGGTTAGGATCAAGCAGGTCGTTCTGTGAGAGATGAGCAGACAGTTGATTATAGACAGCCCGCTCTAACGTTTTGGAGAGGAATGGGAGGAGAGAGACAGGTCGGTAGTTAGAGATGACAGCAGGATTCAGAGAGGGTTTTTGAGGAGGGGACAACCTGAGCGCATTTGAGGGAGGAGGGGACAGAGCCAGAGGAAAGAGAGGAGTTAATGACATTAGAGACAAAGGGAGGATGTCCATAGCAATGGACTGGAAGAGGGGGAAGGAATGGGATCAAGAGGGCAGGTGGTGGGACGGTGGGAGAGAACAAGTTGAAGGATGTCAGAGTCAGGGAGGGGTGAGAAGGAGGACAGAGGAGTGGGAGGTTTAGGTAGCGGGATGGGAGAGGGAGAGGTTGGGGGAAGGAGTTGCGAATGACCTCAACCTTCTCGTGAAAGAAGGATGAGAAGTCATCGGCGGTTATAGAGGAGGGGTGGGGGAGGAGGAGGGGGTGAGGAGAGAGGAAAATGTAGCATAGAGTTTACGTGGGTTGGAAACTTCCCTTCACAGTCCTTCACTGTGGTTGAATCCCCATCCACCCACAAGGCTGGTAACCAACTGGACCTGGTCTGCAGAATTCTTTCCTTAAGACACTACCTCCTATGCTGACATACAAAGTGTAAAACTGTTCATGCAAAGTCCTAAACTGACTTGCAGAATTCTTACCTTAAGACACTACATTCTATGCTGACATACAAAGTGCAAAAACTCCCCTACCTTCGTTGTTGTGTGGGATAATGTGGCATTCCACCACTCTGCTGCAGTCACAGACTGGTTTGCTGCACATCCCAGGATGTTAGTACTATTCTTGCCTCCATACTCCCCCTTCCTAAACCCCATAGAGGAGTTTTTCTCTGCGTGGAGGTGGAAGGTGTATGACCAGATGTCCTAACTGGATGCCATGAATGTGTGGTGTGGAGACATTTCTCCTGAAGACTGCCAGGGCTGGATTAGACATTCCAGAAGATACTTTCCAAGATGCATCGCCAGAGAAGACATAAGATGTGATGTTGATGAGAACTTGTGGTCAAATGCAGGAGAGCGGAAGAACTAGAACCCTCACAGTACTGTACAGTATGAGTGATTATACTATACATGTTGTTGTTTTTTTGTGATTATTATTGCAGCCCTGGAATTTCAGGAAATCTTTTTTTTTGTTTCAAATTTGTATTTTTCACAAGTAAATTACTATATGCAAAGATATAGAAAAAATAAAGGATATTGAAGCAAATTTCTGCATTTCTGATTCATGCTTGTTACATATACTTTAGTACAGTCAATAAAGTGATGTTATTCTTATTCTATAATGAAATACTGATTTATGTGAAAAATCATTAAAACTTCAAAGATAAAAGTTCATTATTTATGTAATGCTCCCTGTTGTTAGTGTTTTTTAGGTCAGTGTGTTATGAGTGACAATGTATGCTTTCTGAGTGAGAATTGTTGCCAGTGTTATGGTCGAACGAGCTTATTTTGAGACATGTATGAAGTCTTTTGGTGGTTTGAGTGAGTTTTGGAAGTGAGATTAACTGTTTGGCTAAAATGCATGTTGGTAATGCAGACTGTATGAAGAGTTTTGAGTGTCTTCAGTATTGACCGATGCTTGTTTGCAATTGAAAAAAACTGTCAGACACTATATCATCCTATGCTGACATACAAAATGCAAAACTGTTAATACAAAGCGCCAAACTCTAAATCATATGCTCCATTCTCAGAATACAGCCACCTAATATTACAACAATGTTCAAATGCAGATCACTAAATCAATTCAACAGGTGTTTGTCGTCACGTATCATTACTTTCAACAACCTTGCCCAGGTGAGTAGCACTGCAACACAATTGATAATCTCTTCACCACTACATAAAAGGCTGCTTAGAAACCAGAATGGCAGTTTCTGACAACATGGAGCAGGCCGATGAGATTGGTAATGAAGGACAGGGTCGTGGTTGAGGTCGCAGTCATGGACGGGGTCGCGTTCGTGGCCAAGGAGTCAGAAGACATGCAGTTGTGTCAAATGAAATTAGAGCCACTGTGTACGACCAGGTTACTGTATAAACAGAGGTCTAACAGTAACGCAAGCTGGAAGGGTTGTTCAGCCAAAGCTAAAATGGTCAACCGTGGCATGTAGTTTTTAAGAAAGATAATTGGTAAGTCAATACCTGTAATTTACTCTAACTGTATATTGAAATTACAGTAGGTGTAATATTGATGATATTGCTGACTGTGTTACAGTATATTTCATAACTACTAAAGTAGGTGTGAATTATCTTTGTTGTAATTATTGTCTTCTGTCTGCCCAGCAGGAGAGGGCGCTAGTGGACATGGCGGTTCAAAGAAATGACATACGGATCAACGAAATACAACAAAACAGTCTGGCAGATAACGGAATCTTCCAAGGCATAACTTCAATCAGTCTAACAATAATTGGGCGCATTTTGAGAAAACATCAAGTTACAATGAAACAGATTTACTTGGTGCTTTTCCAAAGAAATTAGGATAGGGTGAAGGCTTTGAGGGTGGAATATGTTCAGGTATGTGTATAGCAATGTTGCAATATTACAGTACTGAATACTTTAGTGACCCATCCTCTGTAAATGTGTAGACTGGTTGACATTATGCCCTATGTTCCTCATTTATCACATTAGGATTATGTTTGTGGGCCTGCCCATTCGTCTCAGGGCCGGATCTAGGCAAACCAGGCATGTGCCTAGGGCCCAATTTCCCCAGGGGCTGTCGGGGCTGGAACATAATTGGGCAGAGGGCTACTGTTGGTGTTCCTGGACAGCATGGAGCCAACATCACAATGTGTGCTGCCATTTCCAGGAATGGAGTTGAGGCTCGTGACCCTCTGCTGGGGGCATACAACTCTGCGCACCTAATTCATTTTCTGGATGGGCTGCAAACGCTCAGATGGTGTTCATCATTGTCTGTGACCTTCCATCTTGCATTGACTGTGCGAGACTGGTTTACAGTCCATCCAGAGTTCAGATCACTCTTCCTTCCACCTTACTCCCCCTTTCTAAACCCCATAGAGGAGGGGAGGAGGAGGCCTGGAGGTGGAAGGTGTATGATCGGCGTCCGTATGAGCGGGCGACGCTCCTTCAGGCCATGGATGAGGCGTGCGATGACATCACAGCCCAGCAGTGCCAGGGGTGGATAAGGCACTCAAAAAGATTTTACCAACACTGCCTTGCAAGTTAAGATATTAGATGTGACGTAGATTAAATTCTGTGGCCAAATGCAGCAGAGAGGCAAAATGCTGCTTAAGCACTGAAATGCATTGACGTATGTTTTTTTTTTATACAGTACTGTAACGTTTTTTGTTACTGTAACTGTTGTTTTTGTTTTTACTGTAAAATACAGTTCCATTTTCTGCATTACAGTAATGTATGATTTCTTTCAATGGAATGAGAATGACGTTTAAAAATGACAATCAGACCATCTGCCCACATTACAAATGGCAAAAAATAATTCAAACCATAACATTTAGCATAATCTACATCCAGCTCAATAACAACATTACAGTAATATTTCAACAAGATCAATACACTTTTTAAATCATTTTTAGGCACCTCTTTTACACTTTTTCTGATTATTTACATCTGTACATGTAAAAGTACATATACAGTAATCTAATCTAATATTTTGTTTGTCTTCCATAAAAGCACAAGCTCCAATATCCAATGTTCTGACGCTGTGATAAACTTTAGCATTATATACAATCTAATTTGGTTCAATTATTTTTATTTTGCATGCAATATGTGATTTTGAGCCCAAGATTAGGATTATAGCATTTTGCGTTATGACCAAAGAACACTTTCAAACTATTTTTTGATTAGAAGGATTTTGTGTTTGGCAGCATTGTTTGATGATGACTGTTGTATATTGAAAATGCAGCAATGATTTAACGTCACTGTTGAAAATATCTAATGTTCTGGTGCTATGATAAACTTTTGCATATAATGTTCTCTCATTTGACACAAGTATTTTTATTTTACCTGCTATATTAGATTTTGAACCCAAAATGAGCAGTATGGCATTCTGTATTAAGAGTTTTGCACATTTGTGCAAAATGAGTCAAAGCAATCGTAAAAAACTGTAATAGTTGCAACACAGCCAAACCTTAACTGGAATTACCTTCGGGGTGAGTGGAGAAAATGTCACTCTAAACAAATCCCTCTGTTTTATATTTAATAAATGGACAAACACTCTTTCAACACCACGTGTTCATCCCACAGCATCCTGTGTTTCTTATCTATAACTTTACTGCAGTTTCTATAGGTTTATCCAACTAACTAGCATATGCGAGACAAGACAAACTATAATGAACAGCACATACCTTAAGATATTTCATCTTCAGTCCCGGGTACATAACAGGCACACAATTCTACGACTGTCTTTCCTCTTGCTAAGTGGAGCCTCCACAGACCTATGATCAATTAGTATTACAGGCTAAATATTTTCAATACTTAATCCCATAATTGACCTGCCTTTTCCAACAATAACCATTGCCCTAAACAATCACAGAATGTGCCTTATTTACAGAATGCATAAGGCTAGTGGAGTACAAAATACGCAAAGAGATCGAGAACCAAATCTGGATCACCAGTGGAATATCTTACCCTTCCAAACATAACAGACACAACAACGATTTCTTTTCAACCTACTTTGCCATTTACAGCGTCACAAGACTTATGTTATCATTCGTATCCATAGGCTAAACATTTTCAATATCTAATACCACGGACTGTGGTTTTACTTCAATATCTAATATCCACCAGTTTTACTATTACCATAGTATGAAACCTTCAACTTTACTCTTCCCTCTACGGATGCTACCAAGCCTATGATCAATTAGTATTACAGGCTAAATATTTTCAATACCTAATCTCATAATTGATCCTTTTCTAACAATAACCATTGCATTAAACCATCATCGAAGTTGCTCTGTTATCAGTTAACCTCCTGAGTGGAAGAGAGGCCGTCCTGTCAAGTGTCTGCAGTCCTGGGTTTCGGAACCAAAATTCTTGTGGAAAACAAACTCAGTTGGATCGGAGAGGATTTCTTAAACAGTATTAAAAGCTTTTATTACGCACAGCTGCATGGAGACCCGTGTCACGCAGGACACCAAATCTCCCGCCTTCAGGTTTTTTCCTTTTTTAAAGACTTTGTTTCTGATTTTATCCCATTTCCCCCAATTTAGTAGCCAATTAGACCCACTATTTTATGTCAATCTCCCCCTAGTAATGTGAATTCGCTGCCGTAGTCCTGCGACCGGTAGTGATGAAGGCGAAGTAATGTCTCCTCCGAGACGGCACTCATCAGGCGGTCGACCATAACCTGGTACTACAGGGCCACTCTTATGCGCAGCGAACGTCCTGTCAGCTGGTGGCACTCCTGGCCAGAGCCGACTCTGGCGGGACGGGGAATCAAACCCCGGTCTCCGTAGCCAGTGTTGAACGTTGTAACCACTGGACCACGCGGGAGGCCCCCGCCTTCATGTTTAAATGCCATATTTATAACAAACAAACCAGAAGGGGAGGGAACCAGATCAAATGGTAAGTAACAGGGTGTTAACTTATGGAAAATAGGAGCCTAGGCGTCACCTGAAGGTAAAACAGACCGCAACATTACTGCAACTATGAAAAAGTTAGTAGCACAATGGGAGGGAGGTTTCCTGCAGTAGAATAACGTCATAAAGTAACAGATGTTCCTTTTAAGTTTGGGCGCAAATAACATTTTGGTAGCCTGGCCATTCAGAACTGCGGTGTCACACAGAGCTAAATAGTATCGGTGCGTCTCCTCGTGGATATTTCTATAGCATTTCAACATTACAAAAACAGGACAAATTTGATCCTTCCACAGTGAAAATGGATTGAGATGAGCTGTGGACCACTGACATTCACTGGACAGTGTTTTCATTGTCCGTGCCACTGAGGTACTGCACTTACAGCAGGTCCTCATTTACAGCAAAACAGCTTATAGTTTTCTAAGAGGAGACAAATAATAAAATGAGACAACAGAAATGAGCTCACTATAAATGCTCAGGCAGGAAATGAACCCTGCTGCCTCCATCAAGCAATAACAATGCCTTAGCAGCTGCATTTCCTTGGTGGCAAATGCTTCTATCAGCCCCTTTAAGTTCCTTTTAGAGGAAGATTGCAATTGGGGTATTCCTGGTTTTCCCAGAATGCACTGCATTTTAAATGTAATCCACTGCTTAATGGCCTTGAGAAATGTATCCATCCCACACCACAAATCCATCAATCTGCTCTTCCTGTTTATTCCAGAGTACATGCTGTATATACCAACAGTAAGATAAAAGATGAACCACAAAATATGAATCAAATCTATACTTAAAATGAGAGGGGTAAATTATTCAGTTGGCTCTTTATTAAATGTACATCCATCGCCTACATGGCCCTCATTGTTTGAGCAGTCTGCGCTATGTATGTGTATAATACGTGTCTTTTCTGATTTCTCACTGTACACTGCTAACCTTTATTCCTTTAAGTGTAGTGACACAGAGAAATCGTGCCTGTGGCAGTGACCAGCTTTGTGGAGATGGGCTATCTGAACCCCTGCTGAAGAATGTAAACACCACGGCTCTTTGTGCAGCGACGTGGAAAAAAGAGATGCCAGAAACACTAAACGTTCCTCATTAACATGAAACCCCCGACTCTGACACTGCCCATCTTTTTCTAGGGCAGTAAGCTATACGGCAGGCTCTTGACCCATATCTGCTGAACGTCAGGATTTGCCGTAGACCTCACAAACGGTACATTCACCGGTCTTGTGATTATTGTATACAATGCGAGATTAGATACAAGAAACCTGTCTGGTTTGCAAAAACAGCTCTGACCCCCTTTTATATGTAGATTGGCATGAGTTAATCTGGATATAGATCTATACACTACCAGGTACAAAAACCCTGCGTGATGATCCAAAGATTTTATAAGACCTTCTTCCAGTCTTCAGTAGTCCACTGGCAGTGCTTCATGGCCCAGGCAAGCCTCTTTTTCTTATTTTGCCATCTTAGCAATGGCTTTCTTACTGCCACTCGACCTGTCAAACCTGGAGCTCGAAGTCTTCTTTTCACAGTTGAGACTTCCTTACTTTGACCAGTTTTGAAGCTGTTGTCCTGTGAGCCGCTTATCACGCAAGCTGTTGACTCTCAGAAACTTGTCTTCTGATTTTGTCGTGGCTTTGGGTCTGCCAGACCTCTTCCTGTCAGAGTTTCCTTCAGTTTTCAAGTGCCTTTTGATGGTGTAGGAAACTACTCACTGCCCAAAGATTTACATTATTTTTCAGTTTTTGGTAACCTAAACTTTTTTTCTTTAACCTCTGGCAGTTTACCGCTTACCTTTGTACCATTTCAGGTTATTCACTGGACTTGAACTGCTTACATTTCAGTAAAAACTGGAAAATGGGGGTGTTGTAAAACTTTTGACCGGTAGTGTATATATTGTGGTGTCCCTAGGGGTTGGGCGACACGCACAGACCTTGCAGAGGGTGTAGGCAGGTTAAATAACCCAGAGGAGGCAGTAATATAAACCAAAACAATAATTTATTAATCCTAATCTTGACACAACACAAAAAGGGTGGGGTCTTCAGAGGAATTCACAACACATAAAGTCCACAATCCTTACTCGTTGTCCTGTCCAAAATCCAATGTCGCAATCCAGGTAAATTCCTCACACAGTCCAAAAGTCGGTACACAAAACAGGGTCCTCAAACAATCCGGGTCAAACACTATACACAATCCAAAATAATTCTCATAATTCTCACAACTCTCTCTCTCTCTCTCTCTCTCTCTCTCTCTCTCTCTCTCTCTCTCTCTCTCTCTCTCTCTCTCTCTCTCTCTCTCTCTCTCTCTCTCTCTCTCTCTCTCTCTCTCTCTCTCTCTCTCTCTCTCTCTCTCTCTCTCTCTCTCTCTCTCTCTCTCTCTCTCTCTCTCTCTCTCTCTCTCTCTCTCTCTCTCTCTCTCTCTCTCTCTCTCTCTCTCTCTCTCTCTCTCTCCACCCTACTCCCTCCCAGTGTAACACAAACAAGTCCCTTAAATATGCCTTCAAATGGTCTTCAGCTGTCCGTAGTTCCAATCGCTTGACTTCATTCAGGTGTGGGACTGCGGGCTGCTGGGAAATGAAGTCTTTTCCTCTCCAGTGGCTCCCAAGAATTAAAAGGCCAGGCAGCCATTTTCTCATCCTGCCCCTTGGGATGCCACAATATATATTGATATATATTATGTACCTCACAGGCATTTTGGTTCCAGTTAGGTGGACGTATCGATGCTGTATCCTGAAGCAGTGAGTGACATATTTAATATTTAATAATATTTAATATTTACTAATCAGTGTCACAAGTCTACAAACAGAGGCACTGGTGCTGATGCAAAATGTTTGCCAGATGGCACTTCTTACACAGTTTGTAGTCCTAAAACCCAGAAGTAAGTTAGCATTTTTGAGCCATGGGTTCCTTCGCCAGATTTCCATTGGTTTTTAACATAGGGTTTTCGGTTTTTGGAGGAAGCCTAAGAGAGCCAGTGCAGAGAAATATACAGCTAGGTGGCTAGCTATGAATAAGCATTGCTTGCTCAGCTGTACAACTAGCTAGCTGGCTAGCTACTAACATAATGTATGAATTGTAATATATAATTATATTATAATTATATAGCCAGCTAGCTATGACGATAATAATATGCATTGTCTGTTCAGCTGTACAGCTAAGTTAGCTGCCTAGCTACGAATATAATATATGGATCGCCTGCTTAGATAATAATAATAATAATAAGCTTTATTTATATAGCACCTTTCATGCATTGAAATGCAGCGCAAAGTGCTTCACAGACAAAGTAAAACAAGATATAAAACAAGATTGTTAATAGTAAGCAGAAGATAAAACAATAAAACATCAATGAACAATAAAACATCAGTGAATTAATTAAAACAGTAAAACAATAAAACATTTAAGAGCATAAAATGTCATTTAAAAACAGCATATGGGACTCCATAGGCACACATATCATAAGACGTGGTGCTAGAAAAAGGCTAGGTTAAAGAGATATGTTTTTAAGTGCCGTTTAAAGATGTCAACAGAGCCTGCCTCTCTAATATCTTTGGGTAGACTGTTCCACAATTTGGGAGCATAGCTGAAGAAGGCTGCATCTCCAATTATCTTTTGGGTGGGGTTTAGAGTATCTAAAAAACCAGCAGTAGAGGATCTAAGGGCTCGCGAAGGAGCATAGAACGACAGAGAATCTGTGATATAGGCCGGTCCTAAGCCATTTAGAGCTTTGAAAACAAGTAGAAGGACTTTAAAATCAATTCTGGTAGATACAGGGAGCCAGTGCAGTGTAACTAAGAGTGGAGTGATGTGTTCTCTCTTCTTTGTTTTAGTTAGTAGTCTGGCAGCGGAGTTCTGGATAAGCTGCAGCCTCTCAATTGACTTTTTAGGAAGACCAGTACCAGTAAAGAGTGCATTGCAATAGTCTAATCTACTTGAGATAAACGCATGAATGAATTTTTCAGCATCTTGCTGGGTCAGGAATGGCCGTACCTTGGCAATGTTTCTGAGGTGAAAGAATGCCACCATGGTCACCTTGCTTATATGGGGCGTAAAACTTAGATCAGAGTCTAAAATAACACCCAGACTTGTTACTTCTGGTTTGATCCAGGGAGTCAGATTGCCAAGTATTTTGTGTCACTTTTAATTTTAGGTAGCTTTTGGCTCTGCCAAGTAGTGAAAGGTGCAGTCAAGCTATGAACATACTGCCTGCTCAGCAGGCTAGCACGCAACTGAATTTATAGGGGAATTGGTCAGATTAAGCTAAAATATACAGCTAGCGAGCTGGCTAACTACGAACAAAATAAATGCATAGCCTGCTTAGCTTTGGTCTTCTGATTTGCTATCAAACTAGCTATTTAAACAGCTATGATCACCAGCGAGTTTACAGCAGAGATAGCTAACAGAGAAACCAGCTAGTGCTACGCAGGAGGACTGAGCTGGCTAGTATGAAACGAGTGGTGGTGCAAATTAGTTTGTGGGCAGACAAAAGAGACAGCAGGTAGCCATTTCCCTCCAAGCATTCTTGAAGTTATTGTGGCATAGCTACCTAGCCAAATCTTTATAATTGCGTTTTGTTATCAGAAATGGCTGTTTATATTAACCCCCTGAGGTCGACGGGAGCGGCGCCGCTCCCAGCAGCAATAAAAGTATATTACTATTTCTAATTTCGCGATATTTTATCATACACACGCGACAAAAACATTGACAGAAACCTTAGAATCGCGACTTTCCGATTTGAGCACTGGCAAATCAAATGGGATTTTTTAAATTAGGTTAATTAGACCAAAAGTAAACCTTGTTTTTTACTCTGTTTTTTACCTTTTAGTAACGTCCCCCTTCTATTGACATGGTAACTAGGTGCGAGTTTCGGGAGGTGTGGGGAGGGCGTGGGGCCATGTGTGAAACGCCGGCGTAAACAACACAAACTGTCCCGACAATTTGAAGCAAGATTTTATACAGACATACAATTTTATTCAAGATGGAAAGATTTTCTGCGCTGCAGTGAGAGCATCGATGGAAAGCGACGAAGACAATAACTGACGAAGAGTAAGTAACTATATTTGATTTGCCATGTTATCAAATACTCGTATTCAATATATGAATTCCGTGTGTGAAATTGCAGCGTAAACAATGTCCCGACATTATATCGGATCTTGTCTGTGTTTACGGTTGCGAGCTGCCAGCAACAGACGGTGTATGCTGATATTTATTTGATTTACCATATTTTCAAATACTCGTGAAAATATATGAATTCGCGTCTTGTGACGCTATACGAAAAAAAAATCAGAATCATTGCGGACTGCTGCGAATAATTAACGGGAGGATATTTAACCAGCTGGCATTCTGTTTGGCGCTTGGACATTATCTAGCTTAGCTTGATAATACCTATTGTGATTAATGTTTCTTGCCTCTCGAGAACTTGTTTGTGTGCTTATTGTGGTTTAGATTCCCAGCGTTTAGTTTATTCCGAGATTTTGGATACGTTTTGTTTGTTCCTGATCGTTGGTTATTTTGTTTTGTCTTGTTTATGTCTTTCCGTGTCTTCGTAGACACGGATTTTGCTTTCGTTTTCCTACAGACGTTTAAAGATGAATATCTTAAACTTTTGATCATGTGCCTGTGCCCAATGCCAGACTTTGGATGTTGTCAAACTGGCTTCTGTTGGTCGCAAGTGCGTAGGCTACTCTGCAAATGCGTAGGCTACTCTGCAAGATGTCTTTGTCTGATGGCCTTTGACCATGATCTTTCAGGTGTGGATCATGAATATTCAGTAAATTAGCATATAGCCCTCCCACAGCCTGAAATAAATGTGACCAGTTCTGATAAAAACAGGTTTTTAGCTATTTAGATCTCATATGTGCTAAAACATTTTCACACCCTTACATAACCAAGACCTTGATGAACAAACGCACATTGGCAAAACAATTCGTCACTATAGTTTAGTGTGTGCTTTCACAACTTTTGTGACAGCAGAAAAATTAACTATTTTTAACTTGTGTGTTTGTAGATCTATTTACAAGCTGCATATGATACTGACCAAACTATTGATGGCATACAAATGTAGCTGTGATTGTCCTTCAAATAAAAATATTAAACACTTTGGAGTAAATGTGTGTTAAATTGATGAAATTGAGATAAATATCAGACCATGCCAAAATAAAAAAACATCGAAAAGCTTAGCACGGACCTCAGAGGGTTAACCTTAATCTGTATACAAAATATTTCTGGTATCAGAATCTGAAATCATACTTTTGTATGTAGCAGCGGGTTGTAGCAATTATCGGTCTCTGTGATGACAAGTTGCAATATAACATAATACTTGTGCTTTAGTGTTATAAAGTATTATTGTTTAATTCCAGAAACCGTATTCCTATAATGACTAAAGCTGAAGCCAGAAGAGCTGCGCGGCTAATGTTTATCGTTGCCAAGTCAACCGGACAGCTGACTGTATACAAGATCAGAATGTAGGCTAAATAAAGGCATGGATTGGGAAAGTTATTTTATCGTTGTTTGATTTTTATGATGGATGGCTGCACAGCATAGCTACCTATAAAAACAAGCGTTATCTGCAACTTGAAGATATACAGCGGGTCCATTAGTCCTCAAAGATTCAGATGCAAATTAGTTTGTGGGCAGACAAAAGAGACAGCAGGCTGAAAACCGGTTTGCCCAAATCAGAAGAGATTAGCTGTTTGTCTCTCCAGGGAGAGTGAGAATAGATTCACACACACGCAGCCATGCCCCAACTTCCTGAATACCCCCTCCTGTAAAAATAATTTATTTTAATAAAGATTTCTTTCCAGAATACTCTTCTTATTATGGTCCAATACTGAAAAGTATGTTATGATATATAATGTTTTAACATCCAAGTATACCATGTACTTATTCTGTCCTATATAGACTACTATAGGCAACGGTGAGCGTTTGCTATTATCCATGTCTTTGGAGACATTCTTGACAAAATATAGGCCATTTACAAGACAAGTAGCCTATCAAAGATGAGAGATGTAAACAGAGGAAGAAATGTTGGATTCACCTATCTTTGACTTGTATTAAAACAAAGTTCTTTCCAACCTGTTTTCTGTTTTCTTGTGGGTTATAAGATAGTATAGTTTGGACACATGGCACTAGCAAGCAAAAACTGACCTGAGCCATGCAGAACAACTAGCATAACACGACTATAGTAAATGGAGCCACAATAACTTTTCATGTTACGTTATATATTCCAAGTATACCATGCAGGGGCGTAGCAGACGCAGGGGACACGTCCCCCCCACTTTCATACAAATGTAATTCTGCCCCCCGCACTTTTCAAGATAATATTAGAAAAGTATTGTGGACATGCATAAATTTGACTACGTTCAGGTACGAAGAACTGCGATACATCTCGGTCAGTGGGTGAGTGTTACGCCCTGTACCCTCACGGTCACATTACCGGCGGAGAACGCAAAGATGGAGCGTAATCGAGTGCATAATAAAAGAGCCCATAGTGGCGACCACCTCTAATACCATGTACTTATTCTGTCCTATATAGACTACTATAGGCAACGGTGAGCGTTGCTATTACCCATGCCTTTGAGACATTCTTTTATTTTTGGACAAAATATAGGCCATTTACAAGACAAGTCAAGTATCAAAGATGAGAAATGTAAACAGAGGGAGAAATGTTGGATTCACCCACCGTTCACTGGTATGAAAACACAGTTCTTACCAGTCTGTTTTCTTCAATTTTCGGACGCTGTTTTGTATTGAATCTCACAAAGATTGTATTTATTTTAACATTTCTCTTCCGCTACTTTCGGTTGGACTGTAATCAACAGGAATGTCCTATAACTGTACTGATGGTCGAAGGTCGGTTATTTTTACCCTTGTTTTATTTTATCCAGCTGCACAATATGTAGCATTATGAAAAAAACATACATCTGATCTGTGGTATAGGCTATTGCATTTTGCAGAGAAACGCATTTTTAAACATACATATAGGCTATGTATGATTTCAGAATCTGATATAGGCCTATTTTGAACACAGATAAAATGCCATTCTAGTTATTATTATTATTATTATTATTATTATTATTATAAAGCCATTCTCTAAAATAGAGACTCTTGGCTATAGGCTATGTGAAAATCCTTGCGCCATCTGGTGTGGTGAAAGAGAACTGAATCGTTGGTCGGAAGACGAGCGAGACGTAATAACATACGAATAACACACACGGAGGGGAATAAAAGTGTTTTTGCTTTTTTCCAATCGTGATTTTGAAATTTTTGTAACACTGTCATGTATGTAAATAATGAAGAGCAGAGGTCCCAGCACCAATCCCTACGGGACTCCACTGCCCACAGCACCTAGATCAGATATGACCCCACTGTTATGCTTTGTATTCACCCTTGCAGCCAATTATGAACCCACTCTGAAACAACTCCTGTAATTCCTACTGAATTCACTTGAACAATAAGTACCTTGTCAAATGCTTTTGAGAGTCCAAAAATATAGTATAATAAACCTGGTTCAGGTCAACACACTTTGTAGCCTCCAGGAAGTTTGTTAGGCATGACCTCCCCTTGAGAAAACCATGTTGGCAATATCTGTCAATGGTTTATATATAATTTAATATAATTTGACACTTTGGGTACTCTGGGATATATACCAGCAGGGCCTGCTGCCTTATATGTATTCAGTTTTTCTGGTTTTTGAAGTACTTCTATGTCTCTTATCTCAAAGTCTTCCAAAACATTCTGTACATTGGCTATACATTTAGGCATATTTATAACCTCTTCTCTGGTAAAGCTCTCAACAAAGTAACAGTTTAGTGTGTTAGCAATATTCTTGTTATTATAAACCAAAGTTCCTTCCTCATCCTTAATTGTTGTGGAAAAAAACTCAGTAGGATCAGAGAGAATTTCTTTAAACAGTATTAAGAGCCTTTATTACGCACAGCTGCACGGAGACCCGTGACACGCAGGGCAGCGAATCTCCCACTTTCAAATTCAAATGCAATATTTATAACAAACACAATGGAATATGAGCTATGGAGTCACATGAAGATAGAACAGGGGGAAGTTCCTGCAAATCTGCAAAAGTCATAAATCAATGGGAAGGAGGTTTCCTGCCTCTCGAGAACTTGTTTGTGTGCTTATTGTGGTTTAGATTCCCAGCGTTTAGTTTATTCCGAGATTTTGGATACGTTTTGTTTGTTCCTGATCGTTGGTTATTTTGTTTTGTCTTGTTTATGTCTTTCCGTGTCTTCGTAGACACGGATTTTGCTTTCGTTTTCCTACAGACGTTTAAAGATGAATATCTTAAACTTTTGATCATGTGCCTGTGCCCAATGCCAGACTTTGGATGTTGTCAAACTGGCTTCTGTTGGTCGCAAGTGCGTAGGCTACTCTGCAAATGCGTAGGCTACTCTGCAAGATGTCTTTGTCTGATGGCCTTTGACCATGATCTTTCAGGTGTGGATCATGAATATTCAGTAAATTAGCATATAGCCCTCCCACAGCCTGAAATAAATGTGACCAGTTCTGATAAAAACAGGTTTTTAGCTATTTAGATCTCATATGTGCTAAAACATTTTCACACCCTTACATAACCAAGACCTTGATGAACAAACGCACATTGGCAAAACAATTCGTCACTATAGTTTAGTGTGTGCTTTCACAACTTTTGTGACAGCAGAAAAATTAACTATTTTTAACTTGTGTGTTTGTAGATCTATTTACAAGCTGCATATGATACTGACCAAACTATTGATGGCATACAAATGTAGCTGTGATTGTCCTTCAAATAAAAATATTAAACACTTTGGAGTAAATGTGTGTTAAATTGATGAAATTGAGATAAATATCAGACCAAAAAAAAAAAAAAAAACATCGAAAAGCTTAGCACGGACCTCAGAGGGTTAACCTTAATCTGTATACAAAATATTTCTGGTATCAGAATCTGAAATCATACTTTTGTATGTAGCAGCGGGTTGTAGCAATTATCGGTCTCTGTGATGACAAGTTGCAATATAACATAATACTTGTGCTTTAGTGTTATAAAGTATTATTGTTTAATTCCAGAAACCGTATTCCTATAATGACTAAAGCTGAAGCCAGAAGAGCTGCGCGTAATGTTTATCGTTGCCAAGTCAACCGACAGCTGACTGTATACAAGATCAGAATGTAGGCTAAATAAAGGCATGGATTGGGAAAGTTCTTTTATCGTTGTTTGATTTTTATGATGGATGGCTGCACAGCATAGCTACCTATAAAAACAAGCGTTATCTGCAACTTGAAGATATACAGCGGGTCCATTAGTCCTCAAAGATTCAGATGCAAATTAGTTTGTGGGCAGACAAAAGAGACAGCAGGCTGAAAACCGGTTTGCCCAAATCAGAAGAGATTAGCTGTTTGTCTCTCCAGGGAGAGTGAGAATAGATTCACACACACGCAGCCATGCCCCAACTTCCTGAATACCCCTCCTGTAAAAATAATTTATTTTAATAAAGATTTCTTTCCAGAATACTCTTCTTATTATGGTCCAATACTGAAAAGTATGTTATGATATATAATGTTTTAACATCCAAGTATACCATGTACTTATTCTGTCCTATATAGACTACTATAGGCAACGGTGAGCGTTTGCTATTATCCATGTCTTTGGAGACATTCTTGACAAAATATAGGCCATTTACAAGACAAGTAGCCTATCAAAGATGAGAGATGTAAACAGAGGAAGAAATGTTGGATTCACCTATCTTTGACTTGTATTAAAACAAAGTTCTTTCCAACCTGTTTTCTGTTTTCTTGTGGGTTATAAGATAGTATAGTTTGGACACATGGCACTAGCAAGCAAAAACTGACCTGAGCCATGCAGAACAACTAGCATAACACGACTATAGTAAATGGAGCCACAATAACTTTTCATGTTACGTTATATATTCCAAGTATACCATGCAGGGGCGTAGCAGACGCAGGGGACACGTCCCCCCCACTTTCATACAAATGTAATTCTGCCCCCCGCACTTTTCAAGATAATATTAGAAAAGTATTGTGGACATGCATAAATTTGACTACGTTCAGGTACGAAGAACTGCGATACATCTCGGTCAGTGGGTGAGTGTTACGCCCTGTACCCTCACGGTCACATTACCGGCGGAGAACGCAAAGATGGAGCGTAATCGAGTGCATAATAAAGAGCCCATAGTGGCGACCACCTCTAATACCATGTACTTATTCTGTCCTATATAGACTACTATAGGCAACGGTGAGCGTTTGCTATTACCCATGCCTTTGGAGACATTCTTTTATTTTTGGACAAAATATAGGCCATTTACAAGACAAGTCAAGTATCAAAGATGAGAAATGTAAACAGAGGGAGAAATGTTGGATTCACCCACCGTTCACTGGTATGAAAACACAGTTCTTACCAGTCTGTTTTCTTCAATTTTCGGACGCTGTTTTGTATTGAATCTCACAAAGATTGTATTTATTTTAACATTTCTCTTCCGCTACTTTCGGTTGGACTGTAATCAACAGGAATGTCCTATAACTGTACTGATGGTCGAAGGTCGGTTATTTTTTACCCTTGTTTTATTTTATCCAGCTGCACAATATGTAGCATTATGAAAAAAACATACATCTGATCTGTGGTATAGGCTATTGCATTTTGCAGAGAAACGCATTTTTAAACATACATATAGGCTATGTATGATTTCAGAATCTGATATAGGCCTATTTTGAACACAGATAAAATGCCATTCTAGTTATTATTATTATTATTATTATTATTATTATTATAAAGCCATTCTCTAAAATAGAGACTCTTGGCTATAGGCTATGTGAAAATCCTTGCGCCATCTGGTGTGGTGAAAGAGAACTGAATCGTTGGTCGGAAGACGGCGAGACGTAATAACATACGAATAACACACACGGAGGGGAATAAAAGTGTTTTTGCTTTTTTCCAATCGTGATTTTGAAATTTTTGTAACACTGTCATGTATGTAAATAATGAAGAGCAGAGGTCCCAGCACCAATCCCTACGGGACTCCACTGCCCACAGCACCTAGATCAGATATGACCCCACTGTTATGCTTTGTATTCACCCTTGCAGCCAATTATGAACCCACTCTGAAACAACTCCTGTAATTCCTACTGAATTCACTTGAACAATAAGTACCTTGTCAAATGCTTTTGAGAGTCCAAAAATATAGTATAATAAACCTGGTTCAGGTCAACACACTTTGTAGCCTCCAGGAAGTTTGTTAGGCATGACCTCCCTTGAGAAAACCATGTTGGCAATATCTGTCAATGGTTTATATATAATTTAATATAATTTGACACTTTGGGTACTCTGGGATATATACCAGCAGGGCCTGCTGCCTTATATGTATTCAGTTTTTCTGGTTTTGAAGTACTTCTATGTCTCTTATCTCAAAGTCTTCCAAAACATTCTGTACATTGGCTATACATTTAGGCATATTTATAACCTCTTCTCTGGTAAAGCTCTCAACAAAGTAACAGTTTAGTGTGTTAGCAATATTCTTGTTATTATAAACCAAAGTTCCTTCCTCATCCTTAATTGTTGTGGAAAAAAACTCAGTAGGATCAGAGAGAATTTCTTTAAACAGTATTAAGAGCCTTTATTACGCACAGCTGCACGGAGACCCGTGACACGCAGGGCAGCGAATCTCCCACTTTCAAATTCAAATGCAATATTTATAACAAACACAATGGAATATGAGCTATGGAGTCACATGAAGATAGAACAGGGGGAAGTTCCTGCAAATCTGCAAAAGTCATAAATCAATGGGAAGGAGGTTTCCTGCAGTGAGAGAAAACATCACAAAATAACAGATTTTCCTTTGAGTTTGTGGCGGGAAAAACCTTTTGTTAGCCTGGCTGTTCAGAACTTCAGTGTCACACCAAATTAATGAGTGTCTGTGTGTCCCCCTGTGGATCTTTTTCTAGCATTCCAACTTAATACAAACAGGAAAACTTTTTTCCTTCCACATAATGCATCGTCTCATCGTCTCATCATTAGCTTTCCTTTTTCTACTACAATATTGAAAACACTGTTTAGGATTACTTTTTTTACTTTTTTACTTTTTAGCCTTAGCCCTCATATTACAATAATCAAACTTGATTAACTTAGAGTTTCCCTTTTTATATACTCTGTACAGTCGCTTCTTTTGCCACAAAATCTCTTGTAAAGATTTAGTCATCCACTGTGGAGAATGTTTTTTCATCTTATTTTTCCTTACTTTTGGGATAAATTTACACTGTACATCTACAATAATCCTTTTAAATGTAATCAATTTTTCATTCACAGTTCTGCAAAGTTTTACCCAATCTATATTACTTAAATTCTCTCTCATTTTATAAAAGTCATTCCATCTGAAGTTAAAAATTCTAGCGTTAGAGGAGGCCATCTTATCTTTCCAAAAAATATCAAAAGTAACTCCACTATGATCACTTGTCCTTCGTGCTTTTACTACCTCTGTGCTGCAATTCTGTCAGGATTATTACACAAAATCAGATCCAATATTGATTTCTATTTTATAGGCTGAGTAACAGACTGTACCAAAAAGCAGTCATTAACCACATCTAAAAGCTCCTCTTCACATTTACCCTGACCTGACACTACTTCCCATTTACTAGAAGGGTAAATGAATTTGGCCATTATTAACATCTCTCCTTCCACACAGGCTTGTTTTATGTTACCATAGAACATATATTTATGTTACTGTCTGAAGCTGGAGGTCTATAGCATACTCCTATATTAAGGCCCTTCTCACAATCTCCCAGTAATCTAATCCAATTTATTGCACATTAAGATTTTCTTTCACATAAAGGGCCACTCCCCCTCCTCTTTTATTAGTTATATCCTTCTAAACAGTTTGTACCCCTCCTATTCATCCCCATCTGCTGCACCAAGTCATGTTTCAGTAATCCCAGTGATGTTATAACCCCCATTCAACATGACAGCCTTTGTCATCCATCACCATCTGTCAATGGGTACCAAAAATGAATAAAAAATACAACGAACTGCTGTTAGGTAATAATCAAAAAGTCTGGAAGATGGTGAGGGAGGCAATGAAGAACCCAAGGACCACAGATAAAGAGCTGCAGATTTTAGTTGTGTTCCGGTGTCACAAAATCAACTATAAGATGCCACCTCCATAGCAACAGGCTCTTTGAAGGGTTGCAATAAGAAAGCCCTTACTAAGACCAACCAACAAATTCAAACATCTGGAATTTGCCAAATGTCATTGGACCAAAAACCATGGAGCTTGCTCTTCATCACACATGATAAAATTGATAGCTTGTTATGGCAGACTCCATGGCAGTTATGTAAGGTGACCAGATGTCCTGCATTGTGCGAGACAGTCCCGCATTTTAACTCATTGTCCTTCAATTATGGACATTGTCCCACATTTTCATAAAAAATATTTCATCACCCCGTGAAACTTCCTTTGTAGCCTCCAGGAAGTTTGTTAGGCATGACCTCCCCTTGAGAAAACCATGTTGGCAATATCTGTCAATGGTTTATATATAATTTAATATAATTTGACACTTTGGGTACTCTGGGATATATACCAGCAGGGCCTGCTGCCTTATATGTATTCAGTTTTTCTGGTTTTTGAAGTACTTCTATGTCTCTTATCTCAAAGTCTTCCAAAACATTCTGTACATTGGCTATACATTTAGGCATATTTATAACCTCTTCTCTGGTAAAGCTCTCAACAAAGTAACAGTTTAGTGTGTTAGCAATATTCTTGTTATTATAAACCAAAGTTCCTTCCTCATCCTTAATTGTTGTGGAAAAAAACTCAGTAGGATCAGAGAGAATTTCTTTAAACAGTATTAAGAGCCTTTATTACGCACAGCTGCACGGAGACCCGTGACACGCAGGGCAGCGAATCTCCACTTTCAAATTCAAATGCAATATTTATAACAAACACAATGGAATATGAGCTATGGAGTCACATGAAGATAGAACAGGGGGAAGTTCCTGCAAATCTGCAAAAGTCATAAATCAATGGGAAGGAGGTTTCCTGCAGTGAGAGAAAACATCACAAAATAACAGATTTTCCTTTGAGTTTGTGGCGGGAAAAACCTTTTGTTAGCCTGGCTGTTCAGAACTTCAGTGTCACACCAAATTAATGAGTGTCTGTGTGTCCCCCTGTGGATCTTTTTCTAGCATTCCAACTTAATACAAACAGGAAAACTTTTTTCCTTCCACATAATGCATCGTCTCATCGTCTCATCATTAGCTTTCCTTTTTCTACTACAATATTGAAAACACTGTTTAGGATTACTTTTTTTACTTTTTTACTTTTTAGCCTTAGCCCTCATATTACAATAATCAAACTTGATTAACTTAGAGTTTCCCTTTTTATATACTCTGTACAGTCGCTTCTTTTGCCACAAAATCTCTTGTAAAGATTTAGTCATCCACTGTGGAGAATGTTTTTTCATCTTATTTTTCCTTACTTTTGGGATAAATTTACACTGTACATCTACAATAATCCTTTTAAATGTAATCAATTTTTCATTCACAGTTCTGCAAAGTTTTACCCAATCTATATTACTTAAATTCTCTCTCATTTTATAAAAGTCATTCCATCTGAAGTTAAAAATTCTAGCGTTAGAGGAGGCCATCTTATCTTTCCAAAAAATATCAAAAGTAACTCCACTATGATCACTTGTCCTTCGTGCTTTTACTACCTCTGTGCTGCAATTCTGTCAGGATTATTACACAAAATCAGATCCAATATTGATTTCTATTTTATAGGCTGAGTAACAGACTGTACCAAAAAGCAGTCATTAACCACATCTAAAAGCTCCTCTTCACATTTACCCTGA
The DNA here is from genome assembly GCA_029706075.1 of Aldrovandia affinis. Lineage (NCBI taxonomy): Eukaryota > Metazoa > Chordata > Actinopteri > Notacanthiformes > Halosauridae > Aldrovandia > Aldrovandia affinis. Next base: position 225,701 of record JAINUG010000249.1, on the reverse strand, counting down.
CCTGACACTACTTCCCATTTACTAGAAGGGTAAATGAATTTGGCCATTATTAACATCTCTCCTTCCACACAGGCTTGTTTTATGTTACCATAGAACATATATTTATGTTACTGTCTGAAGCTGGAGGTCTATAGCATACTCCTATATTAAGGCCCTTCTCACAATCTCCCAGTAATCTAATCCAATTTATTGCACATTAAGATTTTCTTTCACATAAAGGGCCACTCCCCCTCCTCTTTTATTAGTTATATCCTTCTAAACAATTTGTACCCCTCCTATTCATCCCCATCTGCTGCACCAAGTCATGTTTCAGTAATCCCAGTGATGTTATAACCCCCATTCAACATGACAGCCTTTGTCATCCATCACCATCTGTCAATGGGTACCAAAAATGAATAAAAAATACAACGAACTGCTGTTAGGTAATAATCAAAAAGTCTGGAAGATGGTGAGGGAGGCAATGAAGAACCCAAGGACCACAGATAAAGAGCTGCAGATTTTAGTTGTGTTCCGGTGTCACAAAATCAACTATAAGATGCCACCTCCATAGCAACAGGCTCTTTGAAGGGTTGCAATAAGAAAGCCCTTACTAAGACCAACCAACAAATTCAAACATCTGGAATTTGCCAAATGTCATTGGACCAAAAACCATGGAGCTTGCTCTTCATCACACATGATAAAATTGATAGCTTGTTATGGCAGACTCCATGGCAGTTATGTAAGGTGACCAGATGTCCTGCATTGTGCGAGACAGTCCCGCATTTTAACTCATTGTCCTTCAATTATGGACATTGTCCCACATTTTCATAAAAAATATTTCATCACCCCGTGAAACAAACATTGTTTCAGATTTCTCTCTTGTTATTCTGTGTATCCTGCATTTTAAAAAACACACATTTTTACATATATGTAAATATAAAATACAGATACGCTCAACAATATCATCTAAACAATGTTATCAACACTACCCACCTCATTATTTTATTATTCCTTTACCGTACCAAAATGTTCCACGATTTCATCCTGGTTGTCCTGCATTTGGAATGTTAATGCTGCACATTGCACTTTGACAACGAAACTGGAGCCCGAAGTGTGCTGCTCCAAACACAGCTAAACTGGTGCAGTGCAAAATTAAATAACTGCCGGCCGGCAGATTTGGAGGAGAATCGATGCAGGGCCTTGCAGTGGTGAGACCCTGCATCGAATGAATATAATTGAGAATTCCAAATGGGAGAAAAGAAGATAAATTGGGGATAAAAATGTTTAAATATGATAATGGTTCATATGGTTATTGATAGGAGCTTCTACTCTTACTGTTAATGATTACATCACTTCATGAGGGTTCCAAGAAGGACACTGGATCTACTGTGTACTGCAATCTGAATCACCAGGGGTGATCCTCTGCTCAGGGTCCATTGCTGAACAGAACCATTGTGGCTGTAATACACGATTGGGCCTTTGAGTGAAGGTAGTGTTTGGCTCAGGAGGTCCATGATTTCTTATTTTTTTTACAGTATTGTAGCAAGGTGGCAGGGGTGGCCACCATGCCAGGTGGTGAATGGATGAAAGCCCAAACAAAATAATTACCGTTTGATAGGCCAGCGGCCAATTTATTCTCTTTTGACAAAATAATTCAAACAAAACACGAAAATAAAGCAGTCAAAATACAAAATCATACAATTGAGGGAAACAGTAACCAAACCTGCACTTCCGCCTCCATGCCCCAAAAACTCCCCCATCAGGCATGGCAGGCTATGCTTTTATAATGGCCTAACGAAGGCAATGGCTCAGAGCTGAGTTGATTGCTCATTAGCCTCAGGTGAGCCTGTCTGTAAGTGAGGCCGCTGCTGTCCAAGGCCCTGTAGTCCTCTCCAGGCTGTGGGAGGGAACAGGAACACCTGACAGCAGCCAAAAGGGAGGTGCAGCCCTCTCTACTCCTCCCTCCACCTCTCCCAGTGTCACAAGTATTTTCCAAGATCTATCAATCATCTGAAACAAACTTGCTTTTTAGTTCACTCAACCAGGAAGTATGGTGAATGTGGGCAGCAGAGGGGCAGAGAGGGAGAGGTGTTGGATGAGAAGGATAAACCACAATCTGATCCCAATCCCTCATCGCCATGCACAGGAAGCCTTTGTGAGGGGTGCCGTGGAAAACTGTTGCTCCAAACAACATCGGTCGTCTCTGTTTACACGACAGATACTCTCAGCCTCATGCTCGGGTTGAGAAACATCCTTATTGGGGCCTTATCTCTCTCACACACACACACACACACACACACACACTCACTCTGGTAAATCTGCAGCATTAGACCAATTCATTCCTGTGAAGTAGGGATGGGCAAACTCCCCCTGAAGTGTCAACTGCATCAATTGCAATATAGACATAACTTTCACCCACATTATTTATACTATCCAGGAAGTTGAGGAAATCAAGTGGGTAAAGAAGGGCAGGAGTCCTGTGTGGTGATTAGTTAACTGAACTTGCAATCAGGGGGTTGCAGGTTCACATTTTGGGCCACTGCCCTTATACTGTACTGAGGTAGCAAGGTAGCAAGCTAACTTCACCTGTTGAAATGAATATTCAGGTTTCCAAAAAGGGTAATAATTCATATATACATATAAAAATACTGTACACATATAGCAAGCTAACTTCACCTGTTGAAATGAATATTCAGGTTTCCAAAAAGGGTAATAATTCATATATACATATAAAAATACTGTAAACATATAGAAAATATTCTGGGCCCCTTTTTCCAAATATTTATAGCATCATGCCAAGAAAATGGTAGGTGATGTACTGTAGCAAATGATTGATAATTTGTGATAATTTATTATGATTATTTCTAGTATTAACAATAATGAGAGAGATAAACATATTGCAGCATTATACAGGTACAAACGATGTACCTCCCACACTGCCAAATCTATATTCATAAAATCTCTTTGCAAAAATGTTCACCACATCATCATCACAATGGTTTCAATGTCATCTGATGTCTTTGTACTGTTGGGCAAGCATCATCACTTAACAGCATGAAAGCATGTGATTGATGCTTAAAAAATCTGCATCCCAAACTTGATCTGTGCTGTCGGACAGAATTTATATCTATTTATTGATATATATAGGCAACTGCCACATGAAGTGGTGCAAAGAAGAGTAAAAAATGATATGGTCAGATCCTTCCATCCTTCACCCTCTCCTCATGTGGCTGAGTGCATGTGTGGCACACACCAAAAGAAACCTACAGGCCCGAGTGCATGCTTCCCACAATGAAGGGTTCTGTTATGTTCTGGGGTGCATTTTCCTTGCATGGTTCACGTAACTGCCAAAATAAAGGAAACACCAACATAAAGGCATTGGGATTTTAGCAAAAATAAAGTAATTGTTGAAGAAAACTCACATGAAATCACACCTAGATTTTGCCAGAAGGAAGATTATATGGTCTGATAAGACCAGGATTGAACTTTTTGGCATCAACGTTAGGCGCAAGCTAAGCGCATCATCCCAAGAACACTATCCCTATCGTGAAACAAGGTTGCGGGAGCCTAATGCTTTGGGATTGCTTCTTTGCTTCAGGGACTGGAAAACTTGTCAAAATAGAGGGAAAATGGATGGAACAAGATATAAACAAACCTTGGAGGAAAACCTACTGCAGAGACCTGGTACTTGGAAGAATATTTATGTTCCAGCAGGACAATGACCCAAAGTATACAGCAAAAGCCACATTGGAATGCTTTAAAAACCAAAAAAATCTAAATTCTGGAGTGGCCCAGTCAAAGCCCAGACCTCAATCCCATTGAGAATCTGTGGAAAGATTTTAAAATTGCTCAACTACGGTCCCCATCCAACCTTACATATCTTGAGCAATTTTGTAAAGAAAAATGGGTTCAAATTGCAATGCACAGATGTGCAAAGCTGGTAGAGACAAATTGATTACTCAAATACCCATTCAGTCACAGCTGAACTACAGCTAAAGGTGCATCCACCAAGTATTAACTCAAGGGGGGTGAATAATTATCTTATCAATTATTGTCAGTTTTCTATTTGTAATAAATTAAGAAAAATCTTTAGAGTTATTTTTTTATTTGACATTATAGAGTATTTGTGTTGATCAGTGGCAATAAATCCCAATTAAATCCATTTTGTTTCCATGAAGTGAGCCCGCTCTAGTGTTTTGGAGAGAGAGACAGGTTGGTAGTTGAAAATGACAGCAGGATTCAGAGAGGGTTTTTTGAGGAGGGGGACAACATGGACGTTTCTGAAGGGAGAGGGGACAGAGCCAAAGGAAAGAGAGGAGATGATAACATTGGAGACAAGGGGAGGATGTCCATAGCAATGGACTGGAAGAGGGGGAAAGCAATGGAATCGAGACGGCAGGTGGTGGGATGGTGGGAGTAAACAAGTTGAAGGATGTCCGAGTCATGGAGGGGCGAGAAGGAAGACAGAGGGGTGAGAGGTTTAGGTAGTGAGATGGGTGAGGGAGGGTTAGGTGAGGCTGGCAGTGTAGTGTAATGGTTAGGGAGCTGGGCTTGTAAGTCAGAGGTTCAATTCCCAGGTGGGCCACTGCTGTTGTACCCTTGAGCAAGGTACTTAACCTGAATTGCTCCAGTAAAATATCCAGCTGTATAAATGGATTGTATGTAAAGAAATGTAAACTGTGTAAGTGGCTCTGGATAAGAGCGTCTGCTAAATGCCTAAAATGTAAATGTAAATGTAAGATGGGGGGAAGGAGTTGCGAATGTCATCGACCTTCTCGCGAAAGGAGGATGCGAAGTCATCTGTGGTTAGAGAGGAGGGGGGTGGGGGAGGAGGAGGGGTGAGGAGAGAGGAAAATGTAGAGTAGAGTTTTTGAGGATTAGAAGCAGAAGATTGAATCTTGGAAAGGAAAAATGCAGATTTAGCAGAGGAGAGGTTAGAGGAAAAGGTAGCCAGGAGTGTATGGAAGTCAGTCAGAGCCACAGGGGATTTGGATTTTCCTTTCTGCTGCTCGCAGTTTGAGTCGGTCAGCCCAAATGGAGTCAGTTAGCCAGGGGGTGGGCGGTCGGAGATGAGCAGGTTTAGTGGATAGAGGATAGAGTGAATCAAAGGAGGAGGAGAGAGGACAGTAGGGTGGATGATGCTTCCTCAGCAGGTAGCTGAGAGAAGGCATCAGTAGGGGGAAGGGAAGATAGAACAGTAGCTGACATTTCACATGGCCGTTTATAACATGAAAATGCCAGTGTCAGGGGCGTAGCACACAATTTTGGGCCCTATACATATGAAGGCCCCCTTCCCCTCTTGATCCATGACTCTCACACATCTTTAGAATTATTTTTTCTTAAATCAACAACTATACACATTAATCTGTAGTGGTTATTAGGGTAATCGCTAATTAACTGCTTATACCACATTTTGTGAGGGTGGTTGGTGATTGGTGCCACTCGCAGAACCCTGGGGGATCAATAAGTTGGACTGTACTGCCCTACAGTCTAACCACTAGCTCTGAAGTACAGAGAAATTGGGGGGAAATGAACAATAAGGAGGAACAGAAAATAACACCCAACGGGTGACTAAGTGTCACACAGACACAAACAAACGAACAGAAAATCTCCGTAGAGTAGATAAGGTAAGGGTAGCGAAAAACACCCGATAAACAAAATACCTATATAAAGAAAATAGTAAACAAAAACACGCGGTGGTAAAATAGCTCCACCGGTAACCCCAAAGGTAATGGGAAAACGAACAACACAACCAAACACAACCGAGTGTCCGAAAGCTAGTAGAGCCTAGTAGAGCCAAAAATGAAAACCCAAAACACAGTCGGCTCCGACTGCTCAAAAGAAACCAAACTGAATACCTAAAGGTAGATAGGTTCCTAAATCAGGTTTCATAAAGAGGTTCTAAATAAATGAAAAGGTTTTGCGAAGAGAACGTTTCTTTTTCCTATAATAAGTTTACTAAATAAATTGCGTCTTTAAAAAGACACAATAGACCTTACCGGCTTGATCGTAACAAAGGCTTACGATTTCGCACTGAACGAAGCCAGGTGCGAGTATTTATAGGGATGTGATTAATAATTAAGTCCAGCTGTGCACCTTCCAAAGGAAGGCGCAACACCGCCATCTGGTGGTGGTTCAGGGGAACAACCGTGACACATTTACACAAATAATTAGTAAGATTAGTAAGATTCTCTGGCCATAGTCCTGGGTCCTCTGGCAAATACCCTTCTGCATTCCCCTCACCTTTTTTCACTTCCTCCTCTGTCTTCTCCTCATCCTTCTCACTACCCTCAGAGCAACCTTCATTTTCCTTGCTCTCTTCACATCCATCATCCTTTTCGCTAGTCCTACTGCTACTCTCTGCCTCTTCTTCCTGCTCACTCTCTGCCTCGATCACATCTTCTTCCTGCTCACTCTCTGCTACAAGGACAGGCCCCTCTACAAGCATGAAGCATACAGGATTGATATTAGCCTCTTAACCTGCTTACAATATACAATGAAACAGGCTACAGGCTAGATTCTGCTTAATTTACCAGCTAGCTAGCTAACTATCATAATGTAGCTAGCTACGTTAGCTTGTCTTGTTATAGAACTGGATCAAATGAGTCTTCAAAAACAAAGTTTCAATGCATTTCAACATCACCAGTAGTATGTTTACCCGCATTTGCGATTGCTTTCAGCCAGTAGCGAGAGTGAAACTGAAATGAGATTAATCACGGAAAAAAAAGAACGCATTATCCATTTGAAATTAATCGCATGCGTTAACGTGTTAACGTTGACAGCCCTAGTTCAATCGAAACAACGTACCGATATTAGCTTAAACCACTCTTAAACAGTGTTAGTTGCTTACCTTTCTTTTGAAAGAAATTAGTGAGCAGTTGTTTTCCCTCAGTTTGCCTTTTTTTCTCTTTCTTTTCTTTCTTTTCTTTTTTGATACCCTGACTTCACTTTCTTCTGGAAAGCCATGATTGACTGAAACTTGCGGGCTCCAGCATCAGCACCAGTCAGCGTGATTAGCCGTGTTTGGCGACGAATCTTAGTGTAGGTATGTTACAGAAATTTGAGATGTTATAAATCTAGCCTGAAATGTATCCCACCAGATAGAGCATGAAAATACCTTTAATTTGATACCTTATTCTCTCTCCTTAAGTTTTAAGGAAGTTATTGATCTTGAAACAAAAGCTGTGATTCAATAACATAAATGCCCATAACTTTCTTAAAAATAGAGATAATTGCATGAAATGTTCGGTAATTGCAGATTGAAGCATTCTAAAAAAAGATATGATATATCTTAATTTGAATTATCTGAAATTACATTACATAATCAATGAATCACATAATTACATGTTGCGCACACACCGCGACACGGCAAAAACCATGGAGGCAGTGAGCATTTGGGCAAAGATATCTCACATTCCAGGTCAAAAATATAGCATTTCGCATCGACAAATTTCAATGAAATTTCACCAGAAACAAGATAAAATGTTAAATTAACGTCCTGGATACCTTTTATTTAGTCCTGAACTTGTGATATATCATTTTGAAAGCACTAAACACAAGTCTGACTCTGAAGTGTAGCGTATGACCAAACCGAGCAATGTTTAATCAAATTTCGGAAACAAGATGGAGGATCGAGTTTTCAACTATGTTATATCGCAGACATATGGTGAAAAAAGCCCTTGAAAAGCCTGTATTTTTGAGGTATGGCCATAGTCTCTCGTAATCGCTCGCACAGGGACACAGGGACATCTATTTTTATGACCGCCAGCTCTCAACCTATTTATTCAGCCAATATAATTGCACAGGAATTGTAACATACCTACTTAGTGCAGGGGGCGGACTAAACCATTTGCGCTTTTTATCATACACACGCGAGGGAGGGGGCAAATCAAATGGGATTTTTAAATTAGGTTAGAGAGCCTCCAATATTTTTATGGATACGAAGTTCAGTCTCTCAACCTATTTATTCAGCCAATATAATTGAGTAATGACACTAATTACTTAGAAATGTAAAACTAATCCCAACCAATACAAACATCTCTGCAGCACTCCATCAATCAGACCTTTATGGTAGCACTTGGCATTCAGGCCAAAAAGTTCAATTTGTGTCTCATCAGACCGGATAATCTTTTTAAAAACCTGATGCTCTTAGAGTCCTTTAAGTACCATTTGGCAAACTCCAGGTGGGCTGTCATATGCCTTTCACTCAGAAGTAGCTTCCGTCTAGCCACTACCATAAATGTCTGATTGATGGAGTGCTGCAGAGATGTTTGTCCTTCTACCAGGTTCTCCCATCGCTGCAGAGGAACTCTGAAGCTCTCTTAGAGTGGCCATTGGGTTCTTGGTCACCTCCCTGACCATGTCCCTTCTTGCCCGGTTACTTAGTTTGGCCAGACGGCCAGCTCTAAGAAGAGTTGTGGTGGTTCCAAACTTATTCCATTTCACAATGATGGAGCCCACTGTTCTCCTGGGTGCTTTCAATGCTTTAGCAATGTTTTTATACCCTTCCCCAGATCTATGCCTCAACACAATTCTATCTCGGAGGTCTATGAAGAGTTCCTAGGACTTCATGGTTTGGTTTTTACTCTGACATGCACTGTCAACTGTGGGACCTTACATAGACAGGTGTGTGCCTTTCCAAATCATGCCCAATCAATTGAATTTACCACAGGTGGACTCCAATGAAGTTCTAGAAACATCTCAAGGATGATCAATGGAAACAGGATGCACCTGAGCTCAATTTTGAGTGTCATAGCAAACGGCGTGATATTTTTATTTTTTATTTTTAATAAATTTGCAAAAATGTATTAAAAACTTTTTTCACTTTGTCATTATGGGGTATTGTGTGTAGAATTCTGAGAAAAAAATGAATTTAATCCATTTTGGAATAAGGCTGTAACTGAACAAAATGTGGAAAAAGTGAAGCGCTGTGAATACTTTCCGGATGCACTGTATGTACGTATGTGTGCATGAGTGTGAGAGTACGTGTGTGTCTGAGCATGTGTGCATGTAAGTCTGAGTGTGTGTGCATGTATGTGTGTGTGTGTGTGTGCATGTGTGTGAGTGCATGTAAGTATGTTTGTGTGTGTGTATGTGTGTGTGTGTGTGCACGTATGCCTGTGTGTGTGTGTGTGTGTGTGTGTGCATATGTGTGAGTGCATGTGTTTGTGTGCCTTGTGTGTGCATGTAAGTCTGAGTGTGTGTGTGAGGTACGGGATAAGGACCCAGGCGCAGACCAGGATCAGGCAAAAAGGGACGTTTAATACAGGCAGGGGTCAAAACCAGAAGTCAGAGTAGCGTAGGTACAAAATCACGAAGAAAGAGAAGTCACAAAAACAATCCAAAAGTCAAAACCGGGAAACAGATAGGCAAACAAACAAAATCGGAAGGCAGGCTCGAAGTGAAAACAGAAGGGGTGTCTAAGGAAATGCTACAGACTCTGACTTACAAACAATCGGCACAGGGAATATCAATACAGACCAGGAAAGAACATAAACACGGAACTTATATACAAGCAGGGAAGGGAAACACAATAGGACTCAGGTGTGACTGGGAGGAGAGAGGGGTAGGAACACAGGTGAACACAATGGGAATCGTTAATCCAATAACGAGGGGAAACGAAAGACACGGACTGGAAATAACACAAACACATAGACAATAAACGACCTGGAAGAACAGGCAGACACGTGCATAGTTAGAAGGGGAGGAACGCATTTAGAAAACTGCGTGCGAATGAAGTGAAAAGCGAGAAGCGTACAGGGATAGGACAACGAGAGAGAATGACAGCGATAGTTAGAAGCGTGAGATAATTAGTGATTAGTCGTGTTAGTAACTTAATCTAAATCCCTAATGTTAGTAAATTAGTAGGTTAGTACGATATACATCTAACTAATATATACAAAGTGTTATAGAAAGAAAGAAGAAAGTAAAACAAGATAAGAAGCTAAGACGGAAAAACCGAAACATAGAATCTCCCGAAGTGCATGACAAGACAAGGAGTGGATCTCGAAATACAGGATCAATGACAGACGGGGAACAGAACGTGACAGAAGCGAGAATGAATGAATGGTAAATAAACTAAGAACAAAAACAGACCGAACAGACATTCAGAACATAACAGTGTGTGCATGTAAGTCTGTGTGTGTGTGTGTGTGTGTGTGTGTGTGTGTGTGTTTGTATGTATGTATGTGTGTGCATGTAAGTCTGTGTGTGTGTGTGTTTGTGTGTGTGTGTGTGTGTGTGTGTGTGAGTGCTTGTGTTTGCGTGTGTGTGCCTTGTTGTGTGTGCCAGTGATTGACCCATGTGCAGCTCTTGGGATAAATGGCTAATGGGGGCAGGGCAGTGGATCCTGACCAGCAGGCAGGTACGAGCTGGGTCACCTCATTTAAATTCCTGGCCTGTTGGAGGTGGTGGTTGGGGATGGGGGGGAGGTGCTGTCTTCAGATTATGTTCCTGTTGTCTGTCCTGACCCATGGGCCATGAGACCTGAGCTACACAGGCATGGTTCTGACAGCTTTGATCAGCTGGGCTCAACGGCAGGTCTGACGGCAGAGTGATGAGGCAGAACGGGCCCTGTGAAGCTCCCAATCTTTCATCTGAAGCTGATAAAGGTTATTATGCTGTTGCTCTTTCCCTTTAAAGCTGTAATCAAACGTGACATGGCCAACATTGTGATTGGTGGGGGTTGCAGGAAGGGTGGTAAGGTGATGGATGTGTGTGTGTGTGTGTGTGTGTGTGTGTTTTGTGTGGAGGGGGTTGCAAAGGTGAAGGAAATGTGACCAAAAAAAAAATTGCTGTGAAGAAGTGAAAGGTCCAAGCCCCACCCCCTCTGTAGAGGATTGTGCGTAAACGATAATGCAGCGCTCACATTAGCTGAGCTGATGTGACAGTTCTTGCCGCACATTTGAACAAATTAAGACTGGCTTCTCATCTGCCAATGTTGAAAAAGCCCTGTCCCCGGGCCCTGAATTCTAATGGAGCACACCTCGAGCAGCATGGCCTACAACAAAGGGAGTCTTCTCTCTTCTCTGGGGAATAATGGAGCAGGCCCATGCCACTGAGTCCTTTCTTAAAGATAAAGAATACATGTATGAAACGCGTCACATGTTGCTTTTGTTTATGGAATACTGATCAGGCACTGCTGGGTGTAGTTTTCCAGGATGCCCGATATCAACTAATTAGCAGATTCTCCGTGGATCCTCTAGGAATAACAACCCCTGACATGGTTTGATAGCTCACTTTACTTGGCCTGATTTTGTAATTAGCAGCATCTGTGTTTTAAACATGTAACCTCCTCACAGTATGGGGGCTGCTTGTATCGGTGAGCTCAGGACTTTGAAACAGGCGTATGAAAGGCCGTTTTAGGCGCAAAGCATTTCAGTTTTGAGATGCAGCCATCGTGCAGACCTAAGCCCCCAAAACTAACACTGGGATGAATCCCTCCTTTCTTTTTAAATCGAACCGAATGGAGCCATTTCAACACTGGCTTACCTATGTGGAATTGTCTTACTTGCACAGGTGAGGATGTTGCCACTGTCTCCAGTCTCTGCTTACGTGTGTGAAGTGTCCCTGTTTCCCCTTGGGGACTCATCCTGCCTGAGCAGTGACCACACCCTAAACCCTAACCCCTAGCCCCTAACCTTTCACCGCCATTCACATTCCCGACTGAAGGACAATGTTACAGCACAAAACCCATCAAATCCATTTTATATATTAAAAAAATATATGAGCTCTGTAGAATGTCCCACCATTTGTCCACATTTCTCATGATGCACTTCACATGCCAGGACACCTTCCCCGCTCCAAACCTCTCTTCCCTGGCGAGAAAGTAATTCACCCCATTCTAGAATAATCACAGAGACTTTCGTACCATTAATATCTGACCAGGGCACTTTGAGCTGGTGGTTTGTTACAAGGCCAGCGGCCCTGAGTTCGCACCCCCCCGCCCCTCCGTGATTAAAGTGGGGGGTTTCTGCTGACTACGGGAGTTATCCCGGAGGCCGGGACAAGAATACCAAATGGGGAAACAATGCTCCCGTTGTTTCACTAATCTCCTTCTTCAAGCCCCCGAATCTAATGGATTAGGCCCAGTGTTGCCCCCCGTCCCAACTGGGGGATATTGGGGTTCTCTGTGCAGAAAATTGTTCTAATCACTTTTTGTTTCATTACGTCTTTCATTCAATGGAAAATCATTTAAAATAACAAACGGAATACATTATCACACACAATTCCATGGAGGGGGTCAGTGAGCATGCTACGTTAATTTATAACCTGTTAGTAGGGCAGCATAGCAAACCTGTTGTGCATTTTGTGATACAAGCACCAAATTTGGCACAAATGTACATTAATATGTTGCGAACATTTTCAGATATTGGGCCACTTGAAATTCTCTCTTTATGTCCGCCATATTGGATTTCAAAATGGCCGCCACTTGAAATCTACATTTGCGATTATCTCTGGGTCTAATGCAGCTATTGACTTGAATTCTGGTGTCTAAATGTATGTTTTGGGGGCAAGGAATCCAATGGTATCAATTTGCACTGAGTATTGTAACCAATGGGCCGCCATATTGGATTTCAAAATGGCTGCTTTACATTACATGGCCGCTTCACGATCTACATTTGACATTATCTTTGGATCTAATGTAGCTATTGACTTGATTCTGGTGGTGGTGGTGGTGGTGATGGTGGAAGATGCGTGGCCAAGTGTTCACAACTGCCGCTGTAGACAACATAGATCACAACCCCAGTGCAACAACATCAAAGGACTCCTTCCATGGTACCGCTATCTCCCTCATACAACATCCTTCTTACACTGGTGAAGGAGTGGATCGGAGCAACGTCATTGTTGGAGGATCTGGGGATGCACGGTCCAAGACAGTCGCCCCCTTGCCGCACTACTACACTGATGTACCCCCTGTCACTAGCAGCATCAAGAAGTCGCCTGTCCCAGCTGCTAGAGTGGCGTCATTGACCAGAGGAGACTTCAAACAGCAGACTGATGAAGAATACCAATGGCTAGGCAATGCAAAGCGAGTCCTGGAAGACAACACTGGTACAGTGGACAATGACAACACATCTTGGGCTGCATTTCATGCCAGCCGACAGCCACCAGATGCTCGAGTCATCTGTCCCACGTCGCTGCTTCCACTCTTCCTGGAGAGTGCCCACACAGTGGCCATGATCCGGCACTCAATGGACGTCGTGAAGAATGCTGTGGAACACATGAATCCTGGACAGACACCAGTGGTCACCTTTGATCAGCCACTGTTTGCTTTGGCCAAGCAGATACAGTGGAAGTGGCCAGAGAGCTATGGTGAAGACCAGATAGTGGTAATGTTTGGTGGCCTGCACATAGAGATGGTGGCACTGAAGACACTGGGGGACTGGCTGCAAGGGAGTGGTTGGGTGCAAGCACTTGTGCAAGCCGAGATTGCGACAGCAGGGACAGCAGACTCATTCCTGCGAGCATCCCATGTCTTGCGCACAAGAACAGCACATCAAGTGACTGCAGCAGCACTGTACATCCTGCAACACCGTGCCTACAACCACTACTGTCTGGGAGAAACCAGGGATGCAGAGGACCTTCCCGAGTTTGAAGACTGGTGTTGCCAGAGAGGAGAAGACATCCCCAGTTTCACTACTGGGCAACCGTGCTGGAACTAGAACTGTTGGTTCTAGTGTATGTGCGTTCACTCAGGCAGGGATCGTTAATGATGTACCTCGATGCTCTGACAGAGCTGGTCCCCTGGTTCCACGCACTGGATCACACCCACTATGCTAGGTGGATACCAGTGCACCTGAAAGGACATGGCCGAACTCACCACCAAACACCCAGATGTAGCCAGGAAATTCAGGAAGGCCACTTCACCGTTCAGAAAACACAGAGGGTGTTCTCTTCAATCCCGATTGACCAGGCACATGAGCAGAATAATGCCTGCATCAAAGGAGACGGTGGAGCAGTTGGGCTCACTGACAACCCTAGTGCCCTACGTCGCTGGATGGTTGCGGGACCAGAGTTGCCAGGGTGATCGAAGAATTCCAGGATGGGAACCAACACTGGAGACGGCAAACAGCAGACACACGTCATCATGATCAGATGCCAAGTGTACAGGCCTCATTTGTGAAAGATGTTCGCTCTCGTCGGTGTCATAGAGGAGATGGGCAACCCATTCGAGGAGGAGAGTCAGGATGTAGTCAAACTGGACACAAAGGAGATCGCAGGTCCTGCTGGCGTGGAGACCGTGATGAATGCCAAGAGGATTGGCCAAGAGCAGTTCGAGGCTTTCACCAGAGAGTGTCTGTTGGACAGAACAAAGGCAGTGGACGACCCCATTCCTCGTAACAAGCTGAAGGTGTTCAGCACTTCCACTCCAAGAAGCCAGAGCAAAGGTCAGCAACAGCTCGCCTCCGTCAAGAATGACCGTGAACTCTTCGCACGCCTGTACATTGGCTGCCAGACGAGGGATGGAAACCTTGAGGAGTTCTTTTCTCCACGAGAATCAGGCATGTCCTCCTGCACTGTCTGATGGTGGAAGCCTCTGCACTGGTACCAAGAATGATCTCCTCACATGCTTGGAAGAAGTCTCCGACGCAAAGACAGAGACTCCTGTCACGACCTGTATTGTGCTTGATGGAGCAGCCATCGTCCAGATGCTGAAGCCGGCTGCATCAAAGACCTTTGAAGAGTATGCACAACAGATCTTCATCCCATATATGTCCATGAAGCTGCAAACAGTGTCACGCCTGGATCTGGTCTGGGATACTTACCTTGCTGATTCACTGAAAGGTAGTACACGTGCAAAGCGGGGACAAGGCGTGCGGAGACGTGTGGTGGCTGCCGCAGCCATACCAGGAAACTGGCAGAACTTCCTACGAGTGGACAGCAACAAGACCGAGCTGTTCAGGTTCCTCTCAGCAGCTCTCATGGAATGGTTTGACCAGGAGGACAAGCAACTCGTCATTACTGATGGAGAGGCAGTGCTCAGCAAGCCACTATTGCCAGATCTGACCTCACTCGCCCCATGTAACCATGAAGAAGCTGACAGTCGGATGTTGCTGCATGCATCTCACGCAGGCCAGCATGGACACCATGCAATACTCATCCGGACTGTAGACACCGATGTTGTGGCGCTGGCAGTGTCCCTGGCACAGGAGTTGCAACCAGAAGACGAACTGTGGCTGGCATTCGAACAGGCCAGAGTTTCCGATACCTAGCAGCACACGAAATAGCAGCTGGATTGGGACGAGAGAAGGCTCGTGCACTGCCAATGTTCCACGCTCTAACTGGATGCGACACTGTGTCTAGTTTTGCTAGACGTGGCAAGAAGACTGCGTGGGCAGTCTGGACGGTACTGCCAGAACTCACTGAGGCGCTGCTGCTGCTGTCCTCTGCACCACGTGACATACCAGACGATGCAATGCGCATCATCGAGAGGTTCGTGATCCTGTTGTATGATCGAACCAGCAAATGCACAGACATTGACAAGGCCAGGAGGAAACTATTCGCAAGGAAGAACAATGTGCAGCTCATCCCTCCAACGAAGGCAGCTCTGGAGGAACATGTCAAGAGGGCAGTGTATCAAGGTGGACATGTGTGGGGTCAGATACTGCTGCCAGCACCAGAGCTCCTCCACCAACCAACTGGGGTTGGTCAAGGACTGGAGAAGGACAGTACACACCTTACTGGACCAGGCTACCTGAGGCAGCTCACAGCTGCATTGAGCTGGTTTCTTGCAAGTGCAAAAAGGGTGTGTGAGTCGCTGCAAGTGCAAAAAGGCTGCCCTTCAGTGCACAGCCCTCTGTGTGTGTGAAGGGGACTGCACATGACGATGAGTCCACAACATACATGTACTTGTGGCAATGCTGAACTTGTTAACATGACACTGTTTATGTACACGTATCTTCAGTACCGGTATATACCTAGCCTCAGATACCAGACCATTGTAGAATGTCAGTATACACCTAGCCTCAGATACTAGACCATGTAGCATGTCAGTATTATACCTAAGACATTGACAGAACTAAGACATTTACACACATTTAACATGCTTTAATAAAATCATTCTTTTCAAAGTATTGTGTTGAATCCAATATTTGCCTAGATAATTTCCAAATACAATTATATAACAGACTGTGATAGATAATATTAAGTTGAAATTGGTACCATTGGATTCCTTGCCCCAAAAAAACATACATTTAGATACCAGAATCAAGTCAATAGCTGCATTATGTCCAGAGATAATAGCAAATGTAGATTTTCAAGTGGCGGCCATTTTGAAATCCAATATGGCGGACATAAAGAGAGAATTTCAAGTGGCCCAATATCTGAAAATGTTCGCAACATATTAATGTACATTTGTGCCAAATTTGGTGCTTGTATCACAAAATGCACAATTCTTTTGAACTATTGGGCTAAGCCGCCCCACTATGTGTGCATTTACACTGGTGAATTCCACTGAAGTTAAATATTTTAATATGAGTCACATGTTCCATCTGCAGCAATGCACCCTTTTCTTAAAAACAACTAAATAAAAGAGCTAAATAATTGTAAAATAAAGAGCAGAGGTTGAAGAAACAACCTGAGCAGTGTGAGGCAGAAACTATGACACACACATGCGCACACACAAACACACACAAGCCGGAATTACTCCCGGCCTTCAGTAGAGCTGGGCACACAGAAGAGGGTGAAATTACGGTTGAAATGCCTCTGGCTGTGAGCTCCAGGCTGCAATTCTTTTCACTGCTATACCTGTGATTCATTCCTTGACCCTGTGCTAGGGGGGGAAATAGTGTTTTTTAAATTTCCACATGGGGTAAAAGGAAGCAACCAGTAAAGCATGCCTGTTTTTTTAAGTGTAAAACAGGCATGCACACCCTACACTGCTTCAGGAAAACTGGCCAAAGCATTTCATATTTTATTAGAGAGCAAGGTGTCTACATACATATGTGAGCATTTTACACAAGGTTTAGCCCGTTTGTCTGTATAGTACACACTTTCCTTTGCATTGGTGTTTGAGAACATGCATTTTCTCTGTGGCTGTCAAGCTACAATACAATTTGCAAGACAGCGGTTGGCTCAGAATGCATTTTTCAAACCTGCAGACAATCGACTCACATGGGAAGATTATCACAAAATGCCTAACCTGGCAAACTGAAAGAGCACCCGAGCCATTTACAAACAAATACAATCATGCTCACTGCATTAGAGCAGGATCTAATCCCTGCTTAGAGATACAGGGCAGTCACGTGGGCTGCAGGGAATATAATTCTCTCAGTCTGTGGAATAAGGGAGAGGGAGAGAGGGAGAGAGAGAGACAGAAAATGGGAGAGAGAATAAGAAAGAGAGAGAGAGAGAAAATGGGAGAGAGAATCAGAAAGAGAGAGAAAATGGGAGAGAGAAAGAGAGAGAGAGAGAGAATTGGAGAGAGAACGGTAGAGAGAAAGAGAATCGGAGAGATCAGAGAGAGAGAGAGAATGGGAGAGAGAGAGAGAAAGAGAGAAGGAGGGAGAGAGAAAGAACTGCACCCACCCCACGCACTGCGTTTTCTGGGCGGGGTCGTGACACAGTCAGGCCCTCGTTTCCCTTCATGTGCATGGAGGGAAGACAGAGAGCCTTTCCCCAGAGAGAGCCTTTCCCAATGAATAACACACTTCTTCTGAGCTTCACCACACCCTCCATGTCTCCACACCTGCCAGTAAAGCCTCCATTCCAACACCAATCCCATATTACTTGTACAAAACATACACATTCTGTAACGCATCTATACATCTGGAGCACAGTTTACTCAAGGGTACAAAAGCAGCATCAAGTCTTGTTCAACTGCATGCACAAAAATGCATGATATCTGTGGTCTACACAGTAACAGTTAAGTGTGCTAAGGTTGAATTGTTTGGAACAATCCTATACAATAACCAGTGTTAAAACTGGTAAAACATAAAATATTATATTATTTTAATTTTCTATTTAACCTTATTTATACAGGTAATCTCATTGAGACACGGGGTCTCATTCTCAAGAGAGACCTGGTCATATTATTATATAAATATTTGAATGGTAAATCATGAGTCAAAAGGCTTGTCAAAGAGAGAGAGAGACAGAGAGAGAGAGAGAGAGAGAGAGGGAGGCAAATAAAGGAGAGAAGAAAAGATAAGTGAACAGCAAAACAGAGATTTTCTTCAATGGCCTTATTTTGTCTGGCGGTATTGAAAACCTGACTGTTAAGGAAAGGAACAACGGCCCTGAACTGAGAGGCACACACTGACCACCCAAATGAATGATATTCATTCTTATACATATACATATATTACAACATTTACTAATCTATTTAAATACAGAATTTTTGAATTAGAATTTTTGAAAGAAACTGGCGAGAGAGAAGAGAGAAAGAAAGAGCGATAGTCTCTAGAATGTTTTCACCCCCAAAAATCATGCTAATAAAGCTCCATTTGAATTTGCAGTTGAATTTGGGAATAATGAAAGAACATGGAGAGGGAACAGTTAAACAAACGTGTTGCTCTCTCCATAGCTTTTGACTGCGTGTGTTATATGGAGGTGTTATACAGGTAAATGCCAATATAAAGGAAACACTTGAGTAAATGAAGGGTTCTGGTGACTTTATTATGGTGGCGGATCCATTTTCCTGGCATGGTTTATGTTCACAGGTTAGAGTAAGTGAGTGAGTGAGAGAGTGAGTGAGGGAATGAGTGAGAGTGAATAAGTGAGTGAGTGAGTGAGTGAGTGAGTGAGTGTGTGAGAGTGAGTGAGTGAATGAGTAAGTGAGTGAGTGAGGGCACTAGCAGCTGCAGAAGCAACACACAGTGTCTCACAGTGTCTCATGGACATAAACATATACCTGCAAAATTCAGGTCTCTTGGTATTGTGGACATACCTGTGACGCGAGGCAACAGGCCTGCACCCAACCCATACCCAAATGGCAAGATCAAATTCTGGGTCTGACTCTTCCAGTGAAGACCTCTAGTGAGACATGATGCTGTACATATTCCAGACTGGTGGTATGAATGGTGATATTTTTGGCTGCATTAATAGGAAATTAAGATGTTGGAAACCCCTTCATATGAAGGTCATCAATCCCTCATCCCCTTGTTAAATAACCAAAATGAAAATCAAAGCAGAATAAAACAGGGAATCAATAGCAGTGGAGGCTGGCAGATCAGGCTCAAAGCTTTCAGAGGGATTACCAGACAGGCTCATTGGCTTTTAAATGGCAAGCCTGTTCACTTCTGTCAGGGCTGGAAATGATCAGGTGCTCTTTTATATACTTTTCCTCCTCTCTCTCTTTCTCCATCCCTCTATTCTCTGAAGCAGTGACCTTTGCTGCTATTTTCCTTCAGGCCTGCTAATAATGAAACAGGGGCGGAAAGGATTTTTTTCCTCATTGTGCAGATGCGACTGTTTAAAATCTGGGTGTGTCGGTACATTGCTGGTCAGAAAGCAGACAGTTTAGCAGAAGCATCCAGTTCTGATATAAATATTTTTTAACTCCCCACCCATATCCACAAATGGTTGAAAATGGTTTCAAGTGGAGGAGCATTTGAGTGTAGCCTATATATTATTAAGGACACTAAAAATGCTTGGGGATGGGCATGTTTTTCAACAGCACTAAATGAAACATGTCTACCAATATTATAATATATTCAAAATAATAAATGATCTTAAAGCGAGGCTAAATTCTGCATCTACATATCTATCACCAGATATTCTTCAATGAATGCATTTTACACAGACTTGAAAACGAAAAAATAAAAATCAGACATTCAAGACATCTGACAAGTCTTCTTAAATTCTACCCCCCCTCTCCCACTAGATTTGTTTGGTTTCAGAATACTAAAAGGAGCTTATCCTGCTTTGGAGAATGTTGGAATGTTTTTAGCATCATTGTAATTAGTTAGTGTTATTTATTTATCATTTTAATGATTGCAATTTACAGTTTGATTTAAAAACTATTATTTCATTAAGAAATACTATTCACAGTGTTAGGCCACATTTAATGGTCATATATTTACTTTTAATTTCTTAGAGGTTTTCATGCAAACTGTTGCCATAAATAATGGCTAATCAATATGCACTAATGATCACAAATAGTTGACATTTTTTAATAATAAAAAAATCACATGGTTGAATGAACCACAAATCGGTAGAACAGGAGATATTAAAGTCTTGCTGCAGAAAAACAGTAGATGCAAAAATATGCATTATTTGGGGTCCTCTACAGAAATATCCCCAAATGTAGCCCTCAGTGTTACTCTTACTAGGAATTCCATGGATGTATGTCCTTTAAAGCTTTCATTTTCCTGTTTATTTCTTTGAAAGTAACTGTATCTGTAAGTACATGTAACTGTAAGTAACATGTTCTGTGCACAATACAATTGATTTGATGACAGATTTTTATTTATTTATTTTTCACATTTAAAGACAGGAAATCCTTGCACTTCTGGGATATTACCCTACGGCCATCTGGTCCCCAAGCAGAAGGCATAACACTATCCCCATACTGAACAGAATCAGAGAGAATCTGTATGCCTTTTTTGCTTATTATGGGTCTGCCTATCTTATTATATATGTATATATATATATATATATATATATATATATTGAAGCTGCTGAGAGGGGAGGTGTGCCATTGCCCCTGGGTTTACTGCCCATGGAGTTCCTCCACCTAGCCCAATTGGAGATAATAATAATAATAATAATAATAATAATTAACCTGTGTACTTTTGTTTGAAAGAGGAAGCTCTGTGCCATTGCCCTGACTGCCCTGACTTCCCTCCGCCTGCCCAATCCTGGACTGTCTGAGAATCTGTCTTCCTGCTCACGGATATCAACGATTCTATTGTACTGTGGATTGGACTGTTGCATTACAACTAACCTCTTGCTCTTGCTTCCAACAAACTGAAAATAAATTGTTGAATTACATTTATTTGGTTGTGGACAGTGACTTTATAATTTTCAGTCAAGTGAACACTCTATCCACCCTCGAGTGTGTCACAATATATATATATATATATAGTAGTGCCACTTGGGGTGGGGTGACACTCAAGGACCTCTTCAGAGGGTGTAGGCAAGTGAAGAATCTGGAAGAAGTAGTATTCAAAACAAAACAATAATTTTACTACACAGATTTCTAGAAAAGATGGGTATCAGGAAAAACAAACACATACAATCGACAATTTTTGTCTTTGTCTGTGATCCACTGTCAAAATACAAGCCAGGTTCTCATCCAATCAGCAGTCGGTACACAAAATGGGGTTCTCAAAACAATCCACGTCAAATCAAGTAAACACTCACTCACTCACTCACTCTCACACTCATTCACTCATTCACTCTCACTCACTCACTGAGTCACTCACTGACTCACTCACTGACTCACTCACTCACTCACTCACTCACTCACTCACTCACTCACTCACTCACTCACTCACTCACTCACTCACTCACCACGCATTTCCCTTCCAGTACATTGCAATGTGTGTGGGGAAAAAGTGTGTCTTTTATTTAGTCCATTATTGCATTCAGCTGCCACCAGTCCCAATTGCTTCATTCGCTTCAGCTGGTAATCAGGTGTGGGACTGCAGGCTGCTGGGAGCTGTAGTTCTGATGTCTCTAATGGCTCACAAGAGTTAAAGGGGCAGGCGGTGTGCCACCCCTTGGGATGCCACAATATACAGTGGGTTCGGAAAGTATTCAGACCCCCTTAAATTTTTCACTCTTTGTCATATTGCAGCCATTTGCTAAAATCAATTAATTTCATTTTTTTTCCTCGTTCATGCACACACAGCACCCAATATTGTCAGAAAAACACAGACTTGTAGACATTTTTGCAGATTTATTACAAAATAAACACTGAAATATCACATGGCCATAAGTATTCAGACCCTTTGCTGTGACACTTGTATATTTAACTCAGGTGCTGTCCAATTCTTCTGATCATCCTTGAGATGGGCCTACACCTTCATTGGAGTCAGCTGTGCTTAATTATATTGATTGGACTTGATTTGGAAAGGCACACACCTGTCTATGTAAGGTCCCACAGTTGACAGGCATGTCAGAGTAAAACCAAGCCATGAAGTCCTAGGAACTCTCCATAGACCTCCGAGATAGAATTGTGTTGAGGCATAGATCTGGGGAAGGGTATAAAAACATTGCTAAAGCATTGAAAGCACCCAGGAGAACAGTGGGCTCCATCATTGTGAAATGGAATAAGTTTGAAACCACCACAGCTCTTCTTAGAGCTGGCCGTCTGGCCAAACTAAGTAACCGGGCAAGAAGGGACATGGTCAGGGAGGTGACCAAGAACCCAATGGCCACTCTAAGAGAGCTTCAGAGTTCCTCTGCAGCGATGGGAGAACCTGGTAGAAGGACAAACATCTCTGCAGCACTCCCATCAATCAGACCTTTATGGTAGTGGCTAGACGGAAGATACTTCTGAGTGAAAGGCATATGACAGCCCACCTGGAGTTTGCCAAATGGTACTTAAAGGACTCTAAGAGCATCAGGAAAAAGATTATCCGGTCTGATGAGACACAAATTGAAATTTTTGGCCTGAATGCCAAGTGCTACCATAAAGGTCTGATTGATGGGAGTGCTGCAGAGATGTTTGTCCTTCTACCAGGTTCTACCATCACTGCAGAGGAACTCTGAAGCTCTCTTAGAGTGGCCATTGGGTTCTTGGTCACCTCCTGACCATGTCCCTTCTTGCCCGGTTACTTAGTTTGGCCAGACGGCCAGCTCTAAGAAGAGTTGTGGTGGTTTCAAACTTATTCCATTTCACAATGATGGAGCCCACTGTTCTCCTGGGTGCTTTCAATGCTTTAGCAATGTTTTTATACCCTTCCCCAGATCTATGCCTCAACACAATTCTATCTCGGAGGTCTATGGAGAGTTCCTAGGACTTCATGGCTTGGTTTTTACTCTGACATGCACTGTCAACTGTGGGACCTTACATAGACAGGTGTGTGCCTTTCCAAATCAAGTCCAATCAATATAATTAAGCACAGCTGGACTCCAATGAAGGTGTAGGCCCCATCTCAAGGATGATCAGAAGAATTGGACAGCACCTGAGTTAAATATACAAGTGTCACAGCAAAGGGTCTGAATACTTATGGCCATGTGATATTTCAGTGTTTATTTTGTAATAAATCTGCAAAAACTTCTACAAGTCTGTGTTTTTCTGACAATATTGGGTGCTGTGTGTGCATGAACGAGGAAAAAAATGAAATTAATTGATTTTAGCAAATGGCTGCAATATGACAAAGAGTGAAAATTTAAGGGGGTCTGAATACTTTCCGAACCCACTGTATATATATATATATATATATATATATATATATATATATATATATATATACATGTGTTATACAAAATAATGAAAACATAAAATGGAAAAAGCAGAAGAAGGAAAATGTTTTGAAGTAACACAAAATCAACGGCCTCAAAAATGACAACAGAACATAATGTACACCTCCATGACCCAGTCTCAACATAAACTATACATCGTGAGCTTCACAAAGCTGATAGTTTTGGTTGGGCTGCCATTAGGAAACTGCTTATAACCAAGGCCAATACACAACAATGCATAACATTGGGTGATGAAGACAAAATCTGGACTTCTGAGCAGTGGACAGGTTTATGTTTGCAGAAAGTCAAAGGAAGCCTTCAACCCACATTACCTGTTCCCAACTGTTAAACATGGTTGTGGATCTGTTATGGTGTGGGCAGCCATCTTGTGGGAGTCATTGGGTTTGATTATTACTCTGCAAGGTAGAATTATGGCCAAGGAATATGAAGCCATTTTAGGTGACCAGGTGTACCCTATGATGCAAACATGGTTTCCTCAAGACGTTCCCATATTCCAGGACAGTAAATGGAATCAAGGGTGGTTTCATGAACACCAGGACACACACATCTTCCATGGTCTCTCCAATCATCAGATCTAAACATCATTGAACCTTTATGGGAAGTTTTGGATGTAGAGTGCAGAGTAGATAGAAGGGAAGTACCTGACAGCACGCTGGCTCCACCCCCGAGCCATATATGGACTTCCTGAGGCAACAAGACAAACCTGTGAATCCTTAGTCACTCAGGGCTCAGGCTTAAAAGAGGAGTCAGAGACTCTGCCTGTTTGCAAAGTATCCTAATGGAAACGCTGGTGGAGTTGGTGAGTGTATATTGAGAATTATTATTATTATCATTATTATTTTTTTTTTATTATTATTATCATTATTATTATTATTATTATTGGATTTATTGTTGTGACTCCCTGGACTCCCTGACTCACCTCTTGTGTACCAAACTATTTTCTGTGAGAACCTGGATCTGCATTGGACCTTGGAAAACGGACAAAGATTAGGAGATCGGATTACGGATTTGGATTGTTTGCCCTTTCCCCCACTCCCCAGTTATTGTGAGTTTCCATAATAAATTCCTGTTTGTTTCATTTGACTTCTTGTGTGTGTTTTGTTATTTAACTTGGTTGTGTGGAAATCCCACACCCCCTGTTCCTGCTACAATATCTATATTTATATCTAACTATCTATCTATATATATATATATATATATATATATATGATAAAATGACGTAAACAAAAACTGTGTACTGAGATGCAGTGAGACAAATAGTGATTGTTTCAGGGCAGGACTTATCCTCAGATAGGCTTGGATGACAATGGCAGGACAGCAACATGCAAACCAACTGTGTCCAGCTGCATCTAGGCTAACTAGCATCCTAACTTAATTGTGCTCATTGTTATGCCTCATCACTTGGTTGTCCGGCACACTGTTGAATACCAATGAGCACTTGATGAATCACACTCATTTCAAATACTTGCAGAGAACGAAAAGCAATTGGCTGCTGTAACCTCAGGACACAATAACCCAAATTACAGCATCTAACCCATATTGTTTTTCAGGATTAAAAACAGGAGCAAGGCAGAAA
The DNA here is from genome assembly GCA_029706075.1 of Aldrovandia affinis. Classification (NCBI taxonomy): domain Eukaryota; kingdom Metazoa; phylum Chordata; class Actinopteri; order Notacanthiformes; family Halosauridae; genus Aldrovandia; species Aldrovandia affinis. The sequence goes on along the minus strand of JAINUG010000249.1, from coordinate 200,770 downwards.
GTAAATGTACTGTAGCTTTAGAAGAGAGAGAGAGAGAGAGAGAGAGAGAGAGAGAGAGAGATACAGCCTGTGCACAAGAGAGCCTTGATTTGATATTATTTTTGATTGACTGGCAGAACCACCTTAAATTTCCCATTTATTCCAACAAGAAAAACGATTATATAATCACAAAAGGACCAGCACTGACTCTGTCCATTGCTGACGGTGGGTTGACAGACTCTTAAGTGGAAGGTACATCCACAGCTCTTGGGAACAGTACAGTAACTGTCGTCCCCCAAAAAAAACTATGATGTGATCCTTCCGCTTTCAGGGCTGTAACAGTCGGGTCAGTAACTTGTCCCACTAAATTGTTATGCTGATGACACTCAACTCTTTCTCTCCTTCTCCCCTCTGACACATACATAAGTTCCGGCACATACAGTGCCCTCCAGAATTATTGGCACCCTTGTTAAAGATGAGCATAAAAGGCAATGAAAAAATGCCTTTGTTGTTTATCAGCTTGATCTTACACTCAAAATATGAGACAAATCGAACCTTTAATTGAAGTAAAATGAGTAAAATTAAAAATAAAAATTATAAAAAAATAAACATTTATGGTTCAGGTCTTGTTTATCTCATGTCTGGACCACTGCAATGCCTTGAAGGCGGGTTTACCATCCTGTGCCATCAAGCCACTGCAACTAGTCCAGAATGCCACCTCATGTCTGCTTTTCAACCTACCAAAATTCACACGTTACAAAATTCCCGTCCCTTCGGGTGCCCGGCAGCCTCTTATCACTGTCTCACTTCTTCTCTGTCTTGACCCCCTGGTGGTGGAATGACCTTCCACACTTGGTCAGGAATGTAGAATTTCTGGCTGAAAACCCACCTCTTCAGAATACAATACTACTGAATATATATATATTTTTTTTTTTAACTTTCTCTCTCTGTATTGTAGGTGTGGTGTGCTCTATGGTGATGTCTGTTGTATTGTTGCTATAATGATCTTTTGCTCTAGTTGTGATTATTCATGTCATTTTTAAATGCACTCATTGTAAGTCCTTCTGCATAACAGCATCTGCTACATTCCTGAATATAAAAATGTTGTCTCAGAGACATTCAACCTAGTCCAGTCAACCTATGGTCTATCAACTCAAAATCTTACAAATGGGCGCGGGTTAGCACAGACGATGCCACATTCTTATGCATATAACAATCAATGATCATGAAACTACTCTGGATTGGAAAAAATTGCAGACACATTTTAAATCATACTTAAATAAACATGGATTGATGATAACCTATTATTAATCGCTACAGAAGGGACTGCAGCAGGCTCTGCTGGATCAGTTGTAGAAAACCCACATAGTTATGCTGGTTCAGGGGCGTTCGCTACATTCTCGGTATGTCCTGGAGAGGCCTTAACCAGCCCTGAGCGACTGGTCCCTCAGCCTATCAGAGGGGCTAGCTGTAACTGCCTGCAAGAGAAGGGATTATCATTATAGCTCTGAAGCCTGCAACCTCATTATATTATTACCATATATCGTATTCCACATGGCCAGTATTTGTTTGATGTTACAATGGTTTGTTATTGCAGTCAAGTTGCAAAGATGCTAAATGAACCCTTTGGGCCCTGTTGGGGCCTGAAGTGGGTTGACTAAACATAGTGTGGGGGAACTGGGGTCTCAGTGAGGCATTATTGGGTCATGTGTGGCTCCAGTGTGTGCTTTCCCACACTAAATGTGGGCTGCCCACAAGAGGCCCTGACTATGTGGTCCAATTTTGGGCCTGCATTGACCCCACAATAGCTTGTTTGCTGGATGGACACCCCTGTCACTATCATCCTAGTACTAACTACCTACTAGCTAATATTTATCACATATCAAGAAAAATAGTAACCTAATAATACAACAAACATTATGAATCGGTAAGTTTACTGTATTACTACACTGATCTCTTGCACTAAACAATTATTGATCTTACCATGTATAAATGCACATCTTGTAAGTCACTCTGGATAAGAGTGTCTGCTAATTGCCAAAAATGTAAATGTAATGTAAATGTAGGTGATGTAAACATGACTGAAACATGATCCCACACCTATAACTGCTGTAAAACACTCAAATCATCTTTTCATCCATTCATAGCTAATACTAGACCCATCTCCTGAGCTGCACAAACTTTACAAAGTCACCTGCAGACTCTCCTTACTTAAAGGTGCGCTCTATGTCCAGTCAGGCTGGAGTTTGTGCAACCAGCACAAACACACGTATTGGCCATTTTTTCAAAGCACTGGTAACAGTAGACAGATATATTGGCTTATCTAGCCAGAAAAAAACCATTACATTTTTAGAGTCTGTTTTTCCCCCACACTATTCTGCTGTAGAAGAAATTGATCTGATCACTCCGAGCATGCCTGGACTAACCCAGTAAAAGGTTATCACTTTGTTTTTGGACGATCAAAACAGTTTGGCCATTATGTGCTAATAAAGTTGATAGCGAAGATGCAGGAAGTGAGGCATAATTCCTAAATGCTTTATACTAGAACAATTAAACTTCACAAACTTCTTAAGCAAGATGGTTTTTTTAGGGGGTATAGTTTTTATATAGCTTCATAGCACCACCAATTGGCCCAATATGCAATTTTGAAATGCCCATATCTCAGGGTCTGTTTGACCTATAATAATGGTACTTGCAGTGCAAATGAGCAATGAACAATACAACGACTTACCTTCTTGCTAATACCTTCCTGAGCTCGTAGGCTAAATGTTTGCACCATTCATCCAATTCACAGTTAATAACAGCACATATAATGTTAGGAACCGGACAAGGACCCAGACGCAGATCAGGACTTAGGCAAAAGAGTAGTTTATTGGGAAGCAGGGATCAAGACCAGGAATCAGAGAATCGGAGGTACAAAAACGCGAGGCAGAGAGAAGTCGAAAACAGGCAGTCAAAAGGTCGATAAACAGGAAGGCAGAAAGGCAAACAAACAAAATCGCTAGGCAGGCTCGGGGTAGTCAACAGAAGGGTAGTCTCGGAAAAATCTATAAACACTGGCTTCGGAAAAGTAGGCTCAGGGAATAAGAATCAACGTACTGACACGGAGAAATGAAAACACTGAACATATATACTGGGAGACACAATGGAAATCAGGTGAGACAATGAGGAGAGAGAGGAGGGAACACAGGGAATCGATAATTAAATAACAAGGGGGAAACGCAAGACACGGACACTGAAGCATACAAACATATAGACAATAAACGACCTGGGAGAACAGGCAGACACGTGCATAGTAAAAGGGGAGGTACGCAAAGAGAAACGTTGCGTGCGTATGAAGAGAGAATGGAGAGGCGAACAGGGATAGGATAATGAGAGAATGAACGATAGATAGAAGCGTGAGATAATTAGTGATTAGTAGTGTTAGTAACTAAATCTAACTAATATATACAAAGTGTGATAAAGAAAGTAGGAAGGAAGAAAACGAGAATATAAGCGAATGCGGAAATACCCGAAAAGTAACGACCAAGTGCATGACAAGACAGGGAGTGGATCACGAACTAAGACGGAACAGAAACAGACAGGGAGCGGGACGTGACAGAACAATGAAAACACAATACAGAATAACGAATAACGAAAGGGAACAGATTAAACATAAACAACGACCAAAAACCACAGAACAGGGACTCAGAATATAACATATAATTCCAGAACAGTAAAATGTATCTGGCCTTCAGTTAGCCAGTTCATTTTTTTGTATTAGATCATACATAATTTGTGTGATTACAAGCTATTCATACCCATGTATTACAAAATAATTAACTTCGGAAAACATATCATTTTTAATTCCTTGGTAACATTACCAATGGAAATGCAGCTGTATTGACTAGCTAGTTCAAATTGAATAGACTACCTTCAGTAGTTTATTTTCTCCTACGAAATGTATCTCTAGTCAATAAAAATATGCATCATATGATTTTTTTCACCAAAAGTATAATGTAAACAATTTAAATATTGCCTTGATGTAAATCACACTATTTTATTCAGGACTGACAAATATTCAATGATATGTGAAATTGTCATTAATATTTTATAAGTCATAGTTTTTCCTACAAAATAGTTTGTGATTGAGTAAGGTAGGATCCCACGCGAAGGGTGCCTCCAGAAGTAGGTGGGCAAGTTCCGTCTCGGAGGAAGCGGATCATCATTGGCCTCAGGGAATTGACTTTACCTGGAGGATGGGTATTTATTTTAATTGACATTATTGTTATATTCATATACATACACATTTTGAATGGCAATACCCCTTTGGCATGCACACTACCGGTCAAAAGTTTTAGAAAACCCCATTTTCCAGTTTTTACTGAAATTTAAGCAGTTCAAGTCCAGTGAATAACCTGAAATGGTACAAAGGTAAGCGGTAAACTTCCAGAGGTAAAAAAAAAAGTTTAGGTTACCAAAAACTGAAAAATAATGTACATTTCAGAGTTATAAAAAAAGGCAGTTTTCAGGGAACGAGTAATGGGTTAACGTGAGTTAACAGTCACTCTGTGCAAGTCGCCAACAATGGATCCAGCAAAAGAGACCCAAACCATCACGCTTCCTCCTCCATGTTTGACAGTTGGTGTCACACACTGAGGAACCATCCTTTCGCCTACAAAAAGCTTTCAAAATTTCAAGATTTCAAATTTGGATTCATCAGTCCATAAGACCTTCTTCCAGTCTTCAGTAGTCCACTGGTGGTGCTTCATGGCCCAGGCAAGCCTCTTTTCTTATTTTGCCATCTTAGCAATGGCTTTCTTACTGCCACTTGTTACACCTGCAGCTCGAAGTCTTCTCTTTACAGTTGAAACTGAGACTTCCTTACTTCGACCAGTGTTAAGCTGTGCTTGAAGCTGTTGTCCTGTGAGCCACCTATCATGCAAGCTGTTGACTCTCAGAAACTTGTCTTCTGATTTTGTTGTGGCTTTGCGTCTGCCAGACCTCTTCCTGTCAGTTTCCTCCAGTTTCCAGGTGCCTTTTGATGGTGTAGGAAACTACTCACAGCCAACAAATTCACATTATTTTTCAATTTTTGGTAACCTAAACATTTTTTTTAACCTCTGCCAGTTTACTGCTTACCTTTGTACCATTTCAGGTTATTCACTGGACTTGAACTGCTTAAGTTTCAGTAAAAACTGAAAAATGGGGGTGTTCTAAAACTTTTGTGTGTGTTTGGAATATCCCTAACTGAATGTCCTGAACAGTAATGTGACAATCACTACTTATGTTTCACTTGACAGAGAAAAATATTTTGTGTACACATAAATTATGTTCAACGCACTCAACATCATGGTATCACTAAAGCACTGCTAAATCTTAAAGCTTTAATTGTGTTTTCCCATACATTACAGCAAACAAATGTCTAAAAGACCAAATTAAAAATCTAAGTGAAATTACACTTACACTAACTCCAAATATAAAGAACTGAAGAGCTGCTCAATAATATTATCAGTAATATAATATTTCACTCCACGACGAGTGCTACACACAGTTCAGCAAGTATAAGTTGTTGTGTGAGGCACATGCCAAGACAAGTAAATAGGGTGGCCACCCTATCACACACATTTTAATTACCTTGTTATAGCATTGCACAGTTAAAGAGCCAGTTACTACCAACAGTGAGACTAAGATCATTCAGATCACATGAACAGTGAACATATTGTTTTCAATTTCATTCCACTTGCAGATTGCAATGTCCTCTCCCCATGTCTAAGCACTTTGAGTTGCACTTGCTGTATGAAATGTGCTGTATAAAATTTGACTGATGAAAATATGCTCTCCTTCTACTGTCATACCAGAATAAACTAAATGTTGACTTTGACTGTGTTTGGTATGTGTTTATTATATATTTTACCATGACTTTATATTACAGCCATTTAGCAGACACTCGTATACAGAGTGAGAACACAAATGCATCCACATGACTTTTATGAGCAACGGTGACACAGATCTGGCTAACCACACTCCCAGACAAGTGAGTGTATGAGCAACATCACTAAAGCACTACTGCAAGTGATCTGTCAATTGTAGAACCATACCTCAAATGCAGAGTGTGTACATTTGGAGCTCTGATGTCTTAATCCCAGAGCTTCCGTCTTAATGTAGGGGAGCTTATCTGACGTCATTGATGTCCAGGTGTCTGCAGGGGTTTGAGATTCAGAAGTGTGTGGATCACGGGGATGCATCAGTTTGACATATAGATCTTGGTGAATGGGTGATGCATGCCTGAACTATCTGTCACAAGCTGATCCCGTGTCAATGTCCCACCAATGCAGGCATTGACTATGCAGTCTCAGCATCCCAAAGGCCTGCTGTCTGACTGTCCTGTGGCAGGTAGAGGTATTTTTGTCAAAACTTTATTCAGCAATGGATCAAAGGGAAATTCTGAGAATAAAAAATAAAAAATAAAAATTTTGTGAATATATCATTCTTAGGAAATATTGGAGCCAAATGTATTTGCTGCCATAATAAATATATTATATTTAAACATATTCAATATTTATTATATTTATTTTAAACAATCATATCTGAATGCACAACTATTATGACTTCAGGGCCAAAATTCTCCTTTAGGAAATATAATGTAAAGGAAATCTGACTATAGGGAATTCTCAGGAATAGTTAATAGGCAAGCCCATATGGTCAAAATAGCTTCCACCCATCATAGTCCGAGCAGAGCATTGGCCCTGACCAATAGGGGTTATGCGCAATGGACTTCCGTGTTTTGCTAAACGGGGCAGGTCATTTCCAGTAGACGAGTTCATGGCGCTGTTCTATACAAGATGCTTACAAGAGCTGCCGAAAATTAGTATATCCGATGTGCATCGGATATGCAAGTCGACATCTATGGCTCCTATGAGCAAACTGGACAAGGGGTTTAAGCTATACGCTTCCTCGTATATCCATGACTATGAGGGTAAGTACTAACGACATCTTTTTTAAGTACCTGTGCCTGCTGTCTATTACCTAGCGTTAGCTAGCTAGTACTAACAACATTAGTACAATTATTGTTAAGATTCTGTTGTCTCTAATCTAAAAGCAAGTGAGTCAAGAAAGAAAAGAGATGGCTTCACAGGTGAGTTTGGGGAGCAGACTTGTGACAAACAGATAGGGCCAGATTTATTAACAATCTGCGGGGGGTTTATAGACATATAGGAGTCTTTGCTAATATGTGCACATTTGCTGGTTCAAGTCTAGCATGATAATCGTGGCAGCGAAGAACCGAAGTAACATCCATCTCTACCTCTGTTTCTTCATCCTCTGGCCATTGTGTTCGCTCCCACCCACTTGGTCTGGCTACCGGCAGAGAGTAGTCATTCCACGCAAACAACACCGGAACAACCCCTTCTTTCAACCGCCGTCGCCCACCCTGAATGACATCTGAGGTGACGAAATGACCAAATTCTCACGTCTGACATTACGTATCCAAACTTTTTTACATTTTTCATCTCTTGGAAAGTGGTGGAAACTTAGAGCAGAGTTGAACTTCCCCGACATCGCGCACTGAGGTACACAGCAGAAATCACTATTAGGATTAGCCCGCTTCTGATACGTTAATTGTCTTTAAAAATACATTTTCCCCTATTCGTGAAATTTTCATATATGAAAATAAAATAGAACACCAATCATTTAGAGTTCAGATAGAGTAATAGGCTATATACAAAATAAATTATCCGTCAACCTTAGTTAATTTTCAGCTCACTTAGCTAGTGACAGCGGCTACCTTGACCTTGTTGACTGGCGGAAGTGAGGAGATCGGTTTTTCGGTTTGGTCACGTGATGCTCGACATATACCCCCATGGTGCCCTAGGCAAGATTTTAGCTGATGCCCCTTGCATCGTAGCCAATTCCACCACCAATCATTGTGTTCATACACTCACACAGAAACTACTGCATAGCTTTGTCTTTGAGACTTTATATTTATTTTAGAAACAAACAAATCACAGAAATACAACAATATTGTGGCAATCCAGAGGGGTCGCCCAATGTAAATATGTGTGCAGGGGGAACATTATTGTGCGTTTGGTTGTTCCCCCCGGTATTAGTTATTGTTAGGTGTTGAAAACATTGTTGTGTGTGTTGTTGGTAATAAATATGTGTATGCAAAACCGATGGTCGCGGTGAGCTAGTAGGTGATTCCACCGCAACCGACGTCTGTTTCTTGTTTAGTGCGGTTGCCTGTATTTCGTTGTAAAGAGTGTACATTGTTTAATGGTACTTCCTGCATGACGTACTCTTTAATTGCCGATGTGCACTTTGCGTGACCCTTTAGGGACGCACCAGGGACCAAGGATAGACGGAAAGATGATATTTGGGGTCATGCGGTGTATGGGGTACAGATATCATCCTTGTTTTAGACTAAAGTGGCTATGGGTCCTTGTGGTGTATGAAGCACATAGCCACATTGAACTTACTGCTTGACTCCATTTGTCTTCTTGTTGCACCCCATGCTCGTTACAATATTAAAGAAACCAGTGCTAAATGCACTAAATATAACAAGAATTATAAATATAATGTAAATACAAAATACAAACCAAACTGAACATATTTATGGTTTGTGCAGCATACTTAAAAGAAAGAGTTTATTTCTCAAAATTATGTTGTGGGTTATTCCCCAAACACCTGACTAGTCAAGTTTAAGTAGGAAGTAACTGACGTTACCTCTAGCTATTTATTAAATTAGCCAACATCACTATTGTCCAAAGTAAGCTAGCTAACAATAGAGAGGACAGCTTGGCTCTGCTCCAATGGTAACTACTATGCAATAAACTGTTTATTTCATCACATTACCTCTGTCTTTTTCCCAAAGAATTGCACACTAAACCAGAAATAGTCTGCCTTAACACAGTTTGGAGAATAACCTGCCTGCTTAGCTAGCTAGCTAATGTTATTAGCTTGCTGGTCTCTGGCCACACACATATTTGCAGTGGTGTATAAAGTAGCCAAAAGCCATACTTGAGTAAAAGTAAAGATACCTTACTGGAAAATGACTGGTAAAAGTGAAAGTCACCTATTAGAATATTTACTTGAGTAAAAGTCTTAAAGTATCTGGGGTTTACTGTACTTAAGCATCAAAAGTAAAAGTATGTAATATAAATGTACCTAAGTATCGAAAGTAAAAGTACAAGTAAAAAGTACACATAAAAATGCTGTTAATAAAAAAGCGTTCAGAAGTTTGAGTTTTTATCATTGTTGAGTCTTTATTCGTGTAGCCTCTGGTCTACATAACAAGGTCTACATAACAAGAGCTCCTTCCTTCCCACTCCTTCATTCGTCCATCCCTGGTGTGTGTACAACCTGCTTTCTCTTGACCAATCCGGTCCAATGGTCTTATGTAGCCTGTAAAGTCAGGGCAGAACCCGTTATGCATGTTCATCCATAGCCCTGGGACAGAATATCCCAACAAAATTAAAATAAAGTGCTCAGTACTTCAGTGCTGCTACCACATCATAACATAATCATCCACAAAATGACACAAAATCACAAAAAAAACAGATTCTTTATTCCCACCTGGATCAGAAATCACAAATGATTTTATTGTGCTATATAGGCTTCTGTCACGTCTCGTGTTCGTGTTCCCTGCAAATAGATTATTTGGTTCAGTTCATGTTTTCCTGGTTGTCCAGTCTGTGTTTTCACTATCCTTACCTGTTTCCAGTCTCGTCATTGTATTATCATTTTCACCTGTTCCTCATGTGTTTTGATTGCAGCCAGCTGCATTCATGTTAATTACTGATTGTTTCTCGTTATGTCTGATGTATATAAGCTGTGAGTTTTCCCATGTTCGTTGCCAGATCATTGTCTTGTGCTTTGCTTATGCCTACACAACTTTCCAGCATTTTCTTCATTTACCCGTGTTTTGTTTCCTCGTGTTCGTGTTCGTGTTCGTGCTTCCGTGTTCGTTCCTGTCTCAGTCTCGTTCCCGATCCACCTGTTCATGCTCCTCATGGTTCCAGCCCTGCTCCTCCCTGTGTTCCCCGGACTGATTTCCTGATACCGACCTCCACCTGCCCATTGACCACGTCTTGCCTGCCTGTGATACAGCTGGAGCCTGAAACAAACTTTGCCTGTCCCCCACTACTCTCTGGATTCCTGTATTGCCCTGATTGCTCCCGTTTGACCATCGCCTATTGTTTTTGCAATAAAGAACATTATTGCATTCCTGGGTCCGCGCCTGGTTTTCCGACACCGTTCCTGACAGGCTTCCACCTACTAGGAATTTGTTTTGGTACATTGGTGCATGACAGTAAACAATAAAAAAACATTGTGCAAGGAATGAGATACAATACAATATACCTGTAGGGCATCCACCAGAGGCCTGCAGTATTTCAGTCGCAACTTGACTCTGTCAAGTTTGGCGGTCAGCAGGTTAATTGTTGGAAGTAGCCACCCTATCTGGACATTTGCTTCTGCTTGCAAGATGTTGGTTGCCTGGGCGACTGGGCTCATGGCACCGGCATACTCTGTGAGGAATGCGAGTTCAGCTGGATTGAACCTGTGATGAAAACAAAAACAACAATAACCATTTCATCGATTTCAACAAAAATATTGCTGGATGAGTAATTAAAGCTGCATGAGATAACTTTTTTATAGTTAAATATTCACCTTTTTTGCTATTATGCTTTTGCTATTATGAATTGGCCTTAGCAAGACCCAAAAGATCATTTTCGTGACATGAGACCGCATGAAACCCTGTGAATTTATTGTTTTAGAATGTCGGTATACTGGCTAGTACACCATCACTTCAATGCAGTGCCGTTTTTGATCACAAACAGAGGTGGCGCCAAAGTTCAAAATTTGCCAAAGTTATCTCATGCAGCTTTAACTAAATAAACCAATGACAAGTGGAAGTTGGGATACAACTGTGAAACAGTTATTAGTGCCCAAGAAAGGGTGGGGAAACACCGACAGTTCATCAGTTATGAAATAATAAAACCATAATTCCTACTTACATTGGAACCTTCAAGTCTGTGCAGATGACTCTGATGGCCCCCTCTCCCTTGTCTTTGATGATTGTCAGCAGTCTTTCCACTGCCAGGAACAAGGACTTCCACCTGGTAGCATTCGGGCACAGCAGCTGGAGGGAGCACACATCTTCAACAGTTTCGGCTGCAAGTGTGGATCTTCCACATTTGTTCCAAAGTGCATTACACTTGCCAAATGTTGAACGGTACACTTTCTTGTATGCCTCACTGGATGTTGCTTTCATGGCATCAACCGTAGCTATTAGGTTGAGTAGGTGATAAGCACAGCGCTGGTGCTTTGGGAGCTCGAACTCCAAACCATCATCTTCATTCAGAAGAGCTGACACATCAACAAACTCCACTTCTTCAGCCTCGTCTTGATCCTCTCCATCCTCTCTTGGTTGAGATGCATCACCATCACTTCCGACTGCATTGTTGTTCTCATCTTCACCAAAAACCTGGAAAGCTTTTATGAAGTTGGAGCCATTGTCTGTTGTTGTTCTTACAATCTTCCCCCGAATTCTGAACTCGGATATCATTCAGGGTGCTTGCCAACACATCAAATGTGTGTGAACCTCTCAGCTGTTTACAGGCTAGGGCTGCTGAGCATCTTTGGAGATTGTCAGGGTCAATCTAATGGACAGTAACACCAATGAAGCTCCGCCTTCTGACAGACCAGCAGTCGGTGGTGGTGGCGATATGGTCAACTCCCCTCATGGCCTCAGTCACCGCCTTCTCCATTTCCTTGGAGGCATCATCGATCATGGAGCGCAGGGTCACCCATTGCCTAACTCGCTAGCAATCTGTCTACACTAATGGTCTCATTCGATTCATGATAGCTAGCAAACATCAGCCAGACATACGCCATGTTACCTTCTTATCCCCCCCTCTCTCCCCTGCCACAGATAGCTAATGTTAGCTACACAATCCTGTGGGAACTGCTCTAAAATGATGATAAGTAACTAAACATTAATGTTGCGGCTCACGGGATTCATCTTAATTTACCTCAATGTGTTTCTTGAGGTTGGACGGGGAGTTCTTGAATGCCAATATCTCCATCGTTTTCGGTAGGCATAAGCGGCACTTCATTTGGTAGGATGAATCTTTTACTCCAAGATAAGAAAACATTTCTTGCAAATATGGCCAAGGGTGTTCATCTTCTACACAGTCGTTTGTTGCCGCCGGAGTAACAGGTGCCGTTTCCAAATCAATCTCCATCATGAAGTCTTCTTCCCCAATGATTCACGTACTAGTCCGTCGACATGTCTGAACTTGAATGAAATTCTAATTTTAACTGCAGCTTTGAGGGCACCTGTTTGCACTTGCGCATTAACATGATTAACCTATCTAACTTCTTGCAGTTGTGTTTCAAAATCATTAGCTACCAAATGTCTTACGATTTTATTTTGTTGTAGTAACGAGTAACAAAGATGCTTATTGGAAATGTATCGGAGTAAAAGTATCAGTTTTCTTTGGAAAATGTAGAGAAGTAAAAGTGAAAGTTGTCAGAAATAGAAATAATAAAGTAAAGTACAGATACCCAAAAAAACGACTTAAGTACAGTAACGAAGTATTTCTACTTAGTTACTATACACCACTGCATATTTGTAGTAATGTTAGCTTGCTAACTAGCCAACATTACTGTTTGAAAGAAGCTGTTATGAACTTAAAGCTAGCTAACTGTTAGATATGATCACTAACGTTAACGTTAGCTAGTACGTCTTTGCCTTGTAACGATACTAACGTTATCTAATGTTAACGCTATCAAACTAACTATACTGTATGCTCACATAGCAGCCTACATTAATAACAATTTAGATGGTAGTGGTGAAAATTGCCACCATGATTAACCCATCCTCACCTCTCAGTTCAAGTTCAAAGTCATGAGGGCTTGTTCGGGAGAAGCTCGTGCAAGCGAAATGCCAGGTCTCAGAATGGGCATATTCGTGCATAAGTTTCTGAATGGGTGCATTCGTGTGGCCTCACGAACCTGGCAGCAAACGCTATTCAATACAGCACCCCTAGCATTCGCCTATATCACCTGTGCCACGGGCCATTGGGGGTTCCACTCACACTTGAATACCTCATAGAGATGGAGAGAAGAGGCAGTCCAGTGTATCCTCTTGCATCATTGTGAATGTTTGGAAAACATGTGGTGGTTATGAACTGTTAGCGTGTTCCAGGAGGTATTCGTGAAGAGTCGAAATACTTAGACCAAATTAACATTAACTTAGTATTTATTAGAGACAAGTAGATAATAACAGGAACAGAAGAAAACTTAGCAGACTCTCAACAGATGTGCTCAATCGTCTTCCGGGAGCGCGCTCAACCTGGGGCCCCTTGAACCTCGTCCTTTGTCCCCTCAAGTCCTTGCTGATTGGCTGACCCCCTTTGGTTCAGGCTCTCCAATCAGCAACCAGTTACGCTATCTGTCTTCGTGCATAGTAGGCACATTTGTCTCTCCGTTCTTAACCTTGTGGAAGCAGGTGGTGCAAGATTAAGAAAACGGGCCCCCCCGGTTAGTATTGTGGAGGAAGAAATTTGTATCGAGTTGGGATGCTAGACCACATCCACAGAGGTAAACAGTAGACACTCATTAATTCAGTGTGACGCTGCAGCGTCACAGAAGTCAGAGACAAAAGGCTTTTCGCGCCACAACTTCAAAGGAACAGTTGTTCGTTCCCACGGCAGGAAACCTCCTTCCCATTGGTTTAAGACCCTGGGAGACCCTGTTCTAACAACCTGTTATATCTTCATGTTAGCCCATAGCTCCATTTACCTGTAAGTTAACGCCCTGTTACTTCCCCCTTGTGATTGTTCCCTCCCCTTCCGTTGTGTTGGATATAAATATCCATTTGAATTTGAAGGCGGGAGGTTCGCTGTCCTGCGTGACACGGGTCTCCGTGCAGCTGCTCGTAATTAAAGCTTTAATACTGTTTAAAGGAATTCTCTCTGATCCTGCTGAGTTTTAATTTCCACGACAGTATCTAGACAGGTCAGAAGATTTAGATTCTATGCGGTTAGTTCACAGACAAGTCAGAAGACAAACACTAATACATTTCCACAGAACACTGTTATCATCAACCAGAAAAGTTAATTTCTCAAACTTCTCATGCTCGTCTCTAAGTCAGACGATGAATGCTGCATGCTGCATGCATTTATTCTTGCCAACATCACATTACCCGAACACAATGATGGCCAGTTGTAGAATAAACTGTAGCCCAGGTATTTGTTTGGACATATAAAAGCACTTGAGTGCAAATCTAAAATGTACTTGGCCTGTGCAGAGTCAAAGTAAATATTTTCCTCGGGGGATATTTTTTATATAAAACTAGAAGAATTAATATATAAAACTCATATAAATTATTTCAGTTAGATTTTTTGGGATGTGACATAACATTAGAAGAAATCTAATGAGAGATGAGACGACAAGATGAAGAAACGCATCATCACACTTGAATGACTGTAGGAGAATATGGGGACTGTAGGAAAAGTATTGCTTTGGAACAGTTGTAGAACACTTGTAATGATACAAAGTCATTTAGGAAATGTGCTTTTGTTGGACGCATTAAATAATAAAGTTACAATAAATAATAAATCCTATTTTAATCAGTGTTGTTGTTTTGGAAAGAGAAATGCTGTTTTTTTTTACATGTTCTATTGGCTGAAATAGCATCACATGTGCACATCATTTTCAGAGTTGCCAGATGCGTGGATTTTTCCCCCCAAAATATATATATTTTTTATATACTACATATTTCATACTTTGAAACATCCCCTATTAATTTCAAAATCCCTACATTTGGGGAAATATCTTATGTCTTTTTTTGTTGTTTTGCCTGCATGTCCTACAATTGGTTACTATAAACAGATGGTGTTATTGGTAGAAGTAGATCTACAGAAGATGAAGAAGCATTAGGAAGAAATGCAAAATAACCCAAGTTTGGGGCTTTATTGTGTGGCTGTGTTTGTATCTGAATTCTGTGTGTTTACATGAGGTCAGAGGGTACACCCGTTAATGTTTGTAAGGACTAAAGCCATTATAGTTATTTCTGTGGGAGGGTATAATTACCAACACATAATTTAGTGGATGGCATACCTGCCATTCCAATATTAATTTTTTAGAGAACAGCCTCAGATGTCCTTTAAGTGAGTCCGTAAAAAGCATAAAAACACATCATACCCAGTTATCACCATCCTCAGCAGGTTTGCACAGCACCAGCAGGAAATTACATCCTCTTCTACTGCAGTCCAAGTACTTTCCCAAACTACCACAGAAGTGATCTGATGAAGGACATTAAGAATATGATAAATCCATTCACTCAGGCCCATCCGTATTGGCAGGGAGTTTTGAGGACCAGTTAAAGGGCCTAGGTGATTCCTTTTCTTCCCCCGGTGGGCGGTCTAGTTTTGGGCCGGTAGGGCCTCTTGAATCATTTTATATATATTATCCCACGATTTCCGAGCAACAGAACAGGCAATGTATGTATGCAAGAGCCTGGGCGCAGATGAAAGGCTGTTTGAGGGCGGTCCAGCCCTGGGCCTGATTAGACTGTGTGCACTGAACAGGCAATTGTGCAAGAGCCAAAAGATCAGTTGAAAATGGAGTGCCCAAAAAAATGTAAAATGGAGTGTGTAAACAAGGCCTATGACAGATACAAAGAGAGAGCCACCGCACCATTCTTTAAAAACAGAATAAAGAAAGAAGAAGAAGTTTAATGTTACAGCTAATTTAGGTTTTTACTCTTCATGCTTGTTGTGGTCCCTAACTTTTAGAATACCAAGGAAGGAGTGGCAATTTAAAAAAAAGGAAAATGAAAGAATTCTCTGTTTTCCATAATGAAATGCAAGACTGCCACAAAGGGACAATGGGATTGTGGAGCTCAAAGAAAACTGGAAATAACTTGTCTTTGAAATTCATTGCTGACATACATCACATGCTTGCAAGAAAGGAGAGTCCAGTCTTTGAGCTTTGAGGCAAAGTAAAGTTTTCTTTCCGAATGGTTCCTGATGTGAGCATTTGCTTGACCAATCAGAATTCACTCAGCTGTTGCTTTGTGCACCGCAGTACAATTCACGCTGGAATTAAACCTTTAAGGAAAGAGGTGAAAGATCTTCATTGTGTGGTTTACACAGCTTAGCGCCAAACCTCTCAGAGAGGGGGTAAAAATAGAATAATTCTCACCAATGACCAATGACGTCTGTCCATTAACCAGCAGAAATCTAATCTGTTGTGAAAAACAACGGCTTGCATCTTATCAGGCAGAATTAAAAATTGCGATTGCTATATAAATTACAAAGTGTAACAGCATCATTCATTATTGGCATGACATTGCTGTCACATTAAACACATTTTATTAATCAAAACAATGCGATGCAAATGAAAACCAGCAAAGTGTGAGAGCGAAGCATGTGGTTTATTGTGATGCAGTTGTTGATCCGGAACAGGTGGGAACAACTCTGAGATCGGGTTTCTCCACATGGCAAAAGGGTCACCCCACATACAAGCATTCCAACAGAGAAACACACATATTTACAACTCAGTTAAAGGGGGCTGTCATCTGTGTATTTGATTTTTCTTTTTTTATTCTGCTGAATTATTGGATGCCATATTTCAGACAGACAAGCTGTTGCATTTGTTGTTGTCTTCAGTGCTTTACAGATTAATTCAGTAGGACCTGCAGCAGGGGCCTCCGAAAATGTGTTTTCACCTTAAAATCTTCAACTACTTACATTTTGACACGTTTGACAATGAAAATGTTAGAAAACGAGTGACAATGAAAAGCAGTGGACCCTGTGGCTCTAGGGGACCATGGTCGGGCACCCCTGACCCACAATATCAGAACAATCTCTGCATTTTCCATCGTACATATTGTGGTGTCCCTAGGGGTTGGGTGACACTCACAGACCTTTGCAGAGAGCGTAGGTAAGTTAAATAACTCGGAGGAGGCAGTATTACAAACAAAATGATTTAATACAGGAATCTTGATAAAAATAAGTCACACAAGTCTACAATCCTACTCGTCATCGTTATCCATAATCCAATATATAATAACATTCACACTTTTTAAATGGAATAATCTGCAGTCAATTTATCAAATCTACATATGCAGTGAAATGAAGTCTATCAGTCCATGTTGTCTATGTTGTTGGTCATAATGATGTTACAACTGGCTGTGTTGAGAGATATTTCTGATACCATCTGTTTTTTGTGGTACAGTATATACATGCAATTCTAAAATTATTCACACCCTTGATAACGATGAGGGAAAAGACGACATGTTAATGCAGATTTATTTTTGTTGGATTTAATTTTAAATGACTATTAGGGGTGTAAGTAATTGTGACACATAAAACATATTATTTAGTAAAATTATTAAAAAATATTTTCCACTGAGCAATTGCATTGGTATTGGACTGGATTACGGAACTGAACTGGATTTTGGAATTGGATTGGACTTTGACAACCAGCTAAGGATTGCGGACTTTATGTGTTTGTATTCCCCCGAAGACCCCACCCTTTGTTTTGTGTTGTCAAGTTTGTTTATTAAATTATCATTTTGTTTTGAATACTGCCTCCTCTGGGTTCTTGAACTTGCCTACGCCCTCTGCAAGGTCCGTGAGTGTCGCCCAACTCCTGGGGACACCACAGTATATAAAACATGTCACCATTTTGAGCATACATTATAGCTCATTACCTGTATTGTTTATTTTATACAACCTTTTTTGCTCATCAAGGGTGTGAATAATTTGAGTTGACTGTATACCTCTGAAGTTGCCAATATACTGTAATAAGCAGACTTATAGAATATATGCTGCATTTTGATCCATCGCTTTCTGATACAATTTCTGTCTTTATTTTCAGCATTAGTAGCCTGCTCTGTGGTTTGCTTTTTCCCAACAATATTCCTCCAGATGAAATGGAGAACCAGGTGATCGCTACATCAAAGCATCACTCAAGACCTGTGGATTGCACGTCCATGCTCCCTGTTTAAAACCACAGGCAGGTACATTATAGGGCATTGTGTAGGGCTACATTGGAGACAGCTGCCGGACAGGGCATGCCTTTCTCCGCTGGCCCGAGCCCCCTCTGGGCTGGGCATCCAGGTTGGGGCCCTACGTCTGCCTCAGAAACAAAAAGACCGCGCACATCAATAAACTGCAATTACAAAGTGCAGAGAAATAACTCAGAGGAGAGAGGTAATCCATACTGCTTCCACTCAGCACCACTCGAACGCAGTCACCCAGAGAATGGGGAAGACAGCTTGAGGAGAGGAAAGATAGTTCCTTACCACACTCGGCCTCCAGAATCCAGAAATACCGGGCATGTTATTATGGCCTGGTTAACCCTCTGTCTCTTAGCTGCCAGTCAGTTATCTGATACAGATTTCTGGGCCAGTGCTCTGTATCTTATTGCTTGATGTAGTACTGATTCCTTAATAATAATTTGTTACCACTCCCTTTAACACTGAGCCAATTTAAGCTATTTAAGTGTAGGTGTGTTGCTAATGAAGGAGAATCAGTATGAGTCCTGACAAGGTATGTGTAGGGACAGTGTTTAGAGTGCGTTTGTGCTGGTTTGGGATTCTTTTTCGAATAAATACTTAGCATTTTTGTAAAGAGGCTCCTTCTCTGTTTTTATGGGCGGTACATCAACCAGCATCGTCACAGTGTCATTCCCACCACACCACAAAACACCTTTTTCTGCAACTGGAAATCATTCTTGATATTACATGAGACTGGCCATTAACTCTTGGCTTAGATAGTCTGTACTGTATATTCATTTGGCTGGGCCCTTACCTAGAAAAACTTCAAGAGCATTGCTGGATGCAAATACAGACTGGAATGCAACATATAAAATACAATTTAAATGCAAATCATAGCCAGCCCATCACAAGTCATTTTGCAGAAAGTGCTAATTCAAAGGTACAATTTCAGTGTCCCAGCCCGACCTTAAAGTTTTATACCTGATCAACATGGCTCCATGCCAGAAGTCACCTGGTTCTATACCAGATGTGATGCAAACAGATTCACTTCATACATACTGAGACCAGGGTGAAAAATATTAAAAATGAGAAACAATGTAGGAAAAAAAACCTTGTTGACAGCAGGTCAATGACCTCATTGCATGAAATATTGAACCTATTTTTGATTGTTTTTTATGAACAGGATTGTCTACTTAATTAAGCACCACCACATCAACAGATAACTGCTTTACTGAAACAGGTCTCATGCCGTAGCATTAAAGCACCTTTGTGGATTTCATACTAATCCATTTTAAATATAACAAAGGAATCAAATTTCTGTTTAACTATGTATTCATTTCTAACTGTGTGCAGTTCACAAGACTAATGCTATCACAGATGCAATGAAGGGGACGGGTGACCCTTATTCAAATCATGCAAAACAATCAAAACAGATTCAGGATAATGACCAAATAAAGGTAAGCTGTCTCACTGTCCACCACTGCTCCATCTCTGCATGAACACAGTTCCGCTCTCATCCCCAAAGCGGGATCTGTAACAAGCTCTCATTTTGGTGAGCAGTATGTGACCAGACTGTACTATGAGTGCTAGTAAAAGACAGAAGAGAACAGGAACAGAACATGCGTCTCGTCGGATCTGCGACTAATCTGCATGGATATTCGCATCACCACTGTCAGGCACCACAGGAGCCCCTGAGTCGCTCAAATGTGAGTGAGGGAGTCAGTCGTGAGTCAGTCAGCCAGCCAATGGTGGAGGTTTGTTATCATTTGTACTTCCTCCAGCCCCAAAAGTAGATCTCGCCTCGTTCAAAGATTCCCACATTGGAGAGAGGTGGCCTAGTCTGGCCCTTCTCGGCAGTTAGAGCCAAGATTGATTTCCCCTTTTTAAGTGTCAAGCGTTTTTTTCCCAGGCAGTCCTCAGCTGCATATGTACATAATATTATACAAGGGCTGGTGTTTGCCCTCGCATGCTATTATCTAGTGTGTGCCGGTAATAGAACTGGCTCCTCGATGTCGATGCTCGTAGATCAAGCTAGCGGGCATATGCGTCTCCAGCTTCATTGATATCCTGGGTGCACAGCTGCATCTCCCAACCGAGAGAGAATTTTATTTATATTATCATATGTCTTTCAAGGCTAATATTTCATATTAAAAAGAGCCAAGCCAGACTGCCACGAGATTCTTTCGATGCATTTATTGGGCTGTGGACATTCATTTCATTATTTTAATTGCCTCTGTTGACACAGCATGAAAATGCATTTTCTATTAAATTGACCTTACAACAAGATTCATACATGACCTGAAATTTAAGGCTGGTGGAATTAATTTGTCAGAAAAATGTTTTTTTTCCCCCACTGGGGTATGCAGCAGAAAGATAAATCCTCCAGTATGTTTTCATTGTTCTTGTTCTGTTTCCTCATTCATTCAACCAGCATTTTCTTTCCCACTTTTCATATGACTTTGACTAACTGAGATAAGGGACACAATTGTATTAAAATCAGAGGCATGATTTAACTCCATTTGGTTATTGGCTTTAATCAGCCAGATAATTTCTGGTCCTCCGTCCTTGCTGTGATAGTCGGTTCGGGACCGTGTGAGTTTTGGGGTTCACTCAAATGGGGATTGGTGGTGGGATGTCAGTTGAAATCTCACACAGGTGTGGTGGGTGTGGCTCTCATCTTGGGTCCTCCCAGAATGGGTTTCATTGCAGGGGACCATTGGCCCAGCAACAGCAGGGGTCAGTATACCCCTCCCCTTCCTGTTAATCTCAACAAAAACATTTTCAATTTAAAAAAGTTACTCACATATGCAAAGCATATACTCTCTGTACATCTGTAAAACATAATTTTTCATTGACATTTTGGGATGTGACATTATATGAGACAATAAGATGAGATGATAAGATGAAGAAACACAGGGCCAAGTTACTTGAACAAATGTAAATATGGGAAGCATTGCTTTGGAACAGTGCTTGTTTCATTATTGTGAAATATATTGATGAAAGTTTAGTTTTAACTTTTCATTTTGATATCAATAATTTGGTATGCAGACCAAATTCTGGAATTGTATTTTACAGATGTAGAGAGAGTACATGCTCTGTACATACATGCTTTGTGAATAACATGGCTTTGTTATATTGAAAGCGTTTTTATTGAGATATCAAATCTTTTTGAAGTATAGCATACATTAGAGGATTCCAAGGTCACGTCTATGTGTCTTTATAAAAAAATTCAGGATTTCAATTGCATACATTTATTTGAACTATTCAAGGTAGCACATATTGCTTTCACTGAAATAATATAGTAGAGATAAATTCTTACGATCTTACATTTATTTATCACATCTACATTTACATGTAACCATTTTGAAATTTGACGTGAAGAGTTATATTTCAATGAATTGAGTTTGTATCATTATCTGTAATGTCACAAGTTCATGTCATTCTTCATTTTGTTATTAGTATTTTTTTTGCGTGCCTTTTGTTTGTTATGTCTGTTGGATCCTGATGAGTTCCTACTGATTTCCTGTAGCTTATACTTATCAAGTACGTTGATAGAGACTCTCTTAAATCATACAATTTCATGTTTGTATTATGAGCTTTATTGTAAACAATGCAAGAATTGAGGATAGCAATGTCAAGCATGTACCAAATTATTTTATAGTACCACTTTAGTGACTTCCTTTGTCTCTTGTAACAGGCAATTGTTTTGACAGTGAAGTCTACACCCCCCATGTGTTTGTTATATAATATTATAATATTTGATCGGTGAATGAAGGGTTTGTGTGGTCTACAGAAAATCCCATAGTTTGGCGGATATGGGTTAAGAATATAAATTTAATGCAGGCATTTAGGGCCTACCTTGTACTTCATGTAGCTAACTGAACCACAAAATAATATAATGTAGGGTTTAAATGTGAAATAATAACAAATACATTATAGAGATGTAGTTTTGTTGGCTGTAGAAATGATACATCTTTAAAAACAATACTATTTATCTTTTGGATAGTATTAGATAGCAAGCAAGCAACGGTGTGTGTCAATATGACGTATTTCAAGTTCTATTGTTCTATTGGTTGAAATAGCATCACGTAAGGATGTGTACATACTTATATTTCTAAATAAATATGTCACATGCTGCATGACTTGCAATTTGCTGTTAAGTGATGATGTTATTTGTTTAAATATATGTGAACAGATTATATTTTTAGTTGAAGTAGATGTTGCCTAATGGGAAGTATTGGGGGAATGGAGCATTTCTGAAGATGTGATCAGCAGATAAATTAAGAAGGAGAAGCAGAAGATGAAGAAGCGGAAAAAGAAGCAGAAGAAGATAAGGAAGAAACACAAAAGTTTGGGGCTTTATTTTATGGCTATGTGAATTTGTATCTGAATTCTGTATATTTACATGAGGTCAGGTTGTACAAAAGTTAATGTTTGTCAGGAGTGAGAGTCTGTGGCCATTGCAGTTATTTATGTGGGAGACCCTGAAAAGTGCCAAATTCTCTGTGCTGCCTATACATATGGGATATGCCCTGTTAGCCTATAACTGGGTGGGTGGCATACCTGCCATCCCAATCTCATATTGCAGCCTGAACATACAGTGATTTTTCCCAATTAGCAAGTGATATTCCATAACTGAAACTGGGTGATGAATACAGGTTTACACGCAGAGAAAATGAGCCCAGGGTTATAGCTTGTGGGTTATTTGTGTACAAGATGGATAATCAGTACCTTTCTCTCCAGTTCTTAGCAGTGAACGTTATATCCTTTTTTTTCTGTCTCTATGACAGAGAATGTGTGAGTACCACAGCAGGACCCTGTGATTGCACTGCCACACAAATAATCTTGTTCATGTGCAATTTTAATAATTATTCAAATAGGCTTCAGGCATTCCAGTTTTTCTCACCGTTGCTTGTTATATTATCCATTATGCTATTATTATATTATATGAGTGCACGTGCTATTATTATTACCACTTAACAGAAAATTCACTGAGAATAAAAGACAATCCATGTGAAATATGATTCTTAACATCATAATGGAGGGAAGCTCACAGCGCTTGTCCATGTTGCACCAAGCACAGTGAGTGAATGTGTGTGAGGGTGAGATAAAACACAACTATAATCTCCACCTGCTCACCTGATCTCTAAAAAAAAAAGGAGAGGCACACTTTGTGTGGGTGGGTGACTTTGGTTTTGTGTGGCACACCCAGTGCTTAATTTGTGCCGGGGCTAGCCGGGGCACAGCCCTGGCAAATGCCAAGAATCCGATTTTGCGCCCCAGCAAATGTCTTACTCAGAATCAGTAAGTCTAAATATCTAAAGTGCGACAACAACGCATTTTAAACTGGTATTAAACAGTGTTACATCCAGTGAACATTACAAATGTAAATAGAATGCAGAAATGCAGTGACACAGAGGTAGGAAAGGTTTACCCTTTTTCCTCCGCGGGGGGGCGGGGTTGTGTGGTTGGGGGAGGCGAGTTGAGCCCCAGCATCTCTTATTTTACAAATTAAGCACTGGGCACACCCTTCCCTTCATTTCATGCAGCTGAACCCCTGAGTGGGACATTGCCAGCAGCCGATACAGACTGCAAACCTCCACTCGTACAGACCTCTGTTGCACATCTGCCTCTCTCTCCACAGGGCTGGGTCAGCTCTCTGCACTACTCTTCTGTGGGGGGCTCTATGGCAAGTCAATCACCTGTTCAGAAGGCAGATTGGCAGCGGGCGTCACACGAGGGGCCCCTGAGATCTCCTCCAGATGACAGGGGAGAGAAAGTGGGAATAGAAGGAGGAAGTCACACAGATATTCTTTATCCTGGAGTGGAGGGGCAAGGTGCAATTTTATAAATCAAAGACAGTTCTCAGAACTCATTCAGTAAACCAGCACCACTATCTTAGTTCCTTGAAAGCATTACCAAAGAAAAATTAAAAAAACTATTCACTGGCAAATTTTAGTCTGAATGTGCTTGTCTCTGTGCTCATAGAATATAAGGTTTCACGATGGTCAAACATGTTACATATGCTTCCGTAAATGTTTTGTTATTTTACTCAGAACAGATCATTTATGGATTCATCCACAGCAAGAAACAAAGAGCTCTTGTTAGATAAGGCTCTTTTGTTATAATCTCACATTGACTATGTGCGTGAGCTGGGGTGGCTATCGATCACAACCTGCCGTATGAACTGCTCACCCAATATCTGGCTCATCACTATAGCACAAAGACACCGAGGGACATAATTGGCTGTGATTGTTCAGGGCTTGTGTTCAGGTCAACGTGCTCTAGTCATTTGGATCCAGATGGTCTTCATGGATAAACAGCCACTGATAAACAGTGTCATCCCCCAGGAAATCAGCCCAAAGTAACCAAATGATCTTCAAACTGAAGCAACTGGTTGGCAGAATAACAAGCACATAAACAAACAAATAAATAAAATAAAATAGTAAAATCTGCTGCTCACAATATTTCTGCCAGGATTTAATTTACTGGTACATTGGTCCCCGTACTGGGTACTTCCCCTACACACTGTGAGTACTTCCTGTTTAGTACCACACACACTGTACATATTTACATGCCCTCATCTATTGATCATTTATTGAATTCTAAATGACCTCAGGCCTGTTTAGTACCACAGACACACACACACTCACACACATACATATTTACATGCCCTCATCTATTGATCATTTATTGAATTCCTTCTGATTGAATGAGACCTCCAGTTGCGGACTAAGAAAGAGCCGGTTCGAGTATTTTCCCTTTTATTGTCTGCACTACGTTGTAGGGGTTATCCCTCTAGAAGTTATAATTCTAATATGGTTGAAGTCACAATGGATACTCCTAACACGGTAGCAGCCAAAAATACAAGTATTCTTATAACATCAGTCTCATTCGTTTTAGTATATCAGTCTCATAAAATAATTTTTTTAAATTAATCATTAAATTAATAATTACAATTAAATGACAATATTAATAGTTAATTACTCCTAATAAAACCACAACATTTAGTTACATTTAGTTAATAACAAATTAATAATATTGATGACCTAAATAAGGGGTCGAAGGCATCCGGGAGTTCTAATCAGCAGAGGTTGGTTCAATTCAATACGAGTGTAACATTAAGACAGACAACCTTGTAAGAAAAATAATATATGACATTTATTGAACATAAAGTATCAAACTAGCAAAGCACAATTCAATACATTAATGAACAACCACTATCTGTGTGTGAATGCATGTGTGTATCTGTGTGTGTGTGTGTGTGTGTGTGGGGGTGTGTTCACGCCCAAGCTTGATGAGGCATGTGGCCGTGCATGCATGTGTGTGTGTTCTCTCGCATGTGCGTGGGTTGCACACATGTACGTGCATGCTTTAAGCATGTGGGCATTGAGAACAAAAAGGAAAGATGGAGGGAAGTTTAAATTGAGCTTGTAACTAAAGCAAAAAGGACAGATGGTGCTTACTGCACACATCAGAATAACTGTGGAGTTATCGCGTGTGTTTAAATCAGAATTGTCGGGTTGTGGCCTGGTTAGAAAATAAGAATACATGCAAGACCTGGGTCTATGTTTGGTGTATTTTACTACTAATGCAGGCAGTGAATGAGCGGCTATACAAAAACAATGGTAAACACAGTATCATGGACCATGATACATTTGACAAGAGTTTGTACATTCAGTCATTGTAACGGGACGACTGGTGATTTAGTGAACCCAAGCACAGAGATGAGGTCGGAGACAGAGATGTGATGAAAAATAAAAATCTTTACTGAAATAATAAAAGCTCTGGGCAGTACAGATGGTAGGTAACACAAAAACTAAACAGCTAACAAACAAAAGTGGAACAAACAAGGTTCCCAAAACATAGAGCTCAAAAACAGTAAACCAAAATAACACAAAAGAGTCCTGGTAGGCATGCAAATGCTGGCAGTAACTCTGGGCAAGAGAACTCAAGACTGAGCACAGATCTCAGAAAGCAGACAACTTAAATAGTGAACGCAAACGAGATACAGGTGAAAACACTGAGACAATAATTCACTTAAACAATCAAAACAATAAAACCATTAAACAATCATACAATCATACATCCCTGACCCTCCTCTCCCTGTGATACGATTACACATCTTAACATCTAAATGCAGAACTGGCAACCAATAAAGAAAAAGTGTATTCATACAACAATATGAATTTAAATGACAATTTAAATACAATATTTTTAAATAACTACATAATTAAAAAAACTGATCAATCTTACCACATCATGTTATTGACTAAATATACACATTATGACAAACATGAAAAGATTTTGACTTGACCTGTAAGCCCACCCAATGTGAAATAACAAGAGATAACAAAATATATAAATAAAATATATAATTATAAATAAGTGGACATATTACCAAGATCTCATACAGTATATACAACTACACACACACACACACACACACACACACACACACACACACACACACACACACACACACACACACACACACACACACACACATACATGCACACACACACGCAAGCACACACGCACACTCTCACACACACACATTCACACACACACATGCACACACACTCTCACACACACACAGGCACATAAATGCACATGCACACTCTCTCTCTCTCTCTCACACACACACACACACACACACACACACACACACACACACACACACACACACACACACACACACACACACACACACACACACACACACACACACATATTCATGCATACAGGGACAGAGACTTTTCTGTCAGGACAGTGGTTTGCTTTGCTAAATTCCCGGTTCAAAGGACAATTTAAAAAAGTAAGAACAGGCAAAGAACTCATTAAACTGAGCTGACATCACAGCTGCTGATGATCAGGGAGAGCTAGCTTTGATTGGCTCTCAGACGTGAGCCTGCAGGGTTGTTGTAGGCAAGACGCAAACCTACCACCTCTCGAGCCACAATAAAAAAAGTGAGCCATGTAATGTATGATGGGGGTTACATTTCCGTTAAGAAATAACTGAATACATCGTTAGAGTCCTACCTGTAGGTAAAAGAGGTGAGAAAATGGCCCCAGTAATAAAGCAGGCCTGCACAGACAGATTCTGAACTCCATGCTTGTTTTCTGATTTGTGCGCATCCAGCCTGCTTTTCCATTTCTGTCCTACAGATGTCACTCTAGAGGCACAAGAAATACATTGTTCAATCACTTTCACACAAGGCATCTAACAGTCTATCACAGAGGTGTCAAACTCATTCCATTGAGGGCTGAGTGTATGCAGGTTTTTGTTGCAACCAATGCACAAAGCCAGGTGATTTCAATTAGTTCCCCTCCGTGGTTGAAGAAATGAGCTAATTAGTGAAATCTCCTGGTGTTGTGCATTGGTTGCAACAAAAACCTGCATACACTCACTCCTTGATGGAATGAGTTTGACACCCCTGGGCTATCAATAGCACATAATTTAAGCATGTCAATATCCACAATACATGCTACTTTAGATTATAGACAATATTTTAAAGGAAGGATTTTTATGACAAATTTTCATCATACATATTGCATATTAAATTATATAATAATTTAAATGATTATTAATTAACTAGGTTATATTGATCAGAAGGGTACAAATCACCATAGATTTCAAATTACCATATAAAAACATTCTATATACACACAGTATAGGGCTATTCTATATTGTAGAAAATCACAGAACCCATTGCTTCGTTCTTGATTAACCATACTTGGAAAAAAACATACTTATACTCCTAAACATTCAGACAGTCTAAACCGAAGGTCTCCAGTGTGGGAATTAAATTGTAATTTCCCATTGCCTCAGTATCAGAAATTGAAGTGGAATGAAATCATGCACATGTCTCATAAAGGAATCGAGTAGAAAACTCCATCTAACTTCACATACGGCCTTTTTCAGTCATCCACTGTCTTGGTTCATTCCTGGAATACTCAGTCCTTCCAATGAACTCTGGGGAAATAAATGCTAAAGTGTTTTTGTTGGACAGCGAT
This sequence comes from Aldrovandia affinis, assembly GCA_029706075.1. Lineage (NCBI taxonomy): Eukaryota > Metazoa > Chordata > Actinopteri > Notacanthiformes > Halosauridae > Aldrovandia > Aldrovandia affinis. Next base: position 172,782 of record JAINUG010000249.1, on the reverse strand, counting down.
TTCCCTGTGTCTACATTAAGACACAAGATGAATGCCTCTGGGCCCTGATTTGATTTGCATCTCTCCCGCCCGGGCACATCTACTCATCATATGCCACTTTTCCAACAGAATGAAAAATGGAGATGAAGCACAGTCATGTGGATGGTAACCTGAAGGAGGGGCTACGAGGAGATTTGAAAAGAGACTGATCTTATACTTGATGGGTTTGAATCGTAAGCAGATGCTCACCTGATTTTGGTCCCTGAAATCTACCCATTGATGGATACCTTTTTTAGACTAGCTGTTTCTGTCTCAAGGATCCTCTCTAAGAGAAAGCCACACCTGTTACAAAAGATGATATTTTTCCTTTTTTTATGATAGGCAACTGTAATGTGACACAATTAAACTATTTAATATTATCTTAATAAAAGTGTTTTGAATTGCTTATAGACATAGAGGGAGGTTCAGAGAGAAATATGAATTGAAAGAACAAGATATTGTCATGCTAATGTGATATAATGGATTTCCCAGCTGTAACTTTATCAATTGTTCCTTTGGTTCTTAATGACGCCTCCTCTGGTACCCCTGACGCCACCCTCCCCCAGCCCTTCACTCTGCTGAGCTCCCATAGTACAATGTGAATATTGAGAACAGATGCTTGCCAAACCCAGTATTCACACATAAAAATAGCTTCTATTCTACTGTATGATTTAATTTTTCCCTCCATGCCCAATTAATCTAATGCCTCCCTTTTAATCAGTCCTTTGTCAAGAAAAACTGCCATTTTCCACCAGCCTGAAATGTTTACATGGATTATAGGGTATATATTGTTGTGCAATGTGTAATGGTATAATTTACAACAGTGTTGCAGCAATAAATTATACATTAATTTTGTATAAAGGCCCATTTGTATGTATTGCATGACATTTTATTATGGGGAAGTATTGGCGGGGGTGGGGCTAAGAATATAATATGTAATGCTTTTGAAAATGGTCTTGTCCTCTCTAGCAGGGATGCTCACTATTTTGAAAAGACTAAGACTTGGATGCCACCGACCTTGACTAACAGCAAAAATCCCACTTCCTCAATGGCACGGTCACAGTGTGGTTCTGTCAATAATAATATAATAATATAATATACGCCATTTAGCAGACGCTTTTATCCAAAGCGACTTACAGTAGTGAATGCATACATTTTCAGTATATGTGGCCCCAGTGGGGATTGAACCCACAACCTAAGCGTTTCCAACGCTGTGCTCTACCAACTGAGCCACAGAGAACCACAACCCCTCTGTGACTCCTCTGAACCATTCTAAAAAAGTGCTGAAGGACAAAATAAAACATTCTTCGGACGGGGTAATCTACAGGCTTTGTGAGGCTGAGGTACAAGGCCTGAGTGCTGTTAATCTCTTCTAGATTTTGAAATTAAGTATGTATATTTGAAATACCACTTTGATAGTTTGTTTTTATGATGTAAAAAGGATGTCGGTTGGGGGGAGTGCTCTAATGTTGGCATGGCAACAGCAGTTCCTGCGGCCTGTCTCTGGGCTCCTGTAGCTGTCTTTGTGAGATGGAACATCTCTTACACTTCCAGCACCTTGGCTCTCTCTCACTCTCTCTCTCATTCCATCTCTCACTCTCTCTCTCCATTATGCTTTCTTTCCCTACATTTCTTCTCCCCATGTCATGCCACACCTCTCTCTCTGTCATTTTGATCTTTTCTCAATCTCATTGTCACTTTTGGAATATGGTACATAATGATTATGACACAGTGTGCTGATATTGGGTTATTGGTTCAGAATATTGGGACATGTTTCTTTGAGTCAAAGTAACCTGTAATCTCTGACCCAGAGCTCCATCTTGTGTCTCTCTCCTCTATAAAAGACACACTGAGGTGGGCTGTTCTGGTGTTCATCACTGTTTTTAATACTCCTTTGAATGAACACCAGAGCACCTAGGTATGGAGGTCTTCGGTGCCAGCTGAGTCCACATGACCCAAAGGGGTAAGACGTTGTCCATTTGAAGGTTCCTAGAAGTTGAATGAATCATAATTCCCTATTATTGAATTTAAAATCCGTAACATTCAATTGACAATATCAGCAATATCCGCATACCCACATGTCACAATTGGCCTTGGCACATGGTAACTACAGTATATCACCTGAGCCAGTTTCCCCACATAGTAGCTCAACCAATATCTCTGTAGAAACCAACTGTCTTCCCTAAACCCCAACGCAGCAATGTTTGGTGTTACCACAATATTCACCAGGAGAGGACCAATGATAACCTTGAAAAGATGTCTTGTGTTACTAAGTGACTTACAATAAAAATATAAAAATGGGTTCAAACCATTGCGCTGATCCTACCCCAGAATCCTGCATGGCCTAAGAAGAGAGTGGAGAACTCCCTTGCCCTCCTTCAATCATTTAAAGTGTAACCTGTTAATAGGTTAGACCATACTAGCATTTGATTCTACACATTCTGTCAATCTTTGGATTTCATCCTGACTCATAGTCTAGTGCTAGTTTTTGCTTTGTTTCCTGGTTGTGTGTGTTGTGCATTTTAGGAAAGACAACTTTGGTTTAGATTGATCTGCCTATCAAATAATTTTGTGACTTAATTGATAATTGGCATCCTGTGCAATAATTATTAAATAAAATCTAATACGTATATATAGTGTATTTTTACATGTAGGGCAAGTGAGGGGTTTTAACATGTAATACCACTTCAGTATTCAGTATTCAGAGTGCTGAACCTTAAACAATGGCATTTGACTGTTAGCTAGTAGATTCAGGAAATAGACATTTTTATTAAATTCTCACTTGCTTGGCACCATCCTTCATCTACCCATCCTCCCTCCATTTTCTCCCTCTCCCTCTCTCCCTCTCTATTGTTCGTGGAATTTCCCTGCAGATAGCAGGTCTCAGGTCTGGTTGTTGGAAAGGATGAGAAAGCTGGTGTCCATAGTCTCTGTATGCAGTACAGCTTGTCTGTCCCTGCCTAGCATACTCCCCCAGTGTTTTGGCAGACCAACTCAGACTCGGGAGGAGTAGGCACTAAAAATACCCCCCCACCACTACCTCCATTGATCTCTCCCATCGGCGTTTCTTACCTACTGCCTCTGTACCTCATTTTCATTTTTAGCACATGCCTAATGCCTACAGATATGTTACTCAGTCACCCAGTGCTTACGCATTCTCAGTCAGAAGGGTGTGCTGTTTTCTGTGGTTTACGATTGCTGTCAACTAGCCTCTCCCCGAATGGCACCCAAACAGCATCCTCCAATCAGGAGTAAAGCAATGCTATCATTATTGTCTCGTTTTCTTTCTCTCTCCTTCTCTGGGAAGTTTTGACGTCTCAGATAGTGTGTCGCACTGCACCTTTCGTGCAAGCGTCCCTCCACTCCTCCGCACTGGTATCAGGGAGGAATACGTGGAATTAATCTGTCGTTCATCACCGCTGAACAGCCTCTACTCTTCCTTCGCCCAGAGGGAGACCCCAGTACCAAGGCCCGGACAAAGAGCCCTGGTGTTTATGGGTATCAATAAAATGTAAACACTTCATGGCCAGGATGGCTCGCCAAAAACCCCAAAGATTAGCATTTCTCTTTTTCTTTCTCTTCAGCAAGTTGTGCAGAGGGTGGGGGGGTTGGGCGCGGGTGAAAACAATCGCTCCATCACAGCACAACGCACACAGCTGCTCCATCATTCTGGTCAAATAACAACGGTGGGATTTCTTTGTGGATTTTTATTAGTGTGCTTTACTGTGTTGGTGCTGCGGCAGCATTGATTTTATCCCAGGGGGCAACAGAAGCCTTGTCTTTCTGCTCTGTATGTCTGTGTGTGTGTGTGTGTGTGTGTGTGTGTGTGTGTGTGTGTGTGTGTGTGTGTGTGTGTGTGTTTTGTGCCTGTATATATGTGTGCCTGTGGGATATGTTCTACATGTGTTTGGATTACAAATCCCCTTGTGTGTCCCCCTCCCAACACAAGCACCAAGCCCCAACAACAACAAAAAATCCCTTTGGTTTCCAGCTTTTTGGAAACACATAATGGTCAGATTTACTAAGATGGTCGCAGCGCAAAGACGGTCATATCGACACATTAACGGCCAATTTACTAAGAGAGGTTGTAATTACACGAGCAAAGAAATTAAACTCTCTCATTCAGAATTATACAGTAGGATACACCCATAAAAAGGATCCGAAACAATATGGCACACTCACATGTCCACATCACAAAGCGCCAAGAAATGGATATGGAGCAGCAAGGGAACCACTAGAAAAAGAAAACAAATGTACAGATCAGGGAACAGAGGTGATGGTCAACAAGGTACAGTCAGAAAAAAATAGAATATTAGAATAAGAATAAAGAAAAGAAACGGTTAAACAGGCCACAGAGCATCTGAAAGTGAAACTGTATTCATGATTCATTCTATACCCTTCTGATCGCATATGCTCAATAACATAATTGTTCAAATTCAGACCTGCGTTTTTATACTGATTGCTAGCTGATGACAAATTTGTAAATATAAATCCTGCATCCTTTCATATAATTTTTATTTCAAGTTCTAGTAAATAATATGTATGCTACAGTATATAGAATATATATTTAAAATTCTGACTTAGCTGTCTGTAAATACAGGTATTCCTGAAAATGAAGGTGTTGTGACATGAACCGGGTACTTTGAATCAGGCAACAACATTTGTGATTATTTGTTTTGCATCACTGGGACAGTGACTAGCACCTCAGAAAGCACAATATGAAACAGGAATTGTGAAATACCTAGGCCATATCAGTGCTCATAAAATACCGCCTGGAGTTCTTCAAATTCTCATGCAAAGTGGAGAGTCACAATTAAGGCATGCTTTAGTAAATCAGACAGAATACTTAATCGATTTCATTTACAAAATCTCCACCCTCTTTTAATGCATTCACCCCAGATATACATATGCATGAACAGATTTAACTATTAATCTAAAGGAAAGTCTCAAAAGTGACTTAGCCCCCGCAAATTACATCCTAATAGCAATTTGACTTGATGTGACTGTTACAATCCAACGTAGATATTTGGGTTGGGAAAGCAGTCACAATCTTTTAGTAAATGTGGCCCAGAGCCCCTTCCGCTCTAAATGGGAGATGAATGCTGAATTTGTTATTCTGACTCTTCATCCAAGGGGCGAGACTGTGTGCTGCGCCTGGAAAGCTCTGGAGACCAATCACAGCAACGGGTGTGAAAAGCATGTTCAGTGGCCAGAGCCTGCTGAACAGCAATTTCTTACTTCAGAGAGCGCAATGTAAGGAGGGGCATGAGGGACAACCTTAGACACTCTAAATGAGTTTCCCTTGTTCAAGAGATGAGGGAATGGAAAAGGGCATCTTATCTTGTCTTGTCTTGTTTTGGGCTGGCAGTGTAGTGTAATGGTCAGGGAGCTGGGCTTGTAACTCAGAGATTGCAGGTTCAATTCCCAGGTGGGGCACTGCTGTTGTACCCTTGAGCAAGGTACATAATGAATTGCTTCAGTAAAATATCCAGCTGTATAAATGGATTGTATGTAAAGAAATGTAAACTGTGTAAGTCGCTCTGGATAAGATTCTTAAAATGTAATGTAAATTGTGGCAGCCCAAGGGGCTGCACAAGGAAATGGCTACCTGGCCTCCAACACATGGGAGCCAGGAAACACTACATTTCCCAGCAGGCCACAGTCACACCTGAATGGAGTAAAATAAATTGGGACTAAAGACCAACTGAAGGCCATTTGGAGGGCTATTTAAAGGGCTTGTACCTGTTACACGTTGAGAGGAGTTGGAATGTGTTTCGAAAGGAGTTGGTGAGTGTGTAGAGAACCTGTGAAGTCGTTTTGACCAGCCAGGATTTAGAAAGAGTGTTTTGGAGTGTTTTGTGTATGAAATTGGATTGTTTGAGGACCCCCCTTTGGATATTTACTACAGACTGGATTGCGGAACGGAACTGGATTTTGGAATTGGATTACGGACATTGACAACAAGCTAAGGATTGTGGACTTTGTGTGTTTGTATTCCCCTGAAGACCCCACCCTTTGTTTTGTGTTTGTCAGTATTAGATTAATAAATTATTGTTTTGCTTATATTACTGCCTCCTCCGTGTTCTTAAACTTGCCTACGCCCTCTGCAAGGTCTGTGTGTGTCGCCTAACCCCTGGGGACACCACAAAATGTAAAATGCAAGATAAGAAGTCAGAAATTCATCAAATTGTATATATGGGGATTAAAAAACACCAGGAATGGTAATCGCAGCACTGGGGTGATGGGACACTGCACAATATGCTTTTTAATTGTTCGTTTAGTTCTCTTCCACGTTTTCTGGGGACTCCTGTCATGCCATCCACAGAGGACCACGCACCATTGGGTCCACAGAGGGCAACCCATTAAGACACAATGGAAAACCCCAACGTGGCTCATATCTTGCGATAAGGAACGTAGCTAACGTGCAAGGTTGATCCATAAGATATCTCCAACACTTCCCTCCATATTTCCCAGGGAGAAGGGAGCACATGCTTACACATAATTAACATGCTGTTAATATTCCGCACCACAGACGAGGACGGAGGGAGCCCCGCAGTGGTTAACGAAGGTTAAAGTGAGACTTTGAGATTTGGACCTTTGGATTATAAATTGCTGCAAAAATTCAATTTATCGTCGTTGCACAAATGCCATGGCATTTAAGCTCTGCTTTGTAACATCATGGGCGGCCCTGCATGAGATGTTATTATTATTTATTATTTCATTAATTTCCCTTCATGCCATCGCTGTAAAGTGCTCAGTTGTGTCATGTACCTTGAGGGTCCCTTGAAATATAATTTTTTAAAAGGAATATTGTAATATTACAGCGGATCAGCGGCTTTGTGGTCATGGTGGCCCTGCTGCTGGAGTTTTAACGTGTTGCAGGTTAGAAGTAGAAGAAGCAAAGGTAAATGAAGAAGACAAAGGAGGAGGAGGAAGGAAATACTGGCATTTTTATTTCAATTTCAAATGAAGGGTGAGACCGAAAAGGGGAAGTAGAAAGACTGAAGGCACAGATTCAGTCTAACCCTAGTGTGCTTTTTGCTTTGACTTTTAATTATAGTGTAAGTGTTATTTTGGTTTCTTAACCCATTTAGACCTAAAACGCCTTAAAAACGGATATTAAAACCTAAGCAATTATTCTAATTAAAACCTGAAAAAAATGTTTCACTTATTTCCCCCAATTTCAGCTAATCACAGCAATTTCGTTAATTAAGAAAAACAAATGGGTTTTAAGCAACATTGCAAATGAAAAATTAAATGAATGTTTCTTAAATTCTTCACTCAAAATTAAGAACAAAATGCATTTAAGTAACATTGAATCTGACCCTTAAGCCGTGAGCATGTTTTCTTTTGTGACCCTTTTTAGAGAGTCACGCCTGGCCCTGGCACATCTGTGCGCTATCCTCATAAGTGTTTGACCCCAGATTACACAAAAACAGATGATATATTGCAAATTACAATGGAAAAATGACTTTAAAGATTACAACATTGCAGTTGTATACAGTGTCCATGTTTTGGCTTAAAATGTATTCTAATAATATTCCTAAAGTTTAGGAAAAAAATATTAGGAAATAAAAATTTGGACAATTTAAGGGTGTAGACCTACATTTCTGGTTTCTATCCTTTTTTCAGGTTTGTAACAATAGCACATTGGGATTGGGGATATGAAGTTGGAAGAATAGAACCAAAAAAGAGAGTGAAGGACTGTGGGAGGCCGGTGGATGTTTGTGGGAAGCTGTTCATGTGACGCTGAGCTTTATCTCTGGTGCATACATGCCAAAAACAGGCTTGACTCACAGGAGGTGGAATTAATAGCTGGTTTAATACAAAGCAGAAAATCATCATGATGTAGCTCTCATCTGAACCTAGGGGCCACTGGGCAGAACCGGAGGTGGATAGCACACAGACAGTGACAGACAGTGACTCAAAGGTTGGGAGGCTCTATGAGGGTGTGGGGGTCGGGGGGGGGGGACTGCATCACATCTGTGTCTCTCTTCATGCACAGTTGAACAGAAACACTGAAGCACTTATGTGTTCTCTCAGTCTTAGAGAAAATAATTATCTTGCAAGAGACTAACCTACACCCCCCACCCCCAAAAAAAAAAAAAAAAACAGGAACAACAGGAACAGGGAGCCCTGAAGCATGCTGTTTGTTCGTTGAAGCAACTAAGTTTTGGTCTATTTTTATAAAAAGCAAATCGTGCTGAAATCACAGCAGGAGGAATTCAATAGTTTGTTTTTTTAAATGGCCATTATGAAGAAGTTAATGTTAATAAATATTTATCCATAATGCTACAGTACCACTTGTTTTGTCCATGCATATGCATTGTATATACAGACTTGACAGAGATGGTTGCTATGATCATCTTAAAATGTAGCTCTCCTACATAGGATGATATGATCAAAAATATGCTTGGACTGCTTTTAGAGCTTAGAGCAGATAGCTCTTTAAAACAGTAAGGTTTTTTAAGGTGCAAATATAAAGAAAAGTATGAAAAAGAGGCAGAGATTAGAGAGTTACCTCTAAGTTGAAGAAAGACACCAAGTGCCTGAACACTGAATTATAAAACCCTGCTGGAGTTGCCACAGTAGAGGACTGTATTGAGGTTGTGGAGCTACAGGAGGGGGCAGTCACAGGAGAAGCTAATCTGTACAGATTGTGGATCCTAGCTCGAGGGGTTCTCCACTCATCAGCATGCGGTGATCTAATTCCAACTGACCTTGTTTTCCCTTTATACAGCTCAGTTCTCAGCAGGGGACATGAATGTCTTTAAAACATCACACGGCCAAACTCATTCTTTTGTTTTTTGGCCATCATGTTGTAAATCTTGACTCAAGGTCGATTTTAATGTTGTGAGGGAGACGATTGGCAATTGGCGTAGTATGGCCATTGATGTGTCGAGGCTTCCATTTTAAAGTGTGATGTAATTTTCCATAGAGGAGACATGAGGGAGCTTCTGAAAATTTGAAGAAAGAGCGATGAAAGAGAAGGCTATGCGATGGCTGAATAAAAAAAAAAAAGGACAAAAACTTAAGGACATTAACTGTTAATTATTACTTTTCTTTCCCTCATAAACTTTTACTGCCTGCCTTTGTGATTAAAGAAGAATATCCTTCGGGAGCTGACATCCTTTAAGCTCCATAAAGAGAGAAGAGTAATGTCGAGCCTCGCGTAAAGAATGATCCCTTGGGAGCCGTCTGGATCTCTATTCTTTTTTACCACCTTACGTCCGGTGTCTGTGTAATTATTGTTCTGCGCGTTTGGGGTATGATTGGGCATACAGCACCCATGAAATTTTACAACAAATTATTAAAATTGTCATTAGCTAATTAAGTACCTATTACCTAATGGATAATATACACTAAAGTTCAGCAAAGTGCTGTTGGTGGGCTTCATTTATAAATTGATCATGCATTAAGTATTTTATTTGGTTCATCAGAGACTAGTGTTGATTCTCCATCTGATTTATTCAATTATTTAATTTACAATTTGATTTTACTGTACATTAAATTGAAAGTACAAGCACATGGTTTCTGTCATTGGTGATTAGACCATAATGTCTTACAAGATGAAAGCAGGATATCCCAGATCTTGGATGAGAATTATGGTGATACTTAAAACACAATTATTTTTCTTGTTTTTCATTTTTTACAAAGATGCTTTGTTACAATTGTGTTACAGTCAATTCTTGCACCTATGCTTGTGTCCATCTCATCTTATTTTATGCAATGTGTTGCAAGTCTCTGAGCATCTGCTGAATAAACATATGTAGATGGAAATGAGACTGCAGGCAGCATCACTGGGGTGACCTCAGTGTCTAATACTCAAAGACAGTTTCAGTGATCACCTCGCTCTATGACAGAGGTTTCACATGTGGTACTATAGATTCTCAATACAGCCGACTGAGGCCAGGTGCAGAAGTGAGTTGATAGCTTCTCAGCAGAAAGGAGCCAACTGCATGGCACTTCACAAAAAATATTTGCCCCCCCTTTACAGGATGTGCACAGGCCTAAATCCTTCATGGATCATTGCATTACACCTTAATTAACATATTATAACATCTTTATCATTCCTAAGAAAATACAATGCTTTATGAAGGGTGACATTACACAAAATGTTAAATGATATTCTCATTGGCAATTAATTTCATTTGAATTGAGGCCAATTCTCTGTATTGGGTTTTCATCAAATGTAACATTTTGCATTTTGGCCCAAAATTTGTTGGTTTCATCTGACCACAACACTTTTTGCAACATGGCTTCAGAGTCTTCAGTATTTTTTTAAATACCTCAAATGGGACTAAATGTGGACTTTTTTTAAGTACTGTCTTCTTTTTTTCCGCCTTACCATACAGACCAGAATTGTGGAGAGGTTTTTGTATTGTTGACACATGCACACATTTACCACTCTTTGCCGTAAAGTCCTGTAGCTCCTTCATAGTTGCCATTGGCCTCTTGGTGGCCTCTCTGATCAGTCTCCTTCTTGCTCGGTCATCCAGCTTTGACAGACAGCCTGATCTAGGCAAGGTCCTGGTGGTGCCATGCACCTTCCACTTCTTAATTATGATTATGACTGTGCTCCAAGGGATATTTAAGGCCTTTACATTTTTTCTATACCCATTTCCTGATATGTGCCTTTCGACAACTTTATCCCAGAGTTATTTTGAAAGCTTCTGAAAGAGTTATTTTAATTATTAACTTTTTAAACTCCTCTGCAGTCCAATTCGGTTTTCTTTTTACATCCATTTTGCTTAGCCTAACATTAGCCAACAAGGCATCTTTTATAATGAATGTCTGTTTAACTTTATTGGAAACTTGTGTTGACAATCAAAGAATACAGATTTTCCAAAAGCAGATTGGTTCATCCCAGGGTTGCCAACCGTCCGTAAATTTACTGACAGTCCGTAAAAAAATATCTTCATTTCACCTTGTCCGTAAATCCGTAAAAAAGTGTGTCTGTCCACAAAAATGTCCCGTTTTACTACAGAACAATTGAAAAGTCTCTCTGCAGTATAACTGCTGCATAGAGACTTTTCGATCAGCCTATACTTTCTTCATTGCTAAATTTCTGACTGTCATCAAACTTTCCTCCTAGTAACAGACATTTTGTTCAACTAAAGTTTGATGAAGAGCGTAGATAGGTCAATGTACCTGAATGGAATATTGACTGTTAAAACTGTCAAAGACAGCAAAACGATAAAAGCTGCAAATATTACGATGTAATATTATCAGAGTATAATTTTCTTTATTTTCACACTTTTTAATACGGGTGTCAGTAAAAAAATATGGCATGTCAGTAAAAAATTGTCCAACTTAGTCAGTCATGTCAGTAAAACCACAAAGTTATGGTTGGCAACTCAACTTCTTCCTCTTCGCAATTTCACTGATGACCTCATCTTAATCTTTTCATTTGTGGCACCCTTGATTGTCGCATAAACACACTTACAAGTTACTCTTGAGAATATTTGAAGACTTCACTAAGAGAAAGTGTAAGCTGCTTGATAACTAGGTTTTACCGACCACTTTAAGCAAAGAGTGATTTCACTCCTAAGTAAGCTCTTAGGAGGTGTCGTAAGTGTAACTCTTAAGATACTTGATACATACCAGCCCAGGACTACAGCTCCCAGCAGCCTGCAGTTCCACACCTGGCCACCAGATGAAGCAAATGAGACAATGGGACTCATTTGACAATGACAATTTCAGTTTTGATGTTGGAGTTGTAGTTGGTTTTTTGACAAGATTCTTTGAGGTGTAAAATTATTGATGAATACTTTATTTTTGTGTTTTGTAAGAATCATTGATTAAAATGTCTTTGCTTGCCTACACCCTGAAGCAAAGTTCCTTGTGTGTCACTCACCCCCAGTGACACTACAATATATATATTGTGGCAGCCCAAAGGGTTGCCCCAGAAAATGGCTGCCTGGCCTCCAACACATGGCAGCCATTTTCACTACATTTCCCAGCAAGCCACAGCAACACCTGAAAGAAGTCGAGCAAACGGGACTAACGACCAGCTGAAGGCCATTTCAAGGCCTATTTAAACTGCTGATTCCCACTACACTGGGAGAGGAGTCGGAACGTGGGTGGGAAGGAGTTGCGGAGTGTTGGTGGAAAGGATTTGGAGAGAGAAAACTGTGAAGTCGTATGACCAGCCAGTGTTTTGGAAAGAGTGTTGGAGTGTGTTTGTTTTGTGTGTATTGGATTGCTTTGGATAACGACTACGGACTGGATTGTGGACTTGGACCTGGATTTTGGATTGGAACGGACATTAACAAAGAGATAAGGATTGCGGACTTTGTGTTTGTATTCCCCTGAAGACCCCACCCTTTGTTTTGTGTTTGTTCGTTTAATAAAGCATCATTTTGCTTATATTACTGCCTCCTCTGTGTTGTTAAACTTGCCTACGCCCTCTGCAAGGTCCGTGCGTGTCGCCCAACCCCTGGGGACACCACATATGGTGGAGAATGCGGGCAGAGGGCATCACTTACAGGCAAGAGGAGGTAGTGCAGCAGGATTTATTTTTTGAATTGTTGACAGGAAAAGGCACGCTCATGGAAGGTGACTGGACAGGAGGCCCAGCCATGGACGCCTGGAACAAGGAACAGGCCCAATTGGCACAAAGTGGTGCCCCGTGGTGCATATGCTGCATGGAGTATGGCCACCAACCCAGTGAGTGTTCCATGAGGGAAGAAGTGGGCTGGAAAGACCCAAATGAGGGACAAGATACAAAAGAAGTCAGAAAGAAAACTGGCCACCCCTGCTCTGTGGTGCCCCCTAGGGAAAAGAGGAAAAAGATCCCAGGTAGGCCACAAAAACAACATAAAAATGAAACGGAGAAATATGCTGTGTTGGAGACAGAGTTGGGAGAGGCGCAAGAGGTGATCAAGGGCAAAGAGGACGAGATCCATAAATTGGAGAAATGTTGTCGGGACCAGAGGGAGGAACAGGTGAAGAACCAGAGACGGGCGGCCATGGTGGAGGACCAATGGCGAGTCACCCTCCGGGAGGTCCAACATCTAAAAGATGTCCAGACTGAGCTGTACCGGACAAAAGCTGAGTTGGGGACCTCGGAGGAGCGCCATCTGGTGGCCGTGGGGAGATTGCTTCAGGAGCACACTGACTCGCTGAGAGTGCTGGGAATCATGGCTGGGGAGATGGAGAAGGACAAAACATCCCTTGGCGATGACATGAGGCGGGTAGAGGCCCACAACCTGGCGCTCGAAGAAAAAGTGAGTAACCTATCCAAGATGTTGGAGGGAAAGAACCAGCAGTGTCTGGACATCCAGGAGTCCTAGGACCAGGCCAAAGAAGAATATGCCAGGGCCTTGGGTGATGTACAGACCAGGTTCAAAGCAGAAGCCAAGGAGGCTACGCTGACACTTGACGACCTTGCCCGACAGATTCAGGATGGGCAGGCAGCCCTGAACAGGACTGTCCTGGAGAAGGACACCCGGATTGAAGCACTGATGCTTGAGAAGGGCCAACTGGAGGGCGAGCTGAGCCAGGCTGAGCGGCGGCTGGCGGAGCAGGCCCAGCAGTACCAGCAGACTATTGAGGAGCTGACCCGGGCCCAGTCCATGGAGGCCTCTGCGCTGCAGATGGAGCATGAATGTGCTGTCAAGCTCAACCAGGAGAAGGACTTTGAGATTGCTGAGCTGAAGAGGGAGAGGAGCAGATGGCGGCCGACTACCGGGACACGAACGAAATGCTGTCCACCTCCGTGGCAGGCCAGAAGAAGCTGACTAAGCTGTTAAGGGACAAGGACTTGTTCGTAGAGACTCTGAAGGCAAAGGCGACTGAGGCACAGAGGGAACTGGACCAGAAAGAAGCCCAGCAGCAGGCCAGAGAGAAAGGTTTTTGTGAAGTCCTGAAACTCCAAATGGAAACGCTACGGGACCTACAGAAACAACTGGAAGAGGTGAGTGAAGACCTGGAATGTGCTAAGTGTGTTCCTGTCACCAAAGACATTGGCGTGCAGGTGGAGATCTCACAGCCAGTGGAGCCAGCAGGAGGCAATGACCAGTCATTGGAGTGGAGTCAATGGTCCTCAGTCCCACTCAGCTTTCTGGACCTTCGAGGGGGCCTGGAGGAGCAGGATGTGGAGGTTGAACTGTGGACGGACCGCAGTGTTGAAGAGGGACTCTTGACTATGGCTGAGGAGGCCTGGTTGAAGGCCCAACCATCTCCTGATGTGGTGAGTCCGTCGCCGGCACTGAAATTGAGAAAAGTGGAGATTCAAAGCTCTCACTTGAAGGAAAATGTGGAAAAGAAATCAAAGGAGAAAGTTTACTATCTGTTGAAGAGTGTATTTTCCCCAATTACCACACTTGATCCCCTGAAAGCAAAAGGAACAAGGAAAAAGCCAAAGAATGGACTAAAGAAGGAAATGCTGCACAGGGTTCGCTGGAGGAGCCATGGAGGGCTGGTGAGGACCAGCGCAAGAGCGGTAACCGTTCCGTCCTTGGACCCCAGAGCCAGTACCCACCTATGGCCAGTTGATGGCAAACAAGGTGAGAGACTTTCATCCTTTCCTAACGGCTTGCAGATGTTTTTGGAGAGGGAATCTGGACGTTTGACCCGGGTGGAAAACTGCTTGAGTGGACCTGGAGAGGGGGACCCTCCTGGTGGCCGCGGGACATAGGCCGCTCAGCCCTCCCCGAGGTCAGAGCTGAGGAGGAGGGTGTGTGGCAGCCCAAAGGGTTGCCCCAGAAAATGGCTGCCTGGCGTCCAACACATGGCAGCCATTTTCACTACATTTCCCAGCAAGCCACAGCAACACCTGAAAGAAGTCGAGCAAACGGGACTAACGACCAGCTGAAGGCCATTTCAAGGCCTATTTAAACTGCTGATTCCCACTACACTGGGAGAGGAGTCGGAACGTGTGTGGGAAGGAGTTGCGGAGTGTTGGTGGAAAGGATTTGGAGAGAGAAAACTGTGAAGTCGTATGACCAGCCAGTGTTTTGGAAAGAGTGTTGGAGTGTGTTTGTTTTGTGTGTATTGGATTGCTTTGGATAACGACTACGGACTGGATTGTGGACTTGGACCTGGATTTTGGATTGGAACGGACATTGACAAAGAGATAAGGATTGCGGACTTTGTGTTTGTATTCCCCTGAAGACCCCACCCTTTGTTTTGTGTTTGTTCGTTTAATAAAGCATCATTTTGCTTATATTACTGCCTCCTCTGTGTTGTTAAACTTGCCTACGCCCTCTGCAAGGTCCGTGCGTGTCGCCCAACCCCTGGGGACACCACAATATACATTGTCGGAAGAGTGAATTTAGAATAAAAATGGTCTATTCCCTGAATCCAATAGCCTGAACATTCAAATGCCCTTGTTTAAAGTTCAGCACTCTGAATACTGAACACAAGTGGTACTACGTGTTAAAACTCCTCACTTATCCTACATGCAAAATATATTTATTTGATTTAATATAATAATTACTACCAATTATCAATTAAATCACCAAATTCATTGATAGGCAGAGCAATCTGGTGGATCAACCTTCATCAAAATATACAACTCACAATTAAATTAAAATGAACAGCTGGTTTATTAAGTTACAACAGTTAGGCAAAATATGCAACGTCCAATCTACAGATGTAGGTTCAACTACCTTAACAAATACTAAATCCTAGAATGCCAAACCAAGCTTGTCTCTCTCCAAAAATGCAAACACATGCAGCCAAGGTGTGAGCTGGAACCAGATTCTAAGAAAGACTTGTAGAGCCACCAACAGGTCACATTTTAAGTGTTTGGAGGGGGGAGGTTGAGGTTGGCTCACTCCCTTCTTAGCCCACAATTTATGATTTGGGGGAAGGTCCAGCACAAGCCAGGTTCAAACCCCCTTTTTATATTTTTGTTTTGGGTCACTTACTACAACAAGATAACTTTTCAAGGTCGCCATTGATATGCTCCTCTCATGTTGAGAATTGTGGTGATATCGAACATCAATAGGGCCTGGGGAAGCCAGCTTAGTTTATGCAGAGATGTTGGTTGAGCTGATATTTGGAGAGGCATAATATGTTCAAGAACATTGCTACCAAGTGACAAGGCCAATCATACCATGTTGACCTCTGCTTTAATCTGGTGGGCCACAATTATTTTCTCCAGGATCCATAATTTTAGGTATAACTTGTGGTGTGTGGCGCTGGCTTACTAAAGCTACATTCCCAAGTGCCCTGGCCTCACTCACACAGCAGTAAACCTGCCAATGAT
The DNA here is from genome assembly GCA_029706075.1 of Aldrovandia affinis. Classification (NCBI taxonomy): domain Eukaryota; kingdom Metazoa; phylum Chordata; class Actinopteri; order Notacanthiformes; family Halosauridae; genus Aldrovandia; species Aldrovandia affinis. The sequence goes on along the minus strand of JAINUG010000249.1, from coordinate 156,548 downwards.
GGCCCCACTCTCTGTGTCTGCGCAGGGTGACAAAAAGGCACCTCCCCAACAATATATACATATAATGGGGGGGCAAAAAGACAATACAAATTGAAATCCTGAATTTATAAATGCAAGTCTGGAGTATATCCAGGATTAACTTTTATATATTCAGACTTAAATTTATATATTCATGATTTACTTTGATATATTTTTTATTTGTATTGCCTGCTTGGCCCTCATATATATATTAGGGCTGTCGAAATTAGTTGGTTATTTTTTTTCCATTAGTTGGATCTAGTTGATTAATCGGTCCATTTAAAACCCATTCATTCCAAAGATTTTTTATGTTCCAATGATATATTGTTTCAGAAATCTCCTTTCTTTCCAATGAAAATGACAGAATATATCAATAACGCAGATTTTGTTAATCAAAACATTTTTTTAGTTTTAATCTAGAAAAAAGTAAACAACGTAAATGTCAATGTCAAACAAAAAAAAGAAGAATCTCTCTGAATCGGAACGTAAGCTTCTCTTTCTCTCTGTCTGTCTAGATTTATCTCGCTCTCTCTGTCTCTTGTGAACCCTAAAAGTAGATAAGAGAATAGTCAAAGTCTAATGTTTCTGACTGACTGACAAAGTTAACTTTACTTAGCTCTTGTTCCAGCTTAGTTTTCCCCTCCTCAAACAGCTGCATTATGTTCGTTGTCACCGTCGATCGTGCTGGAAGTCGATATTCCTTGGAATCAAATGCGATCTGTAGGACTGCTTCTAACCCCCTGCCCTCGACCATGTTAATTGGCCGGCCACTTGATGCAATCCAGACTGAAATTGAGTTGGTAAGTGTTTTCTTTTTGATGCACTTGTTGCTGTTGACTTAGCAGTAGAGTAGTTCGCTTAATGTTATGTGCTGCCGAGTTAGCGGAGTCAGTTGGGTGTGTATAGGTTTACCCATCACCATTTTCGTTTAGCTCGCTAGTTATGAATGCATGCTTCGCTTGCATATGATACTTTAAACTACTCCGAAAGACAGAAACTGCTCTGCGCATTTAAAATGTCAAAAATTCACATTAAAAAAACTGATAAATTGTTATTTAAAGTTATTTGGCGATTAAAGCATTAGTTGATTAATCGGACCAATTAATATGTTAATCAGTACAGCCCTAATATATATATATATATAACCTTCTTGTATACATAAATCTTAACTAACTTATGTCAAATAAAGCCATGTGTAGTGTTTGGTGCCTATGGATGGTTAAAACAAATTTCTAAAACATTAAATGTCTAAAGGTGGCATTAGCTCCTCAGAAGTAAAAATAATGTAAAATTTTCCAGTCTTGAATATTTTATAGTTTTATAGAATTCAGAAAACACATTGTTCATTGTGTTATGTCAAACTCCTGATCTTGACCAACATGTGGGGTGTATTTTCTCAAATATACATTGTTAGTGTCTCTCCCAGGTTATTGAAACTTAAAAATTATGAAAATACTGAAAATGATGTTCCCAGATCTCTTACATGTTACTAAGTTGTCACTAACTGATGGATCTATCTACCATCTCCAACAGTGGTGTTTTGTACCAGTAAACCAGCACATCCCATCGCCCCCACGCAGCACCCTGCTTTATAAATAAGGGGGCTCCTGTCACTGAAGTTATGTTGCTAAGAATAGATCTGATCAAAGCATTGCATTGCCGAATTGGTGGTGATACTGTGGTTACAACGCTCCCGAGTGCACACATACAAGAGACTGAAACAGAGACTTTACCAGAGTGTGTAATTGGGTAAACTAAATGGTTCAGTTAAAATCGAACTCTGTACCACTACAGCATAAGTTATGGAGGCTTTCATTTTCAGTGAGACAAGTGGTCTCAAAGCCACAAACTCAAAGCCCTGCTGGAGAATGGTATTATTGAATTATAATGGCGTCCCCGTGGGTCTCCCTGATAGTAGTTACACAGAAAAAGGGTGGGGAAATCCATATTTACTGTATGTTGACCTGAGGGAGCCAAACAAGGCAATCATAGGTGATTGTCATCCATAGATGCCATATGGACTGTTTGCTGAGCTGCGAGGGGCTACAGTCTTTTCAACAAATGACCTTGCATCCGCTTATCACCAAGTACCACTGCATCATGATAGTCACAATGTCACTGCATCTATTACCCATGATGGGCCATTTCATTTTTTTAGGGTGCCATATGGACTAGCATCAGCATCATCTGCATTCCATAAACGATGGCAACGATCTTGTCAAGGCTGCCAGGCATACAGGCGTACCTAGATGACATGATTTGCTATGTCAACGATGTTGTTACTCAACTAAACTGATCGTGATGCACACTTGTGAAATGTGCTGCACTGCCTGAACAATACTGGTCTTAAACGGAACAGTCAGAAGTGTAAATTTATTTAAGCTGTGCTGCGGTTTTTGGGGCAGATCATATCCAAAGACAGTCTATGCCCTGATACAGACCAAACAGCTGAACACTGAAAGCACTCATTGCACAGAGCCCGCTGTAGCTGTTTTTCATCCACTGTTACCTACCTATGTTGCCACTGAAGCCTCTGATTATGGTTTTGGGGTGTGCTTGGACAAATGCGTCCAGATAACACTGAGGGCAATATTTACTAAAGGATTTGCTGGCTGAATTTTCAATGTGCGCCATGGCAACCATTTTTTCAAAATGGCCACCAGATGACCACAACGATTGTGTTTTTTCTGATAAAAGCATCAAATTTGGTACACATGTAGCCAAAGACATTCCAAAAGATTTGGATATTGAGTCATCATGAATTTTCAATATGTCGCCCATGGCAACCATTTTTCCAAAATGGCCGCCAGTTAACCACAACGATTGTGCATTTTCTGATAAACGCACTAAATTTGGTACATGTAGCCAAAGACATTCCAAAAAGATTTGGTTGTTGAGTCTTCATGAATTTTCAATATGTCACCCATGCAACCATTTTTTCAAAATGGCCGCCAGTGGGCACCAGTGACAACTGTTTTCTTATCAATTTTCTTCTTCTGTCGTACGTCTTTTAGACCTGCTGTTCGTTTGAGGTGAGCCAGGCTACTGTGTCATTGTCCAGGTCCGGCAATCTGTTTGATAACATTGACCTTAGCAGCGTGAAGGCCTTCAATGTTGAGCTGCAGTAGCGCTAAACCAGCTTGGCTTTTTGCGGTCTGCAGATGTGTTAAAGACATTAGTTTCACTTTTGTAGGCTTTTGGGCCTTTAAGCTACTCGTAGGGGAGGCCACGTAGAGGCTGTCTTTGTCTCCCGATTCTTTTTTATATTATTTTTATTATTATTTTATTATTATTTTGTTATTTTTTTGTTATATATTTTTTTAGAGGCTGTCTTTGTCTCCCGATTCTTTTTTATATTATTTGTATTATTATTTTATTATTTTTCTGTTATTTTTTTGTTATGAGGTCCAAGAAAAAAATAAAATAAAATAAAATATATATATATATATATAAAAATTATAATAATAATAAAAATAAAAAAATTAAAAAAAATTGTGATTGCAATAAAGTTGTGTAGATTCGTCTGATATGGATGATCTTGGTGTCAAATCATACCTGTTTTATGATTCAGAACTTGAAAAGGGAAGGACACCCACAAAGCGTCTAAACTTGCTGAGTGCTGAACTTTAATACAAATTACACATGCTGAGAACAACGTTTTGGTCCTTGACCATCATCAGGATTTATGATTCAGAACTTGAATTTGGAAATTCAGAATTGCTCAGAAGCTACAATTTAAGACTCAAAATAAGTGATAACAATGACCCGCCAAATATAGGGTCTATCACATCAAAGTCTATTTAGCACTCCCCTTCACAGCAACAGAGGGCTGTGTTAATGCAGCTTTTTTGCACTTGCACTGCCTAACACAACCCTTCTTACGTTTGCAAGAGACAAGTTCATAGCTGGAATGGCCTGCATCTGGTAGGCATGTCCAGAAGGGTTCGTACCCCTCAGATGTCTTTGACCATCCCCATCTACACGGTGAAGGGTAATGTAATTCTGTAATTCTATAGTTGCAAATTTGAAGTCTGAATCATAAAATTGTAGGCCTATGTATAATTTGACCCCGAGATCATCCATATCAAAATAATCTATGCAACTTTATTGTCATACCAGTCATGGCCATCTTGAAAATTGTATTATCCAAATGTCAATTCATAAGAACTATGTATACTAGATAAATTGAGCTTATGTCCTCAATATCATTACATTTCCATCCCTGATAAGAACATTTATCAGAAAAAATTATCAATAGTGACCAATGGCGGCCATTTTGGTTGCTATAGGCGACATATTGAAAATTCATGATGGCTCCACATCTAAATATTTTTGGAATGCCTTTAACTATATGTGTACCAAATGTCATGCTTTTATCACAAAATGCACAATCCTTATGGAATTTCTAGCTAAGCTGCACCACTATTGGAAAAGCAGTCGCTACAAGGTCGTAATATCTACGACGAATCTACTAAATGGTCACAATTGGTCAAATCGCTATGAGGATGTCATTTACGGGGATTAAGTTACATTGCAACTTTCCTTTAGTTGAATAGTTAAATCTGTACATATGTATATCTGGGGTGAATGCGTTAAAACAGGGTGGAGATTTTGTAAATGAAGTCAATTAAGTATTCTGTCTGATTTAATAAAGCATGCCTTAATTGCAATTCTCCTCTTTGCATGAGAATTTAAAGAACTCTTGAAACCAGACAGTATTTTTTGAGCGCTGACATGGCCAAGGTATTTCACAATTCCCGTTTGTATTGCACTTGACGAGGTGCTAGTCGCTGTCCCAGCGATGCAAAACAAATAATCACAAATGTTATTGCAAAGTACCACAGTTCATGTCACGCCAGGTATATTTTCAGGAATACCTGCATCTACAGACATGTCAGAATATTAAATATATACAGTATATATTCTATATAGCATACGTATTATTTACTAGTTGAAGTGATATGAAAGGATGAAAGATTTCTATTGACCAATTTGTCATCAGCTAGCAGTCAGTATAAAAATGCAGTTCTGAATTTTAATAATTACCCTATTGTACGTATGCATCAATGAATAGAATGAATCATGAATACAATTTTGCTTTCAGATGCTCTGTGGCCTTCTCCCATCACCCAAGTTTAGTCATTTATTTTCTTTATTCTTTTCTAATATTCTTTCCTCGGTTGGACCACGGCCAGTGTATTTTTCCCGCATTATGCTGTAGGAAAGTGTTTCTTTTAGACACCACCTAACGTCATGTCATATTTTAATCGATTGTTTGTTTTCTTTGCAGCATATACTGTTCATTTTGTTATGTCTAATTTATTTATTTATTTCATAATGTCGCTCAAATTGTTTTTCTTCTCCATTGGTGTTGTTTTCCTCTGCTGTAATACAGCGTTGTGATGCTCTTTTTCTCATTGTTCCTTCACTACTTTTGCCTGATTGCTGTGTATCCATTTCTTGGCCTGACCTGGATGTGTGCACTTGCCATGTTGTTTCAGGCCCTTTTAATGGGTGTATCCTACCGCAAATTGCGATTGAGGACGTTTCCTTTCTTTGTTTGCATTATTAGAACCAGTCATAGTAAATTGGCTATTAATGTGTTGCTATTTGTGACCGCAAAACAGCAGCAACAAAATAGCAACCGTCTTTGCGCTCGACTATCTTAGTAAATCTGGCCCTGAGTGGGTTTGTTGCATTTGCAGCATGGACATTATCTCCTGCAGAAATATTCTGCAGTTGAGAGAGAAGCACTTGCATGCGTCTGGGCTATGGAAAAATGGAGAACATATCTCTGTGGGAACACTTTATTCTCCGTGCAAATCATCAGGCACCAATTATGCTGCTGGACTCCAAAGGTGGTGGTTAGGCGGTCAGCAAGACTGCTCTGCTTCTCATACAACATCACTTACCATCCTGAACATTTGAACGTGATGCAGACAGATTGCTTGTCCAGACTTCCCTTGCCCACAACTGGCCATGCCGACGAGGAACAATGAAGAACGTCTGAAATGGTGGTTGCAACAACACACCACTTACCTTCCACGTCTATCACCAACTTCACTGCTGCGTGTGACAGCGTCTCAGAGCTGACACAGTTACTCTGTAAAATTGGAAAAAGTTGGCCAAAATGTAAAAATGTGTGCGATTCAAGATTCCATAAGATCATGAATCACCAGCAACTTTGTCTTGTGCACAGGAAGCAAATAATCTTCACACTTAATGAGTCAGGAATTCCTTCAACAAATGTAATGTTTTGTATTATTCCAAGCATTTCATCATACAGAGGTCACATGTATGACGCCAAACTATGTTATCAGGAGCTTTGGATAAAAAATGGGTTGAATTATCTAGCAGAAGCTTTATGAAATATAATTTTCCAAAGTTACTCAGTCCTAAAATGATACATGAGCAGGGATGCTGAATACGTAAATCAAACCCCTCACCTGCATTATTTCCTTAGGATAAAAAAGCCATTGGGTAATACAAGGGCAAGGACATGCCTTAATGCACCTCTATCCCGGATTAATGCTACTGTCTGCACATTGCGCTTTGACAACGAAACTAGAGCGCCTTATGTCCTCTCGGCTGTTACACCACAAAAACAAATTATGTGTCTTGTTAAAGATTGGGTTTAACTACCCCCAGTCTTTCTAAAGTAAAGCTGCTGTGGTTTCAGTTTCCTGCTGCACATCAAGAACCAGCGGGGCTTCAAAGTAGTCTTTAACATGTGCTGGTAGGGAGTCAAGCTGTTTGAAAAGGAGCCTCACTTCATCAGTCGGAAAAAAAATTACGTTATGTTCCCTGTTTTGCCAGACTGATGCATCATGTAAATACAGAATACGAACAATGTGGCATCACTGTCTCCAAAGCCCTTTCCTGAATTTCCCCACAAATGTTGTCTCTGCATTTGGCCCAATCCCTCAAAACATATTCAATAAAGGACATGTCTGGGGTAAACACTGCAGGCTTGTCCATCATGTACAGCTTGACTGTACATTTCTCTGAGCCAAATTTCAAATCACTGATGCGGTTGGCTGAGGTTGTTCATTCCTGGGCCAGCTCCTCCGTAGGTACTCTCAAAAATCTTGCTTGAAACCGAGCCACCTTTTTCAGAGCACCCGGACAAATAAAACAAGCCATGTCTTTCTCTAAGTTGTAGGTTTATAATATTTTTTACTTCAGTGACAGGAGCCCCCTTATTTATATAGCAGGGTGCTGCAGGAAGGTGATTGGATATGCTGGTTTACTGGTACAAAACACCACTGTTGGGGTGGTAGATAGATCCATTAGTTAAACTTAGTGACATGTAAGAGATCTGGGAACATATGTCATAAGTTTAATTAACCTGGGAGAGACATTAAGAATGAAGAATTTGAAGAATTTGACATTAAGAATTTGAGAGAATACAACATCTTGAAGTGGTCAATAAGCCACTATGTCAAGAGTTTGACATAACACAATAAAGAATGTGTTTTCTGAATTCTATTAAAACAAAACCATTTGCAAGATTGGAAAACTTCTCATTGAAAATTATTAATGCCGCTCTTAGAGTTTTTATATTTTACAATATTATGTTTTAACACTCCATAGGCATTCCATACGTTCCTGTATTTAACACATGTTAGTCATGTTTTATGTATACAAGCAGGTTTGTTCAATTGCAGTCTTATAGAGCTTTTTGAGATGTTTTTGGAACAAGGACTAGATATATTGAATACAATATTAAGGTATGCTCAAACGAATGCACTTTATTCTCGCTTTTATAAAGAATTTTTTTCATAAAGACACGTACAGACCCCCCGGGTGTCGCAATGCTAAAGGAACTCTTCCCGGAGTGCAGTTTGCCCACTGTGGCTGCTGCAGTCCGGCTATGACCGGAAGTACTGCAAGGGTATGGCAATTAGCCATCTGCCCCAGGGAGGGGGGAGGGAAGCTGGCATGAGCTCACCACATGCACAGAAATCTTCTCTGGATATATCGGAATCAGTCGGCGCTGAATGAGTTCCATCTTGGAGGAAGCGGTTCGCCATTTCTGCCGCTACCGGCACCAGAGTAGTGGTCCCATAGCTGTAGGCGGCACACTTGTGGGGGGGATAGTTGGATTAATAAAAAGGGTTTTGAGAAACAAACTGGGAAAAAAGCTGAAACAAATTTAAGAAAAAAAAAAATCATAAATAAAGACACGTACCAACCACGACTACATTTCCCAACATTCTCAGTTTTATTCGCCGATGATATCAACAACAAGTGAACCAATCATAAAACGAATATGCAAATATATGTGACCCACAATGCTCTGGTCGAGGTACAAGTTATCCATGAATGCCAGTCTGAAATCAGTCTTGTGTTTTTTCTTCAACCCACCATGAACAAACTCTAAATATAGATTTAGACGTCTATATATATAGCACTTACTTTAAATCTTCTTAAGCTTAATGGTAATAATCATTAATCATCAAAATTGATAAGGGGACATGGAAATGGTCATTGTGCATGAAATTTGACAGATAATTTTTCAGTTTCCGACATTGGCTCTAATGGTTTTCTGTTTTTTTGATTTTTTGAAAATGTCAATTGTGAAGCGCTGTGACAACCTGTTTATAAATGGCGCTATACAAAAATAAAGATTGATTGATTGATTGATATTCTGTATATCATATTATGTATTGTGATACTAATGATTGGCAGATTTACACTCTGCCACTATGATATTATATTTTAAGGAATTTATGTAACACAAAACATGTCTCCATTATGTGAATTAGCTTACATGAAATGCATTTAAGATTTAATTTGGAGCTGTTATTCTTTCAGTCTCTGGCACAGATTTTAGTGCACACATTAGCCTTTAAAATACAGCAAGCAGTGAATTATCAGCTGGATATATAGACACAGGACCTTGTTCCTCAAGGTATTTCAAGGTGTTAACTTTCAACTTTATTTTTTTACCTGATTATCAAGGGGACTTTCTATTTGTAACACAGCCTAAATACACATAGCCTACACAAGGTCAGGGCCAGTCATTTTTCCCTTAGGTTTTCACCAACAGGAGTCCAACACTTTCACATGGAAATACACTCATGCACACTTTATTACTGAATTTCAGCATGCACTTGTTTATGAAATAAAAAAATATCTTATGTTTTTACTGGTGAGTTACCAGTCTGATCAATCCCAATACCTTTGCAAGCACGTGGTAGAAATTTCACCTGGAGGGATGGTTTTCTCACTGCGGCAGTTCCCCAGGCCTCTTGTACCGGGGACCAATCAAAAGTCTGTTTCCGCAGGGGGCAAGTGATACCCCCATCTGTAACATCTTTGCATGTTGAACCGGATTTCTCTGCAGGAGATCTCTTAAGGCAGTGCGCCCACACTGTTCCTCGGTGGCCAGCCTATGGCACTTCTGTTGAACAACAAAAAGCAACAAACTTACTCCCCCACATACTTTCCCCTGAAAAGTTTAAGAAATATGTTTGTGTGAAAGTGAACATTTAATTTATAAATGTTAATATTATTCAATGTGGTGCCGAAATGGACATTATTACTATTTATTTATTTTGTTCCTTTTAACGCAACGGGCAGCCATATTTCCTTAGCTCACAGCTCATGACTCACCAGTACAGCTTCCTCCATTTGTCGAATGATAGTTCTCCTCCAATCAACCTTCTTTGTTCATGTGAATCCAACAGGCCCCCTACTTCCCCATCCACACCATGCACAAAATGTTTTTTTTTCTCCAGAGGTAGTTCCATTCTAGCAGATGTTACCGGTGACAATGAAGCCTCTTCTCCAGGGTGGAGAGCTCCCACACCTGAGATGCACTTTGTCATTCTTGACTGTTTTTCCAAAGGCTGCCACTTATTCCCACTTCCAAAACAGCCTTCGGCTCAAGAGACCTTGGAACTCATGATACAGCATGTTTTACGCATTCATTGCCTTCTCCCCAGGACATTGTGTCAGACCATGGTCCCCAATTCATCTCCCGGTTCTGGAAGGCCTTCTATGCCCTGATCAGTGCCTCTGTCAGCCTCTCCTCTGGCTTTCATCCCCAGTCGAATGGTCAAACTGAGAGAGTCAACCAGGATTTGGAGACCACTCTGCACTACCTGGCTTCCTCCAATCGCGCCACCTGGAGCAAATACCTCATTTGGGCAGAGTATGCGCACAAAACCCTTCAGAGCTCCACCACGGGCCTTTCCCCTTTTCAGTACCAGCTTGTTTACCAGCCACCCTTGTTCCCCAAGCAAGAGTCTGAGGTGGGGGTTCCTTCGGTGGTGACATTCATCGATCGCTGGATCTGGAGGTAGGCGCGGTCATCCCTGCAACGGGCTTCCATCTGACAGCAGCTCCAGGTTAATCGTTGACGGAGGCCTCTTCGCCTGTTCCGACCTGGGCAGATGGTTTAGCTCTCTACCCAAGACCTCCCCCTTCAGATTGAGTCTCATATGCTGGCTCCCCGCTTCATCGGTCCATTTCGGGTCTTGCGGAAGACAAATCCTGTCACCTACCACCTCCTGTTGCCTCGGTTGAATGCGAATGCGAATCCATCCCACTTTTCATGTTTCCCACCTCAAGCCTCTGACCATCAGCCCCCTGTCTCCAGCCTCCCATCCGTCTCCTCTGCCTCGTGTGATTGATGACCAGCCACCCTACACTGTCCATCGTATTTCAGACACTCGATGGGTGCGGAGGAGTGTCCAATATCTTGTGGACTGGGAGGGCTATGATCCTGAGGAGTGCTCCTGGGTACTAGGCTGGGACATTCTTGACCCAGGATTGATCCGGGATTTCCACTGCCACCATCCAGTACTTCCTAAAAGAATAGCTAGAGCCATTCGTAGAGGAGTGGGTACTGACATGGCTGTTGGACTAGTTTTGGTTTCCTGATTGTGTTAGTAATTGTTATTGTCTAATTGTATTATTGTCTGAGTGATTTCACCTGTGTCTCGTGGCCACATGGGTCAATCTTTCAACACGTGAGCGAGACAATGATGAAGGTTCCCTCACCAAGTTAGTAAGGCAAGTTCCCCAATTCACTTACAGTTTTTTTCAACTGCTAACATGCATTGGTCAAAACTGAAGTCACATTGTCAAAACTCTTCACACAGTCAGCGAACCAGAAGTCTATGTGGACCAAACAATTAATCATTTTTCATTGTTTTCACACAAAATGCATTCAATGACCACATTTTCCAAAATCCATGAACTCTTTTCTCATTCATACTCCACCACCCGCAAAACACTATATATTTGCAGCACATCTTTCAAATGCTAACACACTGTTTTCAAAACTGTTAAAAATGCATTCAAAACAGAATTACGTCACAATGTGTGCAGCACTGTCCAATGATGGTTTGCTGTTACACAAACCACTCATTGGCCCCTACAATACAGAGAGGCTCATTTCTTTTCTGGATGACCTGCATAATCGACTTGTGCCAGCGGAGGAGAGAGGGGCAGGAAACTCCCCTACCTTCATTGTTGTGTGGGATAATGTGGCATTTCACCACTCTGCTGCAGTCACAGACTGGTTTGCTGCACATCCCAGGATGTTAGTACTATTCCTGCCTCCATACTCCCCCTTCCTAAACCCCATAGAAGAGGTTTTCTCTGCGTGGAGGTGAAAGGTGTATGACCACCGTCCACATGACCAGATGTCCTTACTGGATGCCATAAATGTGGGGTTTGGAGACATTTATCCTAAAGACTGCCAGGGTTGGATTAGACATTCCAAAAGATACTTGCCAAGATGCATCGCCAGAGAAGACATACGATGTGATGTTGATGAGAACTTGTGGCCAAATGCAGGAGAGAGGGAGAACTAGAACCCTCACAGTATTGTACAGTATGAGTGATTATACTATACATGTAGTTTTTTGTGATTATTATTGCAGCCCTGGAATTTCAGGAAATTGCTATTTTTTGTTTCAACTTTTTATTTTTCACAAGTAAATTTATGTTGGTGCATGTTGGTAATGCAGACTGTATGAAGAGTTTTGAAAAAGTGTCTTCAGTATTGACCGATGCTTGTTAGCAACTGAAAAAAACTGTAATTACTGTTAACAAAAAATAAATAAAAAAAACCAAAGAAACATGGCAGAGACCTTCTTCCCAGCCTCTGCTGCTGAATGAAGGGACAAAGTCACACAGGCTCTGATTCATTTCCCAAATCATAAACAAATTGCAATATGAAATTTGGCTGGAATTTGTCATGGGAATTCAGAAGTGCACACAGTTATAGGATTAAGTCTTCTGGCGGGTGAATCAGAAGTGTTAGAAAGCTTCTTCAACAAACTATCTCTCTCTCTCTCTCTCTCTCTCTCTCTCTCTCTCTCTCTCTCTCTCTCTCTCTCTCTCTCTCTCTCTCTCTCTCTCTCTCTCTCTCTCTCTCTCTCTCTCTCTCTCTCTCTCTCTCTCTCTCTCTCTCTCTCTCTCTCTCTCTCTCTCTCTCTCTCTCTCTTAGTCGCAGAGTTCCTTAAAAATTGGGCTCGGCTACACTGCTACCTGACTGTTTTGGGGAATTTGCAAGAGAAAATGTTTTCCTCACTCTGCTTTTAATGCCATTAAACAACAGAAGAAGATTGGCAGAGGTGCAGTGAGGCATGTGGTCAGTAATTCGGTCAGTGATAGCATCGGTTAAGGGGCTTGTACTGGGAAACAGCGCATCAAACTTTATGGATCAGAGCAAAAGGCCTGATGAAGATCTTTTCTTTCTTCCTTTAGATTTTTTATAATCTTGGATGTGACACGGTGCATATCAGTTGGTGGTAAGAATATTTCACCAAGTGACTATACATTCAGTGCTGAAAGCTAAAAAAATTATTTTCACTAATCCTATTCATTATTCAATGCATCAAAATCCATCTGATCTCTTTATTAGGCCCACGGCTTAGGTGGACCTTCTGATACCTTCTGAGTTCTGGACCTTCGTCCTGAACTCCTCAAAAACAAAAGAACTCATAATGGACTTCAGGAAGAACAGTGCAGACCCCGACCCACTATACATCAACGGGGACTGTGTGGAAAGGGTCCCAGATTTCAGGTTCCTGGGCACACACATCTCTGATGATCTCTCCTGGACTACCAACACCACTGCAGTAGTCAAGAAGGCACAGCAGCGACTCTACTTCCTGAGGATCCTCAGGATAAACAACCTGCAGGAGAAGCTGCTGGTGACCTTCTACCGCTGCTCCATCCAGAGTGTGCTGGCGTACTGTATCTCTACGTGGTATGCCAGCTGCTCAGCAGTGGACAGGAGAGCCCTTCAGAGGGTTATCAATGTCACCCAGAAGACCATCGGCTGCTCACTGCCCTCTTTGGAGGACATTTTTAGCTCTCGCTGTCTCAGTAGAGCAGCCAAAATACTGAAAGACCCATCCCACCCTGGACATCATCTGTTTGACCTGCTGCCCTCTGGTAGACGCTTCAGGTCCATCAAATCACGGACAAACAGACTTAAGAACAGCCTTTACCCCAGGGCCATACGAGAACTGAACACTTAAAAAACTCTGATATGGACTGATGACTATCAGTACTGCAACACCTACACTTACAGTACACTTACAGAACACTGCATAGAAGTTTACATTACTACTGCACTTTTGTTTGTATGTTTATACTCCCAACTGTACTACACTTCTGCCGTAGTGAGCCTCTGCAATTCAGAAATGTGCAATATCTGGAAGTGCAATATCTCATATCTCATCAAAATAATGTAACTTTTAACTTTTTAACAGCAAATGTTCACATTTCATTTTATTTATTTATTTAATGTTAATTTTATATTCAGAATCTTAATTTGTTTCTGCTGTTCTGTTGTGTTTTGTCTCTGTTATTGTAAATGTACCGTCAGGATTGTCACTCAATTTCGTTGTACTCTGTGCAATGACAATAAAAGTAATCTAATCTAATCTAATCTAATCTAATAAGAAAGGATCTTTGTACCATACAATTAAAATAAGAATAAAATTAAATAAAAAATTAAATTAAATTAAAAGCAAGTGAGATAATGGAAAGTCACATTATAGGTTTTATATGTTTATATTTACTCAATATTTATCTACTTACATACCACATTTAGTCATAACGTGATTCCATGAATAAATTAAGTGTAACACACTGCATTTACTGGTTATATACACAATTATGGGTAAAATCATTCTGCAAGTGTGATTAGATTAACTTACTGTGACACTGGGAGAGGTGGAGGGAGGAGTAGAGAGGGCTGCTCCTCCTCTTTGAGGGGCGGAGGGAGGAGTGGAGAGGGTAAGAATGTAAGAATGTCTGTAAATGCCACACATTGTGTGGCATTTACAGACATTAGTAAATTTGAACAAATTCTTCAGGAAAATCATTATTATGGTATAAAAAATCTGAGGTTTTTTTGGGGTGTTCAATATGCTTGTGAACATTGTTACAAGGTATTTAACAATAAAACTGACCATTCATGCACCTTCAGTTGTAATGTATGTCTAAATAATCAATGCCACAAACAACCCAGACAGATAATTAAATGTGCAGACTGTCTGCACTTCTGTAAGCCGCACTACTGCTTTGAGCTGCATAAGGTTGTAAAGCCACATGTGAGCGGCAAATTGGTTAGTCTGTGTGACTTGACCAAATACTGCCCTCGCGGTAATCGGATCCATGCTGTTAATGTGGCTAAACCAAAACCACACAAATGTGTGGCTGATCATTGCTTCTCATGCAAAGAGAAGTTTATCCCAGAAGTTCAGCACAGAGTGTTTCATCCAGCCCGCCAAACCTGAGGAGATGTGTGAAAATTGTTTATGATTTTGAGTACACATAGCCAAATACTATATATGCTGTATAGATTTTAACCCTCTGAGGTCGACTGGATCGCCGACGATCCAAGCAGCAATAAAAGTATATTACTATTTCTAACTTCGCGATATTTTATCATACACACGCGACAAAAACATTGACAGAAACCTTAGAATCGCGACTTTCCGATTTGAGCACTGGCAAATCAAATGGGATTTTTTAAATTAGGTTAATTAGACCAAAAGTAAACCTTGCCTTTTACTCTTTTTTTACCTGGTAGTAACGTCCCCTTCTATTGACATGGTAACTAGGTGCTAATTTCGGAGGTGTGTGGGGAGGGCGTGGGGCCATGTGTGAAAAACGCCGGCGTAAACAACACAAACTGTGACAATTTGAAGCAAGATTTTATACAGACATACAATTTTATTCAAGATGGAAAGATTGTCTGCGCTGCAGTGTTTGAGAGCATCGATGGAAAGCGGCAAGACAATAACTGACCAAGAGTAAGTAACTATATTTGATTTGCCATGTTATCAAATACTCGTATATTCAATATATGAATTCTCGTCTTGTGACTACATATGCCGCGTGTTGCAACGTAACAAATTGCAATATGCACACAAGATCTATGGAAGAATACTTTTCAAACAGCCTAAAATGTTATTTATTTCGCTTGTTTTCAAATACTCGTGAAAATATATGAATTCCGCGTCTTGTGATGCCAAACATATTCCGCGTGTTGCAACGTAACAAATTGCAATATGCACACAAGATCTATGGAAGAATACTTTTCAAACAGCCTAAAATGTTATTTATTTCGCTTGTTTTCAAATACTCGTGAAAATATATGAATTCGGCGTCTTGTGACGCCAAACATATTCCGCGTGTTGCAACGTAACAAATTGCAATATGCACACAAGATCTATGGAAGAATACTTTTCAAACAGCCTAAAATGTTATTTATTTCGCTTGTTTTCAAATACTCGTGAAAATATATGAATTCCGCGTCTTGTGACGCTAAACATATTCCGCGTGTTGCAACGTAACAAATTGCAATAGGCACACAATGAGGGAAAGAGATGGCCCATCTGACAGATCTTAGAGGTGTGGACAATGAATAATGAATATTCAGGTATTTAGCATTTAGCCTCCCACAGCCTGAAATAAATGTGACCAGTTCTGATAAAAACAGGTTTTTAGCTATTTAGATCTCAGATGTGCTAAACTGTTTTCACACCCTTACATAACCAAGACCTTGATGAACAAACGCACATTGGCAAAACAATTCGTCACTATAGTTTAGTGTGTGCTTTCACAACTTTTGTGACAGCAGAAACATTTACTATTTTTAACTTGTGTGTTTGTAGATCTATTTACAAGCTGCATATGATACTGACCAAACTATTGATGGCATACAAATGTAGCTGTGATTGTCCTTCAAATAAAAATATCAAACACTTTGGAGTAAGTGTGTGTTAAATTGATGAAATTGAGATAAATATCAGACCATGCCAAAATCAAAAACCATCTAAAAGCTTAGCACGGACCTCAGAGGGTTAAGGGGGAATGCTAGGTCGCAGAGGGTGACACCTGTGTCAAGACCTTTTTGAGCAAATACAGCCAAAATACAGCGGATGCACATTTATTGCACATAATTCCAAGGGTTATGATGGCTACTTGATGATGAATTAATTAATTAAACAAGGCTTTACCCCCAAGATCATTGCTCAAGGCTTTGAAAAGGCTGTTGAGAAAGGGTACAGAGTGGCCAAACTATATGAAGTGTGGCATTTCGCAGAAAAGAGAGATTCTCTCTTTACCGATTACATCAAGACCTTTTTAAATCACGTTACACCATGCCAATGCCTCTGTAGTAAACCTAGAGTCACTCATGAGTCTGGTTGAACATTTTGTGCAACACAGGGATGATTCCAGGGAGGTGATCACCAGCGAACAAAAGATTGTCCGGGATAAACAGGGGTTCATTTAAAAAAACGCCACAGTAACAAAACTGTTCAGGGTTGTGTACAACAAACCTGTGCTCCTGCCAGATTTCAGCACACTGCCATACGGCTTTTAAAGCCCTAGGAAATACCGGTGCTGAGGGGTTTGATGTACGCTTTCAACACCCCTTCTCATGCATAATTTCTGGACCTAGCAATTCTGGTAAATCATATTTCATAAAGCTTCTGTTGGAAAATTCAAATCATGTTTTTTCCAAAATACCAGATAATATTGTCTGGTGTTATACATGCTGGCAGCCTCTGTATGATGAACTATTGGAAAAATTAAAAAACATTACATTTGTAAGGAATTCCTGACTCTTTGTGTGACAATAATTTGCTTCCTGTGCACAAGACAAACATGTTGGTTATTGACAATCTAATGAAAGCGGCTAGCGGGAATAAAGAAGTGGAGAAAGCTTTTACCAAATATACCCATCAAAGAAATCTGAGTGTTATATACTTGGTGCAAAATCTGTTTTTCAAGAGAAAACAAGTAGAACAATACATCTTTTTGCAAACTATAAGGTGTTGTTAAAAAAAAACAAGGATAAACAACAAATCAGTGTTTTGGCCCGTCAAATGTTTCCAAGAAATTCTACGTTTTTCATTTAATATTTTGAGGATTCCACACGAAAGTCCTATGGCTATCTTTTGGTGGATTAAAAACCTCAAACTCCTGAGGATTACAGGATCAGAACAGGTTTGTTCTCGTGGGAGTGGCTGATGGTCTACATGCTCAAGAAAAAGTCATAAATAAATATGTCTGCTCGCTTAAAAATGCGTAATTCTGGAAATGTAGAAATGTGGAATGATAAAGGAGAGTTTATTTTCAAAGGTGAAATAATGAACGGATCACATATGGTTGACTTAATATAGAGCATCAACACATAAGGTAGCCAAAGATAGAAGGCTGGTTAAAATTTCTTGAAGCGATGGCATTCCTTAACATGCCTCTATCTCTTATACCTAATCAACATGTACGTCAAAAACTAAACGTATACAAAAAAACACCAATGTCCTTAGCATCACCAAAGTCTCCTGCAACAAGCACCACGTGTTTCCTGATCCGTGTTTTTCCTCACCTACACTAGATCGAACTATGTAGCTAGACTTTTGAGGTGTTTTCTCAAGGGTTGTTTGTATTAAACCTTAAGTAATAGAGAAGCGTGAAAAATGACACAAATGAAGATGTAAAGTTTATCTGGTTTATTTTCAATAACAATATGCCATTATGTTTAATAATTGTCTGGAATTGTGTTTTTTAAACAACCATGACAGGCATTAAACATAGTGCCAGAGCATATATTCTGTATACAAGTAAGCATGTTTCTTTTATGCATAAAAGGCTGCATTGTATGAACAAGCCTAGAAACCATAACATAATGTCTTTGTAAGTTACAACTATACATAGACATTATATCCGCAAACTAATAACCTTGACCCCTTTGGACCAGATAGAATATGCAATGCTGCCTGCCGGTGGTCGAGACCATGTTTTGCACTTGTCGGGAAGTCCGGGCTTGGCTTTAGGATGAGTGTTGATTATAAATGATGCTTGTAAATCCTTGATCTTATATCGCGGTAGTTCATCACTTGCAAACACACCATAAAACAGGTTTTTGGTAAAGCGATTACAGTTTATCACATTGTTCAGCTCTCTTGTATTCATGTCTAATAATGATCAATTAGAACATCCCTTCTTTGACTCACTTCAATAATGTTGTCAAAGGTGGCATAGACAACCATATTAACCATTCTGGGCAGGGGTTGTTTGAACCTCATCTCCAAATGCATGTTTCCAGATTTCACCAGAGAAAGATGGTGCCCACATTCTTCATCGGGGGTCAAATTGAAAGCATATAGTGTGTAACCATCCAGGTATTCTGTTCTGTTAACCCTCTGAGGTCCGTGCTAAGCTTTTAGATGTTTTTTGATTTTGGCATGGTCTGATATTTATCTCAATTTCATCAATTTAACACACACTTACTCCAAAGTGTTTGATATTTTTATTTGAAGGACAATCACAGCTACATTTGTGTGCCATCAATAGTTTGGTCAGTATCATATGCAGCTTGTAAATAGATCTACAAACACACAAGTTAAAAATAGTAAATTTTTCTGCTGTCACAAAAGTTGTGAAAGCACACACTAAACTATAGTGACGAATTGTTTTGCCAATGTGTGCGTTTGTTCATCAAGGTCTTGGTTATGTAAGGGTGTGAAAACAGTTTAGCACATCTGAGATCTAAATAGCTAAAAACCTGTTTTTATCAGAACTGGTCACATTTATTTCAGGCTGTGGGAGGGCTAAATGCCAAATACCTGAATATTCATTAATCATTGTCCACACCTCTAAGATCTGTCAGATGGGCCATCTCACTGGGCCATCAGTGTTATATTCTGAGTTCCTGTTCTGTTGTTTTTGGTCTTTGTTTATTTTTCATTCAGTCCTTATTCATTATTCTTTATCCAGTATTGCATTTTCCCTGTTCTGTCACGTTCTGCTCCCTGTCTGTCCTTGTTCCGTTTATTTCGAGATCCACTCCTTTCTTGTCATGCACTTCGGGAGTTTATACTTTTCGGTTTTTTCCGCCTTCGCTTATTATCTCGTTTTCTTCCTTCTTACTTTCTAGATTGCACTTTGTATATATTAGGTAGATGTGTATAGTACTAACCAACTAATCTACTAACGTTAGGGATTTAGATTAAGTTACTAACACGCGGAATATGTTTGGCGTCACAAGACGCGGAATTCATATATTTTCACGAGTATTTGAAAACAAGCGAAATAAATAACATTTTAGGCTGTTTGAAAAGTATTCTTCCATAGATCTTGTGTGCATATTGCAATTTGTTACGTTGCAACACGCGGAATATGTAGTCACAAGACGCGGAATTCATATATTGAATATATATACGAGTATTTGATAACATGGCAAATCAAATATAGTTACTTACTCTTCGTCAGTTATTGTCTTCGTCGCTTTTCATCAATACTCTCAAACACTGCAGCGCAGAAAATCTTTCCATCTTGAATAAAATTGTATGTCTATATAAAATCTTGCTTCAAATTGTCGGGACAGTTTATGTGTTTACGCCGGCGTTTTCACACATGGTCCCACGCCCCCCCCACACACCTCGCGAAACTCGCCCCTAGTTACCATGTCAATAGAAGGGGGACGTTACTACCAGGTAAAAAAGAGAGTGAAATGCAAGGTTTACTTTTGGTCTAATTAATCTAATTTTAAAAATCCCATATTATTTGCCAGTGCTCAAATCGGAAAGTCGCGATTCTAAGGTTTCTGTCAATGTTTTTGCCGCGTGTGTATGATAAAATATCGCGAAGTTAGAAATAGTAATATACTTGTATTGCTGCTTGGATCGGCGCCGATCCAGCCGACCTCAGGGGGTTAATGGCCAATACCTGATCCTTTAGATGTCTCCCTGTAGCCATGACTAGACTGTACAATTCTCTTATAGCCACATCGTTTTCAAAATCTGGTTTTGAGGGAAATTGTCGCGGTATACATATAAAGCTATAAACTCTGGCAGTTACATGGCATACAGGTATACATGGCAGTTTTGGAAATTGAAGGGGTTTCTGCCATAATGCCCTGAAAAGCTGTCATTATTCACCAGTCCTATAACCACGCATTTGTGCAGAGTCCTCAGAAACAGATTTTCTTAATTACACACTTGGCTACCTGCAGCTATGCTAAATGTCTTCATGCTTACTCTTTCTATAGGATATTTTGCATTGGCTGTTAGAAGGGCTTAGCCATGTCGGATTTTCACTGCTGGAGATACAGAAACTTTTTTAACAAAAAGTGTTCTATTCAGAATTTTTTGTTTGAATGCCTTGACCCCTCGGCCAAAACTTGTCTTTGGAGCAAACCAATTTAATCTTCAGATCCACCCCATTTAGCATTAGCTTCTCTTGAAATTCCTAGTAATTCAAAAGCGCTGAATTGAGCAGCCAGAGTATCCTTTCCATAATTTAACAGACATTCCATTATTTTCCTGTAGGGGTACGTATTGGTGGATTGACTTACAAGCTTGTTCCCAAGAGAAACATCTACTTGGAGAACGTGGGTAATTAACGAGACCAACACGGCCCCCGGCAGCGATTGCACCCCTGTCGGCTTTCGTGATCTTGCACGAGGATGCAGAAGGGTATTGTTCAAATACATTTTTACATTTTAAGCATTTAGCAGACGCTCTTATCCAGAGCGACTTACAAGATGTGCATTAATACATGGTAGGAACAATCATAGTTAGCGCACGAGATCAGTGCAGTAATACAGCAATAGACATTGCAGGCATCTGCGTACCATACCTGTAACACTGGGAAGGAAAAGGTTAGTGTAAATGTTTTTTTTTTTTTTTTTTTTTTTAGTATAGTGTTGAACAAGTAAACAGTGGTGAAGACAATTTAGCTAGATGGACAGAGTTCAGTGGTAGTGGAGTCTGAAGAGGTGGGTTTTGAGTCTCTTGCGGAAGATCGCAAGTGATTCTGCGGTCCTGACCGATTGCGGAAGGTCGTTCCACCAGCGAGGGATCAGGACAGAGAAGAGGCGAGACCGCGAGGAGCGGCTGCCAGGCCGGGAGGGGTGTAGGGAGTGATGAGTGACTGGAGGTAAGGGGGAGCAGTACCTCTGGCTGCTTGAAAAGCAAGCACCAGTGATTTGAATCTGATGCGTGCTGCGATGGGGAGCCAGTGCAGAGAGGAGAGTAGAGGGGTGACGTGGGTGAACTTCGGCTGGTTGAACACCAGACGAGCGGCAGCGTTCTGGACTAGTTGCAGTGGCTTGATGGCATAGGCCGGAAAGCCTGCCAGCAAGGAATTGCAGTAGTCCAAACGTGAGATCACCAGGGCCTGGACTAGGAGTTGAGTGGCCTCTTGGGTGAGAAATCTAAATAGTCTTCCCTGTTTCCCGCAATAAAAAATTCCAAAGGTCCCGTGTCTGACAGGGCAGATAGGGGCAGTATTTCCACATATTGGCTCTTGTCCATACAGGTTTGAGTGAAGGGTACTGTAAACAAATCCAATTCAGACTTTATACACTCCTCTGACATGCTATGTGAAAAAGACATGGAGGAAGACATTTTGTATCAAGTTGGGATGCTAGACCACATCCACAGAGGATGTAGACACTAATTAATTCAGTGTGACGCTGCAGTTCGGAGTGGTCCAAACTGCAGCGCCACAGAAGTCAGAGACAAAAGGCTTTTCACACCACAACTTCAAAGGAACATTTGTTCGTTTGTAACGTTTCCCCTACGGCAGGAAACCTCCTTCCCATTGGTTTAAGACCCTTGGAGGGCTGTTCTAACAACCTGTTATATCTTCATGTTAGCCCATAGCTCCATTTACCTATAAGTTAACGCCCTGTTACTTCCCCCTTGTGATTGTTCCCTCCCCTTCCGTGTTGGATATAAATATCCATTTGAATTTGAAGGCGGGAGATTCACTGTCCTGCGTGACACGGGTCTCCGTGCAGCTGCTCGTAATTAAAGCTTTAATACTGTTTAAAGGAATTCTCTCTGATCCTACTGAGTTTTAATTTCCACGACACTCTTTAGAAGATAGTTCAGGTTTTTCTTTTAGGACTTGCTGGAGCTGGAATATTTTCTCTTTCCTCTTTGTCGACCTTTGGACACTGACTGAGATGATTTTGTGCTTTTGCGTTTTTTAGTAGAAGTGTACGCCTGTTGCCGCCCACCGGGAGGTTTTAATCTTTTACAACACAACATCACCATAAGCCCAGTTCCCTCTTGATTATCAGAAGTGGTGTTATTGGTCATGATGTTGCTTACCACATCACTGATAATGTTCTTTGCAGCTGTTTTCTGATGAGGTTTTGCGAGGTTAAAACCTTTCTTTAACAAAGGAACAGCCATTCTAAAAAGACCGCCAAGCCCTGCGCCATACACAACAGTGCTGCTATGGTAGCCAGGCAGTGCTGAGACATATAATAATTTATATATCGGTCAGGGTCCACATAATGGGCAGTCAGCACCATTGTTAAACGCAAAAAGACTGCTTTAAAGTTTTCCATAGCGAAAGGGGATATCTTGACATATCAACCAGATCGGGTTGCTATTGGGAGTCTATGTTGCTAACAAAAACCTGGTTTCGTAAAACATTTTAAGATAACTTTTGATGCAGTGTGCAAGCATCGCTAACCATTCTGTGACTTGATTATTGAACCTTGAACCAGTTATTTCTTTCAAACCCCTTTGAAAGTGATCTTTTCCCCCATACAACCCACGATTTGATAGTGTGTAATACACAGTTTTTATCAACCGTTCTGACATTGTTAGATGGCTAAAGAATAATGAGAGTGAATTTGTTTTAAAACTTTTATATGTTTAAAAAAGCACCCCTGTCACATTACATCGAGGAACTTCACACAGAACTTTCAGACAGGTTTGAGCATTTTTGTCAAGAAGCGATACCGTCAAACATTCTGCAACCTTATCAACGTTTACATTTTCATTTCAGAGAACTTTGCACTCCGGATAATAACAGGGCAATGCTCAAAGTGTCATACAGACAGACAGACAGGGATGAAACCACTTTTTATACAATTTTTATCAATTAAAATATTAATAAGTTGGGTCATGCTCGTAAAGGCAGCTGTGCTGCCTCTGGCTAGGGTGGCAAACTATACAGCCATAACAATTCTCTTTCATGTCTTGCTCAATAATAAAGTCCAAGATGCAGGCCATTGACGCTTTGATGTTTCTGATGACCCTGAAGATAACGGTGCTGCCAGGTACAGTTGAGTCAGGTGCTGCGGAAGATAGATCAGGTTGCTTTCACCCAAGTCTTGCTCCAAACGATCCAGCTATCCATCGGTGTCTCTGAAGTCAAAGGCCCCATCACAGGCATTGTATCTTGGGTGTTAGAGATGTGAGCCATGTTTTTTGCTGCTTGACAGAGATGTTTAAAAACAGCTGCCCCTTGGCTCATTTAAGTACAAAACGTGTTAAAGGAGGCTGTGGTTAAAATGAATGGGGGCGGGAGGGTGGGAGTTTAGGTCTGGGGAGTTCCGGACCTATAATCTTCTTGTGATAAATTGCAATGCCCTCCGATTCTTCCACCACAAAAACAAATGGTCTATCTTTTTAAAGTAGGTGTTCAGTTCACGCAGGTCTTTCCAAAGAAAAGCAATTGTGTTTTCCGTTGCCTGCTTCATATTTTGAAGAAGCGACAATGCGATTTCTTTAAAAACAATCCATTCTTCCCAGGCATCCTCAAATTGAACACAATGTAGCCTGTTTATACGATCTGTTGTGTCTTGTAATTCATTCAATAACACTGAATACAATAACACTGAATACATACTATGGGGCTTTTTCAACCTCAAATCCCACTCTTGTTTAACACCACAAAGCTCTTCTCTGATTTTGTATCAGTCATCCCTAAAGTATTCAATAAAAGGCGTGTCTGCATTAAACACTGAAGACTTTTCCATATTATACAGCTTGACCATTCCTCTCCCCGAATCAAATTTGTAGCCACCAATTATTTCGTTTGAGGTAAGCCATTGTTGCTCCAATGATTCTGTTGGAGCCAACAATACCCTAGCTTTAAATTGAATTACTTTTTCCGGGGCATCCAGCACAGATATAATGCTCCATTGCACTATAGCAATTAAGCCAGATTTTCCAGAAGGTGACCAGAAAAGCGGTCTTATTTATATTTGATGTGTCTGTTTTTACAGATTTTTTTTACATGGACTCACAAACGTCAGAACACAGGTGTCCCTGCGTCCAGGGGGATCCCGGTCAAAAGTTCACAGAATATTTATATAAAGATCAGAGCTTTGGACATAAAAACACAGATGTCACCCCCTGGGGATTCCCTGTCAAAAGGTCACCCACCCACCTGTCAATAACGGGCCAAAGGTGACATTCCTAAGTGACGGTTATAAAAGCAATATGATAATCATATATCACAGCGTTCAATCACTGCATTGTGCACAACGTTCAGGTTTACATGGCAGGCACAAACTGGTAATTATGCATATTTTCGTCGGACCTGATAATTCATCAAGATGGTCCAATTGTCAGTGTTTTAATGGCCATTGTAATCGCACACTGCCATTTTTACACCATTAGATGGAAAAAATTGAATGTGACGGATGGTGGGATGTTCAATGGAGACTGAAGGAGATTAAAGTGGAGGATTATGGTGCTCCGAGGAGTTAAAATGAGCTGATGAACACAACTTTATGGCTTTATCATCATTCCTTCACCTCCCATCATTACAAAGCCACACCACAGGGAAATATTATTTATGTGTTTGTTTGTTTATTTATTCTTTTTTTGTCACTTTTATAGTTATATACCACATATTTACAAATTTCAATCATGATCCCAGTAGTAAATGTTAAATGTAATTAAAAGGTGAAACTAAAAATGAAAAGCAGATAATCTACAAAAATGGATAAATGAGGAATAACAAGAGCATGTGATTATATGTGTGACTCATCCAACCCTTTGGCACTGCAGGTTTCAGAGTATGTGCCAGGCCTGGCTCCAGGAATGTTTAATTGGGGGGATTGGTTAGACAAAATTTTAGGGGGAAACTGAAGCATATTTTGGGTGGACTCTGATGCATATGCACATGCCATCAGGCCCCCCAGGAGCTTGGCCTGGTATTCGCAGGTTTTAGTCTGCACTCTCCCAAATTATGCAACACACAACTGCATTTAGGAGTCTAATTCTAATGAATGATGATGACTGAATAGACAGGCTTCTCTCTTTTTCATCCCTCCCTGCCTCTGATCGCCTCCATCCTCTCAGTTTACATCTCCATTGTGTACATGTATGGATATTTTAAATATATCATCTCCATGTTGTATGCACATACAGTATATACACAGGTAAATGCAAAAATAAAGGAACGTCTGTAGCAAATTCCAAATTAGAAATGTAAACGTAGAGGATAAAAACATGATTCGTTTTTTTGTTAAATATTTATTCTCCTCATAAATCTCACCAAAGAACCATTTTCAAAGGGTGGTGGGGTGAAACACATTTTCCTTAAGCACTGTCTATAATATTTAGATAGAGTGAGCCAAGTTACTACCATAGGAGAAAGTATTCATTGTTAAAACAGGTGTGGATCCAAGGTGTGGATCAGACACCCATGAAATAGTAGGAATTAATTTCATTTCTCATATCACTCAAGAAATGAATCCTTTATACATATAGCATACATAAATGTAGTGGCCAAAAAGGTGGAAACACTAATATGATACGACTATGGTATCTTTCTCCTCGTCTCCTTCTCTCGTTCTGAGAGCCAGGTCCCGGCCCGTATCTCTGCATGCCTAGCAGACATCTCTGCCACACACCACCTGAAGCTGAACCTGGGGAAGAAAGAACTGCTCTTCTTCCTAGTGAAGGACTCCCCGATGATTGATGCTTCAATAACCGTGGAAGGCTCCATAATGTCTCTGTCTTAGTCTGCCAGGAGTCTTGGAGTGACCCTGGACAACCAGCTGAGGTTCTCGGGGCATATTGCAGCAATCACCGGGCCTGCCAATTCTCCCTCAATAACATCCAGAGGATCCGATCGTTCCTCACCAAAGAGGCCACACAACTCCTGGTCCAGGCCCTGGTGATCTCACGCCTGGACTACTGCAATTCCTTGCTGGCAAGCCTACCGGCCTGTGCCATCAAGCCACTGCAGCTGGTCCAGAACTACAACTGGTGTTCAACTAACCCAAGTACACAAATGTCACCCCTCTACTCACCTCTTCACTGGCTCCCTATTGCAGCACGCATTAAATTTAAATCACTGGTGCTGGCCTATCAAGCTGCTAGAGGAACTGCTCCCTCCTACCTCCAGTCACTCAGCACACCCTACACCTCAGCCAGACCCCTCCGCTCCACCTCCTTGGGCAAACTGACTGTCCCTTCCCTGCGGGCGCCCAGCAGCTGCCCCTCGTGATCTCAGCTCTTCTCTGTCCTGACCCCCCAGTGGTGGAACGATCTTCCGCACTCAGGACCGCCGACTCATTGGTCATCTTCCGCAAGAGACTGAAAACCCACCTCTTCAGACTCTATTACCACCAATTGTCATCACCACTGTTTTCATGTTCAATACTGCATTTTGTAATATGTATCCATGTTGATGTCTGTGCCCCAAAAAATAAAAAGACACACCTAACTTTTCCCTCCTTTTTACGGTTTGCAGCTGCCATCCACTATGTTGATTACTGTATCATGACACTTATCTCTGGCATGGACTATGATTAATCTTACCATGTATTAATGCACATTTTGTAAGTCGCTCTGGATAAGAGCGTCTCTTCTGCCCTCACCACGCGTTTACGTACATAGTTATGCAGCGAGTTAAACACTCTCCCAAAAAAGTGTCCAAGACAGGAGCTGACTTGATGATTTTTAATGAAAGCGGTGTGAAACTGGAACAGTACAAAAGACACGTGTACATTCCACATTATAACAATATATTTCCATGAACATGAAATAGATGCATGAAAATAAACCAATTAACGAATGTTGATTACTGCTGAAAGCATTACACAATGCTGTACTAACCCAATATGAGCTATGAGATGTTATAATATGCTGTAGCTATATGCTTATAAAGCAGCACTAGAATGAAATGGATACATGAACGGACAAGTAAGAAAATACTATAACTGGTATGCATATACACAGTGACAGATGTATTTAAAATGCTCTTTTACTTAATAATCAACCAAGGAAGGTCAAAACATTTAAGTAGTTAAGGTAAGTGTATATTACTTAAATCTGAAGCTAGAGAAGCATGGCGTAGTAGCATACTGTAGCATATAATGTCTGACATAACAAATATAAGTAAATACACGTTTCACAAATGACTAGTTGTCTCAATAAAGCTTGCATAAAATGTATAATGTGCTTCTGAACAAATGTACTTACAGATTATGCTTTCTCAAGGGCGTAAACAAAGAAGATGGAGGTGGATATCAATAAGCTGCCTTTTTCCACTGTGATTTCCTACAAACTAAAATAGGAGACAGCACACATGTATCGCCACTAAAGGCCACTGAACTGCACTAATTACAGAAAGCAGACTAGTGTGTCAGTTGTAGGAAAGACGGAACAGCATCTGCTAAATGCCTAAAATGTAAATAAATGTAAAATGTATCCTGCTCTGTAGAGTTCTCAACTGACCTTCATGAAACTGCCTGCTCATGCCCTGGACTGAAAAATGAATTTAGAGTTGCTCACCTGTTTAGCCTTGCATCATTTACTAATGCACGGACATTTTTGATGTCTTTCCCTCAGAGTTCCATGCCGACATCACCTTAGACACTGTTCCTCATACAACATCAGCAAGTTGAGCTGTCTTCATCATTGAAGCTCCTGCCAAACATGCCCCAACAATCACCCCTCTTTCGCAATCAATGAGGTGTCAATTTCTAGCCAAGCTAGCCATAATTATAGGCAACCAGGCCTGGCTGCAATTTTTGTACATGACCCTGAACATGCTGGAATGTTAATGGCTTAATCAACTCAGGAACAACACCTGTGTGGAAGCACCTGCTTCCATATACTTTCTGTTCCTCATTTACCCAAATGTTTCCATTCTTTGGGTCACTATCTGTATATGCTAAACTACATTTCCAACATTCAGTCTTTCAGGAGATGTGGCTGTGGGAAGAGAGTGTAACAGCAATAGACCCAAAACAACAACATATTATGTGCTGGGTATTATGTGTGAGCCTGATAGAGAAATTCTGTGTTTAAAAATTGTTTCTGAATAACTTCACATACTGTTTTGCATGGGTAGCTGACCGACAGTCAAGGTCAGAGCAGTGTGCCTTGCCAAAAGATATGAGGTTCTCCCAGAGATGGGAAAATGGCTGTCTTGTGACTGGTGTGTGGGTGAGGCTAAAGCATCTGTCTAAGGGTAACTAATGTGTATAAGAAGTGTTCTCCCCGGAAATGATTTGTTCATTGCCTGGCAGGGAGGCAGTGAACCCCGAATGCATTTAGTTGAATAAACTCTGTTGAAAATTGGTTGTATGTTCTGTTTTCTCATTTGGTGCAAGTGTTCTCTATTCACTTTGTAGGTCTTCTGAATTCATGAACCTAACAAGCTTTCCACTTTCTCAAAGTCATCGGAGCCTTATGGGAGCAACATGACCTTGGCAGGGTTCTTGTGGTCTGAGCACAACTGGAGATCAAGAGGACCATGCTCATCGGATCCAATCAAATCTTTTCAGATTGCATTCATAGGCCAAAAAATACAGCCTGGAAAAGAGGTCTTTGATGTCATTATTTTGGATGTTGTGGTTCGTCTTGCAGCATGGAAGCAAAGTTGCACACTATTTTCTCATCTTTTTTCATATCTGCTGCCAATCAGCTATGAAAAAGATTGTTTGCTTTTATAAACAATATCTGATAAAACCACAAATAGTTTAGCCTCTGATAGTTGGCGTGGTTGCTTTTCTTGATAATTAGCCACTTGTTTTGTTGCATTTTTCCTTCACCCTCTCTCCCTTTTGAACAGCACGTAGAATCAAATGTTTGAAATGGCCATGAAAAGAGAACGAAAGCTGTTTTGCCTGCTCTTTGGAGTACACAGCTTCATCTGCTGCTCTGTGTTGGTCCATAATTAATTTGTATAAGCAACAGGTAGCTCCACCATCCCTAAAACAGAGGGGGATGCAGAGAAAAGAGCCCTTGTTGCTTTCCAGCAAACTGTTTATTAGCAATGGAAGGGAATGATGTTCTTTGAAGTTTTCAAAGAACAAGAATTGTGAAGCAAAAGGACGGAGCATCGACTGAACTGAAGCCAATGTGCCATGACGCCGGGCCTCAACACCACTTCACAAAGCCACCTCATCATAGGAATCACAGGCCTTAGTCATCAAATGATCGGAGACACATTTGCATATTTGTTCATCAGAAATGTTGGTATTATGGACCTCACTTCTGATGAATCAATGCAAGGATCTGTCTGTATATTAGAGCTTGTGTTGATAATTCCACTTTATTGTATAGTTAGTGAAATTAACATTAATAAATGTCAAATGTGGTAAATGCTGCCCATAACAAAATCAACCATCAATGCGATAATATTATATATATTATTATTATTATATGATAATATTGGATACCATGGGTTTTACCAAAATAAATAAATTATATTAACAAATGGTGAAGGTTTTAGATATGGAGCTATTTTCACACCACCATTATATTACTTTTTGTAGGCTACATGTAAATCACAATTGACTGTAGCTATACACATTTCATATCACAATCCATATGTGCACACCAGAAAAACCCCTGAAATTTACAAGTGTAAGCTTGTACTTAAAAATGTGGTATGGGGATGCAGCTACAAATACCTTTTCAGTTGAAAAGATAGTTTGGTCTTATTATGTCCTATGAAAATGTTGGCTTGGCAATATATCACTGCTGCTGTCAACAGTGATGCATGGTGCTGAATGTTGAGACACAGTCCAACGAGGTGGTCCCTGCTGAACGTTCTCTTTATTATGACCTTTACTGAACTTCACTGACTTTACAGGCTATTGTAGAGATTAGAACTATTGTGCAGGGTGCCATTGTGATTAGGAGCTTATTGTAACCTCAAGAAATGCAAATGTTGATTTGCTACCACTGCTCTCTGTGTGGCAAGGCTTCTCTTTTTCCATGCAATCTTTATATGGTTTTGTTAGCTTGTTTTGCTTGGAGAAAATATCTGTTGTGCCCTGGGAAAACCTTTCACATTTTTACCTTTGAAGCTGTTTGTTTTTCTGAAAACTACAATCTCTCCCAAACTCAGTTATGCTTGAATTATTCAGATATCTCAATCAGAACCCAGGTTCAGATATTTTCTTACTTCCAAAAGTAAAAAGTGAGAGAACTGCATTTAAAGATTCCTGAGTTAGTTATACAATTAACATCCCATCATACTTAGTGCCATGTTTAAAAAAGCTGGCCCATTATTTTAGCTACCATGGCTAGAAGAAGAGATCTCAGTGATTTTGAAAGACGGGTGATTGTTTGGGGCACGTTTGGCAAGAGCTTCAGTGATGAAGACTGCCCAACTTGCTGATGTTTCATGAGGAACATTGGTGATGTTGGTATGGAAGTCTGAGAAAAATACTTAATCAGCGAGGGGCAACTGTGGTCAAGTGCATATTCCTCCATAGGGATGTCATGGTATGAGTCTGTGACGGTATGATAATCATCCTTAAAAATATCATGGTATTTGTGTTACCACGGTATCAATGAGTAATATAAATGCACTGACATAAATGAATTAAATTACCATTCTTATATACATCCACCCCTGCATTCATGTGCCCCAATGTTTACTGATTATTATTATATCCATGAATGTTAGCTCTTCAAGCTAATGACAGGGGCCCAGATTAGGGTAAAAGTCATACTTGTCAAAGGGCAAGTATCTTAGAAAAGATACTTGTCCTTCCTAAACGTTACTTGTCCTACTCGCGTGTGCTCATGGGACTGTGTAGCAGTGAAGCTCTGACGGGTGCCCGCAGGTGGCGTTAGCGACTAGTGTTCTGACTGTACAGTATATCATAACGTACACTCTAGTCAGGACTCAAACAAGAAAGACTTTTCCATTCCCAACTAGAGTGTGGTATGGCAGCTAACGTAATGGCTAGCTAATAATTCCTAGATTTAACCGAGCAGGGATGTGGGAATGATTTGTGCTTGGACTGTAGGATGGAGATGAGAAGTCACTGCAGGAAATCACAGTGATTCTTCAGCCTGGCGGGAGGGCTCACTGAACTGAATATAAACAGTAACTAGCTAGCTAGTGTTCACGGATATTGCTTGCTAATTCAAAGCTTGGTAAGTGATAAATGCATGATCACTTACTAAGCCTTGTGTTAGCAAGCAACTAGCAACAACAGATATCAATACCCAATGTCCATGAATGCTAACATTAGCTAGCTAACTAACTAGCTGGTTCTCACTGTTGTGTCTATTTGACGCGATCTGTGGACTGCTTGACTGCTGCAGAGTCTGGGATAGCAACAACAACAAACGCGGTGAGCACAGACTGCATGCGAGTGACAATGTGTCGCTTTTCCCATTTGGAACTTCAGAAATATTTTTGAATATCCGTGCATGTCGTGTTTGTTTTGATGTGAGTGTAAAACAGAAATAGTTCCAGTTAGCTAATTAAAAAAATAATAGAATCCTAAATTCAGTCGTCAGCAGGACTATCACTTGGAAATTGAAGGTTGTCCTTCTTAATTTTTAGTTGTCTAAAACTGAAAACGTGAAATCTGATTTTTTGAGATTATAAAAACACCTTTGTTTCATGAGCATGTTTTAGCTTGCTAGTTGGTTATCTGCCTCATTGGTGTAGCAATTTCTATTGAGGTTGAAATTAATTGGTTAGTTTTAGGTAGCTTCACGTTCACGATGCCTTGGTGATACATATGCAAAAACAACGATATTCTTCTGAGAAAAGTTGAAGATGTAGACTATATCTTTACATTTTTAGAATAAGCCAAAATGGCTAATGTTAGCCATTAGCTAGTAATCGATGAGTATGAATTAAGTCTACAGGAACTGTAGCCTGTACTGCAGCTAAACTATTTAGCAACGGTCTCGTGTTTATGAAAACATCCTGCTAGTACTATGTGCTATTGGAATTAATAATCTTTTATATTAATATTGGCACACCGAGGGTGTTGCAGGTACGTACCTAACAACACCCTGCTAATATTCAATATTCAATACAAAGTATCACTGCCAATATTAATACCCTAGGGGAGAATAGGTCCTCCACCGAGCTCTGTTCTGGGCAATTTTCTCCAGCTCTGATCAGGTATGGCCAGATATCTTAGCATCTGCCTCCAGGTGTTTTTGGGGCATTTTTTCGGGTTACATATTCTCCACAGGTCCATATTGCTGACTCGGTCCCTCCAGCTCAGGTGTAGGATCCTCTCTAAGCATCTATTGATAAATGTCTGTGGCTTCTTCATGTCTGCCTTTGTCACTCTTCACATCTCAGAGCTATATAGAAGCACAGGCTTGACCATGGAGTTGAACAGCTGCGGCTTTGTTTTGGTCTTGAGCTTTTTGGAGCCCCAAACATTTGGCAATATGATGAATGCCATTCTCTTCTGGATTCTTTCTTTGATGTCCTCACCTGTACCATTGTGTTTGCTTGCTATACAGTAGGCTCCCTTTTTATTCACACCCTTGATAAAGATGAACAAAAGAGATCATATAAAATAAACTATATAGGTAATGGGGTATATTTTATGCTCAAACCATTCAGAAAATTCCAAACCTACAATTCTTACTAATACAATAGTTCAGAAAAATGCCACAAATGCCAACCCAAGAATCTGAAGGAATTAGAACAATTCTGCATGGAGGAATGGTTGAGGATCCCCCCCAAGAAGTTCCGTAACCCCCGTACGACACAACAGAAGGTGACTACTTGCTGTTATAATGGCTATGGGAGGAACCACAAAGTACTGATAATAGGGGTGTGAACATTTGTGATTCTTGATTTGTCTGGGAAGAAATATATAATTTGTGAACCGTTCAATTGTGGTTTGTGCTAATGCATTATTATTAAAGAATATAATTTGGGGATTTTTTTTCATAAAATATACCTCATTACTTATATACTTCTGTAGTATATTGTATACCATCTCCTTTGTTCATCTTTATTAAGGGTATGAATAAAAACAGAGCCTACTCTATTTCCCAGGTAAGTGAATGAGTGGCTCCCCTCTGAGAGTGATCGGGTTATTATTGTTTGTATTGAGCCTCAGCAACTTTGTCCTCCCGATGTGGATGTGGAGTCCTGTTTTGATGGAAGTGGAGTCGATTGTTTTGTCCTGCATTTGCTTGTGGTTGTGTGACAAGAAAGCCAGGTTGTCTGCAAAATTGAAGTTGTCTAGCTGTGTCCACGTTGTCCACTTGATTCCATTTCTCTTGTTCTCTGTTGTTGTTTTCATAATCCAATATTTTGCCAGTAGAAACAGTAATGGGGACAGAAGATAACCCTGTCTCACTCCTGACCTCACCATGAAGGGGTTGGATCATTTGCCAGCACGCACGACTCTGCATGCTGTGCCATCATAGGTGTTGCGTATCATTGTGACAAGCTTCATGGGTACTCCATAGTGTCTGAGGAGCTTCCAGAATGTCTGCCTGTCCAGGCTATCGAATGCCTTCTTGTAATCCAGAAAGTTGACAAACAGGGATGAGTTCCACTCAATCGACTGCTCTACAATGATCTGGAGGGTGGCAATTTAGCCAGTGCAAGATCTGTCTTGGCAGAAGCCTGCTTGATGGTTGGCACCTATTGTGGATTTGAGCCTCTCCGGGATGAGTCTGTTGAGTACTTTGCCAGGCACTGATACTAATGTTATTCCCCTGTAGTTTCCAGAGTACCTAGATCTCCTTTTTTGGGAAGCTTAATCAGGTGACCTGTTTTCCAATCTTCCTCCTGCCAGACAATTCCAAACACGTCCGCCTTTATGGCTTCAGCAGGGATCCCATCTGGGCTGACTGCTTTTCCATTCTTGATAAAACGGATGACCTTCTTGATCTCCTCCTTGCTGGGTTTATTGAAGTTGATTGGTAAGTTTTTGCTGGTGGGATATCTGGTGTGTTTGGAGGTGCTAGTGTGTTGAGGAGCTCCTCAAAGTGCTTAGCTAATCTTAAGAGTTGTTCCTCTGGGTTTGTGAGTATGGCTCCATCTATGACCTAAATTAGCTTCTCTGTTTGTTGGTACTTCCCTGCCAGCTTCCTTGTTATGTTGTATAATTGTTTCATGTTTCTAGTTGCTGCTGCGTCTTCAGCATTCTTGGTTAAGTTGTCCACATGTGTCTTCTTGCTGTTCCTGATGCTCTTTCCGACTGCCTTGTGTGCTTCTGTGTATTGTTCCTGCGCTGCTACCTTAACCCTGGTTCAGCTGTTGTTCAGAGCCCCTTTTAATTCCTTCCTTTTTTGCACTTTTCTTAGTGTCTCTGGAGATTCATTCCTTCTCTTGGGTCTTTTACTTTCCTAGAACCTCCTCATAGGTTGTGGTGCAGGTTTTCTTTACTTGTTGCCACTCCTTGTGGAGGTCAGGGGATCCATCCTCTTGCAAGTCTTGTAGGGCTTGATACCTATTAGCTAGTGTGAGGCAGAACTCTTCAGTGGTCTTCTTGTCCTTTAGGAATTCCGCATTGTAGCATAAATATTCTTTGCCTAACCCTTCTTCAGCTTCATATTCAATCTGGCCAGGACTAGGTGGTGATCTGAGCCTGTGTCCACTCCTCTCTGGGCCCGGACATCTTGTAGTGACCTTCTGAACTTCTGTCCAATACAGATGTGGTCAATTTGGTTCTCTGTCCATTTATCTGGTGAGATCCAAATTGCGTTGTGGATTCTTTTATGAGAGAAAATGCATCATCATCCAGTCATAATGGTTAGTTGGTTTTCAATCCCCAGGTGGGACACTGCCGTTGTCTGCAAACATCTGAATTGCTTCATTTATCATTCATTTGTAAAGAAATGGAAACTGACCAAAAGAGCTCCCCCTGTAATGAATCTTGGTTTTACCAAGTCTGCAAACATCTGTTTTCATTCATTTGGCCATCATGCTTCCTCACTGTTGTTATCAGCTATGCTCTGCAACCTATTGTAGAATACTTATTTTGCTTCCTCCTCCATTTCATTTGTTCAGACGTAGCATTGTATTATGTTTAACCAGATTTTTTATTTTGTGGTTCTAAAGGTGCCCAAGATTATCCTTGATCCTGCAGCCTTCCAGCTGATGAGAGCTTGTTGTGC
Source organism: Aldrovandia affinis (assembly GCA_029706075.1). Taxonomy (NCBI): domain Eukaryota; kingdom Metazoa; phylum Chordata; class Actinopteri; order Notacanthiformes; family Halosauridae; genus Aldrovandia; species Aldrovandia affinis. The sequence continues at coordinate 120,912 of JAINUG010000249.1, read as the reverse complement.
CTCCAGAGAAAGCATGAGTGCCACTCCCTCTGTATGTGGGGCATTTTCCTCCTTGTGGCCCGAGTACAGCGTCATCTCCCCTGTCGATAGCCTCTGTTGATGTGCTTGTGTCCATCTGACTTCAGATAGTCCGAGCACAGTGATGTTATCATTTCTTACTATAATGTATTTCCTTGGAGAGAGCCATTCCTCTTGCAAAGGTTGCAGTGAAAAAGGTGTTGTTGTAATGGTATGGTTTTTCTGGGGTGAGGTTGTTAGCCTCATGCCCAACCCCCAACATGAAGGACCAGGGACTGCCCTTTTGTCTGACCTATATCCTCTGACCTGTCCGGCATAGTTAGACCTACTGGGAGCTAAAGCTCCCGCCAGCATAGCTCTCCTGGTTACAGAGGTACTCACGGAAGCAAAGCAATCCATGGAAGAGGATATTAATGATATACCAGGACCTATTCTTCCTTATCACTCGAATAAAATAGCTTGATCTGTCTAAGTAGGTCGGTCTTAATTGCATTCACAAATTGAGCGTACATGTGGAACACTAAAGGCTTCAGTAAAATTCTAGTTTTTAGTAGCGAGTCTGTAGCTAACTAGACCCCTGGTGACCCCTGAACTGTAATCGGGGTGACAGACATTGATAAATAGCGGTTGCAGTGGGAGAACACATTCTAGAGTAACATTTAGTTCTATTAAAGTACATTTTCAAAGATAAGATTGTTAGTTAATCAACATGTTCACCCACCTCAGAGAGAACCAACCTGCACGGTCTGAACTTTCTTCCAATTACAATTATTCCCTTGAACCCCAGGAAATAGAGACGGATCCTCGTGAAATAGAATGTATGAAGTGACCTTAGCAACCTTGTAATACACAAGTAAGTAAAACTTTGGAGAGAGTTTATGCAACTGTTAGTTCAACACATATTAAACCAGTGGAATTATTTTATATCTAATACCATGGTATACCACTAACTCGGTTATCACGGTGAAAATGTTTATGGTGTAATAACCATCAATTCTGACACCGTGGTATACTATCAAACCAGTGTACTGTGACATCCCTACTCCTCGCCCATGATGTCTGTGCATTAGTTTTAGATGCAAGACAAAACAGAAGAGCAACTCTGAATCAGTTGACTGAAAATAGGGTGTCAGTATGCAGTTTCATCAAGCACAGTCCATTGAGAACTTCATAGAGTGGGATATCATAGTCACATTGCAGTATATAAACCTCTTCTTTCACCTACAAAAATGCACGTTTGTGTGTAGAGTGGGGCAAAGAACACAGGCAGTGGTCGACTGAGCAGTGGGAAAAAGTCGGTAATTCTTTACATGAACTCTACATAAAACATTCATAATGTATTCATGAGCATTAAAAAATGGTACATTACAATTACATAGGGCATTATGATGCATGATGCATTCATAAATGCTTATGAATGTATTATGTGTGTGCCGTTTTTAGGTCTGTGATTCTTGGGTCAGACCTAACGCAGGTTGTAACATAATGCATGGACATGATTGTAATGAATGCATCATGAAGAGGTCAATATGCATTCATAAATAAGCTCTGTTGATCATTACATAACAGCATAATTACATGTAATGTAATGTACAATTAAAACATGTCATAAAGCATTCATCATGCCCTATGTAATTGTAAATTACATAGGGCATGATGTATTGGAATTTCACATGGAAGAGTGGCATTGCATCCCTTCAATAGAGTTCCAGATACTTGTGGCATCTATGTCAACATGCATTGATGCTGTTCTGTTCTCGTGGTTTTCTAACACAGTATTAAGCCACTTTATGTTGTTGATTCCTTTATTTTCAAAGTTACCTGTATACCTGACTAATTATATTTATGTTATGATATGCTATATTCATAGATCTACAGCACACTGACATCCTCATTTTTTATTTTATTTTTGTATTTTGTCCTTTATTGTATTCTATGCTTTTTTTTTTTAAACCTTCCCCATCAAAATAAAGGTTAATAATGATAATAATAATAATAATAATAATCATGTGATATACATACAGTGGGTATGACATTGTTCACATTTTAGTTTCTTACTTCATGAAATCAAAATGGGTTTAATTGGGATTTCTTGCCACTGATCAACACAAAATACTGTATAATGTCAAATAAAAAACTGCTCTAAAGGAATTATGAAATGGCTGAGTTTTCTCTATTACTGTTGTAAGTTTCTAATTAATCACATGAGAATAGAACATTATAACAAATAATTATCTAACACCACTACTACTGCTCATCTTGAGTAGCTACAATTATATTAGATTGACTCCTGTCTGTCAAAGGATGTCAATGATGTATGTGAGGATTCAGATGTTTAGCCTATTTAATTTTGTCCAAAGTAATTTCTTCACATGGGCAATACTTTGACTTTACCTTTTCCCATTGCTGCTGTTTTTTTGTAGTGTTTAAGCTTAATCAGTTTATTTTTTTTTTGCTGCTGTGTGATTTAGTGCAGTTTTTTTCACCTGCTTCCCTATACATTTATTGAGAATTAATCTGAGATTAATTAATTAATGAATTATCCTTGCATGTAAATGTAGGAAAGAGTACCTCCATCCTCTATTGCAGAAGCATTCAAATACGAGGACCGCCAGTGTCTGCATGGAATTTGCTCCACGCATCAAGGGTGTCTTTTTCTATTGTTGAGTTTTTCTATTTTTCTATTGGTCAGTTTGGTCACACGACAAGGTCATAGTTTAAGGTCAGCCATTTTCTCTCAGTAATTCAATGCATAAACATTGCTGCTAGCAGTTATTATTAATCATCTTTAATCTACCCATGTTGAGCCTTGGGGAAACTTTGCTTGCAAGTTTTCTAATCTTTATATTCTATTTAACAAAGTTTTGCATTTATTTGTGTTTGCCTTCACATTTGTGGTGCTCTGTAGATAAACAGCTTTTTGTTACGACATGCAACAAAATGTATAGTGGTCAGTTCATTGTACTTCTTGTATTATATAACCATTCATGGCTTACATAGATTTGTGCAAATATTTATAGTGTGTACTTATTCATTGGAAGAGCCTTGTTTTAAAAAAGGATGTATTTACAAGACGACAAGGACGTTTTGTACATTTTATTATTTCAGTTTCACAAAACAGAAAAGCATGTAAAGAATACATGTTGGACAGGACATACAGTGAAGGAAATAATTATTTGATCCACTGACAAAGAAATTAACGGTCTATAATTTTAATGGTAGGTTTATTTTAACAGTGAGCGACAGAATATCAAGATAAAAATCCAGAAAATCACATTAGGCCTATATAAAAGATATAAATTGATTTGCATTTGATTGTGTGAAATAAGTATTTTATCCCCTACCAACCAGCAAGAATTCTGCCTCCCACAGACCGGTTAGATTAGTCCTCTCGCTTTAAGAAAGTACTCCTAATCTCAACTCGTTACCTGTATAAAAGACACCTGTCTCAACTCGTTACCTGTATAAAAGAGACCTGTCCACAGAATCAATCAATCAGATTCCAACCTCTCCACCATGGGCAAGACCAAAGAGCTGTCTAAGCTGTCAAGATTATAGACCTGCACAAGGCTGGAATGGGCTACAAGACCATCGGCAAGCAGCTTGGTGAGAAGGAGACAACTGTTGGTGCGATTATTCGAAAATGGAAGAAACACAAAATGACCATCAATCGCCCTCGGTCTGGGGCTCCACGCAAGATCTCGCCTCATGGGGTATCAATGATCATGAGAAGGGTGAGGGATCAGCCCGGAACTACATGGGAGGAGCTTGTTAATGATCTCAAGGCAGCTAGGACCACAGTCACCAAGAAAACCATTGGTAACACACTATGCCATAATGGATTAAAATCCTGCAGCGCCCGCAAGGTCCCCCTGCTCAAGAAGGCACATGTACAGGCCCATCTGAAGTTTGCCAATGAACACCTGAATGATTCAGAGAAAGCTTGGGAGAAAATCGAGCTCTTTGGAATCAACTCGACTCGCCGTGTTTGGAGGAAGAGAAATGCTGACTATGACCCCAAGAACACCATCCCCACCGTCCAGGGCTGGACTGGGAGAAAAAATCGGCCCTGCCATTTCGCGCTCAGACCGGCCCGGCACCCGGTGCGAGCACCGCATTTTCTGTCGACCGGGGTGCTGCGCGAAAAGAAGCTGAGACCAGTTCGTTTATATGCGCAAAAAATTTATTGCGCCCCTCGGAACACCCGGTCCGTGGTATAATATATATAAAATGATTCTACCGGCCCTACCGAGGCCCTACCGGCCCAAAACTAGACCGGCCCACCGGGCATTTGCCCGGTAGACTATATAGCCAGTCCAGCCCTGCCACCGTCAAGCATGGAGGTGGAAACATTATGCTTTGGGGGTCTTTCTCTGCTAAGGGGACAGGACGACTTTACCACATCGAGGGGAAGATGGACAGGGCCATGTACCGTGAAATCTTGGGCGACAGCCTCCTTCCCTCAGCCAGGACACTGAAAATGGGTAGTGGATGGGTCTTCCAGCACGACAATGACCCAAAACATACGGCCAAGGCAACAAAGGAGTGGCTCAAGAAGAAGCACATTAAGGTCATGGAGTGCCCTAGCCAGTCTCCGAACCTTAATCCCATAGAATATCTTTGGAGGGAGCTGAAGCTTCGAGTTGCCAAGCGACAGCCTCGAAACCTTAAAGATTTGGAGAGGATCTGCAAAGAGGAGTGGACCAAAATCCCTCCTGAGATGTGCGCAAACCTGGTGACCAACTACAAGAAACGTCTGACCTCTTTGCTTGCCAACAAGGGTTTCTCCACCAAGTCATGTTTTGCTAGGGGATCAAATACTTATTTCATACAATCAAATGCAAATCAATTTATATCTTTTATATAATGTGATTTTCTGGAATTTTGGGGGGATATTCTGTCTCTCACTGTTAAAATAAACCTACCATTAAAATTATAGACCGTTCATTTCTTTGTCAGTGGGCAAACTTACTAAATCGGCAAGGGATCAAATAATTATTTCCTACACTGTACAAGTAAAGTTTAAACTTGGCTTGGAGTGTCTTGGTCTTCATTCTGCACTTTTAATGCTTAGTGTTTAGGTGTCTGTCTACTCATGCACAGCTATGCATGCAGAGGACCAAGTTAACTTTAAATGATTAAAATGTTTTGCAATAATTAATAATTTTTTAATTTAGCTTTTAAATCCAGGAATTCATTTTAAAGCAATTCAAGATAGTTTGGTTAATGAACTTCCTCTGCCACATGCGGACCATAATTCTGTTGGTTTCACACTGCAAGTTTGGGTACCACTTTACAATAAGATTCCATTAACTAACACAATAAATGTATTAACAAATCATGAACGAATGTATTAAAGAACATATATTCATGTGAAGGAAACCATTAACTAATGCATTAATAAATGTTCTATTTGATAATTGTTCATGAAATTATAAGCTTGTATTACCTGTATTACCTGTATGTGGTTCTGTGTGGCTCAGTAGGTAGAGCATGGTTCTGTGTGGCTCAGTTAGGTAGAGCATGGCGCTGACAGCGCTTAGGTTGTGGGTTCCATTCCCATTGGGACCACATATACTGAAAAATGTATGCATTCACTCGCTTTGGATAAAAAAGCATCTGCTAAGTGACATATATATATCCATCCATCCATCCATCCATTATCTAAGCCGCTTATTCCTGGTCAGGGTCGGGGGGGTGCTGGAGCCTATCCAAACATGCGTTCCGGGCGAGAGGCAGGAATACACCCTGGACAGGTCGCCAATCCATCGCAGGGCACACACACCATTCACTCACACACTCACACACTCATACCTACGGGCAATTTAGACTCTCCAATTAGCCTAACGTGCATGTCTTTGGACTGTGGGAGGAAACCGGAGTACCCGGAGGAAACTCACGCGGACACGGGGAGAACATGCAAACTCCACACAGAAAGGCCCCCGGCCTGGATTCGAACCCGAGACCTTCTTGCTGTGAGGCGACAGCGCTACCCACTGCACCACCGTGCCGCCACATATATATATATTATATATATTACCTAGCACATATTTCTACCTTTGTTAATGTGAACAAATAATATACTTATGTTTTAACAATTCATGTACCTTACTCTTTCATGCTAACTCACTGTCATTAAAGTATGATTTGTTCCCCTTTGTTCATAGCAAGAAATAATGTTTGATATACTAATCTTTCACTAATATATAAACATGTATCTATTTATCCATGTGAATGCTACATTTGATGTTTAGAAACTTGCTCATCCTCCAGCTCCTATTCATCCTGTGTCCTCTTGTGAAATCCATGTGTGTTCTGTTAGTAATCTGATTTACTTCAGATGCGTCAGGTCTAAGTTATATACACACCTTACAAATAGTTTATGTTTAGTGCCCAGAGTAAATCTCCTGTGTTTTCCCGCATATATTTCTGCCCTCCACCACCAAGGGGTCAATGGAGCTTTGATTTCAAGATGTGTCAAACAATTATTCAATTAACAATCATCTTAGTTAATCTTTGACTTAATCAGGTGCATGAGAAGAATGACAGCCCAATGTTTACGTCTGTTGACACTTATAATGTGTCCAGATATGTAGTGTACTAGATAATACTGCAATAAATTAAAAAGTGCACCAAGAACATTAAAATAGTTTTTCTCTGAAGAGGTGGGACATGTTACATGAGTATATTATGCCATAGGGACGGAGGGGAATATGTCCCCCAATATTCAAAACAGTCATATATGCCCCCCAATAATTTGTATTACCGACATTTACCGATATAAAACTGTCACTGTATTACCGACATTTTAGCAACTCTCCACTGGTTTCCTATTCAACAAAGAATCCACTTCAAAATCCTTCTGCTCACATTTAAATGCATACATGGAAATGTGCCTATTTATGTGAAAGACCTGCTTCATTACCATATCTCCTCCAGTGTCCCTCCCCAGCTGTCCACTCCCAGAGCCAGGGTGCCCACTGTGGAAGATTGTGCTGCCTGTGCTGTTTCCCACCCCACCTCTGGGATTTTCTACCAGATCATCTCAATCTTCCCCAGACGTCTCATACTTTACATCCTCATCCTTCAAAACTGGCATACAAACCCACCTGTATCATACTGCTTCAGTTTTAGTTTGTGATTTTATGTGGTTATGTGACCTTTTGCCTTTTAACACATGCATCTATTTAATTTTTATATATATATTTTTTTTAATGTACAGCAATTTCAGATTTCAGCTTTAGAAATAAAATGTTTTATTATTATTATCATTATGTTTTATGACCAACTGTGTAATCAGCTGCTTTCATTGATAAAGTTAGTGCTGAGTAACAACAGAAACCAGCACCCCCTTTGGTTCTCAGGGACCAGGATTGAGGACCACTGCTGTAGAGAACAGTGTTTTTTTTCTATTAAGTTTGAATAAAAATGGTCTATTCTCTGAATCCAGTAGCCTTAATAGTCAAATGCCCTTGTTTATAGTTCAGCACTCTGAATACTGAACACAGGTGGTATTATGCGTTAAAAACCCCTCACTTATCATACATGTAACATATATTTATTTGATATAATATAATAATTACTACACAGAATACCAATTATCAGTTTAATCACCAAATTCATTGATAGGCAGAGCAATCTGGTGGATCAACCTTCATAAAAATATGCAACTCACAATTCAATTAGAATTAACAGCTGGTTTATTAAGTTACAACAAAGTTATACAAAGACAAAATGTTCAATGTCCCATCTACAGATGTAGGTTCAACTACCTTAACAAATACTAAATCCTTGACGTGCAATTGACATGTAACAATCAAAAATGGGATGAAATGGAAGAAAATTATACCAACCCAAGTTTGTCTCTCAACTTGTGAGGAGGTCCTAGGTAGAAGGACCCGTAAGCACAAGGAGTGGATAACACCAGAAACCCTCGACAAAATCCAACAGAGGAGAGGACTCAAGGAAAAAATAAACAACTCAAGAACAAGAGCTGAGAAGGCCTTGGCACAGACGGAATATAACAGGTGGCATAAAGAAGTACAAAAGAGCATAAGGAAGGACAAGAGAGAACAGGTAGGGAGGCTAGCCCAGGAGGCAGAAGAGGCAGCTACACAGAGGAACATGAAGGAGTTGTACGCCATCACAAAGAAACTGGCAGGGAAATACACGCAAAGCAATGAACCAATCCGAGACAAGAATGGCCAAACGCTCTCAACCCTGGAAGAACAGCTTGAAAGATGGGTAGAACACTTTGAAGATGTTCTAAATAGGCCACCACCGGCAGAACCACCAAATATACCCAAAGCTGGGACCCCACTACACATTAGGTGCAAGAGACCAACAAAAGCAGAAATAAAGACTGCAATCAAGCAACAGAAGAGTGTCAAGGCTGCTGGCCCTGATAATATCCCACCAGAAGCCCTTAAAGCAGATGCAAATACATCAACAGACTATGACTTCTTTGGCAGGATTTGGGAAGAGGAAACATTGTGAAACTCCCAAAAAAAGGTGACCTAAGAGATTGCCAGAACTACAGAGGGATCACCCTACTTTCTGTACCCGGAAAAATTCTTAACCAGGTCATCCTCAACCGTCTCCAGGAAGCTGTAGACAAGAGGCTCCGGGACCAGCAGGCTGGTTTCAGGAGAGACCGCTCATGTACGGATCACATAGCAACACTACGCATCATAATTGAACAGTCTATAGAATGGAACACATCCCTGTACATCAACTTCATCAACTTCGAAAAAGCATTTGACAGCTTAGACAGAATAACCCTATGGAGCCTAATGGAACACTGCGGAATCCCCATCAAACTCATAAACATCATTAAAAACTCATACGACGGAACCTCATGCAAAGTCATGCATGCAGGCCAGTTATCCAAAAGCTTCAATGTCAAGACGGGGGTCAAGCAGGGTTGTCTACTTTCACCATTCCTTTTCCTCCTTGCAGTTGACTGGATCATGAAGGAAACAACTAAAGGGAAGAGAAATGCGATCCAGTGGACAATGTGGGAGCAACTGGACGACCTCGACTTCGCGGATGACATTGCTCTTCTCTCTCACACACACACTCAAATGCAGGAGAAGACAGATAGAATCACACAAGCAGCAGCAAAATTCGGACTTACACCAAACACAACAAAGACACAGATGATGAAGATCCAACCTAAGAGCAGCAACCCTATCCTCATGCACGGCACTCCCCTAGAGGAAGTGGAGGCATTCACATACCTAGGTAGTGTGATGGACACCACTGGAGGGACAGATGCAGACATAAAGAGCAGGATCAACAAAGCTAGGGTGGTGTTTAACATCCTAAGGAAGATCTGGAGCTCCAAAACCATCTTAACTGAAACCAAACTACACATCTTCAACTCCAACATGAAGCAGGTGATGCTGTATGGATCGGAAACATGGAGAACAACAAAACAAACAACAACCAGACTACAAACATTCATCAACAACTGCCTCAGGAGGATCCTGAATATCTGGTGGAGGGACAAAGTCAGGAATGTGGACCTGTGGGAGAGAACTGGACAGGATCCCATTGACCTACAGATCCTAAGAAGAAAGTGGAGCTGGATAGGACACACCCTCAGGAAACCAGCCACTAACATCACCCGACAAGCCCTAAAGTGGAACCCACAGGGGAAGAGAAAAAGAGGCCGTCCCAGGAACAGTTGGAGGAGAGATGTCCAGACAGAGATGTCTGGGAGTGGGCACAACTGGGGAGACCTCGAAAAACTTGCCCACAACCGAGTGAGATGGAGGACATTCGTCAGTGGCCTATGCTCCTTGAAGGAGCCAAGGACTTAAGTCAAGTAAATCAAAGTCAAGTTTGTCTCTCTCCAAATTGAAACACATGCAGCCGTGGTGTGAGCTGAGACCAGGGCCCGTATTCACAAAGCATTTTAAGGGTAAAAGTTGGTCCTAACTTCGCAGTTTAGGAGCAACTCCGAAAAAAATGGAAAATAAATGTAGGACTCCTACATTTTTGGGATAAGAGTATTTCACAAAGGGTTTGAGAGCTAAAAACAGCTCCTAAGTCCAGGAGAAGTTAGAAGCAGTCAAGAGGACTTCTAAATCGCTAAAGACCTACTCACGGCGATCCGAAAATCTGCTGCTGCCAGCAATCGTTGTTGCAATCGCGTCAACACTGGAGATATTGAATGATACAGAGCTCATAAAAAGGTACCGCCTCAATCGCAAGGGTAAATCGGATAATATTATATACAGGGTTGGGTTGTAACGGATTACATGTAACGGCGTTACGTAATCAGAATACAAAAACCAAGTAACTGTATTCAGCTCGCGTTACATTTGAAAAACGAGTAATCTGAATACAGTTACTTTAATAAACCTGAAGTGAATACATTTTGGATTACTTCTTGGAATTCTTGGTGGAAAGTTTTCCTTACAAACATGAATGAGCTGATATTCATTACTAAAGTTACAGCATGAAATGATCACGCCTAAATGATTATCATCACACAGCTCACGAAAACTACAGCCGCTGCACAGAACCAAAAAAATGCGTTTAAAAAAAAGCGCGCCCACGCTCAGACAAACATTGATATGGACAAGATGGAAGAAAAGTCAGCTTTTAGTTTGTGGCGTTATCGACACAATTTCCAGTTTAAAGAAGAACATGGGAAAAATCTGTCGGTCCAGTGTACCTTGTGTCTTCCAGGAATAAAGATACTGTCGGCATCAAAGGACTCGACTTCGAATCTTAAAAAGCACTTGGGAGTAAGTCGACGTTAGCTAACCTTCAGTTTAACCCCCTGAGGTCCGTGCTAAGCTTTTAATGTTTTTAGATTTTGGCATGGTCTGATATTTATCTCAATTTCATCAATTTAACACACACTTACTCCAAAGTGTTTGATATTTTTATTTGAAGGACAATCACAGCTACATTTGTATGCCATCAATAGTTTGGTCAGTATCATATGCAGCTTGTAAATAGATCTACAAACACACAAGTTAAAAATAGTAAATTTTTCTGCTGTCACAAAAGATGTGAAAGCACACACTAAACTATAGTGACGAATTGTTTTGCCAATGTGCGTTTGTTCACCAAGGTCTTGGTTATGTAAGGGTGTGAAAATAGTTTAGCACATCTGAGATCTAAATAGCTAAAAACCTGTTTTTATCAGAACTGGTCACATTTATTTCAGGCTGTGGGAGGGCTAAATGCTAAATACCTGAATATTCATTTTGGCTCTTTGTTACGTTGCAACACGCGGAATGTTTGGCGTCACAACACGCGATATTCATAGGCTATATTTTCACGAGTATTTGAAAACAAGCGAAATAAAATTAATATCAGCATAGACTGTTGCTGGCAGATTGCAAGCGTAAACACAGACAAGATGTAAAAAAATAAAAAAACAAGCGAAATAAAATCAATAGCATAGACTGTTGCTGGCAGATTGCAAGCGTAAACACAGACATACGATATATTTTATAACATTTTACGCTGTTTGAAAAGTATTTTGTGTGCCTATTGCAATTTGTTACATTGCGACATGCGGAATATGTAGTCACAAGGCGCGGAATTCATATATTTTCACGAGTATTTGAAAATATACTCGTGAATATACTGTTGCTGGCAGATTGCAAGCGTAAACACAGACATACGATATATTTTATAACATTTTAGGCTGTTTGAAAAGTATTTTCTGTGCCTATTGCAATTTGTTACATTGCGACATGCGGAATATGTAGTCACAAGACGCGGAATTTATATATATTTTCACGAGTATTTGAAAACAAGCGAAATAAAATAAATATCAGCATAGACTGTCCTCTTCAGTTTGTGTTGTTTATGCCGCGTTTTCACACACATGGCCGGACGCACCTCCCGAAATTAGCACCTCGTTAACATGTCAATAGAAGGGGGACGTTACTAAAAGGTAAAAAACAGAGTAAAAAGCAAGGTTTACTTTTGGTCTAATTAAGCTAATTTTAAAAATCCCATTTGATTTGCCAGTGCTCAAATCGGAAAGTCGCGATTCTAAGGTTTCTGTCAATGTTTTTGCCGCGTGTGTATGATAAAATATCGCGAAGTTAGAAATAGTAATATACTTGTATTGCTGCTTGGATCGGCGCCGATCCAGCCGACCTCAGGGGGTTAATGAACACAGTTCTGCAGTAATTTGCTGTTACCTGACCTTAGCCTACGGGTTGAGGCATCGCATTAACTGCTCTGCTAATTTTATACTGCTTTCTTTATTGTTGAAACGATTACATTTTATTTTATTATTTTTATTTTTCCCAGTTTTCTCCCAATTTGGTAGACAATTGTACTCTACTATACGTCAATTACGTTATGCACTGCCGAGCATTCGCCGCTACATATCCCTTACAAGTCGCTGTTATTCCAGTGCCAAAAAAGTTTCAAAAGTTATTACATTGTTTTAGATGCTCTGTTTGAGTTATGCTAATGATGAGCCATCAAAACAGTAAAATAACTTGCCTTTCAATATCCCTTTGCTTTTTATTATGATTAATTTTGAATCTGTCCATTCTAATTCCATAACATGTTAATGACGATTTACTACAACAAAAATGCAGATACAATGTTGCATATATTTAGCTAAATTGACATCTCAAATTTATTAGTATTTATTATTAAATGAACAGAAGCTGACCTGACCTCAACACAGTGGAAAGTTGAACATGACATCCTTTTTCAAAGTGTAATGCATAATAACTATTTAAATGTATTACTGATCAAATAAAAAAGTGAACATGGTGTGTGCAAAAGTTTGAGCACCCTTTTAGTACTAAGTAGCACCACCTTTGGCTATATAACAGCTTCCCAATGTCTCCTGTACCCCAAAACATACCCATCTGTGATGGAAAAAGTAAGTAATCCAAAAGTATTCTAAAAGTAATCTGATTACGTTACTTTTTTGAGACATGTAACTGTATTCGTATCGGATTACTTTCAGAGCCGTGTAATCAGTAATCAGGCACTAATTACATTTACAAAGTAACCCTCCCAACCCTGATTATATATATTATATATAGATACCCGCTGATTGTTTACAAGATGCAGACATGTAACCAATTGACTAGTCAGTATTCTTGGTTTCATGTTAAATCAGTGACACGTAGCCTACATTTGTATTTTAGAATCTTTATTAGAATATAATAGGGGTGCATCGGATCATTTTTCGGATCAGCAAAACAAATAATAACGGGGACCAAACGTGCGTTTCCACCATAAATTACCAGGAACTATTCTCAAAGAATTGAATGAATGATAATTTCAGTTTTTCAATTTAAGTTATTTCACTAAATCTTTATTCGAAAATTTCACAAAATACATTTTTAGATTCAGTACGCCTTAGGCGATTTAACTAGGGTGGTCTTATGCCTGAATTAATTTAATAAAAAAGTTAAAGATCGCTAATGTTTAAATTGTATTTAATTCGGTCGCGTTTCTAAAAACCTGCCTCCCAGAAAGGCATATGAAAAACAAAGCAAACCAAAACATACATGGTTGTCTATCTCTTCGCTGTAACTCTGCATCGAGATTTAGGGAATTGTTACTTTAAAACATGATTTAAACACTGTATTTCTCTATGATGGTTCAATTTAGCTATTAATCCGCGGATCATATGCGTGCCGAACTGTGGGGGTTGATCAGTACGGATCACGGATCAACTGCGATCCGTTACACCACTAGAATATAACAGGAACAGGTAGGCCTACATACCCATTTACAGTAGCATATAATTTATTTGCTAGGGTTGAAATCGCGGGCAGAGACCCATCGCCTATATCAGCCAATCACTGTGGGCATTCTGAGTAAGCTCATTCATGAGAAACAACATCATCCATAGCAACGATGTCAACCCCGCCCTCACTCTTAGCTTGAAAATTCTAGGAATTCCTTAGTATGAGTTTGTCTTTGCAGCTTTGTGAATAGGTTTTAAGGTGGGACTCCTAACTAAAAGGTTTTAGTGCGATTTAGAAGTACTCCTAGTGGTAAGATAAAATTATTTGTGAATACGGGCCCAGATCTCCCAAGAAAGCAGGAATGTGTAGAATCACCATTGAAATGCTAAACTCCTCTAAAACTGCTCAAATTGGGTTGGCTCCATCCCTCTTTAACCCATGCCTGATTAATTTATGATTTGGGGGAAGGCCCAGCACAAGCCAGGTTCAGACCCCCTTTTTATTTTTTTGTTTTGGATCACTTACTACCCATATCTACAAGTTCACCATTGATAAGCTCCTCTCATGTTGAGAATCGCGGTGACACTAAACATCGATAGGGACTGGGGAAAACAGCTTAGTTTATACAGATATGTTGGTTGAGCTGATATTTGGGGAGACATAATATGCTCAGGCAAAGAATATTTCTACCATGTGATGAAGCAAATCATACCATGTTGACCCCCGCTTTCAATCTGGTGGGCCAAAATTCTTAGCTCATAGGTAGAAACCCAAACTTGTGGTGTGTGACATGGGCTTGTAAGTTTGGTGTGCTGATCTAACATGGACTGCACTGACTGCCAAATCTACAACCTTAGTTCCTTTGTTTCATTCACAGAGTAATAAACCTGTTAATGATGGCACCATGCTTGTTTATGAGCATTTAGGTTAGGCTAGGCCATATTGAGATGAGATGAGACTTTATTAATCCCCACAGGGAAATTGGTTTGTCAGTAACAGCATACAGACATTACAAACATAGACTTACATAAACATATGGAACAAGGACAGCATAAAAGCTTCAAAGTCCAATCAATTAAAAAGTGCAATAAAAGTTATCCAAAAAAGCTAAAATCACAGGGACTATTCTATTTTGTCGCCTCATCTAGTCTGATTAAAACAGTGTTTGGCTGAAGGCAGAAATTACCGTTTAAACCTCTCAGTGAAACACCTGGGGACAATGAGGTGTCCACTGAAGGTGCTCATCTGCCATGCCAAGACAGGGTGGAGTGAATGCAAACAGTTCTGCATAATGCCTTTTTTCCCCCTCAGCCTACCCTGTACTCTGACTTCCAGAGGGGCCAGTGCCACATCAATAGAGGAGCTTGCCCTCTTCACCAGTCTGTTGATGCATGCTGTGTCCCTCTTACTTATGCCCCCAACAGACAGCTGAATAAAAAACATCACTTGCCACAACACTCTAACAAAACATCAGCAGCATTTTGTTGCAGACATTAAAACCCTTCCATTTCTTTATGAAAAACAACCTGCATTATCTTTTTTTATACATGGCATCTGAGTTCAATGTCCAGTCCAGTTTGTCATCTAGGTGCACACCCAGGTACCTGTAAGAGCACACCATCTCTACATCAGTACCCTGGATGCAAACAGTACTCCTTCTAATCCAAGACGATCTGAATAGAATCCAGAAATGGGCAGAAACCTGGCAAATGAAATTTAATACAACTAAATGTAAAGTTCTACATGTGGGGAATAAAAACAGGACAGGATTATTTTATAGTTATAGTTGATCAAAGCTTGTCAGGGACTGGTCAATGTGCGGTAGCAGTTAAAAAAGCCAACAGGATGCTGGGATACATAGCCAAGAGTATTGAGTACAAATCTAAGGAGATCATACGCACCCTATGCAATGCCCTTGTTAGGCCACACCTGGAATATTGTGTGCAGTTCTGGGGACCGCATTACAAAAAAGATATAGAGCGCTGGAAAAGGTCCAAAGACGGGCAACCAGACTGATTCCAGGCATAAAAGACAAGTGTTATGAGGAAAGGCTAGAGATGCTTGGACTGTTCAAGCTTAGTAAAAGGAGACTTAGGGGAGATTTGATTGAGGCTTTTAAATTTATTAAAGGAATTAACAAAGTGAACTTCAGGAAATTATTAAAGTTGAGTTCGGTTAGCAGAACGAGGGGGCATAAATGGAAACTGACAAAGGGTACATTTCACACGGACACTAGGAAATATTTTTTCACACAGAGAGTGATCAATGCGTGGAATAGCTTGCCTGGACATGTAGTGGAGGCTGAGACACTAGGGGTATTCAAGGCCAGGCTCGATCCAGTGTTAGACACTCTAGCCTTTGGGTAAACTAAGCATTGTGAGCAGATTAGTGGTAGGAATGGACGAGCAGTGTTGGGCTAAATGGCCTGTTCTCGTCTTCCCCTTATGTTATGTTATGTTATGTTATGTTATGTTATGTTAAAGTCAATAACATTTTGGTCACGTTTAAAAGCAAAGCATTTTCCTCACTCCAGGACACAAACTCTGTGATCACCTTCCTGTACTCCCTATCATCTCCGGCAGTAATACAGCCAACGATGGATGTGTCGTCTGAAAACTTTTGGAGATGACAGTTTTCCTGATTCTGTTTGCCTGTGCAAGATGAGCAAAATGCACCTCCCCGACAAGAGTTATCAATTTATAAATAAAAGCTGTAGCAATTAACCTATTTGTGAAAAATGAAGAGTTCAAAGACAAAGCAAATGGCAATGAGTCAAACCTGCATTGTGTTAATAGGTTTCAGCAAAAAATTCTGAAAGGACTTAAACATGTTTTCAACTACCTTAATTTAACAAGAAATTGGCTGTGAATGAATACAAAACCCAGCATATGCAGGGGTCCCCTCGGTACAAGTCTGTAACCCCTGAATTAAATGGTCTAATTAAACAATTAAGAGCTTAGAACAAATTATTTTAACCTATGGCTAATTAGATTGTAACAAGGTCACATCTGTCCATTACACGTCAAAAACTGACATAACAAACAATGACAATTAACTGTAAAGTGTAGTGCTGGAGGGTGAGTTTACTCAGTCTCAATGAACTAATTTGCTGAATTAAGCAATGCTTGTCGACACGTCGATTAGACACAGTAAAACGTTTCATACTGGGACAAAAGACCAATCTTCAGATGCTGAAGATTATCAAGAAATTTTGTTAAATGTCAGATCACGTAAAGAAAAGAGCAATAACATGAAATCCAGAAGCAGATACAGCCCTCCTTCCCCACCCCTGATTATAGACAACACGATCATACACAAGGTAGTATGGAGTTGGAGAAATGTAACACATTTGGGAAGCCTTAATTAAGACACACAATGAAAAGAACAATGCTATTTCACGGCAAAATATGTATTAAAATATATAACTTATTTATGGTAAAGATCTTGCGTCGTCACACCCAGTCCCAGGGACTCACAGTGTATGCTGGTTTCTGCTCCTGCATAACTCACCTAATTAGTTTTGAGTGGGATGTTAATTGAATACTGACCTTGAATTGACATCTCTTAAGTTATCTGACATACTGTAAATCATTTGTTCTAGAAATGGTGGTTGGTGGTGTGCTTGTGCATGTAAAAAGATAAAATGGATTACGTGCTATTTGGACTGGAGAAATCAAATAATTAATGCTAATTAGATGAGGCCACAACTCCACATTTAATGCAAAGACATTAGCAATAATAAGTGAGAAAATAAACATTTAAATTATGATTTTTTCCTTTAACAAAAATCTCAAATGATTAGTCTTTGACAAATACAACAAACTGTCAAGAGATGAGAAATTCACATCAGAATTAAAATAGCATCTCAATAAAACAAAAATAATTAAGAACAGATAGAGAAAGCAGTGTGGGGCTGTGAAACACTTAATTACCTTAAATTATTATTGTCATATGAAATACATTTCAGTGCTGTTTATATTGCAGTAGAAACAAAATTAATTTTGATTTCCAGTTTTTTCTCCCTTTTACTGCTTGTAGGCACGGGCCATTGTGTGTAAGTTGTGATAATACTCATCATAAAATAAAACATTTTAATGTTTTATTAACCATGGTGACACTTGACTATTGGTGGTTTGAACGTGTGAATCGATGCTTGTAGTTACAGTTTATTCTGCCCTAAAGTAAGTGTGCAAATTGTGTGTCTGTGTGTGTGTTCCTGTGTGTGCGTGTGTGTGTGTGTGTGTGTGTGTGTGTGTGTGTGTGTGTGTGTGTGTGCACATATAATCACTTTGTTCCTCAGGAAAGTAAACGAAGAGGTGACGATTAGGCATTGTTTCATTTCTTCAGGACTAGGCCCTCTCTTCTCTGAGTATAGAAAGCTCACAATAAAAAACACTAAGCCACCCATTAATCATGCAGAGGGATTTCTCAAAGACCTTTCTGCAGAGATGCAGCTTAATCAAGGAACAGCTTATGCCTTTTTAAAATTTTTAATTTTTTGGGGGCGGGGGCGGGGGGGATTTAGAGCTTCCACACAATAACTTAAGTTTCCACAATCTCTTGTGTTGGAGGTTACCAAGCCCCATAGACAGGCAGTAATGCTTGTATTATATATTTTTATTCTCCCTCATTTGGTAATATTGTAATGAATCAGTAAGCCCTCCAGCGGCTCCTCTCTTTCTGAGTGACAGGCATTTGACAAGTTTTGTTCTTCAGAGGGTGGAGAGGGAACACAGAGAAACAGAAACAATACAAGTGCAGTGCAGTGTCAGCTCATACACACACACACACAGAAGGATTCAAACATAGGATATTTACATGCAGAACCCTTGTTTTCCCTCGAGGGAAATACATACACATAACTGAGGATATATTATGTTAGTCTTTATTTAGGGGTACACATAACACTGTTCCCATATTGGCAGATTGTTGCAGGCTAAAAACATGTAGCTGGCTCAAACTATCAGGACGTTTACATTAACAATTCGTACATTCAAAGTCTGATACATCAAAGTTTAAATAAAAGTTGGCTCCAAACTAACAAACTAATCAAATGAACAGCCGATTTCTATTCCATATAGTAATAGCATTTCCTTTTGGCTTTTATTCACAGCAACATTGTCAGATGTGTTTGTAAGTACCTCATGGAATACATCAGCTTTTTTGCCCTCAGAAATGAACCAATATGAATTGACATGAGCTGATAATACATTTTGATTCTTGGCAAAGAAATCTGTGCAATTACCATGGCAATACAATCATACCTAGCAGTGATGCAGTGCAGACATTAAATATACTGTACACTACCGGTCAAAAGTTTTAGAACACCTACATTTTTCCAGTTTTTATAGAAATTTACGCAGTTGAATGTTTCAATGTACTCTGAAATTAAAGCATAGAACAAATAAACAATTGGAGATAAAAAAGAAATCATGGAATTGTTTTGTTTAACAAAATTTCAACGACATTTTTGACTCATCATAGTAGAGTCAAAACCTTTTGCAGAACACAATCGTGGCATTCTTTCTACAATGGAAATCAAATATTGTTTGGAAAGTTCTTCCCAACACTGTTGCAGAAGTTTCCACAAATGTGTTGCACTTGTAGGTTGCTTTGCTTTCACCCTTTTGTCCAGTTCATCCCAAACCAGCTCGATGGGGTTTAAGTCTGGAGACTGCGCTGGCCATTCCATGATTTGAAGCTTTGTTCTTTTTTTCTACGATAGTTCTGACATAGCCTGGAGGGAATGTTTTGGGTCATTATCTTGCTGTAGGATGAACCCCTGACCAACTAGGCATAGAGCAGAGGGTATTGCATGGCATTGCAAAATGCTGTGGTAGCCCTTTTGGTTCAGGATGCCAGTCACTCTGTGCAAGTGGTTGACTCTGGATCCAGCCAGACTATCACGCTTCCTCCTCCATGTTTGACAGTTGGTGCCACACACTGAGGAACCATCCTTTCCTGCATACAACAACCCTGCGTGCTGAACCGAAGATTTAAAATTTGGATTCATCGGTCCATAAGACTTTCTTCCAGTCTTCAGTAGTCCACTGGCGGTGCTTCATGGCCCAGGCAAGCCTCTTTTTCTTATTTTGCCACCTTATCAATGGCTTTCTTACTGCCACTCGACCTGTCAAACCTGCAGCTCGAAGCCTTCTCTTCACAGTTGAAACTGAGACTTCCTTACTTCGTCCAGTGTTAAGCTGTGCTTGAAGCTGTTGTCCTGTGAGCCACCTATTACGCAAGCTGTTGACTCTCAGAAACGTGTCTTCTGATTTTGTTGTGGCTTTGGGTCTGCCAGACCTCTTCCTGTCAGAGTTTCCTCCAGTTTCCAAGTGCCTTTTGAAGGTGTAGGAAACTGTACTCACTGACACCTTGGCCTTCTTTGCAATTTCTCTAAAGGAAAGACCTACAATTTTAAGGATTATAATGGTCTGTCTGTCTTCCTTTGGTAATTGCCCTTTTCTCGCCATTATGATAGCAATATACTACTTCCTGCAGTGCAATATTGCCCAATTAGTGCTTCAGAGGGTGTAGTAACACAATCTGTTCCAACACTGCTTTTATACAGACAGAGGGTTTGTAACAGTGGCGGACCGTGCCCTCTCACAATGGACCTTCAATAGCAGCGCCCCCAAAAAAAAAAA
Source organism: Aldrovandia affinis (assembly GCA_029706075.1). Classification (NCBI taxonomy): domain Eukaryota; kingdom Metazoa; phylum Chordata; class Actinopteri; order Notacanthiformes; family Halosauridae; genus Aldrovandia; species Aldrovandia affinis. Next base: position 100,550 of record JAINUG010000249.1, on the reverse strand, counting down.
ATGAAAATCTACAAACACACAAGTTAAAATAGCGCATCAGCTAGCTACTTAAATAGCCAACTCAACACTACCAATGGCAAGCCATCCGATCACACAACAAGCATATTTATTTTACAATTAGGCCTACATCCACACCTGAAATTAGTGTCATACTGTCAATTATAGAGCCATTAAAGAGCCGGAAAGCAGCAACATTGTTACAACTTAAAATTGTTATACACACAAACATTGAAATTCTATTTTTAAACAACCCAGCTGCACTCACTCATTTGTAGATGAAGTCCATCCTCCTCTCCTTCTTGATGAACTGATTAATGACCTCATCGTGCAGTTTATTCTTCCGTTTTAGTTGTACAATAAGCTCCTTCTCTATTGAAATAAATGCCAGTGATGAAAGTCGATTTTGTCCAGTTCTATTCCTGCTGTAGGTTTTAATCCGTTTAAGAGCTGAAAACGATCGCTCAACAGAAGCGGTGGAAACAGGAATTGTTAAAATTAAACAAGTGACTGAATACAGTTGAGGCATGGCTTCACAAAGCCCTTTAGTTTGAAGGAAGGTCAGTAGATCGCCTGGACCCTTTCCTTGGAAATCAGACATCGCATACATCACACGCAGTTCAGTCTTGAGCCTTGTCAAGTCAAAGTGTCCGTAGCTTTGGCCCAGGCTCGCCAGTGCCGTTTCTGGGAAAGAAGTCTTGTAGTCAGAACAGCTGAGGTTCGAGCAGTGCAACAAAGGACAGTCTTTCGTGGTCTTTGAACCGGTTGGTTATTTGAGTGAGAATGTTTCCGATCACCGTACTGTGCAGATTTCTGTAGTGACAACGGACATCTCTGCTCCCTCTCCCCCTCAAATTGGGTGGCTCACCAACGGCCTTCACAGTATCCTCGTAGAAGCTGTCAAATTTTGTGCGCTCCTGTTCAATGCTCTGTCGGAATTCTTCAATCCTCGCGAGGCAAAATTGTACATCTAAAGATTTATTTTGTAGAATTCCGAAAAGTACATCAGCATAGGCAAAAATGCCATTGAAAGTAAACAGCAGAAAACTAAAATCAAAGCTTCTTAGTTGTGAGACGTGTCCCGCTGCACAGTGGATGGAATCTGCGTCAAAATCATTTGCGTGATCTATAATGTGATCGAAGACCTCAACCAGCTCTGCCCGTTGCTCAAAAACAGTACCCACTAACCTTGAACTGAAATTCCATTTTGTCGGGGCAACGCGCGGAAGCCGTTTGGCACATGAATCGTCTAATAATTTTGTACGCTTCGGTGAACGTGAGAAAAAAGCCGCCAATCCACTAATGTGAGCGAAAAAGATTTTGCCCTCCTTGATTTTTGCTGCTCCCTGAGACAATACAAGATTCAAGGTGTGTGCATAACAATGCACAAACAGTGCCTGTGGAACTGATTCTTTAATTCGTGCTTGAACTCCATTTATTCCCGAAGCCATAACGGCAGCATCGTCATAGCACTGAGCAACTACTTTTGACTTGCATTCGTAGCTATCTAAAAAATCTATAATACGTGGTGCAATGTCCTGTGCACGTTTGTTTTCTGTGACATCCTCAAATTTCAAAAAACGTTCTTTCAGACCACTGTCACTCACGTACCTTAGGACGAATGACATCTGAGTGGCATTGCTCCAATCTGTGGTCTCGTCCACCATGATTGCAACATACTTCGTTTTCTTGATCTCCTCTTTAATGGCATCATCCAGTACATTTCCAATTGCGTTAATGAGATCGTTTTGAATCTTTCCAGAGGTCCCAGTGAAAACAGTGGCTGTGGCCAGATGATGGCGCAGTTCGGCGTCATATTCCGATATCAGGGAAAGCAGTTCCAAGTAATTGCCCCGATTTAATGAATCCGTGCCTTCGTCGTGGCCTCTAAATGGCAGTTCTTGTTGCCACAAAAAAACGACACAATCAATGAGGTGCTTGAGTATTTCTCTGTTCTTGCGCACATTTTCATTGTGAAAAATTGTCGCTGTCCTCCTCTGTTCATCCAACTGTAAATCCACCTGTGTGCTGCCGAAGGTTTTCAAATGAACAGCAGCAATGATGTGCCGTTCAGATTCCTGATGCTTATTTGCAGCTTTGGTGAGAGAGCTCAAGTTGCTGTAGCCAGTGCTATTCCATGGCCCCTTGTCTGAATTGAATAGCAAACAGTCCCAGCAAAACAACCTGTTCAACTGTGCGCTAGCTGTTAGCAATTTGTAGCGGCTGTAATTTGCCTCGCTAAAGTGTCTTGTGCAGCCTTTGCCTGGCTGCTGAAGTCCAAGCTTTGGTTTCGGTCGACCCCTGTCAACTATTTCACTTTTTTCAGTGAAATTTCGTCGACTAAATGGCACGCTTAACAAGTCACTAACCAGATCGATCTCTATCTCAATATCTCCGCCACCAGTTGCCATTTTCCAAATTAGCCAACCCTTGCTGACGAAACATCACGTTTAATGGGCTAACGTTTATAATTGGCTAATATCACAGGACCTTCCATAGAACATCCTGAATACCCCGCCGCATTCCCGCCCACCATATAACGCATTTTGATTGGTTGGTTTTATTGTCACTCTGCATTATACTGTACAGCAAGGGTCTTCTACTATGGTCAGAGAATCCCCTGGGCTGAATGAGATCGCTGTAACTGCTATAATTACCATCATCCACCAGAGGGAGGCATACTTTAGTCAAACAGTTCAAAAAATCTAGTGAAATAGCAATAGAAATAGAAAAAAATAATTTATATAAGGAATATTGTTTACAATAATCATAACTATTTTTATTATTAAAATTGCATTGACTTCTCTAATCTACCAGGGTATTCAGAGAATACCTTGAAGGCCCTGACGGACCACCACTGGTTTGTAAGTAATCAACAAAAGACACCTGTAGGAATTGTTTGCATCAACTTTCAAGGCTTAATTGAATTCCTTTGCTGCAGAACAGCTATTTTTTGTTTACCTCTGGCAGTTTACCGCTTACCTTTGTACCATTTCAGGTTATTCACTGGACTTGAACTGCTTAAATTTCAGTAAAAACTGGAAAAATGGGGGTGTTCTAAAACTTTTGACCGGTAGTGTATGTGCTTCCATGGATACTCCAGAGAGATGCTCTAAGCCAGGGTTACTCAAATCTGGCCCACCAATCTAAATTTAGCCTTGGTTTTTCCTTTCTCTCAGGTATTTAATTGAACAAATAGTGCAAATGATTGTCTAAGGGGGCGGCACGGTGGCACAGTGGATAGCGCTGTCGCCTCACAGCAAGAAGGTCTCGGGTTCGAATCCAGGCCGGGGGCCTTTCTGTGCGGAGTTTGCATGTTCTCCCCGTGTCCGCGTGGGTTTCCTCCGGGTACTCCGGTTTCTTCCCACAGTCCAAAGACATGCACGTTAGGCTAATTGGAGAGTCTAAATTGCCCATAGGTATGAGTGTGTGAGTGAATGGTGTGTGTGCCCTGCGATGGATTGGCGACCTGTCCAGGGTGTATTCCTGCCTCTCGCCCGGAACGCATGCTGGGATAGGCTCCAGCCCCCCGCGACCCTGACCAGGAATAAGCGGCTTAGACAATGGATGGATGGATGGATGGATGGATTGTCTAAGGGGAGTGTGGAAAACCAGCAGTGCTCGGCCCGCGAGGATCGTGATTGGAGTAACCCTGCTCTAAGCTTCATGGTTGAGTGGGAGTGCAAAGTTGTATTGTGTTGGGAGCATCTGTAAGTGTGTGATTATGATAACTCGCTGGACCTGTTTCATTTAGGGTACTGCTTAACCCATATCTGCCAAACTACTGATTTTCCATAGACCATGCAAACCCTTCATTCACCGATCTACACAAAATCCCGTAGTAGAAATTCAATTAAATTCAAATGCGTGTCGAGGCGCAACGTCCAAATATTATATCATTGTATAAAAACATATGGAGGGTGTAGACTTCACAGTCAAAGAAATTGCCTGTTACAAGAGACAAACAAAGTAACTAAAATAATTTGGTACATGCTTGACATTGCTATCCTGTATGCTTGCATTGTTTACAATAAAGCTCATAACACAAAGATGAAATTGTGTGACTTCAGGGAGTCTCTATCAACAAACTTGATAGGTACAGTATAAGCTACAGGAATGCAGTAGGAACTCTCAGGATCCTAACAGACACAACAAACAAAAGGCACGCAACATTTTTAAACTAATAACAAAATGAAGAATGAGATTAACTTGTGACATTATAGAGAATGATATGAACTCAATTCATTGAAATATAACTCTTCATGTCAAATTTTAAAATGGTTACAGATTTAAGAATTTATCTGTACATAATTTACACACATCTTTTGTAATATAATAACACTATATAATAACACTAATTTGTTAAAACATTTAATTGATATGACATACCATATATCTCCACAAAGTATGTATTATTATAAATTATGTACTGTAGCGCCCGAGTAGGCGCTTTCTATGGCCTCATTGTAGAGGGGAAATGGAAGTCAGTTGGCTGATTGGGTGTCTGTGTGAGTATGTGAGTAAATGAGTGGGTGATTGCCTCACGAGTCCCACCTGAGCCGGGCAAAGACTAAGCCTATTTAAGAGCAGGTGGGGCGAGTGGGGAATTAGTTAGTCTTTTGTCTTTGTTTATGTGTTTCATGAGAGTCAGTCTTGTCTTGTCTTGTCTTGTCTTGTCTTGTCTTGTCTTGTCTTGTCTTGTCTTGTCTTGTCTTGTCTTGTCTTGTCTTGTCTTGATGTGCGTGCGTGCGTGCGTGCATGCACGCGCGCGCGAACGTATGTTGTGGAATGTTGAATGTTTGATGGTGAATGTTGAATGTTTGAGTGGCGAGTGTCTCTGTATGAATGGGGAAAGAGAACTCGAACTGCAAAGTTTGAGTGTCTCAGTATGAATGGGTGGGAAGCACTTGAAAGGTCACTGGATATGTGTGTGCCTGGGGAGGTTCCAAGGGAACTCCGAATGGAGAGGCGCGGTGTCCTATAAGTTATGATTATTTTAACTTGTTATTTTAGTTAGTTGTTTTTACCTGAAAGCTTTGCGGCGAGTAGGGTGAAGATTTTGTGTCTGTGTTTGTGTTGGTCGTGTATGTTAACCTGCTACTCCCACTGTCTCTTCCCCCAGAAATGAATTAATTAATCAAAAAATTTATAAAATCCGGTCCGTAGACTGACAAACTCCACTCCATGTCTCCTGGCTGCTCTGTTCCCGTCCAGGGTTTGTCACGTGGCGTGTGACAAATGCATTAGGCAGATATGGGTTAAGGGAGTAGATGTTTAAAACATATATAACATATGTCATGCTACATTTTCATAAGGAGTGAGTCCCCAATATAACACTTTTCCATTTTTGTATCCTTGCTTCCATCTGATAATATAATGCTCCTGTGAGACAAAAGTGATAGAAAAGGTCTCTATATAAAATATAAAAATATTTTTTATTAAGGCAAAGCCTGTCAATGGGTAAATCTCTATAAAGGCCAGACAGACATACAGCAATGGGACTGTTTTGAGGGACAGTAATTCATAGAAGCAGTCTTAACACTAGAAGCATTAGGTTACCAGGCATAGTAGAAGATGCCAACCAATGCATTACATTACATTACATTTTAGGCATTTAGCAGACGATCTTATCCAGAGCGACTTACACAGTTTTACATTTCTTTACATACAATCCATTTATACAGTTGGATATTTTACTGAAGCAATTCAGGTTAAGGACCTGGCTCAAGGGTACAACAGCAGTGCCCCACCTGGGAATTGAACCTGCAACCTCTGAGTTACAAGCCCAGCTCCCTAACCATTACACTACACTGCCAGCCACAATGCCTTTTAGGCTTTAACATTTTCAAGTATTAATAATTCCATTTAGTACATGGTTTTGTTGAGGCAATTCTCAAGAAACGTTAGGATACCTCAACTTCTTATTTCCACAAGCAGAATAATATATTCATGTCTTTATAGCATTCCACCAAGTGTACTATTTATACTATATAATATTTGTTTAGTTACTAAAAAACACAACATATTTTCTTGTCAATTTTATTTTAAGCTATATTTGACTAAAAATATAAAACAGAAAGTACATGTTACTGAACAGGTAAAAGCTTCTATTTATAACAAAAAATAAGTGCAGGAAGCATGGGGTGATATGACACTGATGAGTTAGAGAGTCAATTCTTTGGAAGAAAGCTAATTGAAATACAAACGTAAACCATGAATGGCATTATAACACACATTGTGAATACAGAAAAGTAAATCAAAGACTATAGTAGATATATGTGCGCATATACATGTTTCAGTGCAATGAAAACTAAACATTCTCCTCTCTCTCTCAGTATGTAAATGTATGAAATGTATGTATGAAATGTATGTATGAAATGTATGTATGTAAAATGAAATAAATGGAAAGCAATTACAAAAATAAGTGTATATATGAACCAATATAAGTGTTGATATAAAATAATCCAAGGGTCATTTGTTGATAATACTGAACTCTTTGGTTGTGCTCAGGGCAATATGCACCTTTGCACATCTGTTTATTTCTTCATTTATAAATTGCTGCTCCCCTCCATTCCCTACTCGCAGTCAACACAAACAGAAATCTTAGTGATGCTCTTGGTTCCATTTCCAAACATACATCTGGTTAGAAATTATAAATAAATTACCCCCCACAGTATTGACACTCCCAGTTTTATTCACATTGACAGTGGTTAATGCACTCCCCCTGCCCCCCACCTCTCCCTTCACCCATTGGACTAATGGTTCTGTGAGACATAACACAATAATTGGGATACGTGAGTTTCAATGTGCCATTATCATATGTTTGGGGGAGAGAGTGTTCTATTTGCATTAGAGAGGCACCAACACCCAAAAGGTGTCAAGAGCAGTATCGAATTAGAACAGTCATTACTTTTGTTATATTTACATTCAAACAATGAAAGTGTGTTGAAAAAACATATCAGAAAAAACTGTCAGGAACTGGGGGTGATGTGACTTTCCCAACGGCAATGCCTGAAAAATGTCACCACACAACCCAACATGTCACAATTTCAAGGGTGAATATTAACAACAATGGAAATTTGATGCAATCTGGAGCCTTGTGACTGAATGCTAAACAACAAAACAAAATGGGTGATGATCTCTCAGAGGCGATCAATGCTAGGAACCAGTCTGTTGGTATTTTGACATTTTTATTGGGAACACAGTCACAGCCGGAGAGCTGGGCTGGCCATTATGGTGCCAACATAGAAACCCCAGAAATCATATTAGAATATTTTAGAAACTGCACTCTAGAAACTGTCCCCTTAATCACCATACCCCGGACTTCCTTCAGCTGGTTGCCACAATATATATAGCATACCCAGCGTGTTTCATTTAACATTGCTGCCCACTCCTTTGCACTTACATGCTGGCTACATGCAAAGCAAGGTATACCAAGGGTGTACATACATTTACTCCAGCATAGTTACATTATATATGATAGATAGCTATTAAGGACTTTGTTTAATTACATTAGCAAGTTCCGGTATAATTTTCAAATGTTGGATGTAATTTGGCTACTAAAGTTGCCACTAACAAGTTATTTCCAGGGTGGTCCATTTATATAGTTGCTCTAGTGTAGTTTAATAATAATATGGATTGAGTCAGGACCTCTGTTTAACATTTTATCTGAGAGAGGATGGCTCCTGCAGTTAAGAACACTGCTAACTTGTGTTACATATTTCTAACATTGCAGTTTGTTACTAATGATAGCTTGTTACCAAAGTATAAATCTGGAGTCCCTTTAAACGCACATACCAGAAATTATAGTTAGATCACTTTAAAGTGTAGGGCACATGGTGAAACTATAAGATAACATGAAAGAATCAGATAAACACAGTAAATGCCATTGTTCACAACACGCCAATTCACAAATTGATTGTTTTCTCTCCGCGTAGTTACAGGTAACTGCCAAAAAAGGAAACACTTTAGTGTTAGTGGCTCTGTTATGGTGTGGATGTATGTTTCTGCCATGGTTTATGTTGGAAAGGTTATGTTTTAAAAGGACTTTGCATTTAAGTAGTTGGAATCAAGATGCTGGTTTCAGCCAATGGCAGAGCTCCCCGTTCCAATGCAAGGTTTGAAGAAGGAACGCCTCCATATTCTTTTCAGTGGTGCATCAGTGCTTTCTCAAATTAAATAAGTGTTCATTCATATATGCTTTCATATTGTACTTCGTTATATTATTTCATTGACATTGTGGTGTAATGTGTATGTTAATGTACGGAGATGATTACCATGCAACGATTGTATTATCTTTTATCTATGGAAACATACAAATGTTTGTATTATCTATGCATATAATAGTCACGGTTACTTTCTTTTAACCCTTTGATGCATAACCCGGGTCAAAAATGACCCGGTGGAGAGTTTATTTTCTATATCTTTGCAAAAAATGAATTTCATCATTCAGCAATCCAGGTATTCCTCAATTAACTTGTTTTTGATAATCACAAATCTTTATTTTGATATTTCCTTTCTTACTTTTTGAATAAAAATGTTTTTTTTTTATTACTACCCCTCTAATGCATAACATGGGTCAAAAATTACCCGCATTAATTTCCTATGTACGTTTATGCACACTTGAGTGTTTATTTGCTATATCTTTGGAATAAATGTATTTTATCACTCAGCAATCCAGGTAACTTGTTTTTGATAAGGAACCTTTTGATCTTTGTGCTTCTGAAAATTGACAGTTATCAGATGTGTACAGCCGTGGCCAAAAGTTTTGAGAATGACACAAGTATTGGTTTTCACAAAGTTTGCTGCTTCAGTGTTTTTAGATCTTTTTGTCAGATATTACTATGGTATACTGAAGTATAATTACAAGCATTTCACAAGTGTCAAAGGCTTTTATTGACAATTACATTAAGTTTATGCAAAAGGTACAGGGATTGAGGGCTGAGGGATTGAGGGCTGAAATGCAGTGTAAATGTTTTTTGGGGGATTAAGTTCATTTTCATGGCAAAGAGGGACTTTGCAATTACACTCTTCATAACATTCTGGAGTATATGCAAATTGCCATCATAAAAACTGAGGCAGCAGACTTTGTGAAAATTAATATTTGTGTCATTCTCAAAACTTTTGGCCATGGGTGTATATGTGCTGAAAAGTAACAAAAAAACCATATTTCAAATATAAATGGATTCTTGTGTAGACCAAATCACTGCTAAAATCATTATTTTAACAAAATTATTATTATAGTATGTCTTTATTGATGACGGGTCATTTTTGACCCATGTTATGCATTAGAGGGGGTGTGGAGGGTTTATGTATCAAAGGGTTAACACAGTAATTGTTATATCATAGAAAAGCATAGTGGTTCTGTGTGGTTCAGTAGGTAGAGCATGGCGTTGGCAATGCTTAGGTTGTGGGTTGAATTCCCACTGGGACCACATATACTTAAAAATGTATGTATTCACTACTGTATGTCACTTTGGATAAAAAGTGTCTACTAAATGATATACACCGATCAGCCACAACATTAAAACCACTGACAGGTGAAATTAATAACATTGATCATCTCATTACAATGGCACCTGTCAAGGAGTGGGATATATTAGGCAGCAAGTGAACAGTCAGTTCTTGAAGTTGATGTGTTGAAAGCAGGAAAAATGGGCAAGCGTAAGGATCTGAGCGACTTTGACAAGGGCCAAACTGTGATGGCTAGACGACTGGGTCAGAGCATCTCCAAAACGGCAGGTCCTGTGGGGTGTTCCCGGTATTTAGTGGTTAGTACCTACCAAAAGTGGTCCAAGGAAGGACAACCGGTGAACCGGCGACAGGGTCATAGGCACCCAAGGCTCATTGATGCGCATGGGGAGCGAAGGCTAGCCCGCCTGGTCCGATCCCACAGAAGAGCTACTGTAGCACTAATTGCTGAAAAAGTTAATGCTGGCTGTGATAGAAAGGTGTCAGAACACACAGTGTATCGCAGCTTGCTGCGTATGGGGCTGCATAGCCGCAGACCAGTCAGAGTGCCCATGCTGACCCCTGTCCACCGCCGAAAGCGCCTACAATGGGCACGTGAGCGTCAGAACTGGACCATGGAGCAATGGAAGAAGGTGGGCTGGTCTGATGAATCATGTGGATGGCCGGGTGCGTGTGCGTCGTTTACCTGGGAAAGAGATGGCACCAGGATGCACTATGGGAAGAGGGCAAACCGGCGGAAGCAGTGTGATGCTCTGGGCAATGTTCTGCTGGGAAACCTTGGGTCCTGGCATTCATGTGGATGTTTGACACGTACCACCTACCTAAGCATTGTTGCAGACTAAGTACACCCCTTCATGGCAATGGTATTCCCTGATGGCAGTGGCTTCTTTCAGCAGGATAATGCGCCCTGCCACACTGCAAAAATTGTTCAGGAATGGTTTGAGGAACATGACAAAGAGTTCAAGGTGTTGACTTGGCCTCCAAATTCCCCAGATCTCAATCCAATCAAGCATCTGTGGGATGTGCTGCACCAACAAGTCAGATCCATGGAGGCATCACCTCACAATTTACAGGACTTAAAGGATCTGCTGCTAACATCTTGGTGCCAGATACCACAGGACACCTTCAGAGGTGTTGTGGACTCCATGCCTTGATGGGTCAGAGTTGTCTTGGTGGCACGAGGGGGACCTACACAATATTAGGCAGGTGGTTTTAATGTTGTGGCTGATCGGTGTATATATAAACTGTTTATTTCATATGCTTATTGACTATGCCTGTTTGATTATTTGATGCACTTTGCAAGTGCTCTGCTATGCTTTTCTTAATGCTTAGAACCGAGTGTAACATTGATGGTGGCCACTATCTCTTTATGAATCACACACAGAGCCCAGCTAAGTTAGCAGCTGGCTGCATAGTCAGGAACATTCGTTATGTTCATTATAAGCTGTACAGTTTGCTTCAGTTCATGGATCATGTTGTATATTATTTATGGAATGTCATTTATTAATGGAATACTATTTGTATTTCATTCTATGCAACATTCTATGCCATTTATACCATAATAAGTGCAATAATTCATTTATTTGTTGTATAATCATTCCCTCTGTTTACTTTCATTCTAGGCCACACACACACACACACACACACACACACACACACACACACACACACACACACACACACACACATATACATATATATACACATGTATTAGTGCCACTGGGGGGTGGGGTGACACTCAAGGACCTTTTCAGAGGGTGTGGGCGATTGAAGAAATCCGGAAGAGGCAGCATTCCAAACAAACTGATAATTTTATTAAACTGTTTCTTGATAAAAACAAAAGGATGAGGTATTAGGTATGAGTTCAAACATAGTTCACAATCCTTCTCTTTGTCTTTGTCCGTAATTCGCAGTCAAAATCCAATTCAGTTCCTCAAACATGCAATAGTCGGTACACAAAACAGAGTTCCCAAAATCGATACTGTTTCAAAATGGGAGAGTCACGTGATCGATGTGTCGCACGTCACAATCGAGATGTCGAACGTCATGGTCAATGTGTCAAACATCAAAAGGTTTTAAAAATCGAGCGAAAGCTCTAAATCTTTGAATGCATGGTGCGAGTTTGTGGAGTTTTTGGAGTTGTCATTTGTGAGCTCTAAATCTTTGAATGCATTGAGTTTATTTGAGAGTATTTTGAGAGATTGAGTTTGTGGAGTTTTAGGTATATTAGTTGTTAGATAGATTTTAGATAAACAGATTGCTGAGACAGAGATACTGTTTTTGAGGATTAAGCTTTTTTAGATGCAAAACAATTTTCCCTTGCGAGACAGAAAGCGATATTTGTGAGGTTTTTGGCTTACTGATATAATTAACCCCCTGAGTTTATTTGAGAGTATTTTGAAAAACATTGAGAAACCTTGAGTTTCCGATTTGCTGTCAAATGAGGAAACCTTGAAATTGACATGAGAGGTAGGTATATTAGACATATTAATTTATTTTATTTCGATAGATAGATATATTAGATAAACAGATATAGCCTAGAAACAGCGTATGGAGGTGTAGAGGCATCAAGAGACCAGGTGCTCTGTCTTTCGTGCTTATACATTGTGGTTTTCAAATATGGGAAATATCGCTTTTGTGACGCCAAACATTCCGCGTGATGCAAAACAAAATTTTCATGTATTTAGCATTTAGCCCTCCCACAGCCTGAAATAAATGCAGACAATAAGATCTCAGATATTATCTCATCAACACAATTTAAAGTATCCACATCTTTTGTGACAGCAGAAAAATTTACTATTTTTAACTTGGTTTTGTAGCTAAAGTTGATACTGACCAAAACCTCTCAAATAAAAATATCCAACACCATGCTCTAAAAACATAATTAATGGCTGCAATGACAACTTCTGCCAGTAGAGGCCAATGTTGACTTGCAGTGTTCCGAAACAATTGTTTCGAGCTTGCCATCCCTAAAACAATCCAAAACACGTTCATTCACCACGCATTTCCCTTCTAGTACTTTGCAACTTGTTTGGAGAACAGCTGCATCTTTTATTTCCTCCCACAATTGGATTCAGTTGTCAGCATTCCCAATTGTTTGACTTGCTTCAGCTGGTGGCAATGAGGTGCGGGACTGCAGGCCTTTTTCACCTTTTTCGGTGAATTGTCTTCAAAAGAGCCTTCCTTTTTGCAACTATGCCATAAGGACATTGTCATGTAGGCATCGTTGAATGGTAGCTTTAGACACCCCAAGATGCCTGCTTGTTTTGGAGATCTTGAGCTGTGCCCCTTAGACTTATTTTTGCCTCTCAAACCATCTGTCTCACTCCAATATGGGGGAAGATAGACTTGCGTCCTCTACCTGGCAAGTTATCCGCTGTTCCAGTGGCCTTAAACTTCCTAATAATTGGCGCAACAGTGGAAAGCGGTATCTTTTAACTTTTTAGTGTTTTGTAGCCATCTCCTGATCTGTAGAGGTCAATAACCTTTGGTCTGATGGTTTCAGGGAGTTCTTTGCCTTTCACCATGATGATGGCTGACTACAGTATTTCAAACGTGTGTTCCTTCGTTTTTATACCCTAGGGCAGGGGTCGGCAACCCATAACACTCAAAGAGCCATTTGGACCCGGTTTCCACGGAAAAGAAAACACTGGGAGCCGCACCATTTTCTGTCGACGGGGGGTGCAAATGAATCGGTCGCAGCGAAAAAAGCTGCGACCAGTTCATTTATTTCGCGGACCGGGGGTGCAACGCGAAAATAATTCTTGCGCCCCTCGGATTTTCTGTCAACGGGAGGGGGTGCTACGCCAAAAAATGCGCCCAATTTTGCGCCCGATTCAATTGGATACTTATTATTTATTTTCCCAAGCCACGCGGAGCCGCAACATAAGGCTGAAAGAGCCGCATGCGGCTCCGGAGCCGCAGGTTGCCGACCCCTGCCCTAGGGAAACAGGATACCATTGTAGGCCACTGTATAGTTCCATAAACTTGCGATAAGTTCAAATAAGTTGTATATTTATGGGTATGAATAATTGTGATCCAGATGTTTTCTGGGAAAAAATTATGATTAATAAAACAAAATATGTTTTTCTGAACAATTGTATTTGTAATGTAGGTTTGGAATTTTCTGATTTTTTTGGCATAAAACATACCTCTATACTTTTATAGTTTATTTTATACGATCTTGTGGAGGGTGTCGGTCTTGGCAACATGGGAGTGGCAGGGTTGCCTTTGTTTTTCCATGCTGTGGAGGTCTTTGGAACAGTGAGACTTTCTGGGGGCAGGTTTGGCACTCTTGCAGGGTGTGAGAGTGTGAACTGTTGCCCGGAAGGTTGTTCCAAAGGCCATCAATTATTTAATCATGATTTAATTGGTGTGGAGGGTGATAATTCACTTACCAGTTTGTGTGTGAGAATGTGAGTGGATGTGAATTGTCAATTCTTTAGGGATTGTGATTGGATGTATGAGTGATAGACAGGCGATTGCCTCACGAGTCCCATCTGAGCCAGGCAGCAAGTAAGCCTATTTATGAGCAGGTGGGGCGAGTGGGGGATCAGTTAGTTAGTCTTGTCTTGTCATTCATGTTTGTGTATTGAGAGTTGTTAGTCTTGTCATTTAAGTGTGCGTGCGTGCGTGCGTGTGTATGCGTGTCTTGTATGACGTAGTGTTGTCTTCATGTGTGTCCCCCACAAGGGGGTTTTCCGATAGAGTCTGGACTCTGTGTCTGTGTGGAGTCTGTGTGGAGTTTGTGTGTGTTCGTTAAGAGCGACTGAGTAGAGTGCTTCCTGTGTGTGTGGGAAAGAGAGAGAGAGGGCGCACTAAGAGTGTCTGTCTCTCTCCCTCGGTGTGATTGGCAGAGACCTCGCACTAGGCCAGTGGAGTGTTTCTGGACAGTGGCCCGAGAACTCTCACTGAAAGAGGGGAGAGTGTCTCGGGGCTGGTTGCCAGAGAACTCACTGTGATGAGTGGCAAGGGTCTCTGTGTGTTTGGGTCAAAAGAGAACTCGGACTGAAGTTTGAGTGTCTCTGTGTACATGGGTTTGGGAAGCACTTGAATATATGTGTGCCTGGTGAGGTTATAGTGGAACCGGACTGAAGAGGCGCGGTGTCTTGTTGAGATGTGTGTTGAGTGTGCGTAGGGACAGTGCGCAGAGTTCTACCCTGTCCCGTTAAGTGTTAATATTTGTTAAATGTGGATGTATGGAAGCGGTGTGGAAACCCACTGATTGTCTGTGTTTCTTGTATGTTTCCCCGGAAGGGGATTCCCCCCTCAGAGGAGGCGGGCTTTCATTTAGTTTTGTTTGTTTTAGTTTGTTATTTTAGTTAATTGTTTTTTCCCAAAAGCTTTACGGTGAGAAGGGTGAAGACTTTGTGTTTGTGCTTTTTTTATTTAACCTGCTCTCCCGCTGTTTCTCTCTCTCGGGGGAGAGGTGGAAAAAATGAAGATCCGGTCCATTGACCGGGAAAATCCCACTCCTCTGCCAGTTCTTACCATCGGCTGCTCTGCTCCAGTCCAGGGATTGTCACGTGGCATGTGACAGATCTCTTTTGTTCATATTTATCAAGGGTATGAATAAAAACGGAGCCTACTGTATACACATTGGAAGTAGTGCATAACCATTAAAAATTGTGTCAGTGCATAACTTGTGGTGGTGGATATTATTATTGTTATCTCTGACCGGATGCTCGTGGTGGCTGTCAACTGATCCTGAATCAGTTCTATCAATGTCTGCGCAACAGTTTAGGTCCACTCAACCCCTTCGAGGGCAAGGTAAACACCAATGTGGATGAGGTGAGAAATCACCTTCATCCTACCGTGAAGCATTTCTAGCTTGATGGGAGTGACCATCTACAGCAGGGGTGGCCAACCCGCGGCTCCCGAGCCGCATGCGGCTCTTTGCCTGGTTTCATGCGGCTCTTACGTTCATATCGAAGTTTGTGTTTTTTTTTTTTTTTATGTGTGTGTGTTCGCGCTTGAGTTCAATACGGTATTTTCGTCAAACGCGCACCGCTTGCAAAATTTCAGAAGACGAAAAGAAACACAGTTAGGGCAGCGGTCCCCAACCTTTTTAGCACCACGGACTGGTTTCATGCACCGGGTTTAAAATTAGGAGGGGTGCAATTTTTTTATTCCTCTTACCCCCCCGTCCGGTTTTATTTCCCCGGTGATGTGGCTCTTTGCGGTAACACAGTAAAAAATTTGGCTCTTAGTCTCTGACTGGTTGGCCACCCCTGATCTACAGGGTAGTAATGGTCACTGAATGGTTTGATTAGTATGAAAATCATGTCAACCATATGCCATGGCCGTGTCAGTCACCAGATCTCAACCCAATTGAACACGTATGGGAGAATCTGGAGAGGCGCCTGAGACAGCATATCTCCACTAGAATTCCAGACACTTAGAATCTATGCCAAGGCACAATGAAGCTGGTATTCCGACAACCTATTAAGACACTTTATATTGGTGTTTCCTTTATTTTAGCAGTTACCTATATTTTATTTTAAAAACTATATTGTGGAAACCACATCAAATTTCTGTTTGACAGCTCCAGCGTGAATATATATCCAAAGCGTATTGCTGTTTGTCCCTGGCATTAATATTTTAGGCTATATTCTATATTATATCTGTTATTTTTCTACCTGATGAGTCAGCAATAGTACAGCTAATGCCATACATTATTATGTTTAATTGATTTTAGCTACTGAGTGGAGTTTATATTGAATTATGATTATGAACTGATTGAATTATGTTACATATTTGCATACTTGATAGGGTTGCTACTACAAGGATGGTAGTCAAAGTGGCACCTTGAGCAAATATTTTTTTGACATTCATTTAATCAAAAGTCTTTTTAAAACATTTTTAGATGCTTGTCAGTTTCCAACCAGATGTCCCTTTTGTTGACACCCTTGCAGCCCAGCATTCATTAAACTGGAATAATTAGTCTACTGTGTAATCCTCACAACTCAAGGGAAATCAACTGGCTTTTAACGAGGAAGAAAACAAATCTTTACAAATGCAAAATTCAAATGGATATTACTGTGCACTAATAACTGCTTTTCTTTTGCATATTGTTTGTGATGTCATTATTTTGTTGGTTAGTCTTTTCTCCCACTTTGATTGGTTTGAGGTTTTGAGGTTTTTGAAGGATCATTGACCTGTTCCCCCCTCCCACCCCCCATAGATTTACATGGTTATTTACACACGTCTCAACAAACATATTTTCCGTGGATGCAACATTTCATTGATTCCCCAAGCAGCTTGAAAAAATATTTAAAATATCTGCAGCTGTTTACATATTCAGCAACTCATGCCTTTTCAAGTCGACTTGTCCATGTTGCTGTTAGAACAGCAGTCAGCCATAAATGACTGAAGGGTTTCTGCTCTGATGGGTAACGGCGGAGAGGAGAGAGGGGAGCGTATCTTACAAGTGGGTCTAATTGTTGACACTTCCCTGGAGGGAATCTCGTTCATGAATGCGTGTTACTCAGGAATACTAATGTAGTGGAAGCGCGGGGAGTCGACGGGTGAGATGCGGAGCATACTATGGCTCTCGTCTGGACTCTGTAAACATCAGGGTCCCAGTGGACTGGGAACAGAGGCATGCCTGAGAGAATAGGCTCAATTTCGATGCGACGATATCAAGTGGGGAACGCTGAGGTTGCCATGGTAGATTTTTTTTTAATTACATACTGAGCTCAGGTGCCCCAGATGTTTTTTTTTGCAAACATTTGTTCCTTTGCTTCAGAATTTTGTGTCAGAACACAGTAGCCCCAATGGGTCAGGATAAAATCCATTATATAATATATAATACATAATATGGTCACTTTGACACAAAGTATATTTTCCTATTCATGACACCTTCATTAACATGACATCAACAAATTAACATCAATAAATAATAAAAAAGCATTGCATTATGAAAGATGACACAAAATATGGTTCACGTATGCAAAATGGTGTTCTCAAATGTGGCGTAAAGTATGATGTCACTTCACTTAAGGTCGACCCTCTGACCAGAATCATTTCACACATAATGAAGGTGTTTTACATGCTGATTGAAGGTTTCACAAATGGTTATTGTAAAGTGTGGCCCATAATCTCCCACTTATAATACTTCAGCTAAAATGAACTATTTATAGGGCTATAGCTTTACTAATTGTGACCAGTGCCGATTATTTTGCTTAATTATTGATTTAATTCCTCATATTTCTTCATGATTGGGTTAAACATTTATTTGCAATTCAGTTTCAGCCATTTTAGCCAGTGCTCAAAGCTTAGGTAGTTTTTGTTTATGCATTTATTGATTTAGATCTTCTTTACGGTTATGAATCACAATAGTCTTGAATAAATCCCTCTGACATCACATGAACACATGGCACAATATCACTACAACATACACCCATTCTCACACATATTTAATTGGTACCTGACTGTTCAGTGAATTTCTGATGAGAGGTAAGTCTAATACTTTGCAACAGACCATTTTATGTAGGAGGGCTACAAGTACAGTATTTCACCGTGGCCTATTTCAGCCAGATTTGGCAACACTAATACAGTAACATTGACTAAAGTGAGACACTTATCTAGCTAGCAATATTGTAAACTAATGTGTGGTGAGCTAATAGAATTAGTTATGTTAGTTACATCACTCAGATAGTTAGCCAGAAACCAGAACTAGCAGTATGATACTTACCCAGATAACGTGTACATGTGTGCCGCTACTCGTGAGTTAATAAAGTATATAAAATGCTACTTCATTGCACCATTTCCATGACATGGTGTAAGAAGTGATCACATTCACGTCCAGAAGAATAAAAAATACAAATAAAAGATATGGCGAGGTTTCCCACTCCCGACGCTTTTGATTTTGCACAGCCGGTGTCATGGCCGATGTGGAAACAAAGATTTTCCCGGTTTCGCATAGCTAGCAAGTTCAACAATGAAACAGGTGAGGTGCAAGTAAATTCACTTATTTATGCAATGGGAAAGGATGCTGAGGCAATCTTTAATTCGTTCACTTTTGAAGATCCAGCTCATGTAAACAGCTATGACAGACTGATGATAAAATTGGACAAACATTTTGTGCCTAGGCGCAATGTTATTCATGAAAGGGCACGTTTCCATCAGTGCGTGCAGAAAGCAGGAGAGAGTGTGGAAGCATTTGTCCGTAGCCTGTACGAGCTAGCAAATCACTGTGAATTCGGCGCCTCAAAGGAGGAGCAGATCAGAGACAGAGTTGTCATCGGGATCGCTGATAAAGATGTTTAACAGAAACTGCAAATGGAGGCAGAGTTAACGCTAGGAAATGCAGTACAGATTGCTCGCCAGTCAGAGCTGGTTAAAAAGCAGAATTCGGACATGGAAATGAGTAAACGAAGTGAAGCGAAATGTGCAGCACAGGGATTTTAAACGTTACCAAGGCCAGAGAAAGCAGGGTAGCAAACCGAAATACACTGAAAATAAACAAAAAGAGTGCCCCACACACAACAAAAAGTGCAGGAAATGTGACAGAATTGGACATTTTGCCATAGCATGCAAAACCAAAAATGTAAAATAATTAATGGCACCTGATGAAACTAAAAATTGTGTATTTTTCCTGGATGCAGTTATGAATGAAACTGATTCAAAGGAAGAGTGGCACATTGATTTACCAGTGCAAGGCAAAGCCGTAAGGTTTAAAATCGATACATTACCATCATGGTAATGACATTACCATCATGTCCCAATGCACATACGAGAGCCTACCGCAGCGCCCCCAGTTGGTCAAATCCGGTATTGATGTGAGAAGTCCTGGAGGGAAAGTGAACTGTAAGGGAAAATTCATTGTGAGCACTGAATGGAAAAGGCAAAAATACACATTTTGGACTTTTGTTGTCAATGGCCCGTATGCAAACAATTTACTCAGCTGTAGCACTGCCTGCAAAATGGGCCTTGTCCTGAGAGTGGATTAAATTAGCTTGGATGTGTTCGGCAACATTGGCCGGCTGAATTGTGAGCCAGTTAAAATTGAGTTGAAGCCAGACACTCAACCTTACAGCTTGACAGCACCGTGGAGGGTTCCCTTTCCACTCCTTCCTAAGGTGGAGGAAGAGCTTAAAAGAATGCAGTCACTTGGCATCATCACAGAAGTCACTGAACCTACTCCATGGTGTGCAGCAATGGTTCCTGTAAATAAAAAGAATGGTAAAGTCAGGATCTGTGTAGATTTAAAGCGATTAAATAAAGCTGTGAGGCGTGAGAGGTTCATGCTGCCGACGCTGGAAGCCATTGCACCAAAGCTGTCCGGAGCCAGCATTTTCTCCACTCTGGATGCCTCCTCTGGGTTCTGGCAGATCCCGTTGGATCCAAGCTGCACGAAACTGACGACGTTCATAACACCAATGGGCCAAAATTTTCCAACGGGAAATGAGCAGGCTCCTGAGGGACCACAAAGGGACAGTAGTGGTCATGGATGAGATAATAGTCTTTCGGAGAGACCAAGAGGAGCATGACTGACACCTTCAAATGGTGCTGCAGACAATTCAGGAGTCTGGACTGAAGTTAAATAGGGAGAAGTGTTACTTCGGCAAGCTCGAGGTCCAGTACTTCGGCCACATAATTGGGAAGGATGGACTGAAGCCCGATGGCTAGCCCAACAGATGTGATGGAGCTACGGCAGATTCTAGGCATGGTTAATTCCTGCCAGGTCTTTCATCAGAACTCCATCCTGTGACAGATCTGTTGAAGAAAGACACAGCATGGGTATGGTCAGAACCCCAGCAGCGAGCCTTCAACAAAGTCAAGGCAATGCTATCCATGGCTCCTGCCCTGGCGTACTATGACATCACAAAGGTGACAGTAGTCAGTGCCGACGCCAGTAGCTTTGGTCTGGGCGCAGCACTACTGCAGGTCCATGATGGCAAACTCAAGCCCGTGGCCTTTGGTTCCAGGAAGCTGACGGATGCCGAACGAAGGTATTCGCAAATCGAAAAGGAGTGTTTAGCTGCAGTGTGGGCGTGCGAGCAATTTGCCCTTTACTTACAAGGTATGGATGATGTCTGCCTTCAGACAGACCACAAGCCGCTCATCCCACTAATTAACTCCATTGACCTTGACAGAGCGCCTCTGAGATGCGGCTGCTTATGCATCTCATGCGTTTTAACGTCTGAGCAGTGCACGTGCCTGGTAAACAATTGGTGCTGGCGGACACCTTATCCAGAAACCCACTCCAGAACAGTGGCAGTTCAGAGACGGAGGCGGAGGTCCAGGCATATGTTGAAGCTGTGATGACGGTGTCCAAAACTAAACTTGACACCATCAGAGAGGCCACGCGTGCTGACATGGACATGCAGATGGTAATCCATTACAACCACGAGGGATGGCCCAAACATGTGCCTTATCAGCTGAAGGGCTATAGCGCCGCGAGAGCTGCTCTGTCAGCCAAAGATGGCTTGCTCCTGTACGGAGACAGGATTGCAATTCCCACCTCACTGCGGGAAGAGGTTCTACAACAGATCCACAGAGGGCATCAAGGGCTGACAAAGAGCCGCGAGCATGCCAAAATGTCTGTCTGGTGGCCAGACATTGGAGCAGACATAAACAGGAAGGTTACTACCTTTTGTAGTATCCATAAAGCGTTACAACGAAAGGAGCCCCTTATAACAATGCCTCTGCCACCAGGTCCATGGCAGAAGTTAGCAGCAGACCTGTGCGAGCTAAAGTCCTACCTCGTCATGGTGGACTACTACTCTAGGGACATTGAAATAGCCCAACTGCCAACCACGACAAGTCAACAGGTCACAGCTAGGATGAAAAGCATGTTCGTCCGCTGAGGTATTCCTAAGGAACTTATCACAGACAATGGAACACAATTTGTATCCGCAGAATTCAAACAGTTTGATCGTGACTATGACTTCAGCCATTCAACCTCCAGCCCCCACTACCCGCAGGCTAATGGAGCTGCAGAGAGGGTGGTTCAGACAGCGAAAAGGATTCTGAGGCAGCCGGACCCTTACATGGCATTGATGTGCTACAGGACTACGCCAGTGGCTATGACTGGAGTCAGCCCAACTCAGCTCATGACAGGACAGCTCATTAGGACCACCCTGCCTATGCTGGAGAGTAAACTCAGCAGTCAGCACATTGATCACAAGGCAGTGGACGTCAAAGACAAACAAGCAAAGAAGACTTACAAATACTTTTACAACAGGCGACATGGAGTTAGAGACCTACCCGAGCTCCTCCAAGTATGAAGATCAAACTGGATGATCAAAAGAGTTGGAAAGCACCCGCAGTCGTGGGCAGCAAGTCCCCTGCACCACGATCTTACACAGTCCAGACAGAAGACGGCACAGTTTTTCGGCGCAACCGCAGACACTTGCAACTGCTCCTAGAGAGTCAGGATAAAGATGACGGGGATAATGGCTAATGTGACAACAATGAGACAACTACACCTACGGGCCAGGAACAGCAAGCCTTACCAGTGGCTCTCCCAGCTACTCCTCCGCGTGGAACTGTCCACACTTTGCCACTCACCAGAACCACTTCCAGGGGAAGAGTGGTGAAACCTCCCATCCGCTACAGAGACACCTCAAACTCATTCCATCTTGTAGCATAGACACAGCAACTGGAAGAGGGACACAATAATCCCCATGTTGCTGTGGGACTGGTGACAGTCCTAGCATAGTGTTGAAAAAAAAATATATATAAGGACACTACACGATTGTTCCTTAGTTTTGTGTTAGAAAGAATATTTGGAAACCTTGTATCGGTCTGGGGTAGGAAGAGAAAGAAGAGAAAAAAAGTGAAATTTGCATTGTTATGGAATTGCTAAAACTATTTTGAGTTTACAAATTTGGTTGTTATCTACTGTAAAAGGGGCGTGGCTCACATTAGTAAAGGAATGTAATTATTACTATTTTTCTTTAAAAGGGGGAGATGTGGTGAGCCAATAGAATTAGGTCTGTTAGTTACGTCACTCAGATAGTTAGCCGGAAACCGGAACTAGCAATATACTTATCCAGACAACGTGTACATGTGTGCCGCTACTCGTGAGTTAATAAAGTATATAAAATGCTCATTCATTGTACCATTTCCATGACATAATGTAAACTAGCCTAGTTGTGTTCATTTCTTGTTAGGTAGTCTGATAGATTTTTATGATATCAAATAAACAATGGGGATTAATTTGGATCCTGTGTCTCTTGCTTGCCAAAGGGGTGTACTGAATTTGTTCCTAGAACCGCAGCTTTTTTACCTTGAATACCTTGGAAGTTATGTGAAGTTATGAATGAATGCTTAAATTAAGTGATTCTGTTTAGTAGAGCTTGTTGTTATCATCATCATCAACCCCCGCCCCCCCTCACGCGTCACCAGAAGAGACAGCTGTGAAAGAAATGAACTGTCGCTTCTGTTTATTCTGTCTCTAAATATTTTTATCCTTTGCACTATTTCAATCCTGTGCATTTTTCTCACCTCCCAAAGCACCTTGCAATTCTGAAAGCTAACAATTAATTATACATTCATGAAAGGCCTTTCTTTTTGTTTAGTTTTTAAAGATTTTTTTAACTACATTTATGCCTTATCTTGAGGGAAGGGGCTATTAATCTGTTAAATGCAGAGACCTGGAAGGGCTATAACTCATGCAAGGCTCGGCTGGATTTAAATAAAAATATGAATAATTTATTCAAGCCCCCCCACACACACCTATCCATGTGAAGGGTGAGATGAGAGAAAGCAGTGTGGAGTAGAAAACAGGGCTCAGAACCAATGACCTGCAGGTCATGGGTTTGTGTCCCACTTGGCACACTGCTGTTTTGTATCCTTGAGCAAGGTCATTGGATCCTGCTGTGCTCCCATTGTGCAGCAATGTAATGCGCAAAAGAAATACATGCCATGGAATCTTCCTTATTGCCTAATACCCGCCCACCCTGTGTTGAAGGGGCAACTATTTTTAATTCATTCATTCATTCATTAATGCATATTTAATCATATTTAGTCAACAAGGGCTTCAGGGGCTCGGAGCTTGGCTTGGCTGTCTTTTAAACAACTCTCCTACTGTATGTATTTCTGACAGAAGAAGCATCGTTCCATTCCTGCTATCTTGTATTTTTTTTCTTGCACCGACCCTTTTCCATGTAGCATTCTCCACCGCCTCAAGCAACCTCAACCCAGCAAGAGCAAACAAAAGATAAGGGATGTATTATTGATATACCCTAGTAAATATTACAAAATACACAGAATAGAGCAAGAATGCCACTTTCACACATGCACGATGCACATCGATGCCTATATTATATAGTGTACAAATCATGTGATACAAACATCGTTCTGTGTATGCACGTGTGTATGTATGTTCATGTGTGTGTGTGTGTATGTGTGTGTTAGCATAGTATGTGTTTGCATGTGTGTGCATGTATGTGTGTGGATGTGCATGTATGAATGTGCATGTGTGTTTTAGCATAGTATGTGTTTGTATGTGTGTGTGTGTGTGTGTGTGTGTGTGTGTGTGTGTGTGTGTGAGTGAGTGTGTGCGTGCTTTTGTGTTTTCCTTTCTGTTTCTGCTCTGTTTCCTCCAGCACACAGAAACAGGTTTAAGGTTTAATCTATGTCCTTGAACGTAATCTTGCCTGTGTTCGAAATGGTTCACTTTATCAACCAGCAGGCAGCTTGTCTCCCTCAGAATGGCTATGAATCCCCAATGCCTCCTCCACGTCAGCGACAATAGGCTTGTATAGGATTGGCTTTTCCAGAAATTCCATCTTTGTCTACACCAGTAGAACAACATAGAGAACAAAAATAACCATACAGTAATAATTACTATCACCATGATGATAACGTGCTTCTACTTTTGCTACCTCTATTGTGAGCACTTCCAAAACTTCCAAAATGACTATTTATAACAATATATTTCAACTTACACTGCCAGTGGCCTTTAAAGGAAAACTCTTCTTTTGGTTTGTTAATATCCTTTAGAGTGGTACAAGCAACTGCACTGCATGTAAGAAAGCTGACATTTCTCATTCAACATCAAGTCAATTATTTAAGGCCAAAATATAATATTTCATTTTTGACATTTATTGTAATATTTTTTCATATTTCATTTAATAACTTCTCTGAATATGTAAATACAAGGCACAGTGGCATATCCTATTAAATCAGAGTGTCAGCGCTGATCTTTTGAAAACGGTGCAGGCAAAAGGATAGCCCTGAATTCCTGACACAAAGCCATGCTGCTGCTTTAATCACATGGACTGTACATGGCTTCAGTTCACATTCTCATTATATTTTTTCAGAAAAATACTGCATCCAAAAAAGTGCATGCATGAAAAGTGATGTTTCTGTCATGTTTATATTCATGACTAGATCCCATTAGAGTTGACTTGTGCCTGTGTAATTAACAGAAATGTTGGTAGTATTTTAGTTTCATAGCCAGGTACACCTGGTTATGCAATACTTACTGTATTGAAAACCTTCAACCCTGAATTTAATTACCTGTGTGTGCCTAAGCATACAAGGACTACAGAAACATGCAATTGAAATATAGAGGAAACACCCTGTTTGTAGCCAGTGTAAGGCTCTGACATTACAATTTACCAGAGCATTCCTTTCTCTCTGCCCCTGAGTGGGTGTGGTCTGTCTTCTCTCTTCCTTGTCTGCTCCTCAATGATCCCTGCCATTGGTCACCCCTTGTGTCTCCCTGGTGACTGAAGTGCTAAAGGCCTTGTAGGAGCTCACCCCTCACTCGCTCCCTTGGCACAGTGTTTCCTTGAAGTAACATTAAGCGGATTGATTGCAGCCACCCACCCATTTGGTACAAATGCCAACCCCACCCTCACATCCCTCTCCCCTCCCAAACTAGAGTTCCACAACCCCACGTAAAATATTGCTAACTGTCACGACATACATCCTTTAATACCTCCTAATGCTATCTTTGTGGAGCTAAGGGCAATATAATTTACCAGAGCAGGCTGCTGGCATGGCCCAGGAATGTGTTTTATAGCTGTCCTCAAGTCAGCTTTGGTTGTGTTGGAAGAGCTACTAGGAACACAGAGAGAGAGAGAGAGAGAGAGAGAGAGAGAGAGAGAGAGAGAGAGAGAGAGAGAGAGAGAGAGAGAGAGAGAGAGAGAGAGAGAGAGAGAGAGAGAGAGAGAGAGAGAGAGAGAGAGAGAGAGAGAGAGAGAGAGAGAGAGAGAGAGAGAGAGAGAGAGAGAGAGAGAAACAACAGAACAAGCAACAAACAGGCCGATCTCTAATGTTGAAGTTAATGTGAGAGTACAAGGAAATGGTTTGTGGATAGGCATTCAGTTTTCAGTAGAGTTAATACTGGGATAGGGTTTTTTGTCTTTGGAAAGCAATGCACCATACATAACAAATTTGAGTCTTTTTAGTCTGTTTGGCTTTTGAGACCTCATTTCAATCAAATTAGCATATAATGTAAGGAAAAACAGTCTTTCAAACTGTTTATAAATAATGCCAACATAGACAAAAGTCTTTAGCTTTCAGTGACCACTAGGAAAAATATGGTATCACATAACACCCACAAATATATGTATCCACATCATTTTCCTTTTGAATTACTTTTGACTAGAGCTAAGTCAAAAAATACACACACAGGTCACTTGAGGTGAAGCAGTTCCAACCGAGTGTTTATTATACTGTATGCAATATATTTTAACACAATATATAATACATTAGGTTTATTTCCTTATAATGTCCTTAATATGTTACATGGGTACTTGGGAGCAAATAAAGCAAAAACAAGCATAATTTACTAAGAAGAGCCATGTCATCATACAATGGGCCAGATGCAAGAACCACTTTTATGCGTGAATTTGTTCGTAAGTCACTCTGCGAGTGATTTACGAGAATTTGCCACATTCACCAATTTTCTCATATTTAGAATTTTCTCTTAGGTACGAACAAGATTTACAAGTGGTCCAGATCTGTCGTACAAGTCATATGTAAAATTTGCCTGTCATTCTCCAAAGCAAAACACTCGTAGAAGTCACCTCGGAAAAAAATACAAGAAAGATACGATAAAAATAAGAAAATGTTCTTGAATGAGGCCCAATGTGCCTTAAATAACATTTATTAAGTTGGCTGCCGGAGGCCCAACTTATTGAAATCATATTTTTTTAAAGGGGAGAAACATTCAAATGCAATGTTCCTCCCCTTTAAAAAAACAACAAAAAAACTATTTTAAGCAAAATATTGAAGATATAGTCACCAGATTTCATAGATACATTCAGTTTATGCTTGTGTGTCCAAATATTAAAAATCTAAATAATCAGAATTTTAACAATTAGCCTGTTAGCTTATGCTAACTAGCATAGCATAGCGACAATGACAAAGCTGCTGCTGGCTGATGTCATAATTTGACATGACATCAGCTAATGCTGACATCAGCTAACCAGTTAATGATAGCTAGTTAGCTTAAAAGAAGATAACCTATTTTAAATCCTTAACCCTCTGAGGTCCGTGCTAAGCTTTTAGATGTTTTTTGATTTTGGCATGGTCTGATATTTATCTCAATTTCATCAATTTAACACACACTTACTCCAAAGTGTTTGATATTTTTATTTGAAGGACAATCACAGCTACATTTGTATGCCATCAATAGTTTGGTCAGTATCATATGCAGCTTGTAAATAGATCTACAAACACACAAGTTAAAAATAGTACATTTTTCTGCTGTCACAAAAGTTGTGAAAGCACACACTAAACTATAGTGACAAATTGTTTTGCCAATGTGCGTTTGTTCATCAAGGTCTTGGTTATGTAAGGGTGTGAAAACAGTTTAGCACATCTGAGATCTAAATAGCTAAAAACCTGTTTTTATCAGAACTGGTCACATTTATTTCAGGCTGTGGGAGGGCTAAATGCTAAATACCTGAATATTCATTATTCATTGTCCACACCTCTAAGATCTGTCAGATGGGCCATCTCACTGGGCCATCAGTGTTATATTCTGAGTTCCTGTTCTGTTGTTTTTTGGTCTTTGTTTATTTTTCATTCAGTCCTTATTCATTATTCTTTATCCAGTATTGCATTTTCCCAGTTCTGTCACGTTCTGCTCCCTGTCTGTCCTTGTTCCGTTTATTTCGAGATCCACTCCTTGTCTTGTCATGCACTTCGGGAGTTTATACTTTTCTGTTTTTTTCCGCCTTCGCTTATTATCTCGTTTTCTTCCTTCTTACTTTCTAGATTGCACTTTGTATATATTAGGTAGATGTGTATAGTACTAACCAACTAATCTACTAACGTTAGGGATTTAGATTAAGTTACTAACACGCGGAATATGTTTGGCGTCACAAGACGCGGAATTCATATATTTTCACGAGTATTTAAAAACAAGCGAAATAAATAACATTTTAGGCTGTTTGAAAAGTATTCTTCCATAGATCTTGTGTGCATATTGCAATTTGTTACGTTGCAACACGCGGAATATGTAGTCACAAGACGCGGAATTCATATATTGAATATATATACAGTATTTGATAACATGGCAAATCAAATATAGTTACTTACTCTTCGTCAGTTATTGTCTCCGTCGCTTTCCATCAATACTCTCAAACACTGCAGCGCAGAAAATCTTTCCATCTTGAATAAAATTGTATGTCTGTATAAAATCTTGCTTCAAATTGTCGGGACAGTTTATGTGTTTACGCCGGCGTTTCACACATGGCCCCACGCCCCTCCCCACACACCTCCCCGAAACTCGCACCTAGTTAACATGTCAATAGAAGGGGGACGTTACTACCAGGTAAAAAAGAGAGTAAAAGGCAAGGTTTACTTTTGGTCTAATTAACCTAATTTTAAAAATCCCATTTGATTTGCCAGTGCTCAAATCGGAAAGTCGCGATTCTAAAGTTTCTGTCAATGTTTTTGTCGCGTGTGTATGATAAAATATCGCGAAGTTAGAAATAGTAATATACTTTTATTGCTGCTGGGAGCGGCGCCGCTCCCGTCGACCTCAGGGGGTTAAACACTGGTTATCTAACTATCGGCCTATGTTAGTGTGACACTGGGAGAGGTGGAGGGAGAACTAGACAGGGCTGCACCTCCCTTTTGGCTGCTGTCAGGTGTTCCTGTTCCCTCCCACAGCCTGGAGAGGACTACAGGACCCTGGACAGCAGCGACCTCACCTATGGGCAGGCTCACCTGAGGCTAATGAGCAATCAACTCAGCTGTGAGCCATTACTTTCATTAGGCCATTATAAAAGCACAGCCTGCAATGCCTGATAGGAGTTTTTGGGCATGGAGGAAGAGCAAGGTAGTATAATTCCTTCTTAATATATAAGAAGAGGGACCGTACTGACCCAGGGAACTTTAGGCCTATCAGTTTAACTTGCATCTCAAAATGTCAAATGTCATGTGAAAATGAATTCACTAGGAATTACATGAGTTATTTCATAGTGGGTTCATAATTATAGAATACAAAGAGTAATGGTAGGAGGGGTCATATCTGACCTAGGGGTTGTGGGCATTTGAGTCCCACAGGGATCAGTGCTGGGGCCGCTGTTTTTCCTTTTTTATATAACTTATCTCGAAAGGGATGTTTGCAGCAAATTAGTTAAATTTGCAGATGATACAAAACTTGGGGGTTTAGCAAACAGTTGCTAAGGTATATACTAAGGTATCGTAAAGTAATCCAAGAAGTGTGTAGAAACATGACAGATGACATTCAATATTGCTAAATGTAAAGTTATCCTTGTGGGAAATAAAAATGTAAAAAATGAATATTTTATGAGTGGAGAATAATTATAATGTGTTCGGTTTGAAAAAATACTTAGGAGTTGTAATTGATCAAAGTCTATCAGGATCTAAGCATTGTCCTATAGCAGTGAAAAATGCCAACAGGATGCTGGGATACATAGCAAAAAGTATTGAGTATAAATCAAAGCAGGTTATATTGAGGTTCTATAATGCCTTTTTTAGACCTCATTTAGTGTGCAGTTCTCGGCAATACACTACAAGAAAGATATTGAAGGCCTTGAAAAAGTACAAGAAGGGAAACTGAATTGGTACTTGGTATGAAAGATAAAAGTTAGGGGAAATACATAGCTTACTTAAGACATAATCTCTTCAAGGTTAGCAAAACTGTCAACAATGTTTTAGGTTGAGTTCAGTGAGCAGAACAAGAGGCCACAGGTGGAAATTAGTTTGAGGCAAATTCTGATATCACTACGTTTTTTTTTTTTACACAGAGTTGTAAATGCGTGAAACAGCTTGCCATGTCATGTACTGGAGGCCAAAACACTTGGGCTATTCAAGTCCAGGCTTGATGCAGTACTAGATATTCTGTAGACTAGGAAATGATGAGATTAGATGGGCTGAATGACATTTTGTATTCTTATGTTCTTATATTCTTGATTCAAACCTAGCTTTCCCTTGTTGCAAAAGAAAATCTGACTCTGGATGATGAAAATATTAATTATTGTTTGCTAGATCTTAGCTTTGCACCAAAACATTGTTTCCCTTTTCCACATTATCACAATATTTGTCTCATACACTTATACATGATTACAGTACATAAGTCATTCATAAAAAAACATTACTATGGCTATTTGTTTATTAAATGTACTTAATCTGTTTTTACTATTTCCATTATGATTGCATGCAGCAGCTATAATTGCCCCATGATTGCACATAATAACACCATTGATACTGTAATTGCATGCCTCTTCTATGTTTTGGAGAGGCCCATATCATGTGGATTGCAGTAAGATGAGGGCTGTTTAATATTTGAAAGCAGAGAGAAGAATAATAACCATTTCTTTGTTCACTGCTGGTGCAGGCAGGAGATGGAGTGGTCTGATGGTGGAAATGGAGGAAGCTGAGTATCCAGGTTTTTGTCTTACAGACGGGTGAAGGGGACTAATTGAGTTTGTACAACTCCTAGCCATTTAGAAGCAATTCCTTAGCCTTTTCATCATGCACACGGCACTGGACAAACTCATGAGGCTTTGTTTTACATTGCAGTACCTGGGGCAATGCTTAACAAAGGTGGTCATGTCAAAGTTTGTGTCAGTACGAGGCCAGCAGGTAAGCTGCAGGCCATCCTTCCACAGCGAGACACAGCCATGTCCCGCGCTGTGACTGGACATTTGCCGGTTGAGGTGGTCCAGTGGCCAGCTCAAACTGCTTGATGGCCCATGTGCTCCTTAGCTTTGACATTGCACCATGATCCAGAGGTCTGGTCCCATAGCTCCTTCACATCCTGAATGTTGCATCTTGGTGGGAGAGCTCAGGGTCCTGTCGAATGAACCCAATTATGAACCATCCAGGCAGCAAAGATTGGGCCTGGCTCAAGGTGAAAGCTTGTCTCAAGCGTTGGTGATCACCGCACGAAGATGCCCGCTTTCCTTTCCCTTTTCTTTGAACCTCAAAGAAAATGATGTAAAAGTCTTTGAAACGCTGCAACATGGCTGGGCCTTCTTTGACCCGGACTAAGATCTGAGGCAGAGGATCGTATTGCACCAGGATGGTGTTGGTTCTATTGTCTTTCATTTAAGTCTGCCTCTTCAGAGTGATGGAGGTTCATAATTGGCATGTATTTACTTACTGGAGAACACTTAACAAATTGCTTGATATATAATATAAAATGCGTGTGTGAGTAGGTGTGCATGCATGTATATGAGTGTGCGTGTGTATGTGCATGTGCTGACAGTGAATAGAGTGACATTATTACACCAACTATTGATGAACAGAGTCAGAAGTTTGGATTTATTTAACAGGCTGTGGATGGTACACATGGGTGCTGTGACGATTGACCCCGTTATGCTGGACTTCAGAGGTTCAGCTCGACATGTTCAGCCACCTGATGCCAATCAATCAATATTCATTCTCATAGGCAACACACTCATGCACAGTATGTGCAAACAAAAAATAAAACAATCACGGCTGCTCAAAAGCACAACCACAAATATTAAATGCAAATTGGGTTCAGCTCCATGTTCCACGATGATTGTATTTATGGCATCTGGTGTGCAGTATGTGTGCTTTTTGAGTGTTTTTTTATTTTATTGACAGTGTAAAATCCTATACATTGGTACGTGCCTAGCCATAGCACATTCAGAAGACAGGTCAGTTCGATTCATGAGCTTTAGTAATGGAATACAATGAATGGAAATAATACATTTCTGAAAAAAATTAAGCTTGATTCAAAGTGTCCATGTGCGAGCAGTCGAGCTGGCACAGTGGCAAAATTGTTTCAGTCATACATGTAAGAAGCATGAAAAAAAGTGTTACATGACAGTATCTTGTGTCTAACAGAAGAGCAAATAACTGTTAAAGCAAGACAGGAAGTTCTGATGTGCCTATATTCTAAATAAAAACCACACAAGACTCAATTCTTTTTCTATTTCGATGAAATGTGACTTGCTTGCTTTTACCATATAGAATGGAATGTTTAGACCTTGCTTTGGGCTGAAAGTAAATACATGAACAAATGTTTGAACCAGCTGATGTTAATTGTTTGTGCAAATTGAATTACAAATGCCCACACATGCTTGAGTTTATGTGTAGGGTTAGAGAGATATTTCCCTAACTATACTCTCTCTTTGCAGATTTAATTAATCTCTTTACTAAGGAATGGGAAATGATGTTTTCCTTCTTTTGCCTCCTCCTTTTCTTATTTCTTCCTTGCATCCCCCTGTCACAAAGGATTCTTCATCTCCACAGAGGACACTGAAAAAGAAAAGCAGAAGAAAAAAAAAACAGCCAATCATGTGTGGATGGACCCGCTGCAGATTTCCTCAGGATGAAAGATTGCACTCTCTGTGAATTAGCATTTTTAGTAAACACAAGGGCTGACAAGCTGACAGCTCCCAAGAATAATTACTTTTGTGTGTGATCAATTGTTTTATTTTATTTCAAGGAAAAATAAATACAATAAATAACAGGTTCTGAAAAGAATATCAACACAAATGCATCAATGAAGTTGATTGCAGATGACAGAGCACTGAAGCTATTGAAAGAATGAGACACACTTATTAGATGCTCCAAAAAACAAACCATAATGGTTTATTTAACCATGCAGGCTGGTTAAGGCTTCGAACCGTGGATCTTCAGAACTTCAAAGCACTATCTATGACATGAATATATGTAAACCACAAAAACCTGTGGATATATATACAGTATGTACTCCTACATGGAAATGCCATTAAATTGCGAAGGTATACGTATACATTCAAAGAACACATGGTTTGGAGTGGAATATTCTGCTTATACCATAGCTACTTGCCATAAATAAATATGAAAATACAAATAAAAAATGATTAATTAATAAAAATGCACCAGGAAATATTGTTCCTAATTTGCTCAGGTCAGACTAATATAATACAAATCGAATTAATCATTTCAAAGAATAGGCTACACTTCTATATTAAATCCCTCCATTAGCTGTACAACACACTGGATTCGAGCATAATTGGCAAGAAAGCCGAACAAACATACTCTGGTGAAAATGTTGATGGTTTTTCATGAGCATTAAACTTCAGAATCTTCAGAATTCAAATCACATTAACAGATATTTACATATTCCTTTAAAATGCTTTAAAGTGATACAAAATAATAATAATGCTATCAGGAAAAAATGGGAAGCTACACCTATTTGATAAATGGAAACAGGCTGAGAGTCATCAATGGCAAGGTTTCTCACACCTTTATTGGTCATCAGCCAATCAGAATCAGAGGCATTTATGATTTTTTAAATAAAAAATTATATGCTGTATGTAGGCCTGACCCTAGCATACTGCATGGGAGACCACTGAATTACACATTTGTATGTTGTGAACAGAGAATAGAATGGATTAGTAGGACTAATTGAAATGAAAGTCAGAAGATGTGTCTGGGAGGATGTTTGTAGATTATGTATTTTGCTTGGTGTCCACATTGAGGGCTCTGTGACCTTGTTTTCTCAGAAAATATGTGTTTATAGGAGAGAAAATGCCAAATTTACCACCCCAGCTACAGAGCTTTGACGTGTTAATTGAAAGAATTGTCAAAGGAGAGATGTACATCCTCACAGCAAGGTGGTAATTGTTAAAACTGTAAATTGTAAAACTGCTGCTCTTAAAGCTCTCTGTGATTACTGTAGTTTCCTCAACACCAGTAATGTAGAGTGCTTCAAGTATGTGGTTTCTATGGCAACTCCCCACGTCTTGAAATTGGATAAATTACACAGAACAGAGGGTTAGGAACCATGCAGGCACTGTAACATAGACATTAAAAATGATTTGTCACCATATACTGACGTACTATAATGTGTTTGCATAGCAATCCTTTTCCCTCCAACACAGAGAGGTTTGTATCCAGCAGGGAGAATGAGGGATGCGATGCAGTTATTTAGCCTCTGATTTATTAGTTCTCTGCTCTCGTCTGGTTTGAACTGTGACTTTTAAAGATTTTACTGTAACGTATGACACTGAGATCATGGTGAATATGAGCTAATACCAGTCTTATCTGTTCAGTTGTTTTCCTCCAAAATTAGAGGTACTTGATTAAATCCAGTGAGCCAGAACATGCAGTTTTCTGATAAATTCCAATCGTTTGGTGCGATTTTTTGGGGTTTATTGTTTATATATATATGTATATATATTTTTTGTTTGTTTGTTTGCTTATTTGTTTATTCAGCATTTATTCTGGTTCATTTTCTGGGTCCCCACTGGCATTTTTTTCTGATTTCTTTCTCATCTCAGAAGACAAAGCCACTGAGCCTACTTTTTTTAATGTCACGATTTCCAGCCGCCCATCATGATGGGCACAGGGCTCTCAGGAAAATGTGCCCTTTTTGGCAGCTGTCCTAAGCTGATGGGAGGCAACAAATATGGATCGCTACCTCCTGTTGTTTTTTTATTTCTTCTTTATTGTCTTCTTTCTTTATTCTCTGCTCTGTGGCACATCAAGGAGGAGCAGACAAGGCCAGCATGCTTCCTGGATGCCGCTCGTCCAGAGAGATGGGGAGGAGGGAACAGCATGACATCGTGGAGCTGCCAGCCAAAATCTCCAGAATATTTCATATGATCTCTGTCTCTTTATTTATCTTTCTCTCACAGTCTATGTGTTTGTCTCTCTAGGACTCTGCCTTTCTCTTACTGTTCCTCCACTCGCTCTCTCTCTCTCCTTCTCCAGGTGTACATTAGAGATCGGTGTTAAAAAACATACCTGTCACCTGATGCAAGCCAAATGCTTATGTATTCTGTATGAGACATGATCTCCCCTTCACTGAATATACAGTATGTGGAGTTTCTTTGGGCCAGAGATGTAGATAACATGACATACACAGTGTCCCCCTAGCGCAAACAATTATTGAAACATTTTACAACATTGCAGTAAGGTTGTGGTGATTAACATTGTTTTTACAACATTTACATCCAGTTCATTTCGAACCTTTTTTAGCTACGTTGTAAATTGGTCCAGATCACAATTATAGGTTTTACAAAAAAACTAAAAACAGAAGAACACAAGGGGAGAATGTGTAAGTGTAATATAGACATTGACAACATAACTAGAAAGTCGGTGTGAAAATAAAGGTGTAAAGACAACCTTACACAACCTTAAGGTGATGGATAAGGTAACACACATGGGATCCTGGTTAGAGACACAGAGCAGCAAGGCGTAGAGCAGGCACGTGTACAGATTGGGTCCAAGGGGGGCTTGAGCCCCTGCCCTTTTGCCCTCAGAGTCAAAAAGTGCCCTTTTTTGGCTGGTTTTAATTGTATTTTTATTTTATTTTTTTGTTATTGAAATTCTATCAAATATAAAGAGGGAAATGTATAGTAGTATCCACGAAAAAATACACCTTATCAATTTAAAAAGCACTCCGCTCTCCAACCCCCCTTCCCCTTCCAAATGGTTTTGTCTCAATCAATCAATCAACGTCGCATCTTCCGACATTCCAAATACAACTTGTCATGAAAAACACTGCATCCCCAGCCCCAGTTCGGTTACGGTGAATGATATCAGTCAGGTAGGCACTGTTTTAATTATGAAACCACAATTAAACAACACTTACTTACTTTTTATGCTATATATCCATTAAAAGGACTTGAATTCACGCTGTAATTTCGTCATTACTAGCCTCGGTACTCGCAAGCAAGTAAGCTAGTCTAATTATCATTAAAACAGCATCTCCGTCATGCAGGACAACTTACAAATATGCAATTAATTTCTGAAGCAGGTAGTTTTGCTAGTTTAGTGTAGTCACCCCCTTTTCTTTATAGCCAGTTTTCTAAAAACGTGATGTTTTATTGTTTGGGCATGTAGCAGTGTGTTTCCCTGTTTTGTTTTTTGTTTTTTGTTTGAATGCCATTACATTTCATACTTCCTAACTTTCTTTCTCAAAGAAACCACTGATCTAATGTGACTGAATTGGTCTTAACAACTGAACACTAACTGACTGCATTACTTACACTGACTGACTTGTATTACTACATCAAGTCTGTGGTTTCTTCATGGAGTAATGTGTTTCAGTAGAATTTAAACAGGTTCCATGTTATGAACATAGTGTGTGATTATGGATGGCGGCGGTGTGGCAACATCGGGCGGGAATTGTGTGTGTCGGTGGGGTGAGTGCCCTTTTTTGCTGACAGTTGGGAAATGACTGTCAAGACAGGCGTTAAACACATTGATTCTAAAATAGCATTCCTCGTCAGTCAAACATTCATCCTGACAGAGTTCGTCAAAATGTTGTTTCACCTTCCTCGGCCAAGTGTTCTTTCCTCCCTATTTGTCAGAAAGACCCTGTGCTGTCACTTCTGCATCCTCAAAATTGTTTTGGAATGCTTTCAGGTCTGTTATTGTGCTGTCAAGTAACCTTACAGCTGTATGCAGGTCTACATTTTTGCATTGCATCAGTTTTGATCCCACATCTACACGCTCCAAAATCTTGGTTTGGAGGACAATGAGAAAAATGAAAAAATGAAAGTTGAATTGCTCCATTTTTGAATTGCTCCACTTTTCAATGCCACAGCCTTTCAACCTATTCATCACCTTTTGTCAGAGCAATTTTCGTTAAAGCCTTCATCACTCATTACATCTGTATCTCAATGTGGCCACTGAATCATAACGTGAGGACTATCAAGTCTTTTTAGGGTGATATTGGGCTGGTCCGTATTTTCAGATTGTATTATATCAGAGAGAGTTCGCCATATCTTGATGCTATGCCCAATATTGTGGCATCCCAAGGGGCAGGATGAGGAAATGGTGGCCTGCCTCTTTAATTATTGGGAGCCACTGGAAAGAAAGACATTTCCCAGCAGCCCGCAGTCCCACAGCTGAAGCCCATAAAGCCGGAGGACTACAGACAGCTGAAGGCAATTTCGAGGCCATTTTAAAGGACTTGTTTGTGTTACACTGAGAGAAGGTATAGGTTGGTGGTTGTGAGGAGTGTTTTGGATTGCGAAGAGAGAAGTGTTTTGGATTGCTTATTGTGTTTGGAATTATATTGGATTTGGACTTGGATTACGGACATCAACAAAGATAAGGATTGTGGATTTTATGTATTGTGAATTCCCCCGAAGACCTTTTTGGGGTTTTGTCAGTATTTGTTTAATAAGTTATCATTTTGTTTGTAATACTGCCTCCTCCAGGTTATTTAACTAGCCTACACCCTCTGCAAGGTCCGTGAGTGTCGCCCCACCCCTTGGGACACCACATATGGTGGAGAATGCAGGCATAGGGCATCACCTATAGGCATGAGGAGGTAGTGCAACTGAGCGAGATTTGTTTTTGTTTTTTGAATTTTTGAAAGGAAAAGACCTGATGGAAGGTGACTGGATAGTGGATACAGACATGGAGGATTGAGACAAGGAGCAGGCCCAATTGACACAAAGTGGTGCCCCATGGTGTATATGCTGCCTGGAGTATGGTCACCAACTAAGCAAGTGTTCTGAGAGGGAAGAATATGGTTGGAAGGATCCAAAGGAAGGACAAGATGGAGAAGTCCAAAAGAAAAATGACCACTCCTACCCTGTTGTGCCCCCTAGAGAAAAGGGTCACAAGAACCCAAGTAAGCCACAACCGCAGCATAGTAAAGTAAGAATTGATGAGAAGTGTGCTGGGTTAGAGGCAAAGTTGGGAGAGGTGCAAATGTTCATAAAGGGCCAAGATGAAGTGATCTGAAAACTGGAGAAATGTTGTGTTGACCAGAAGGAAGCCCTGGTGAAGAACCAGAGACGGGCGCCCATGGTTGAGGACCGATGGCGAGTCACCCTCCAGGAGGTCCAAGAGCTGAAGTATGCCCAGATTGAGCTGGACAGGACAAAGGCTGAGTTGGTGACCTTGCAAGGAGGAGCACCACCTGGTGGCTGTTGGGACATTGCTGGAGGAGCACAACGACTCCCTGAGGAAGATTGGGAACATGGCTGTGGAGCTTCAGAAAGAAAAGGCATCTCTTCGCAAGTGAGATGTGTGGAGGCGCATCGCCTGGAATTAGAAGAGGAGGTGAGGAACCTAACCAAGATGTTGGAAGGAAAACATATGCAGTGTTTGGACATCCAGGAATCCCAGGACAAGGTCAAAGAGGAGCATGCCAGGGCCTTGGGGGATGTACAGACCAGGCTCGCTCAGAAGGAGGCAGAGCTAAGGAGAGAAGCGGAGGCCCATGTGTCTGAGGCAGAGCAACTCCGGAGACGAGCAGAGCAGGAGATCGTGGAAAGTCGGGAGCTGGAGATGCAGCTGGATGAGGTGAGGATCCAACAAGAGAAACAGGCAAGGCAGCTTGAAGAGCTAG
This sequence comes from Aldrovandia affinis, assembly GCA_029706075.1. Taxonomy (NCBI): domain Eukaryota; kingdom Metazoa; phylum Chordata; class Actinopteri; order Notacanthiformes; family Halosauridae; genus Aldrovandia; species Aldrovandia affinis. The sequence goes on along the minus strand of JAINUG010000249.1, from coordinate 62,365 downwards.
GGGGAGTACGAGAGGGTTTTTTGAGTCTGAAGAGCCATTCCCTAGAACAAGAAGGGAAGATTACGTTTTTTCCAAAAATCCACAAAACCACCTCTGCAGCACTCCTGATGGAACAGAAGAAAAATGAAGAGCTCCCTGTCCTGAGAGAACAACTGCATGAATTGACTAAGAAAGTGGACCAGAAAGAAGCCCAGCAGCGGACCACGGAGAACTCTTTTTGCAACGTCTTAAAAATCCAAACCGAAACTTTACTAAATCTACAGAAACAACTGGAAGAGGTGAGCGAAGATCTTGAATGTGTAAAATGTGTTCCGGTCATGAAAGATTTTGGCACCCAGGTGGAGATCTCGCAGACATTGGAGTTGGAGTGGAATAGATGGTCCTCAGTCCCACTCAGCCTGCAGGACTTTGGAGGTGAACTGGAGGAACAGCATGCTGAGGATGAACTGTGGTGGGACAACAGTTTTGAAGAGGGTCTCTTGACTATGGCTGAGGACGCCTGGTTGAACACCCAACCATCTCCTGATGTGGTGAGTCCATCTCCTTCCCGAAAGTTAAAAATACCTCAAAGGATACTAGAGGTTCTCATCTGAAGAGAAGGGACAAGTGTAAAATTCAAAGGAATGACTGTGGGAAGTGTGTGGAGCAGAGATGCAAGAAAAACAAAGAAAGACAAAGCGAAAACTAACACTGTTTTGAAGAACATGTTTTCCCTGGTTGCCAAGCCTAAGCACCTGGAAACAGCCTGGAAGGGGCAGAAAAGGCCAACGAGCACATCACGGAGTGAGAAGCTGTATCAAGTTCGCTGGCAGAGCCTTGGAAAGCTAGTGACACCCAGAAAACGAGTGGTGACCATGCTGTCTGTGGAGCCCGGAGCCAGTATCCACATGTGGCCATATGGTGTCAGAAGAGGTGAGCCACTTGTGCCATTTAATAACACCTCTTAGATGTCTTTACAGGAGATGGATGAAGACTGGGAAATCTGGACATTTGATTCAGGGGGGACACCTCCTGAGGGGACCTGGAGATGGGGGCTCTCCTGGTTGCCGCTGAACATGTGCCGCTCAGCCCTCCCTAGGTCAGAGCTGAGGAGGAGGGTGTGTGGCATCCCAAGGGGCAGGATGAGGATATGGCGGCCTGCCTCTTTAATTATTGGGAGCCACTGGAGGGAAAGACTGCATTTCCCAGCAGCCCACAGTCCCACAGCTGAAGCCACATAAAGCCGGAGGACTACAGACAGCTGAAGGCAATTTCGAGGTCTATTTAAAGGACTTGCTTGTGTTACACTGAGAGAAGGTGTAGGTTGGTGGTTGTCGGGAGTGTTTTGGAGTGTGTTTTGGATTGCTTATTGTGTTTGGAATTTGATTGGATTTGGACTTGGATTACGGACATCGACAAAGATGAGGATTGTGGACTTTGTGAATTCCCCCGAAGACCCCACCCTTTTTTGTGCTTTGTCAGTATTTGTTTAATAAATGATCATTTTGTTTGTAATACTTAATAATTAATTAACTTGCCTACACCCTCTGCAAGGTCCGTGAGTGTCGTCCCACCCCTTGGGACACCACAATATCCATTCTATTATGTCATTAAACTGTCTGGTATGCATTTAACAGAGTCATTAAGGGTCAGATTTAAATTATGAGCAGCACAGTGTGCATGAATAACAGTTTGTTCCTTTTCAGCAATTCTTGCTTGAACTTGAACACCGCTCATATTGGCGCCCTCAACACTTAGAAAGGTCTAATCCATTTTCCTTGATAGATCCAACTATTTCCTTAGCAAGTTCACTGGCTGACGAATCGGACACTTCATGAAATCCAAGGAATGACTCGTTAATCTTCACATTAATGGTGACATCTCTATTATCTCTCTCTACAGTAACATATTGAAAAATCTGACTCATCTGATCTGCTTTAGATAGATCTTGTGTGGTGTCCATAATTACTGAGAAAAAGGGGGCTGGCTGAATTTCATCCAGAATGTCTTTTTGCACACATTTAGCCAAAATATTGATAAGTTCATTCAGTATTGATGGGCTAAGGTACTTCAAGGGGCCAGAGGGGCGGCTAACAAGCTCTTTCAGCATAGGATCATATTTTATTTATTTTATTTATTTTATTTATTTTATTTATTTTATTTATTTTATTTATTTTATTTATTTTATTTCAAATTTTTCCCTGTTTTTTCTCCCAATTTGGTTGCCAATTATACCCTCTATTTATCTCAATTCACCCTCCCCCACGAGTCCGCCGCCCGTCCTCCGGGGCAAGACACTATTTCCAGGCCGATTTTTTCCGCTTCTTCCGAGACGGAAATCTACCACGGACGCTTTTTTCCTGCTCCTCGATGGACTCACCTCGATGGACTTTCCTGCTCCTCATGGACTCGCCGGCTCACCCTCCCCCTTCCCCCAGAGGCAGACAGCCAAACGGAGCTGACAACCAGGGCCGGTCAGGATCATATTTTGACATTAGCTCAACAAGAGAAAGAAAATTGCCATTGCTTAATTGCCCTAGGACATTGTGGTATCTTCTGAAGGATAAATTGTTAGTTGCCAAAGTAAGCATAACATTAATCAGACGGTCCAGTACCTGCCTCCAAGTTTGGTTCCCGAACAATATCCCTCTCCATTTTCTCATCTATGGTTCTATGTAAATGTCACTGATCACATATTACACATGCGGCTGTGTGTACAGCTGATGACTCGTGACTACATATTCTAGTGGATATGTTACGCCACTTCCTTGCTGTCCAGGTGGATTTGCTGGCTAGGGCAAAGCGGTCAGAAAATAGCCAGCACAGCTCACAATATGTTACATCTAATTTAGGTGAATAGCATAGCTTTTTTTAAAATAGTTTAATCACTGGACAAAAAGCAGCGGTTGCCCTGTGTACTATCCCTTGGATAAAGGACCGAGGGGTTTGCACGACCCTTTGGACACAATATAATGTTTGGTTTTAGAGTATGTTTTCAGTAAAATGGCCCGTCTGTCATGTAGTCACGCAATGATGCAATGGTGGCTGTAGCTAGTAGTTCTGGCGCTTGATTGTCCTCACCTAATCCACTCGCATGTTCTATTTTATTGCCACCGCTGTCATAATCTTCGTCATTTGGTTGTCCCCCTGCTGTTTTTCCATTACCTTCCTCCGTTAAATCCTCCTCTGGGTCATCCTCAGTTGTGGTGGATGTTAGTGGTAGTGAGCTGCTCTGGGTCTTCTTCAGTTGTGGTGGATGTTAGTGGTAGTGGGCTGCTCTGAGTCATCCTCAGTTATGGTGGATGTTAATGGTAGTGGGCTGCTGCTGCACGTATTACTGTATCGTTACATTGGTTATTCCCCTCTCCCCTTTTTGCATTTTCCTGGCATGGTTTAGGTCCACTAAACCCCTTAAAGGGCAACATAAATGCCAATAAATACAAAACACCAGCCCATGTCAGTCACAGCTGAACATGCCAGAACCCTTCATAATGGAAAACATGCACTTGGGCCTCTAGGCTACTTTTGGTGTACGCCACACATGTACTCTTCCGCTTGTTGACAACAGGGTGAAGGATGACTCATCTGAACATATTACTTTTTCCACTGGTCAGTAGACCACTGCCTGTGCTCTTTGCACCTCTTTACTTGCAAACTGTCAGGAACGGAGTAGGAAAACCAGGCACGGACCAAAGAATGCAATAATGTTCTTTATTGCAAAGACAGGCAAAGTTCATACGGGAGCAATCAGGGCAATACAGGAATCCAAAGAGGGATCGGGGACAGGCAAAGTTCGTTCCAGGCTTCAGGTGTGTCAGAGGCAGGCAAGACGTGGTCAATGGGCAGGCGGAGGTCGATAACAGCAGGGCAGGAACCACGAGGAGCACAAACAGATGGATCGGGAACGAGACTGAGACAGGACTGAACACGGAAGCACGAACACAAGGGAAAAAAAACACGGGTAAACAAAGAGAACGCTGGAAAGTTGTGTAGGCATAAGCAAAGCACAAGACAATCTGGCAACGAACATGGGAAAACGCACAGCTTATATACATTTAGACATAACGAGAAACAATCAGGAATTAACATGAATGCAGCTGCCACCGGAGACTGCAATCAGACACACGAGGAACAGGTGAAAACGATAATACAATGACAAGACTGGAAACAGGTAAGTGAAAGTGAAAACCGGACCGGACAACCAGGAAAACATGGAATAAACTAAAACACCTAATTACGGGGAACACAAACACGAGACGTGGCAGCAAACGTGTATTTTTAGGTCTCATAAGAGGTTTATGTACTGAAACCAACCATAGTATCCGTCTCTGTGAAGTTCTCCATGGACTGTTCTTGATTAAACTGCCTGCACATGCCCTAGATTCAACATCAACTGATTCAGAGTTGCTTGTCTGTTTTGTCTTGCATCTCAAACCAATGCATGGACATCATGGCTAAGGAGTATGCACCTTCATTCACAGTTGCCCCTCCTTGATGTCGTCTTTCCCTCAGTGTTCCATGCCAACATCGCCTTAGCCACTGTTCCTCGTGAAACATCAACAAGTTGAGCCTTCATCACTGAATCTCCTGCCAAATATGCCCCAACAATCACCCCTCGTTCAAAGTCACTGAGATCTCTTCTTCTAGCCATGGTGGCCAAAATAATGGGCAAATATCAAATGCCTAGCATTTTTATACATGACCATAAGCATGCTAGGATGTTAATTGCTTAATTACCTTAGGAACCAAACTTGTATGGAAGCACCTGCTTTCAATATACTTTGTATTCCTCATTTACTCATGTGCTTCTTTTATTTTGGCAGTTAGCTGTATGTATTGTACAGGTACGTTAGTTAATTTATATCCACACCAAACTAAAAAGCATATGTTCAGGAGGTGAATTTGTCTGGGGTTTGTAGCTACACACTGTAAAGTAAAGATCAATTACACACCAGGGAAATAACATTCCTGATGCACAGCAATTATGTAATGATTCCAAGATTCCAACTGCATTGGCACAACACAATTCAAGCCGCGAAAAAGGATTCACGACTAATCAAAACTAACACAAGATCTTTACAAAGAATAAATCATCATGGGAGGTTGGTTCTCATATGGTGTTTACTTAGTCGTGCATGTTTGTGGGTTTTAAAAAGCTCAGAGCTGCACCTCCATGCGCTTGCAGATGCAAGGAATAGCCGTGGGAACATACTGGGCTCTAAACAGCTGGCAAGACAAAAAGTATAAAACACGACAACAAAAAAAACAAGATGAAAACTTACCTCTCCCAAAAGGGGCTTCCTATTTAATCATCTCTGTGCTGTATGCGTTCACTCACCCTACCCCAGACCACTGAGCCGCGCGTGCGGAAGCCCAAAGCCCAGCGTGGTCCAATCCCCTTGGGATCAAAGTGCTTCCTTCGCGGGAACGTTATCGGATTGGAATCAGCGGGCCAAGCGCTTGTGCTGAGCTGTGTCTGGCGTGAGAGTTATTGCAGCCTGTCAGCACAGCTCAAAGAGTACGGTGTTCTCTGAATTCGAATGTTTCCATTAATATTTAGTGTGCGTCAAATGATTGCATCTTTTTCTTATTCAAAAATGGCTTTTGTCTTGTAAGTGCAATAATGTCACTGTCATCAGTCATCTGACTGCTGTTGAAGGTTTTCACAAGGAACATGCGTTGCATTATAAAGCTTTGCTGAATGTCCTTGCAACATTTGCTCTGTGTGCTTTGAATGACTAACATTAACACACTATTAACCCTATTAATATCACTTTGCGCTCATTACACTTCAAAAGTGACTGTACCAAAAATCAACACATCTTGCATAGAATATTTCAGAGGAAATGAATGTGCATGAGTCAATTGTTGAGAAAAACGTTGAGCACTGCAACTCACCGATTCTTACAAAGCCAGGGCATAAAGAGTGAGGGTTAGTTAGAGACTTATGTTGTCTGTCCAGGTTCACGTTATAAGGTTTTTAGCATACAGTATGTAGGGTATGTCTGCCAGTATACATTTCAGCATGTACACTGTATTTAACACCCAACATTAAAAGAGCCAGGGCCATTCATTTGAATCATGTTCCCATTGTAATAGGTATGCAGTTGCCAATTCAGGACTTTCCCTAGATATATTGTATGTACTTCAGAAACAGGGTTACCAATACATTTGTGCAATGAAGTTGTAACCACTTATCACTGAAATTCCTATTCAATTGCCCTATATTACCGGGCACATCATCTGGCATACATCAATTGCCTTTTTTAAGACTGAAAAGTGCATTCTGTGAGCACACTGGCTGCTTTTGTATTAACTGGAAATTGCCATGTTTTTTAAGGAACAGAACATCACTTGTCTGCTTGTTGAGAACAGGGTGAAGGATGACACACATTACTTTTTTTCCACTGCTCAGTAGACCACTGTCTGTGTTCTTTGCACCACTTTACTCCCAAACGTGCATTCCTCTCAATGGACTGCTCTTGATGAAGCTGCCTGTTCACGCCATAGATTCATATTGGCAGTCAACTGATTCAGAGTTGCTTGTCTGTTTTGCACTGCATCTCAAACCAATGCATGGATATCACAGTCAATAGTAATTGCTTAATTAACTAAGGAATCACACCTGTGTGGAAGCACCTGCTTTCGATATACTTTGCATCCCTCGTTTACTCAAGTGTTTCCTTTATTTTTGCAGTTGCCTGTATATTTTCAATATTTTTTACTGATACTGTTTTGACAAGGTTATGATACTATATGTATATTATATATACATGTATGCGGAACATATTTGTGCTTGCTTTTCAAGCGGCAAGAGGTACTGCTCCCCCATACCTCCAGTCACTCATCACTCCTTACACTCCTCCCAGACCCCTCCGCTCCGCTTCCTCTGGCAAACTGACTGCCCCATCCCTCCGGGCACCTGGCAGCCACTCCTCGCGGTCTCGCCTCTTCTCTGTCCTGATCCCTCGCTGGTGGAACGACCTTCCGCAATCGGTCAGGACCGCGGAATCACTTGCAATCTTCCGCAAGAGACTCAAAACCCACCTCTTCAGACTCCACTACCACTGATCTCTGTTTATGTAGCTAAATTGTCTTCACCACTGTTTACTTGTTCAACACTATACTCCAAAAAAATAAAATAAAAAAATACACTAACCTTTTCCTTCCCAGTGTTACAGGTATGGTATGCAATGCCTGCAATGATGTCTATTGCTGTATTACTGCACTGATCTCGTGCGCTAACTATGATTGTTCCTACCAGTGGTGGGCCGTCAGGGCCTGCAAGGCCTTCTCTGCTGGCCTAAAAAATATCTGAATCACAGACTGATGTTAATTATATTTTTTCCATGAATACTTATTAAATAATTCCAAATGGTCTGTTCGCTTCCTTTCATAGCTTTTCTGGTTGCGCAGCGTCCAGACGTGTATTTTCATATTAAAGCATTTAACCAATCACATTTCAGCCATCATTTGTTGCCAGGGTCAAAGAAATCTGCCTGAAGGCCTTCACAATCAGTTCTGCAGGCCCTGTAGCATAAAATAAGTGTTGATCAAACTGTTGCTTCAATCAATCAGATTTTGAGTTGGGGACACGAAGGCCTTCTAGAAGGCCTAGGTAACGTCAGCGTATTCACACCCTTTGATTGGATAGTCAGAGAGTGTCTGACTATGATGTAATGTGATTGGTTAAATGCTTTAATATGAAAATACACGTCTGGAAGTAGCGCAATCAGGGGAAAAGCTATGAAAGGAAGCGGACAGACCATTTTGAATTATTTAATAAGTATTCATGGACAAAATATAATTAACATCAGTCTGTGATTCAGACATATGAGCGGACATTTTCAGCCCTAAAGCGAATTAAAACTTATGCCAGAAATACGAAAGGGCAGGCTCGACTTTCAGCATTAGCTTCGATGGCGATAGAAAATGACTTCTTGATGGAACTGAAACACACGGATAATCTGTACGACAGAGTAATTGAACTCTTTTTGAGGAAAGAAAGGGGGATGGATTTTGTGTACAAATAATAAGGATTTTTGGTGAGTAAAATGTTGCTATTTTCCTAAATAATATTGCAATTGTATGAGGTTATTATTGATGATTTTTTATGTGTGTCGCAGCTGTAGCACCCCGGGTTTGTTTCTTCAGTAAAGGCATTTATTCTAGATACACGAGTTATCTATCTTCAATGCAACGGCAACGGGTGTTTGTTCGGTTTGTTTTTGCACTTTGTTTATTTATCTTTCTTCAGTCATGTTTCATTCTCGTTCTGTTCCACATCTGCCATTGTTCCTGTTCGAGTTCCTCTCCTTGTCTTGTCATGCACTTCGGGAAATTCTATGTTTTGTTTTTTTAGGGAGGAGGAGGAACGCATAAAGAAATCTGCGTGCGAATAAAGCGGAACGTGAGAAGCGTACAGAGATCGAACGAGAGAGAATGACAGCGATAGTTAGAAGCGTGAGATAATTAGTGATTAGTAGTATTAGTAACTTAATCTAAATCCCTAATGTTAGTAGATTAGTTGGTTAGTACTATATACATCTAACTAATATATACAAAGTGTAATTAGAAAGTAAGAAGGAAGTAAAACGAGATTAGAAACGAAGACGGAAAAACCGAAACATAGAATTTCCCGAAGTGCATGACAGAACGAGAATGAAACATGACTGAAGAAAGATAAATAAACAAAGTGCAAAAACAAACCGAACAGACACTCAAAACATAACAATAAGATGGCTTTCATAGCCATAAAATAGTTATTGAGGGGTGGATTGATTCAGACGGAGCACTACTGAAGGCCTAGGTGTGAAATGCACGGCCCACCACTGGTTCCTACCATGTATTAATGCACATCTTGTAAGTCACTCTGGATAAGAGCGTCTGCTAAATGCTTAAAATGTAAAAATGTAAATGTAAATGGTTGTAAATGTAAAAAAGTCGGACCGAACATTGTCAAACCCCCACTCAAAATAAAAAACATAGGCTATATAAGCCTACTTGAGCTGACTGAATGAGTGAAACGCACTATACACTTGACTTTGCAAATATAGAGAAGTTTTTAATAATAACCCTATTCGGGTTTACCAGAACCCGACTAGCCCGAGACCCAAGGTCTGGGTCCAAAATGTAACTCGCTGTTTGGGTCTGGTTTCAATCCAGGCAGAATTCTTTGGATCTTAGTAATACCCAAGAGATCCAAAGCTCCCTAACTCTCTGTGTATCATTAAAAATTATTTCATGTTTTAACCAAACATTATTTTATTCAAAAGACTTGGTAATGCCTATCTGCAAAATATGATTAATTAAATCATATTTTGAGATCAAGACTAATAATTGTGCACACTATCGTACATATTATTTTGAAATAGGCTGTTATCAGTGCAGCCAAGTATTAAATGGTGAGGATCTGTTTTGGTTGTGCGAGGTGATGTTTGATGGTTGTGCGAAGTGAGAGCTATTCTTGCTTTGCTACCTAGTTCAGTTTTGAGGTGGAAGACTACATTGCAATTGTTTCCCCTGGACAAGTAATAAAGTGTTTACTTGCAGAAATTCAACCACATTCATTAAACTGCTGACAAAACAGTCTGGCTCTAAAAAATAGACAGCAAAGAGCAGTCTGCACATGGCAGGACTGATATATCAAACTGATATGTATTAACAGTACGATAAATATAAACAGTACAATTAGTTATAACATTTAGCATTTTTCTGACTGACACAAATGTTTAGTAAATGCTAGAAAATGTTTTACTCGAGTGGGTCTTTAAATGTAATTTCATTAAATGTACATTAACATTAAGTGCTGCTGTTCATTCATTCAGCTAAATGGATACAATTCTTCATACTGAAGCTTTTGCTAAGCTGACACTTCTGTCAGAATAGCAATCTCAAAATATTCCTTACTTTCTACAGGAGCATTGAGCAAAGCTGTAATTACTAGTGTTTGAATCCTAAGTGCAGCATTTTGCTTTGCTTTGGGGAGTTGGCTGAATCATACTAGCCTCATCTGAACTCTTTTTTTCTACAAAAAAGGCAGGTTAAGTGCCCACTGTACCATATTATCAATGACACCAACCCATTGTTCATGACATCAGCTTTCCAACAACACCAAACATGGTTTCACTGGAATTATATGGAAAGGCTAAATTACAGTATACCACATTCAATTCAGTGAATTGGTCTACAGTCCTGAGAACAGCCCTCTCCATGTCCTGTTTTGACAGTCAGCAGGACTGCTTTTATGAGTGTGGGGGGCTGTAAGGCATTTGGGGCAATACCACTGTTTACCCATTCCACCTGCTGGCTCCCTGCTGGCACCGTAAACACAGTTCACACTCTTTCGCATTATTTTGGGGCATGATTCTGTGAACCGCCCAACATATGCCACAAATATTACAGATAAAAATGGGAAACATTTTTATTAGTTAATTGGTTTATTCCTAAAATTCTGAATCAAGTATTATATTATTTTGATATAACTTTCTTGGCAAATATTATATTTCATAAATTTCATTAAAACAGGTTTAACATATTTTTTGGTCAGAAGCTGTCGTGCCCTTTAAAAAAGCTCCTGGCCCCTTCCCAGGAACCTCAGATTTCAGGCCTTTTCATTTTAACTGGATTTTCAGTTCTTATGAGCATAAGGAAGATCCGTCTGAGATTTGATTTGATTGAAACCTTATTTAAGACCTTATTTTGAATTGCATTTGTCCTTATTTAGTCTAAGACTGTTTGTTTGCATCTAGGGCCTTGAATGAAAAACTTTTTTCATTGAATGAAAGAGATTTGAATTTGTCCAGTGATGAGGTCACCAGCAACGTCTGAGCCACAAATCCACATGCTGCTTTTCTCAACAATGCATGGGCTGGGCTCACACACACTCATACTGTGCACACACAGACAGACAGACAGACACACACACACACACACACACACACACACTCATACTGCACACACACAGACACACACACACACACTCATACTGCACACACACACACATACAAAGACACATGCATACTGCACTCATACTACACACACACACACACACACACACACAGACACACACACACATACAAAGACGCACGCATATAAATGTCCCTATGCATTCATACATACAAACAGGTGTACTACTTACCTCACATTGAATCAATCATTCACATTGATTTATGGTGGTGAATTATATATTTTCCTAGGAAATATTTCCTCTGGCAATATTTACCTTCAGTTTGTCCTTGTATGGCAACAGGGAAATAGACCCTTGGAGGATATAAACCTAAACCATCACCACTCCCCCAGTACCAAGCATTGGTATAGAAATGTTATACCTTTGTCCTCTTAGTCACATTACAATATTATTCAAAATACCTGTTTTACATCTGATTGCAAAGCTGAATCACCACCTACTTTGTTATATTCTGTATGAGGGGTCTGTGGCTGGGGGTCTTGGTGGACAGTGTGCTCAAGTCTACAGGCATTACTAAAGGTGCCCAACTTCATTATAACCATTTTGTTGTTTAACATGTTACACATGGTAACATACTATATTAAATCCCCCAAGCTATGTTTTAAGTGAGAATTTAAAGGTTTTTATCAAAAGAAAAAGACACAAATGCACTAACAAGGTTTTCCTGCACGCAGCTTAGACACCTGCTACAGTATTGTAGCTATGTTGGTCTACTACTTCAAACAACATATAGGCTACTCATCACTCGCATGGGCAGGTTGCTTAGGATTCAAACCTTCAAACAGCTTAATTCATACTGCACACCATATACTGCACTGGATCAACTTGCACATATGCATTTGACAACTCGTAAAAAGGGAACCAGTCAGACATTCATTCTCGTGCATTCCTGGGAAGCAAAATAACATCAGTAGCTAGTTACTATCACTTTGAATGATGAGTACTGTGTTTAGTGGAGAACTACACTCAGTGGTCACTTTATTAGGTACACCTGTACACCTGCTTGTTAATGCAATTATCTAATCAGCCAATAATGTGGCAGCAACTCAATGCATAAAAGCATGCAGACATGGTTAAGAGGTTCAGTTGTTGTTCAGACCAAAAATCAGATGGGGAAGAAATGTGAACTAAGTGACTTTGACCGTGAAATGATTGTTGGTGCCAGACAGGGTAGTGTTTCACAGAAATGGCTGATCTCATGGGATTTTCACGCAAAACAGTCTCTGGAGTTTACAGAGAATGGTGCGAAAAACAGAAAACATCCAGTGAGTGGCAGTTCTGTGGGCAAAAACACCTTGTTAATGAGAGACGTCAGAGGATAGTGGCCAGACTGGTTCAAGCTGACAGGAAGTTGACAGTAATTCAAATAACCACGCATTACAACAGTGGTATGCAGAAGAGCATCTCTGAACACACAACACGCCAAACCTTGAAGTGGATGGGTTACAGCAGCAGAAGACCACACCGGATTCCACTCCTGTCAGCTAAGAACAGGAAAGTGAGGCTACAATGGGCACAGGCTCACCAAAACTGGACAGTTGAAGATTGGAAAAACGTTGCCTGGTCTGAAGAATCTCGATTAATGCTGCGACATGCAAATGGTAGGGTCAGAATTTGGCTTACACAACATGAATCCATGCATCCATCCTGCCTTGTGTCAATGGTTCAGGCTGCTGGTGGTGGTGTAATGATGTGGGGAGTGTTTTCTTGGCACACATTAGGCCCCTTAATACCAATTGAGCATCGTTTAAATGCCGCAGCCTACCTGAGACTTGTTGCTGACTATGTGCACCCCTTTATGGCCACAGTCTACCCATCTTCTAATGGCTACTTCCAGCAGGATAATGCGCCTTGTCATCTCAAGTTGGTTCCACGAACATGACAATGAGTTCAGTGTACTCCAATGGCCTCCACAGTCACCAGATCTCAGTCCAATAGATCTCAGTCCATCACCTTTGTGATGTGGTGGAACGGGAGATTCGCAACATGAATGTGCAGCCAACAAATCTGCAGCAACTGTGTGATGCTATCATGTCAATATGAACCAGAATCTCTGAGAAATGTTTACAGCACCTTGTTGAATCCATGCAACAAAGAATTCAGGCTGTTCTGGGGGCAAAGGGGGGTCCTACCCAGTATTAGAAATGTGTACCTAATAAAGTGGCCACTGTGTGTGTATATATATTGTATATATATATATATATATATTAGCAGGACTGTTTTTTTAGTTGTACTGTGACAGCTGAAGCTTTATATACCAACCAGTTAAGAAATAGCCTAGTTAGCCTAGCTAGCTAACTCGCATGCCATGGTTAGCTAGCTAGATGTTTTTGCTGAAGTTACAGTTGTAGAACATGCGTTTTGCTTGTTTGTGTTGTCGTGGAAAAAAAACTCAGTAGGATTGGAGAGGACTTTTTAAACAGTATTAAAAGCTTTTATTATGCACAGCTGCACAGAGACCAGTGTCACACAGGACACCTAATCTCCCGCTTTCAGGTTTAAATGGGATATTTATAACAAACACAACAGAAAGGGAGGGAACAGAGACAAAAGTGAGGTAACGGGGTGTTAACTTAAAGGAAATAGGAGCCTCACATGAAAGTAAAACAGACCAGAAAAGTACTGAAACTCTGGAAAAGTTAGTAGCACAACAGGAGGGCGGTTTCCTGTAGTCGGTAAATGCCATAAAGTAACAGATGTTTCTTTTAAGTTTTGGGGCAAAGAACCTTTTGGTGGCCCGGCCATTCAGAATTGCAGCATCACAGAGTTATACAGAACTGGGGTGTCCACCTGTGGATCTTTCTCTTGCATTTCAACTGGACAAATTTTTTCCTTCCACAATCCCCCTTTGTGATATTTTTTTACAATATGCACAATCATTACACCCGTATAAGCACTCCGTTGCTGCCTAGAGTCTTTGACCCTTTTCCCTGAAGGACATGGTTTTGTATATAGAGTTGGAAATAGCTAATAGAATTTGTGGGAGAGCACGGGAAATGTACCATCCATTTTTCTCAGTATAATTGGAGACACACTTGCAACTCTCTGTGAGGTCTGAATGTTCTGAATGGTCAAACAATCATAAGCATACCCATCTTTGCATAAAGAGGGTTATGGAACCCAGCAATTTAACCCATTTACAACCTGTTTTACTTTCATGGCTAACATTAACAGTGTTTTTATGGTGTCTGTTTTCTTCGTTACTTATTTTTTGAGGGCGATTTTCACTGGAACCTTCCTGTCCAGATTTTGCAGCTTGATTTTCACTGGTTGTCCTGTGAGATTCAGGGCTTTGGTTCTTCAGTACTGGTTGTCCTTTGTCTCGGAAGGGATGAGCCAGCACTTCAATCCATCAGGAACAGGAAGGAAAGCTGCATCTGGAGGGGGCTTTCTTGCATTGCGTAGCGTGTTTCCAGGTGGGCTGACCTTTGCACTTTACTGCTGAGCACCCAGTCACCTGGCTACAGGGAGTGCCGGGTGAAGTCATCAGGGGCGTCTGGGCCTCCTTCACCTGCACCTGTATAAGCATTATATATTTTGTTAGCACCACACAATACTTTACCCTTGCATCCTCCATCAGATGCATGCCCATGTCTCTGACCGGATAAAGGTGGTGATGCGTGCTGGCACATTGGGTGCCCTGTGGAAATCTGGTGGTGGAACCTGGTTAAGTTCTTTCATAATTAATTTATACATTTACAACGTAACAAAGTTCTTTTTCCCATAATTAATTTATACATTTACAATGTCTGCTGTGAGTAAGTCAACAAAGGGGGAGGATATGAGACCTGTCAATTTAAATTTTAATTCCCCCACCCCAAACCAGTTCTTGTTACAGGCTGTTATCATTTCCCCATGTCTTCCCATGGTAGTAACAGGCTGAACTTGAGTAAGTAAACACCACAAACCATCTAAATGAAGCTAGCAATCATTGCCGGCCCATTTACAATTGTCAATTTTATCTAATCTTTTTGTAGGCTTGCTAAGTCTACCAGTGAGATGAGCATTGGCAATGATGGCAACCTTCAAACCAAAAAAACAACCCCCACACAAAGCAATATGACAACATAATACAAACATATTGTGTGGAATAGCACAATGTAAAAACGCTTTTTGTCAGTCATCCCTCTCCGTAAAAGTGTACACTGTTACGGAATGCTCTATGACCTGAAAAACAACAGTCAAAAGAGTTTACTGCAAAAGTGAGTTACTGGCTTAAACAGAGTCAGATGTGCAATCATTAATCATCAAGATCTCCCCATCCAAGTGGATGGACACGCACATGTACGTGTGCTGACTTCCTGTTTGCCATTTGAACGCGACGCGCGCTGTGGTCACTGCTGCTCCAAATCGTACTTTTCCTGTTTGCCATTTTCTGCATTTTTATACTGGTTTAAACGCAAAACTCTTCTCTATTTTAAAATCTTTTTCGCTGCTGACTAATCAAATACGGTACACAAACGATGGCTTTCCTCTCCCCTCTTTTTTTGCTCTCGTTGTAGCATGTTCTTAGCTCTCCTGCCGATGTTACTGATAATGTTAATTTTACATGTCATAAGTGTGAGCTTAATTTAGGGTTGGCAGAGAGGATAGTTGAGTTAGAGGCCCGCATCCAGACTCTCAGAGAGATTAAAGATCATGAGAGTTTTATTCAGTCGTGTGTAGCTACGCTGGATGCACCTGTGAGCGCTTCTCCCATCGCACCAGCAGAAGAGCCGACACAGCACGGCCAGTTTGTCACGGTTCAGCGGGGACATAGTTGTCGGCCTAAGCCGGCTGTACATCACCCAACTCACGTTTCAAATAGATTCTCCCCACTCACACCTATTGAGGAAAAAGAGAAAGCTCTTATCATTGGTGATTCCATACTTCGAAACGTGAGAATAGCGTCTCCGGTGACCATAGTAAATTGTATTCCGGGGGCCAGAGCTACCGACACTGAATCAAATTTAAAAGCGCTGGCTAAAAGTAAACGTACATTTTCCAAAATTGTTATCCACGTCGGCGCTAATGATGTCCAGTTGAGGCAATCGGAGATCACTAAAACAAATTTTGTCTCGTTGTGTAAATTGGCAAACGAGATGTGTCAGGAAGTAATAGTCTCTGGTCCCCTCCCAGCTCGTAGAAGTGACAAAATCTACAGTAGATTAACGTCGCTAAATCGCTGGCTGACTGAGTGGTGTACATCAAATAGCATAGGGTTTGTTAATAATTGACCTACGTTTTGGGGAGAGCCTGGTTTACTGAAGAGAGACCACTCACCCGAGCTGGAGGGGTGCTCTTCTTTATCTAATAACATAGACCATAGTCTGAATCGGCGAAATTGACATTCAAGAGCTACAGCCAGGCAGCAGACAGACGGTCTTAAACAATTGTCTGCAAGTTTCCCTGAGCTTGTGACTAGTTTCCACCCCAGTTCCCACAAAATTGAGACTGTGTCTGTTCCACGTAGAGAAAACCGGAGTCTATTGAAACTCAAACCCTCTCGTGGGATTTTTTCTAAAAATCTGATAAGGATCAACACGAACCATCGTAATGCAAATGCTAAACCTAATTTCGATAGAACTCTCCTTAAAATTGGGTTGCTAAATATAAGATCACTAGCTCCTAAAGCTGCCCTTGTGAACGAACTGATCAGTGATTATAAACTTGACATTTTAAGTTTGACGGAGACTTGGCTTAGACCTGATGAGTACATAGCATTAAATGCATCTACCCTGGTTGGATACTCTGGTTGTCACAATCCTCGACAGTCAGGCAGAGGTGGTGGCATGGCTGTTATTTTTGACACTAGACTACGCCTTACTAAGAAATCTATAAACATATTCTCTTCATTTGAAGTGCTTTCCCTGGGCTCCATACAGACTAATGTAGATAATAGATCTATATTTACTTCATCTTTTATACTATTACTATCTACAGACCCCCTGGACCCTATGCTGCTTTCCTCTCAGAGTTTTCTTTTTATCAAACCTAGCAGTTATGGCAGATAAAGTTGTGATTATAGGCGACTTTAATATTCATGTTGATAATGGAAATGATTCTCTAGTGAAGGCTTTTGCTTCTATTCTTGACTCCGTTGGTTTTGTCCAAAATGTGTCTGGGCCGACTCATTGTCATCAACATACACAGGACTTAGCTTTATCCTATGGTATTAGCATTAGCAATCTAGTTGTCTCTCCTCATAATCCTGTGCTCTCTGACCATTCCCTTATTACGTTTGAAATTCATGCTACCACTGTTATTAGATCAAAACCAGTGTTCTACCTAAATTCCTCTACGATACCTAACTTTGTCAGCCTGTTCCAAGAATCATTTACTGTTAATCAGGCTCCCACTAGTCTACAATCTATTGATCAGCTGACGGACAATCTAAATTACACCCTGCGCAACACTCTTGATGTTGTTGCGCCTCTCAAAAAGAAAAAAAACTAGCCAAAAGAAGCTTGCACCATGGTATACTGACCACACATGTGCTCTTAAACAAGCTTCTCGCAAGTTGGAACGTAAGTGGCGATTCACTAAATTAGAAGTATTTTATTCTGCCTGGAAAGGCAGTCTGGTACAGTACAAATATGCTCTCTCCTCCGCAAGGTCAACCTATTTGTCTGATCTGATTGAGCATAATAAGAATGATCCAAAATACATTTTTGATACAGTGGCCAAACTGACAAAGAACCAGACTGAAACCAATGCTAAGCCTCCGGCAGCCTATAATAGTAATGATTTCATGAACTTTTTCTCTGAGAAGATTGAGAAAATTTGAGATGAAATTACTAAAATGGCACCTTCTGCTGTAGCGGACACTGATTAGAAAGCACAGGCTTACCAGGACAGGGGTCCTTGATTTTTAGCTACTGGAGTTTTCTAAATTGGTTATGTCCTCCAAACCATCTACTTGCCAATTAGACCCAATCCCAACAAAACTTGTTAAATAACTTCTTCCTGTTATGGGGCAATCCATGCTAGACATTATTAATCTGTCTCTTTCATCAGGCTATATGCCAAATTCTCAAAAAGTGGCAGTAATTATGCCAAAACCAAACCATGACCCAGAAAATCTCAGTAACTACAGGCCAATTTCTAATCTTTCTTTTCTCTCAAAAATTCTAGAGAAAGCTGTAGCTCAGAGACTGACTTAATTCCTGACATCAAATGACATCTATGAAACTTTTCAGTCAGGATTTAGGCAACACTATAGCACTGAGACTGCTCTTATTAAAGTTGTCAATGACTTACTGATATCAGCTGACCGTGGATGCGTCTCTATTCTTGTGCTTTTGGACTTAAGTGCGGCGTTTGACACAATAGACCACCAAACTCTTCTGAGCAGACTTGAAAACCTAGTTGGACTGCGTGGACAGGCACTCTCCTGGTTTAAGTCCTACCTGTCAGTTAGGTATCAATTTGTGCAGTTAAATGATCAAGGTGGAATATGGTGTCCCTCAAGGTTCTGTTTTGGGGCCATTATTGTTCTCTCTTTACATGTTGCCACTTGGTGATGTCATTCGTAAACATGGCGTACATTTTCACTGCTACGCAGATGACACACAATTATACCTATCAATGAAACCTGGCGAAGGACAATTCGAACAGTTGGAGGCCTGTTTTAAAGACATAAAAGACTGGATGTCAGATAATTTTCTATTGTTGAATACTGATAAAACAGAGATGTTGGTCTTGGGGCCCAAAAACCTCAGAAGAGGGTTATCTGATTTATCTCTTAATCTGGATGGTTGCTCTGTTGCTGCAAGTTTGGTGGTAAAAGACCTTAGTGTTACTATAGATCCTGGTCTCTCATTTGATAGTCACATCAAAAACATTTCCAGAGTAGCCTTTTTTTCACCTGAGGAATATTGCCAAAATTAGGGGCTTCCTGTCATTAATAGATGCAGAAAAATTGGTACATGCCTTTGTTACATCTAGATTAGATTATTGCAATGCATTACTGTCTGGCTGTTCCAATACCTCACTCAGGAGCCTATAACTTGTACAGAATGCTGCTGCAAGGATCCTGACTAGAACAAAGAAATATGAGCACATTAGTCCTGTGTTAGCGTCACTTCACTGGCTTCCTATAAACTATCGTGTAGACTATAAGGTACTCCTCTTAACTTATAAGGTGTTGCATGGACTTGCACCCTCTTACTTGACGGATCTACTTCATCCGTACAATCCCCCACGTTCGCTTCACTCACAAGATGCAGGCAACTTGGTAGTCCCTAGAATATCAAAAAATACAGCAGGTGGCAGAGCTTTCTCCTATAGAGCTCCTTTACTGTGGAACAGTCTACCCGTCTCTGTGAAGGACTCAGACACGGTCTCAATTTTCAAGTCTAGATTAAAAACACATCTCTTTAGTCTCTCTTATAGTCATTAGGTGCAGATGTGGAGGGGGCATAGCAATAGAGCCTTCTGGTGCAATGAGCTATCCTTACTGTCACCAATCATAAGTGATGATCCGCCCCTATCAGGACTGCTGATGATGTGGTGGGATGGTCTCTGAGTGCCCTCATGGCTGCGTGCTCCCTGTGCCACTCACCTAATTAGTTATGCTGCCCTAGATTACTTCTGCTGGTGCAAAAGTGTTATCACTACTCTTTCCCCTGATCCGGTGTGATATTTATCATAGTCATAATTGCACCTTTCCTCTTTTCTCCCCGACTTCGTGGCACCTGCCCGGAGCTCACCTGCCCCAGAGTCAACCCCCCACCCCTGCCATGTGTTAGCCAGATGCCGCTGGCCCAGACCCTAGCTGCTGGTTCCATCCCCCGCCCTGCCCTGGTATCTGGAGGGATGAGGTCCGCCCCACCCCTACACTTAGAATGCCCTTCCGGTGGTCTGTTAAGCCTCATGAGCCTCAAGGACTATTTGTTTTGTTTTTCTCTGTAACCCACAATTTTCCAGGAGTTCATCTCGACCGCCTTTTAAGGGGTCAGGGAATAATTTGCCAGTCTCCCACATGGTTTTTTGATTCCCTCTGGAAAATGCCAAATTGTGAAGCGCTGTGTGACAACCTGTTTGTAAATGGCGCTATACAAAAATAAAGATTGATTGATTGAAGATTGATGTACACACACACATGTACAGTGGGGAAAATAAGTATTTCACCCCCTGCTGATTTTGTGAGTTTGCCCCCTTACAAAGAAAGGAACGGTCTATAATTTTCATGGTAGGTTCATCTTAACAGTGAGAGACAGAATATTAAAAAAAATCCCAGAAAATTACATTATATGAATTTTAAACATTTATTTGTGTTTTATTGAGGAAAATAAGTATTTCACCCCTAGCAAAACATGACTCAGTACTTGGTGGAGAAACCCTTGTTGGCAAGCACAGCGGTCAGACGTTTCTTGTAGTTGGTCACCAAGTTTGCGCAGATCCCAGGAGGGATTTTGGCCCACTCCTCTTTGCAGATCCTCTCCAAATCCTTAGAAATCCATTTTCAGTGTCCTGGCTGAGGAAGGAGGTTCTCACCCAAGATTTCCTGGTACATGGCCCCATTCATCCTCCCCTCGATCCGGTGAAGTCGTCCTGTGCCCTTAGCAGAGAAACAGCCCCAAAGCATAATGTTTCCACTGCCATGCTTGACGGTGGGGATGGTGTTCTTGGGGTCCAAGGCAGCTTTTTCTTCCTCCAAACACGGCGAGTCGAGTTGATGCCAAAGAGCTCGATTTTAGTCTCATCTGACCACAGCATTTTCTCCCAAGCCTCCTCTGAATCATCCAGGTGCTCATTGGCAAACTTCAGACGGGCCTGTACATGTGCCTTCTTGAGCAGGGGGACCTTGCGGGCACTACAGGATTTCAATCCATTACGGCGTAGTGTGTTACCAATGGTCATCTTGGTGACTGTGGTCCCAGCTGCCTTGAGATCATCAACAAGCTCCAGCCGTGTAGTTCTGGGTTGTTCCCTCACCTTTCTCATGATCAGGTTCACTCCACGAGGTGAGATCTTGCGTGGAGCCCCAGACCGAGGGAGATTGATGGTCAATTGGTGTTTCTTCCATTTTTAATTATCGCACCAACAGTTGACTCCTTCTCACCAAGCTGCTTGCCAATGGTCTTGTAGCCCATTCCAGTCTTGTGCAGGTCTACAATTTTGTCCCTGATGTCCTTAGACAATTCTTTGGTCTTGCCCATTGTGGAGAGGTTGGAATCTGACTCATTGATTGATTCTGTGGACAGGTGTCTTTTATACAGGTAACGAGTACTTAATTAGGAGTACTAATTAAGTAAGAGGACTAATCTGTGTGCCTCCTGGTCACATAACCGGTCTGTGGGAGCCAGAATTCTTGCTGTTTTGCTAGGGGGTGAAATACTTATTTTCCTCAATAAAATACAAATAAATGTTTAAAATTCATATAATGTGATTTTCTGGGATTTTTTAAATATTCTGTCTCTCACTGTTAAGATGAACCTACCATGAAATTTATAGACCGACCGTTCCGTTCCTTTCTTTGTAAGGGGGCAAACTCACAAAATCAGCAGGGGGTGAAATACTTATTTTCCCCACTGTACATACATACACAAATGCGCATGTGCACACTCACACCCTCTGAAGCATGCACCTTCAGTTCTATTTCCACTGGTATGCATACTATAATTACCAAGACTTATTTGACCCTGGAGTTATTTGTTAATCTATATATTATATATATATATTAGGGCTGTCAATCGATAAAAAAGGAAAAAAGAAAATAATTACAATTATTTGCTGATTAATTAATCAAATTAATCGCAAATATTTGCATATATCAATATTTGCTGGGAAAAGCCCCCAAATTAAGCTATTTTAATTCAAAGACATTACATAATTTTTGGCAGACACGTAAAGCATTGAATAGACATTTTGTGTTTGTGTGTTCCCCCTGTGTTAATTGTTCAAATGTTTAAATAACCCGTTATATGTGTTCGTGTTAGCTAGCTGGTCGCGGGCTGTTATACCTGACCTACCACAACCAGAACGCCCATTATGTTTGGTGCAGTCTCCCGAGCTGCAGGGCAAAAGTGTTCATCAAGCCATGTGTGAAGTGGACTGTTACTTCCTGATTGTTTACGACATCTTTGGAAGGCGTTTTAATGGTCTCTTGTGTCCTTCTAAGGACGCGGTAGGCCAGCAAAGGGTTCTTTTTGGGCATCATCTGTAGTTGTGCGGTGTATGGAACACGGATGCTTGCTACCAATATTATCCATAGCTATGAGTGTATGGAGCATGGATAATTATCGCTTCTTTTAATAAAGTGGCTACCTGCGTAGTCAGTTTTGCATTACTACTGGACTCAGACTCCTTTCTTGACACATCACCCAACGCACGCTCGCTACACTGGTGTCAGGAGTGGGATGTATCGAGAGAAAGTAAGAGCCATTAGTGACGACATCCTCCGGATGCAGCGTCAGCTCGAGGGAGAAATGGACCAGGCCGAGCACCCCCGCTTGCGTGTGGAGATGAAGGAGTCCATCCGCCGGATGTGGCAAATGCGGAAGGAGGGAGCAGAGGAGGCCAGAGAACTTTCCAATATTGCCGAAATGGATGCACCATTCACCGGGGAGTGGCGCCGGGCAAAGTCAGGAGGGCCGGAGACCGGAGATGTGCTAGTGCGCCCGGACGGGGCTAGCGCTAGCCGCCCACGCCGCTCCATGTCAGAGCTCAGGGGCACTCCCACCAACCCCGCTGCCTCCCGACCCCTCGCCAAGCTGCCGAAATATGACGGAACAGTGGAGCTGACATCGTTCCTCGCCCAGGTACAACTCGCAGCAGAGTACAATGGATGGAGTGACACCATCACAGCTGTGGCCCTGGAGGGTAGGGCCCTGCAGGTGCTGCTGGACCTTTCCCCAACGGAGCAAACCAGTTATTCAGCGTTGACTACAGCCTTGGACTGACATTTTGGTCGGCCGGTCTTCAAAAGTCACAGCCGAGAACAGCTAGCTAAACGCACTTGTGACGGACGAGAAACAGTGAGTGCTTTCACCACGGATATTAGTTATCATGCTAGGATAGGCTACCCCATGTTTCCCGCTGCTGTCCAGGAAGAGCAAGTGCTACACACGTTTCTGCGTACCCTAGCTCCGGAGGAGCTTTGCCGACACGTCCGCCTTGCCGCTCCAGGTTCGCTAGCCGAACGCCGCCTGCAGGTCAGAATGGTCGCCAGTGAAGACGGCGACATGGAAGAAGAAGCGGCACCAGCACGTCAGGTCCACCCGGCCCCCCGACGCCAGTCTCCGCCATCCCGAAGGCGTCGACCCGGGGCCACTAACCGGTGCTATCGCTGCAACGAACCGAGACACATTGCACGGGACTGCCCGGCACCGACACCTAGGCCTCACCCCACCGCTGCAGGGGCCAAAAGCGGAGCGGCCCAGTGAGGGAAACGCTGCTCCGATTCCCAGTCCCTCTCCAAGGTCACTGCTCGCTGGCTGGACGAGTCAGCTACATCCGAGGCCTCTACGCAGCATGCCTGTCTGGCCAGCCCTGCCTCGCGCTGGTAGACACGGGGTCTACCATCCTGCCTGGCACCGCCGGTGCATTATCTGCAGCGTGGACCCCCACTGATGAGCTGATGCAGACCGTGACAGGGGAACGAGCCAGCATGCGGGGGAATAAGAAGGTGCACGTCTGCCTCAGTGACCAGGAAGCGATGCACGAGTTCTGGCTGGCCGATATCGACGACCCATGCATTATCGGCCTGGACTTGATGACACGATGGAATGCGTGTCTGGATGTCCCCTAAGCGGCGCTCCGGTTTGGAGACCAGGCCGTAGCCCTCCAGTCCGGCCACCGTCAGAAGCAAGCTCACTGCCAGACCGCGGCCTCGCCCATCACCGCCCTGCCTGCACTGCCCGCCGCCGCTCCACAGTCATCGGCCCCTTCCGCCGCACTGCCCCAGTGGCCTAGGCCTCTGTCCACCAACCGCACTGCACCACCGTCGCCACCAACAGCCTCGTCTGCCCCGCTGACCAGTGAAACGGCTCGGGCTGTCCACGACTTGTGGCAACGCAGCAGCAGCGGCCTGGACCCCTCACAGCAGCAACAGCTGCAGCAGCTGCTCCGGGAGTATGCCGACAGCTTCGCCACCAGGGATGAGGACTGCAAGCGCACGGGGCTGGTCCAACACAGCATAGGCACTGGCTCTGCCCCGCCCATTCGCTTGCACCCCTATCGGCTTGCCCTCGCTAAGCGCTAGGCCGCTGAGGAGCAGATCCGGAACATGGTGGCCGCCGGGGTCATTGAGCCATTGGACAGCCCGTGGCCCCCGCCGTCCTTGTAAAAAAAAAGGACAACAGCTGGCGCTTCTGCGTGGACTACCAACGCCTGAATGCAGTCACCAGATAGGACTCCTACCTGCTGCCGCGCATCGACGACACGTTGGACCATATCAGTGGTTACAAATGGTTCAGCTCGCTCAATCTGCGGAGCGGCTCCTGGCAAGTGGAGCTGGCTCCGGACGCCCGGCCCAAAACCGCCTTCACTATTGGGCAACCACGTTCCCAAGTAGCACTGCATCGCCTATCTGGATGACCTTCTCGTCCATGCCGGCGACTTTGAGGGGGCCCTTCGCCATCTGACAGCGGAGAGCAGGTGATCGCATACTATAGCCGTGCTCTGAGTAAAACTGAGCGGAATTACTGTGTTACATGCCGGGAGCTCCTCGCTGTCATCGCGGCTCTGCGGCACTTCCGGCCCTACCTGCACGGCGCCAGGTTCCTCATGTGGTCCGACCACGCTTCCCTCACCTGGCTCTTGAACTTCAAAAACCCCGAGGGCCAAGTGGCCCGCTGGCTGGATAGCCAGGGGTAGGGGTACAACTTTGAACTGAGGCACTGCCCGGGGCGACAGCACGGCAACACAGACGCCCTGTCGCGGCGGCCATGCGCAGCGGCCGGCTGTGAGCACTGCCCCCGGCAGGAAGCCCGGGCCCAGTTGGCCCCGACGGTGGCCACCCTGCGAACTGTCGACGGAGAAGCCGGTTGCCTTCCCCTCTCCCCCGCCCTGGGGCGCAGGAGCAGGAGCGCGACGCGACACTCACACATGTGCAGTGTTGGCTGGCGGCCGGAAAGCGGCCAGAGTGGGCGGACGTGGCCGCCCTGGACACAGAGACAAGGGCCTACCACTCTCAGTGGGCTAGTCTTGAGGCGCGGGACGGTGTCCTCTATCGGCAGTGGTGGGCCCCGGGCCGAGGGGCCGACCTGTTGCAGCTGCTGGTGCCCCGCGCCCTCTGGACTCAAGTCAACTGGTGCACTGGTGCAACAATAACCATTGCCCTAAACAATCACAGAATGTGCCCTGTTGTTTTACAAAGCATATGCGAGACAAACTATAACGAACAACATCCCCGGATACATACAAGTACAGAGTTCTGTGGACTGTCTTTCCTCTTGCCAACTGGAGCCAATGCGCATATACGTGACAAGACAAACCTTAACGAACAACATATACCATAAGATATTTCATCTCCAATCCCGGGTACAAATAGCCACACAATTCTATTATTGTATTTCCTCTTGCCAACCAGAGCCGCCACAGACTTATGACCAGTTAGTACTACAAACCTAATCCCATAATTGATCCACCTTTTCCAACAATAACCATTGCCCTAGACAATAACAGAATGTTCCCTATTTACAGAATGTGTAAGGCTAGTGGAGTACCAAATACGCAAAGCTACATGAAAATATATGAACTCAGACGGAGAACCCAATCTGGATCCAGCTATCCAATGTTGCGCAATTTAGTAAGATATCCTCTTTTACAATGCGCAAGGCCAGTGGAATATTTTACCTTTCCCTATATAACAGACGGTCTCTTTTCACCCAACTTTGCCGTTTACCGCTTAACGCGTCACCAGATTTATGTGATCATTCGTATCCACAGGCTAAACATTTTCAATATTTAATCCCATGAATTGATCCCCTGGTTCAACCATAGCCTGAAACCTTAAACTTTACTGTTCCCTCTTAACCAAGTCTATGATCAATAAGTTTTACAAGTATTTTCAATACCCAATCCCATTTTAATTGTGGGTAACTGAGCAAATATTCTTCTCAATTCCAATTTTGTCTGGAGCACTTGTAACTTATGTAACATGTTGTAGAGATGATTAAGGCACAGTGTGTATTATTATTATTATTATTATTATTATTATTATTATTAGTGTTGTTGTTACATTTCGTTTTTTCCCATATTAAACTGAAGGAGATATTATTCTAAATCCACCTCCATCCACTCAAAATGATCTCTCTTTTCTTCCTTCTGGAGTTGTTATTTTAAGCTTCTTATTACATTTAAACTGAACTAACTTGTCTACATTGTTTTATTTCAACATGATTGGTTCCTTTTCTCACAGTTTAATAGACAAGTAGCGGCTTTAACATGCATTTGTAAGGACTGGAATTAACAAGATTCAATGTAAAGCAGAAGGCCTTTCAAAACAGGGGGTCTGTGCTCACTGTACATCATTACCAACTTCCTTTGAACTTTAAAAATGGCTAAACTATTATTCCCCTTACCTCAACAGAACAGCCTATATTAAACCAAGAAGAAGAGCATAGTAAAGGTGACCATTAAAAAAAAAGGTTTAAATTAAGTTGTATTGTTGCTCGTCAATGTTCCAAATGACTTTTTAAGCCAAAGGTCATTATATTAATCTCATTGTAGTCTTGTGTCTTTGTATAACAGCCACATAAAATGCAAGAGATGTAATTATTCCCACAGCTGTCATGCTGATTTGCACTGTGAAGTGCAAGCTTTCATCATGTATTGTCTCCTGTACATCTGCAGACAGTGACAGAAATGTCAGGATGTCTGTTCATTTTACAGTATAAAAATACAACAGCCTGGAAGGAGAAGGGCCTACATTGTACAGAGAAGCTCAGGCTTAGGGATCATTCTGGCATGCACAGTCCCCCCCCAACACACGCATACACAAATATACACACACACACACGTGCATACACACACACATTCATACAAACATACACACACACACATACACAAACGCACACACACACATGCATAATTGCACATGGACAGCCTTCTGATCTCATTTGAATGGGAATGTTTGGCAACACTAGTTCAATAGTGTCAGTCAGTCTTTGTTAACTGTTTATGAAGTGTTTATTTATAAATAACACATGTATGTCTATACAGTCAGGTCATGAATTATTCGCACCTTTGAGGTATATTTTATGCTCAAACATATGGGTAACTGCCAAAATAAAGGAAACACCAACATAAATTGTCTTAATAGGGCATTGGGCCACCACGAGCTGCCAGAACAGCTTCAGTGTGCCTTGGCACAGATTCTGCAAGTGTCTGGAACTATATTGGAGGGATGCCACACCAAGTCTATCACCAAGTCACCCTTCTGCAAGTCTATCCCTCGCCCGATACCTAAACACTGGCCTATCGTGCCCCAAAATCAGCAGAGTAACCCTTGCCACCATGCTATATATTTTTCCCTCAACAGAGACCTCAGTCCAAGCAGGTGGATAGTAATGAACATCCCCGTCCACACCTCTGTGAGCCTGTCCAAAGCCTTGGGGTGAACCAAACCCTGATCCATGAGGGCTGAATGTGATACACATTCTTAGACGTTTTGTTGACAATGACCCTCTGAGAGTTTTTTGTTTTTGTTTTAATAAGCCTTTATCTTGTTGTTTAACCAAACCATACACTGGACAGATACAAAACAACTTAAGGTTAATCAAAATCAAGTTATTTTCCTCTACATAGTGTGGCAGCCCAAAGGGTTGCCCCAGAAAATGGCTGCCTGGCCTCCAACACATGGCAGCCATTTTCACTACATTTCCCAGCAGACCACAGAAACACCTGAACGAAGTCAGGCAATGGGAGCTAACGACCAGCTGAAGGCCATTGCAAGGCCTATTTAAAGGTCTCGCTCCCAGAACCTATGGAGAGGAGTCGGAACGTGCGTGGGAAGGAGTGGTGTGAAGAGAGAGAGTTTTTGAGAGAGAGTTTTTGAGAGAGAGTTTTGAGAGAGAGAGAGAGAGAGAGAGTTTTGAAAGTGTGTTTGTTTTTTGTGTTTGAAATTGGATTACGGAACTTGGACCTGGATTGCTGCTTTGGATTTGGAACGGACTTTGACAAACGAGACAAGGATTGTGGACTTTATGTTTTTGTGTTCCCCTGAAGACCCCACCCTTTGTTTTGTGTTTGTTCGTTTAATAAAGCATCATTTTGCTTATATTACTGCCTCCTCCGTGTTCTTGCACTTGCCTACGCCCTCTGCAAGGTCCGTGAGTGTCGCCCAACCCCTGGGGACACCACATATGGTGGAGAATGCGGGCAGAGGGCATCACTTATAGGCAAGAGGAGGTAGTGCAAGTGAGTGGGATTTTGGTTTTTGATTTTTGAAAGCGATACAGATTATGGAAGGGGACTGGACACTGGATCCAAACATGGAGTCTTGGCTGGAGGCAGAGGGGCCCAAGCACCTGTCAAAAGTGCACCGACGGTCCCTCAAGGTCTACTTTAAAGCAAGTCCAGCCCTCAAATGCTCCTTTTTGGCTGGAATGGCGCCTGACGTTGCTGAGGCCATCAGTGAAATGGAGAGGGTGTTGAGAACCCTGAAGGGACGACCGATGGAAAAAGTCCTAAAGAAGGATGGCCACTCCTGCTCTGTGGTGCCCCTAGGAGAAGAGCAAAAATGTCCCGGTAAGCCGCAAAAGCAGCATACAACTGTCGCAGACAAGTGTGCTGGCTTAGAGGCGGAGTTAGGAGAGGCACAAGTTGTGATCAGGGGCAAAGCGGATGAGATCAAGAAATTGGAGCAATGTTGTCGGGACCAGAGGAGGACCTGGTGAAGAACCAGAGACGGGCGGCCATGGTGGAGGACCAATGGCGAGTCACCCTCCGGGAGGTCCAGCAGCTGAAGCAGAGTGGCCAGATTGAGCTGTGCAAGGCAAAGGTGGAGTTGAGCACCTCAGAGGAGCGCCACCTGCTGGCAGTGATGAAATTGCGAGAGGAGCACCACATGGACTCCTGAGAGTGCTGGGAATCATGGCTGGGGAGATGGAAAAGGACAAAGCATCCCTGGGCGATGAAGTGAGGCAGGTAGAGGCCCACAACCTGGCGCTCGAAGAGCGGGTGAGTAACCTAACCCAGATGCTTGAGAATGAGCAGAGACGGTGTCTGGACCTGCAGGAGTCCCAGGACCAGGCCACAGATGAGTATGCTAGGGCCTTGGGGGATGCACAGACCAGGCTCGCCCAGAAGGAGGCAGAGCTAAGGAAAGCAGCGGAGAACCAGGCGTCCGAGGCGGAGCAACTCCGGGGCCGAGTGGAGCAGGTGGAGAGTATCCTGACTGAGAACGATGCTCTCCGGACTAACCTAGCCGCGCTAGACCGGATCCAGACCGTGAAGACGCAGGAGATGAACGTGCTGCGGGACCAGACCATGGCGCTGAACGTGGAGCTGCAGCAGAGGCAGACCGAGCAGGAGAAGCTCCTGGCCCAGAGAGATGACGTCAGCTCCCAGCTGCAGGAGGTGAACCGTGCCAACAGCCGGCTCCTGGAGCAGCTGACTGGACTGGGCCAAGAGAAGGACAAACTCCAGCAGGAGCTGGAGGAGACCAGGAAGACGGCGGAGAAGAGTGCGCTGGAGCACCAGGAGCAGGTCCAGAAGCTGCAGCTGGAGCAGACCGCACAGCTTCAGGGGAAAATGGCGGAGATAGAAGCCCAACAGCGGGCCACAGAGAATTCATTTCTGGAAATACTGAAGGTCCAAACCGAGACTGTGCTGGACCTACAAGACCGACTGAAAGGGGTGAGTGAAGAGCTGGACTTTGTAAAGTGTGTTCCTGTCACCCAAGACGCTAGCACACAGGTGGAGGTCTCGCAGCCAGCAGAGCTGGGAGGACATGATGACCAGACATTGGAGTGGGGACAATGGTCCTCAGTCCCACTCAGCCTGCCGGACCTTCCAGGGAGCCTAGAGGAGCTATGGGGGGACCATAGTGTTGAGGAAGGCCTCCTAATTATGGCCGAGGCCTGTTTGAGCACCCGACCATCTCCTGACGTGGTAAGTCCATCTCCCTCACTAACATTAACCAGACAGAGAAAAGAATGGGAGTTCAGAAGCTCTCACATGAAGAGAAAAGGGAAACAAAACAGGCGGCCATGTAAAGGAAAACGGAACAGAATGATGAGGAAATGTCTATGGAAAGGTGATTTGAAGAAAAATGTGGAAAATAAATCAAAGGAGAAAGTTAACAGTGTTGTGAAGAGCATGTTTTCCCCAGTTACCCCACCGACCCCTGAAAGAAAAAGGGATGTGGAGGAAAAGGCTGAAGCATGGACACTGGATTCCGGAACGGCACAGGGTTCGCTGGAGGAGCCATGGAGGGCTGGTGAGGACCAGCGCAAGAGCGGTAACCATTCCGTCCTTGGACCCCAGAGCAAGTACACCCATATGGCCACTTGGTGGCAGTAAAGGTGAGCCACCTGCGTCACTCACTAATGTCTGCCAGATGTTTTTTCAGGCGATGACGGGAGATGGAATCTGGACGTTTGACCCGGGTGGAAAACTGCCTGAGTGGACCTGGAGAGGGGGACCCTCCTGGTGGCCGCGGGACATAGGCCGCTCAGCCTCCCGAGGTCAGAGCTGAGGAGGAGGGTGTGTGGCAGCCCAAAGGGTTGCCCCAGAAAATGGCTGCCTGGCCTCCAACACATGGCAGCCATTTTCACGACATTTCCCAGCAGACCACAGAAACACCTGAACGAAGTCAGGCAATGGGAGCTAACGACCAGCTGAAGGCCATTGCAAGGCCTATTTAAAGGTCTCGCTCCCAGAACCTATGGAGAGGAGTCGGAACGTGCGTGGGAAGGAGTGGTGTGAAGAGAGAGAGTTTTTGAGAGAGTTTTTGAGAGAGAGAGAGAGTTTTTGAGAGAGAGAGTTTTGAAAGTGTGTTTGTTTTTTGTGTTTGAAATTGGATTATGGAACTTGGACCTGGATTGCTGCTTTGGATTTGGAACGACTTTGACAAACGAGACAAGGATTGTGGACTTTATGTTTTTGTGTTCCCTGAAGACCCCACCCTTTGTTTTGTGTTTGTTCGTTTAATAAAGCATCATTTTGCTTATATTACTGCCTCCTCCGTGTTCTTGCACTTGCCTACGCCCTCTGCAAGGTCCGTGAGTGTCGCCCAACCCCTGGGGACACCACAATAGCATATTGCTTCCTGAATGCACTCAGTGCTTTGGGAAAGTTTAATTAAAATTGAATTCTTTCATGCATAGCTCTTCTACTCCATTGTGATAGTGACGTTTACCATCCCTCTCTCACCATGACTTTTACCACCCCTCTGAGTTTCAAGTCCACTTTTTGGGATGATCAAGTTGGATGGTCAACCATGGGTTGGAGAGCACTTTCCCACAGAAAACTACAATGGCCACAGAATTTGGCCTTTCAAATAGTAATCCTTATATGAAACATAAAATGTATATATAAGGATGTTCACATGTGATTCTATTTCAGCCAATAAAACATGTTCAATAAAATGTGTCACAATTTTTCTGTGGAAGCTGGCGACTAGGTGACTAGGTAAATTGTACTCAAACAAAAAAGATGTTAGTGCAGTCATATATGCTCTGTTTCATTCATACAGCTGGTTAGCAACCTAGCTACACGGTGTTTCATTAAAACAACTGGCTAACCTGCTTGTGCACTTGGAAGTTCACTTACGAGGAAACAAACTTACTAAAGTGTACATGGTTCACCAGTGACATATCAAAACCTTCCCTTGATGTCTACCTAGCTACCTCATTAACTAACTAGCTATGCTTCAGCTGTTTCATAAACAACAGTGCACTACCTAGCTTAAGATGGTGTATATTCACCAAAATTGATAAATGTTTTATATTGTTATGGAGGGTTCAGAAATCCACTACCTGAGGACTTTTATTTTCGATTGAGAACCTTTATTTTGATACGCAAAACATCGCTGGTATCTTGTTATGACGTCAGCGTCAGAGCGCACCTAAATTTCGGCCTGGCGATCTCTTGTCCTGGAAGACGAAATTTCAGGTCCTGGTATAATTGTGAAAGCGCAATTTTCTTGGTCCGGAGCATTGTATTAGAATATCTTTTAAAAACGCAATATTTTGTAATGTAACTGTAGAATGCGAATGATACATGTCATGATACGTATTGGTTGGAGATTAAATATCGCATTGGTAGTCGAAACTGAATGCGTATTATATTATCTGAGAAGTTATCTTGTTGGCTAGCTAGTTAGCTAGTCATGTAGCTAAGCATTTAGCACACGTTAAGCAGACATTTCTTTCTATTACTAGGCTATGGAGCGGGAATTTGTATGCTGACGTTTTTGTGAATGTTTGTATCTTGAACAGGTATGTGGATTTCGTGTTTGAAATAGGTTATATCAGTAAAAGTAATGGGATGTGAAATGTTATATTAGTTGGAGCAGTAGCATATGAAATATGTTGTAGCCTATGTAATGTTTCTTACGAATGCATTTTAAGTGCTGTGGGTAATTATAAAATGGCGGACGCTGTGGCTGCAGGGCATTTATGTTGAGGAGAATG
Organism: Aldrovandia affinis; assembly: GCA_029706075.1. Lineage (NCBI taxonomy): Eukaryota > Metazoa > Chordata > Actinopteri > Notacanthiformes > Halosauridae > Aldrovandia > Aldrovandia affinis. Next base: position 29,851 of record JAINUG010000249.1, on the reverse strand, counting down.
TTTTCAGTCACATTGCTATATCTGCTATGGGGGAATGGATAATAATATGGTTATATGCAATATTATAGTATAACAGGAATTATAATGGGAACAGTTATCGTATATTATAAATATGTATGAGATGTAATTCAGAATATGCAGTATATAGCTTGTGACTATTTATTGAGAGATGCATTTTTATTTAGAAGCTCTGCAAAAGTATTTTGTTGAAAGGAATATACAGACATATAGTGTATATGCTTTGTACATGTTATCCATATTTGTATAATACAATGTATTCTTATAATACAATATACTATCAAGCTCTTGTTCTGGAAGACCTAGGATAGCGGCTATGGAGTGGGAATTTGTATGCTGTATGCTGATTGTTTTTGTGAATGTTTGTATCTTGGAACAGCGCCATTAAAAACCCACAGCAAATCCTCTCTCTGTGTCTTCCTGGTTTGCCTTGCTTCATCACAGAACACAATGCAGGTAAAGCCAAGACTGGCTACACTACTACAGTTGAATAAAATAATGCTCACTTTAAAACTGCATGTTTATTTGAACTAACATTATACGGAATACAAATACAGCACATAGTAACCTGGATAGAATCGACAGCTACATTCTCCATAAGTAAGGATCACCTTCTGTAAAATTATTACCATAATCTATGGGTGTGTCCTCACTATCACCAGCTGCACAGCGAAAACACGTTATGATTACATTACCAGATTAATATACACTATTATACACATTTGTTAATTTGACAGCGATGTCACATTTACCTGCTTACCATTTTAGGTGACAATTCATGAATGGCATCAGACACGCTGTTAACAAACCCATACCAACTGACTGTTTTTAAATAACCATGTGAAATCATAACTTAAGTGGCTATTCTGCTGGCTTGCCACAGTTTTAGATAAAAATTCACGAATGACATCAAAACCACCTGTTTGTTGCATATGAATTGCTTTTAAATAAAATCACAACTTACTCTGCGGATTCCCAACACAATACTGCTGAATAAGCACTAAAATATTGAGCTATACGTGATGCCCAGGTTTAGATTTACTTGGAAGCTAGGGAGAGCTCGGCTCGCTTTACCAGAGCTCCCATAGATGCATCAAAATCAAACGTGGGGTCTCTGCCAGAATTGACCACTAGAATATTTTTTCACATTTTTGGTACATTTCTGAACACCTCCAGGTCTCATTTCATGGATTAACCCAATTATGTTTGAGAACATCAACACCACACTGGAGAGGGCGCTGCATTTACAAGCACCTCTTTCCAGGTGTAGGTGAAAGTTGCCCATGAGGGCTGGTCTGAAGTCTATGGTCTTTTCTTTGTTATGGTCAAAGGTAGAATTTGGGTTAGCTGGTCCTGTGGCGGCGCTTAAGCAACATCTCCCTTGGGCATTTTTTTCACAATGAAAAAACCCCCCCAGAACATTGCACTAGGCAAATGAAAATGTCCCTGATGGTACTTTGAAACTCAATTTACTATGATTAGGTTTCTCATCATGAACAGATTGTGAAAATATGTTTAGGTTTTTGAGGAATTTTAAGGTCAATACATTATTTTATTTGTTTTTCCCCAATATAAAGTACATTGAGTGTAAAGGCATAGAAATGTAATTCCACCTCGGCTGGGTTGCTTGCTTTATAGCAAAGACCAAGGTTGATGAGTGCACCATACACTTGCATTCGTAGTTTGTTAGACAGAGAAGGGAGGGAACAAGCACTAGTCAACTTTTAAAAATGGCATTCTATGTGGCATACAACTGCACCAATCATTGTATCTCAGGGATGCAGCACCTGACTTTTCATATGCAAGGTTTGTAAAAAATAAGAAAAAGTAGAGGGAACTGTTACTCATTTATGACGAAGTGATCATTGATAGCTAGCTTACTTGCTATTTAGCTGAAATGGTAAATATGGTCCATTGAATAATTCGCTAGTCAAGACATCTGTCTCACTCACAAGCTGGAGTTATGCACTATTATGAATTAGATTGCTCGCTAGCTAGCTTCAACATTGTTTTAATAGACAGTGTTGCCAGGTCATAATTCCACATTTTAATCAAACAGCCTTCTAAGGTAAGAATCTGATTGATTCTTGTGATAACTAAACAACATAACTAATTTTGTAATGTTAATGGCAATGGAAATAGATTTGATCAGTGTTGATTGCCACTGAAGTAGGCTCTGTGTCCGATGATTATTGCAGGGGCCCAGATTAGCAGTCGTCCTATTGTCTCAGACGACTAAAAAGTAATAAGGACGACCTTCGATTTCCAAGTGATTGTCTTGCTGATGACTGTGAATTTAGGATTTTTAAATTCGCTAACATTGTCACTCGCACGCAGTCTGTGTTCACCGCGTTTGTCGTTGTTGCTATGCCAGACTGTAGCAGTCAAGCAATTTTGTGGATCGCAGCACATAGACACAACAGCGAGAACCAGCTAGTTAGTTAGCTAGCTAACGTTAGCGTTCATGGACATTGGTTGTTGCTAGTTGCTTGCTAACACAAGGCTTAGTACGTGATCATGCATTTATCACTTACCAAGCCTTGAATTAGTTAGCAATATCCGTGAACACTAGCTAGCTAGTTACTGTCTATATTCTGTTCAGTGAGCCCTCTCGCCAGGCTGAAAAATCGCTGTGATTTTCCTGCAGTGATTTCTCATCTCCGTCCTACAGTCCAAGCACAAATCATTCCCACATCCCTGCTCGGTTAAATCTAGGAATTATTAGCTAGCTATTACGTTAGCTGCCATACCACACTGTAGTTGGGAATGGAAAAATATCTTGTTAGAGTCGCGACTAGAGTGTACATTATGATATACTGTACAGTCAGAACACTAGTCGCTAATGCCACCAGTGGGCACCCGTCACAGCTTCACTGCTACACAGTCCCATGAGCACATGCTGCACAAGTCAAACATAAATATCCGTGTAGAAAATAAATACCGTTAACCATCGTGTCTATCTTTGGGCTACATACGACATAGTGATCGCATTTTCAAAGATGTGGAGATGTATTGAGGGTGCAAGTCCACCCCCCACTAAAAAGGCTAAAACCAAAGAAGATCAGCTAAAAACTCTGCGAAAATATGATTCAGAGAGCAGAGGTTGCACTTTCCAGGAAAATTGGAAGGTGAATAGACCAAGGACAGGTAACTTTTAGGAAGGATGAGTATCTTTTCTAAGATAATTGCCCTTTGACAAGTATGAATGTTACCCTAATCTGGGCCCCTGTTATTGTGAAGGTGGTATTAATGCTCGGATGTACATTGCGGTGGCATGCATTTAGAAGTTGCTATTCAATCAAATAACGTGCCTGTATGTTGGTTCTGACTGCTGTGTAGTTATACGCATGCATGCGGTACAGCAGTGCTTTGATTCTATTTATTTATAAAATAGTTTTATCTAATGAGTTTTATTTAAATAGTTCGTTATTTTATACACTCTTTACAGATTTATTTAAACGAATCACATGTTAAGCACTGTCCTAAAACACCATATACAGTATGTTTGTTATATGAAAAGTAAATATATTTTTATTTTATGTACTGTATATGTAGGACCAATGCTATGTTTGTGCATATGTGACCAACTGCAAGAGAGGTCTTGTTGTAATACCAGACTACGCCACCTTGGGACTGTTACCCAAGGAAATAACCTTCGCTATATCCCCTTAGAGGAACACGAGGGTTTTTCCCCCAACACATAGGTAAGTATGCAATTTAGAGACAGAGACGTGAAACTCAGCTCAATTAATAATTTTATAGAAAAACTTTAAGTAAAGCACCAAGCTAGAGATGAGGGGGAAAGTTAAAACCACAGTTGTATTAATAAACAGACAGTAGGTCTGCTTATCCGGGTTAAGAATACTGAGTGTTTAAGTACTGCTGACTGCCTCCAGAGACAAAAACCATGGAGGGCAACGGGCCGACTGCAGGGGGCCTTACCTTCACTAAGGGGTGACCATGTGTGCTCGTGCTCCCGGTATCACCCACACACACAAGCCACAAGCACTGCAAAAGAGTGAAAAAAAGGTGTCAGTGTACTTAATTAGCACTACCACAAATTACAACATGCAGTGTGAGGGAAGGGGACCACTGTCCTGAAGAACACTTCACCCACGAGTACAGCCACAACCGCTTCAAACAAATCTACAAACCAGAAAAGAAACCAAAAGATTGAATCAGGTTAAATACAAAACACTGGGGCAATCAGCAACGTACACAACCTGCCCAGCCAAAGCCTGTTGTAGCGGGCATATATATATATACATATACATATACACATATACATATACACATACACACGTTACAAGCCTCGACCTAAAGCCAGAGTAGCCTGATGTTTACAGCAGCTGAGGCTACTCCCGTTCTAACAGCACACGCTATAACTCCCCGGCTAGGGCAAAACTAATGTCATTCCAATACAATGTTAGGAAAAGGCAAAGCTAATGTTATTCAAATATAGTCTTTAATTAAAGGCAAAACAGCAGTGTCCTTAAAAGACAAACACCAATTATTAAACACGTTATAAAAAGACAACAATTCATTCATTAAGTCATTCACAGTACATCTTTTTATAACAAAGTTTACACTGGTTAAAAAGACTAAATCAGTTATTTAACAAATGTGCATTCAATATTCAAGTAATTCAAAGTTACATTTCTCCATGACATCGGAAATAATTAATTTTAAGGAGCCGAGGCCTCCACAAAGGATTAGTTTGTCTTTTACCTTTATCCCAGCAATACATCTTCAGTAGCGACAATTCATTCAGCACTGGATACCCTCAACACAAACCTTCCGTAGTGGAAACAGAGAAGAGTTTTAGCCCGGAAGCAGAGGGAAACGCCATTGAAGGCCCGTAACACATCTATTCTGACCGTCCACATATTAAAATACAAACAGCATACATATTGAAGCAAGTACACAAATGATAAAGAATCTAGCAGTGGACATACCTCTCAGTAACGATTTGCTCCACACAAGAAACGGCATAGAGAAACCAGGAGACAAGCTTGGTTAAGGAGAGTTTAACCTGAGGTTACTTCCGCATCCATGCCCGAAACTACGCAGGGGGGTGTGGATGCAGGAGAACAGCCTATGGCAGTGATGAAAGTGGTCAGGCTGAAAAAAGGCTGAAAATATGAATGATGTGTTTGCGGTGTTTACAGTGGGGTTTTACAGATGAAAATGAATAAATTCATTAATAAATCCAAGAAGCAGGTCTTGGTTTTATCAAAATAAAGTCTGCCTTTATATAATTAAGTCTTAATTTATTAATTGAGCTTAAAATAGGTAAGTATGACAAGTATAAGTACAATAAGTATGACACTGAATCTATCAGCTGATAATGAAACAGTGGCAGGTAGTATGGCTTAAAGCTGTGGTAACACTGCTTGGTAAGGATAAGTTGTACTAAGGTGCACTAGAAAAATGTATATAAGGTAGGACAACATAATAAATATGTTAAATCACTGTGTTTGTCTATGCAACCATCATTCAAGCCAAACTTTAAATTAATCTTCGGACAACTTGCAAGTGCTGGCAAAGACAACACAATAACTTTTCTATTTGGATTTAGCCATGCCAAACCATGTGAAATATGTGTTTAGCAGTCTCTATTGTTTACCATGCTGTTGGTAGGCTACACATGGTACTTTGTTTACTTGGTGCACAAACCGTCTGTTCAGGTCGGCACAAGCTGTTTTGTGTGCCGGATTTAAATGGAGTGGACACCAAGCCCGAGCAGCACAAACCGGCATTGTACCGGTCGGGTTTTGGAACTGATCCAATGATAAGCTAGCAAGATAGGCGCAAGGAATAATGTTTTCTGATGACTGACTGCTAGTAAACCATGCTAATGCTAGCCAGCTAAAATTGTATCTATAAAATTGAATCGTGTATCGTTTAAGTGAGTTTGACAAAGGCCAAATATTAATCATGGCTATAGCTGGGTAACCACAAGCCTTAAATTCTTTATTCTATTTGTTATCCTACCTCTTGGTTTTTTACATGCCCGTCCACTGCAATTGCGTTCGAGCTGCGTCCCTGCTTGTTGAGCTAATGTTAGATAGTGTAACATTAGCATCAGTGACTGGTGCGAAAGCCGTGGACAAAGTGTAATTCGTATGGCTAATTTTTATTTTGTCGTTGTGTTTTTTGAAGGCCTTAAATCCTCTGGAGCCAATATCCAAACAATATGCGCCAGGAGTATTTTGCCAGGAATATCAACCTTTTTTACAACATTCACCCACTGTCACTTCGGTAGTGTTCCCATTGACTGAAACAGAGTTTTTTGTCCAGCCAGTCCCAATGGAATCTGTTTTTTACTCCACTTTCAATTTCTTCTAACCTTGAACTATTGTTTTTCTCAATCACTTTTGCCATTCTTCCTTTGCGGTCATTTCACCATTTCTAGAGGCTTTAGCTAGCATGCCCATGACTTACAGTGACAGTGACTGTGCTTGTACTGCTGTCAACCTGATTAGTCTATCATTAAGTGTGGTGATTGACAACAGATGAAAACCAATGAGGCTTATGGTGGGTCATCAAGAAGCCCCCTCCCCAAAAAAAGCAAAAAAACATCAGATCTACACGAATCTCGTAGTTGATGCTTTCTGGTCCAAAACCCACCTTTTCAGACACTGAGCTCTGTACATCTAGCTAATTGTCATCACCACTGCCTACTTGCTCTACACTGTATACCCCTGCTTACTCCACTTAATAATACAAAAAATACTACTAACCTTTTCCTTCCCAGTGTTACAGGTATGGTATGCAGCTACCTGCAATGATGTCTATCACTGTATTACTGCACTGATCTCTTGCGCGTACTATGATTGTTCCTACCATGTATTTATGCACATCTTCTAAGTTGCTCTGGATAAGAGTGTCTGCTAAATGCTTAAAATGTAAAATGTAAAAGCGGAAATCTGCGTATCCGCGTAACTCTTTCATCACTGCTACGGGGGCTGCATAATTCCAAAACATAAACGGGAGATTCATTTCTACCAGTTACACATAGTAAAGATATTCAAAATAATAATAGCACATAAAGTAGCTCCATACAGTATTAAAATGATTATTGTCAATAATGTCAGTAATTGTTATTATTAGACAAAACCTTCCTGCAATCCTTCTATTGTGTTAATAATATGTGTTGTTTGTTCTGGATGTTTGGCCCTTTAATCACAGTGTAGTGATACATGAGCGGGGGGTTTGATTACATATGTACAGTATACGACAGTCAGTTACGGTTGGGGGGAGGGGGTTAATGTAATTACATATGTATTTATTGCAACCCTAACCTACACAAAAAAAGATGCAAATGTTTATCACATTTTGTGTCATGTTTTAAGGTAAATAACACTCCAGAAATTGTTATTGTTACTTTTATTATCTTTCATAGAAAATAAAACAGCACAAATCTTAAATTCTTACTAATTCTTACTTACTGAAAACAAATGAAAAGATGTCCTAAGATAAAAACATAACATTGCCTACATATGAACTAAAGTATTTTACATATTTTCAAACAAGCCAAATAAGATAAGCAAATGTTTATCATCTTTCAACAAGACAGAATATAATTAAAGAAAATGAAACAAACAGCTTTTGTTTGTTTTTGTTGTTTATTTGTTGCTTTTTGATTAGCCAGCCAAAAAGGCCTGACTTGACTTTCAATGCCTATTGTAGAACCTTTCTAAGGAGATTACTTTTCTTGCAACTTTGTCAATGATCACATCAACATCCAGAGTGAGCAGGATGTCCCTCTCTGTTGCCATCAGCATGAAAGCCTCCAAATGATCTTGTGAGAGTTTGCTTCTGAGCCTATTTTTAATGAACTTGAGTGTTGATAATGTACGTTCACAGGCGACCTGAGTGATAGACAGGGTAAGCAGAAATTTGTATGCTAGGAGGTGGTAGGCATCTGTCAGCACATTGCACCGCCTAAGAATTTGGTAGCAACACTGTGGGCACTCATTGGTCTCATACTCTTGTAATGGTGACATTTTCAGTCTTTCTCACTGTACAGCAAAACTGCTTAATTCACATTGCAAATTCTCCGCAGTTGCATTTGTGTTAAACTTCAGCAGACACTTGCTGAGCTCTTGAAAGGCTGACAGTGGAAGTGGAGAGGACTTCACTTGGGAGAAGTTTCTAGGGTCCAAAAGACCCAGGTCAGAAAAGTGTGCCATGACTCAGAAATCTTCTGTGCATTGTCTCAATGGCTGTGTCCATGATAGGATTATGCACAGTGATCTCGAAAGTCTTCTCTGGACTTGTGACAGTCTCAACATGAGCCATCTCTCCAGGCCTGATCAGCTTCTTCTTTCTCCTCTTTGGTGGCAATGTGGCTTCCACTTCCAATTCCGTTTCTTTATCCTGCTCCCTCAATTTTTCATTTGCCCACTGGACAAATCTGTCCGCTGCTGCCTTGATGGAGACAAAGTCTCTTGACATGCTTCTCAGACATTCATGTGTAGTCCTAACCATTCTGTGGGCAGACAGAATGTCCATCCCTTCTGTTTGCAGATACTTGGACAGTCATACTTCAACAAAGCCTCAATAAATCCACGTGCACTAATCTGAGTGGTTGTTTTCCTGGTCACCTGGAGCCTCATTTATAAAACATTCTTACGCACAGATTTGATCTTCGAATGTGTTTACGCTCAAATCCACGCTAAAGTTCAGATTTATAAAAACAGTCTTTGACGTGGGAAAGTACTTCGCTCCACGTCAGGTTCCAACTTGGTGTACGCATGTTTCCTTGTGGCAATGTTGGAGTACTGCAGGTATTCGGAAATCTAAGCGCCAACATGTCGTCTGCTGCCTAATTGTTTCCTCATTATTACAATTACTGTGGAAGGCTCCATAGTGTCTCCGTCCCAGTCTGCCAGGAGTCTTGGGGTAACCCTGGACAACCAGCTGTGCTTCACAAGCCATATTGCAGCGATCTCCCGGACCTGCCGTTTCTCCCTCCACAACATCCGGAGGATCAGACCTGGCTCATCTCACCCATGAGGCCACTGAACTCCTGGTCCAGGCCCTGGTGATCTCACGTCTGGACTACTGCAATTCCTTGCTGGCAGGCCTTCTCCCGGACCTGGCCTGTGCCATCAAGCCACTGCAACTAGTCCAGAACGCTGCTGCTCGCCTGGTGTTCAACCAGCCGTCCAGAACGTTCACCCACGTCACCCCTCTACTCTCCTCTCTGCATTGGCTCCCCATCGCAGCACGCATCAGATTCAAGTCACTGGTGCTTGCTTTTCAAGCGGCCAGAGGTACTGCTCCCCCATACCTCCAGTCACTCATCACGCCCTACACCCCGTCCAGACCCCTCCGCTCCGCCTCCGCTGGCAGACTGACTGCCCCATCCCTCCGGGCGCCTGGCAGCCGCTCCTCGGGTCTCGCCTCTTCTCTGTCCTGGTCCCTCGTTGGTGGAACGACCTCCCGCAATCGGTCAGGACTGCGGAATCACTTCCAATCTTCCGCAAGAGACTCAAAACCCACCTCTTCAGACTCCACTACCACTGAACACTGTCCATCTAGTCAATCTGTCGTCGCCACTTTTTTGTTCCAAAAAAAAAAAAAAAAAAACCCACTAACCTTTTCTTTCCCAATGTTACAGGTATGATACGCAGACGCCTGCAATGATGTCTTTTGCTGTTTTACTGCACTGATCTTGTACGCTAACTTTGATTGTTCTCACCTTGTATTAATGCACATCTTGTAAGTCGCTCTGGATAAGAGCGTCTGCTAAATGCTTAAAATGTATGTAAATGTAGTTTGCACAAAGTTATTAATACATTTAAACAACATAAGCTAGGCTAAAACATTGGTTTTCCAAAACTACCCTTAGCATAATTGACGCATCCTTGAAGGAAATGTATTTAATATACATATTATGGTTCCACACGTGTAAAACATTTCGGTCAATCTATAGGCTATAAAATGTCCAATAATGCAGTGGTTTGAAAGAAGAAGAATGGCAGCATTGGCACTTCTCAAAGATATCGCCAACCGCAGAATAAAAAGGGAATGAGTTATTAGAGATCGGGCAGACTTCTTTGCGCATGATGACGAATGGCTGATAAGCAGGTACCGTTTGCAGAGAGCTACGCTATTAGAGCTTTGTGCCCAGATGGGCCCGAATTTGCAGAGACTGCAACCAGGCCATACCTGTTGAGGTGCAATTGTTATCCGTCCTTGGGTTCCTGGCTACAGGAACATTCCAAAGAGAAATTGGTGACCGCTCAGGCATATCCCCACCATCGGTTAGTAGAATTATGCCAGCTGTACTTCGAGGCATCATTCGTTTGTCCCGTTAGTACATAAAGTTTCCTTACACTACCAAGGAGCTGCAGAATGTGAAAGGATTTGTGCGCACAACAGGATTCCCCAACATCATAAGTGCAATAGATTGCACTCACGTTGCCATATGGGCATCCCATGCAAATGAGTATGTATATGTTAACAGGAAGAATTATCACTCAATTAATGTGCAACTCATTTTCAATGCCCGTATGGCAATTCTAAACGCCGTTGCAAGATGGCCAGGTTCGACACACGACTCCTTCATTCTGCGTAATTACAGTGTGGGGAATCGTCTTTTTTCTTTGTTCTTTGCTGCTTTTTTGCTTTTTTAATGTGCATAAAATAATTATCTCTACACAATCAGGTGACAGAGGTTATCCTCTGAAGCCATGGCTTCTCACCCCTATAGCGCACCCACAGACAGCCAAAGAAGCCCACTTTAACACAGCTCATGCCCGCGCACGGTCAGTAGTGGAGCGCACTATCGGGATGTTAAAGGGAAGGTGGCGGTGCCTGGATGTATCAGGAGGGAGGCTGCTGTATGAGCCCAACAAGGTGTGCTGAATTATCTCGGCCTATTGTGTGCATCACAATATCTCTGAGCCATGGGCTTGGGATGCGAGAAGATGAAATGCGCATGGATGTAGAAGATCCTCCTCCACTGCCCGCTGACTGGAATACACATGCCACTGCGCTCATGAGAAGGCGGCAGTTGATTTACATGTTATTCCAACAGGTAAGAATGCTTTTGGATAAAAGTCAAACTATAAATTCACTTTTTTCCAAAATATTTTATTCACACACACCGTTTACTCATGCAGTCTACAAGAGTCTGGTTTATCAGAACCAGAGCCTGTCGCATCTGCCTAAGTTCCGCAACTACTTCACCAACTGACTGAATAAGATCTCTTTGTGACCGTAGGATGGCCTCAGATAGGACCCTCCCCTGACTGGGATAGCCTGAAGTGGATGCTGGTGAGGGCTGGGGAGATTCCTGCTGTGTGGGAGCGTTCACTCTTGCTGCTGCTGCCGTTTGGGAGACGGGTCTACCAGGGGCCGTTCTTCGCTGGATTGGTTCTTCATCTGCATTAATAAAATTGCACAATTACAACAACATTGCAAGTTTCATTACTGATATTAGACCTTACTTGGTTTTAACCACATGCCAGTGTACCTTCTGAAGCTGCAGCAGTGAAAAGATCCGTGTCACCTTCCGCATAGACGCCAACAACAGCATTCTCTCCAATGATAGCAGCTATTCTGTCGTCCTCTGGGGTGAGGTTTGGGGTGCCACTTCCACCTCCCGTGGCCTGCACACTGGCCCTATGGCGTGAAATGCGCTGTTTTGACCTCAGTTTGAAATCAGATCACTTTTTCTTTACATCCTTCAGGGACCTTTGCTGCCCCCTCCACCTCGTTCACAGCCTGGGCTACAGACTGCCAGGCCACGTACTTGGTTTTACTGGTAACAGTCCGGAAGTAACAGTCCACTTCACACTTGGTCAAATGAACACAGCTGCCCTGGAACACGAGGGACTGGACTATTTACACTGGGCATACTGGTCGTGGTGGTTCCAGACACCAACTCACCATGACCAGCTAGCTAACACAACAACAGGGTCATTTAACACACATAAAGGATTAACATAACAGTTTTATAATTAACCCGGGGGAGACGCACAAAGGAACAATCGTGTTCCCCCACAATGCCCAGCGCACACATTTTAGGGGAGCGACCCTCCCAGGATCGCTACAATATAAATGTAGAACCACATAGCCTATGTATTATTATTATTGTTAGTTTTTTTATATTCACATGAATGGAAGTGAAAAAGGAATATGAGTTTAATGGGCCATTTTGACAATCTTGCAGAGATTTTAAGATCATTGCATTATTTTTATTTATTCATTTATTCGTTTTTAAATACATACTGTACATAGGCTTACAGTCTCTTAAAGGACATAGCCTACTAGATTTAGCACCCTAGTTCTTGCTGGTAATGATTTTATTGTTATTGTATTTTATTGTTAACAGGTGATTCTGAACGTATTAAAAGGCTTTTGCAATGGAAAGTAGCATATGTCTATTCCAGGACATATTTCAGTAGGCAGAGACTTATATTGTAACACGCCATCAGCATAGCTTAAATAGCATTTCAATGAGAATTGGCATTCCAGTGGCTAGCTCGAGCTAGCGGTCAGTCGCAGGAGCTAGCCACTGGAATGCTAACTTGCATTGAAATGCTAGCTCGAGCTAGCCACCGAAATGCTAGCTCACGCCAAAATGCTAGCTCAAAGAAAGATTGAATGTAGCCTAGCCTATAATTTATTGTCCATCTTACCGCTTCAGTCTGCTCCTCGAAAATAGTGTTGGCCATTTGAGAATGCTGATGCCCAAACAGTATGTTGATTTTTTTTACATTTGGAAGCCTGTGTCTAATGCCTGCTTCATTTTTTCTCTATTTTTTTTCACTGCTGCGCGGTACTTTTGCATTCTGTAGAATGTTAACGCGCATTAACTAACTTGGTTGTGATTGGCCAGTGAGCCCAGTCCCGGAACACGCACGCAGCACGCTCTCATGCGCACCCCGAATGACAGGGTAAAGAGACAGACAGGGCCGGTAAAAACTTTATGGATTTTTTTGATGGTCCACCGGCCCACCGGGATTTGTCCCGGTATGCCCGATGGCCAGTACACCACTGGGTAGCATTATTTTGGAACAGTGTTTGTTTAATTTCTCTGAAATATATTGGTGCAAGTGTAGCTGTAACGTCATTTTGTTATCAGTAATTTGGTACACAGAATTATTTTAATTGTGTTTAAAAGGTCAATACAGAGTCTATGCTTTGTATGTGAGCAACTTGTTTTTTTATGGTGAAAGTGTTTTTGTTGCGATAGTATCATGTATTTCCTGCTAATATGCATTGCCATCTTGGCTTCCCCAAGCAGAGAATATATTAGTTAATACTTCATTTTCTGTTTATTCACACACCTGAAACTCAATATCAACACAGATTTTTCAAACGCCTCTCTGAGCTGTTTAAGGATATCAGCGATCAACCTAAGCAAACTCTCTAACCTAGAACACTCATAAACACAGTGAGAAACAGTCTCCAACAGTGTCAAAATGTACATTTATCTTCTACATGAGGATCCATTGCAGAAACAAAAGCACTGGCCACAATGATTCCGTGAAGCATTATCCACTGCAATTCTCCAGCTCCTTTAACTGATGTCCACTGAGTGCAGCGCATACCTGTTCGTTCTGATTATGTCATGTGAGGAATCTTCCTGTGTCGTCATAATTTGTTGCCCTAGGACCAAAAACCCAATCAAACACGGGACAGCCTTTTTACATCGTCAATGTTTTCCACCACCCAATTTTTCAAAGCACCATGCATCGCTTGAGCGAGGTAAGGATTTATTGTTTTTGATATTTTATTCTTAACTAATTAAATGATATTTAAGAGTAATCAGCTGTAATATCCAGAATATTAAGGATCAGACCACCTAACAAGCTGTGTGCTAGTTCTGTGTGTGCAGTTATGTTAAAAAAAACTAGTTATGTTGATGATGTCAAAAAATGTGTCCCACAATTGATTAGTTGATAGGGTTATTGGTTCTGGGAAACAAATGATGATGACCCAGGAACATTCTTCTCTTGGAAAATCAGGACGAGCACTGTGCTCATTATTGAGCCCCAGTTCACTCTTTCATGGTGTATCTGCTACATGGCCCAGCACTGATTTATTCTTCACAGCCCCCCTGTACCAGACCTCAACATTAACTGTGTGCAACAGCAACCCCTTCATTCCCCTCAAAGAAATAAGGGACAGGGCACTCTGAGAGAGAGCAACAAAGGGCAAGAGAAAGACAGTCCACTAGAGTAAGAGAGGGAGAGGGAGAAAACAGGTAAGCACATTCTCTCGGTCTCCAGCCGCCTGAGCGATTCGGAGCATGGTGAGATGGGTAGAGGTGTGATGACATCAGCACAACAGGAGCCCGAGTAAACCATTTACCACGCACAATTGGCTGATTCGCTCGGGCAGAATCTAATCGCCAGCTAAATGCTCCCAGACTCCAGCCATGCTCGCGTCACTTATTTAGGGACCTCGATTCTGTCTCTCAACGCCACACACAAATATCCAGGAATACCAAACATTCAATCACTTACTGAATCAGGTGAAAATCGGGAAGGCTATGGAGTAAAAGGGAACTATGAAGTGTGGGACAGTCAATCTAGTCTAAGGCCAAGAACCAACCGTTAAAAAAAATACATTCAAATACCTTCAAATCAACCCTTCGTTTACAAGACTTGTAATTGAGAGGCAGGTAGTACCGGTATTTATGTCTCCCTATTCTTCAGGTTGTAAATCATGGGGTTATTCTCTCGGTTGTGAATGAAATTACTGAAATTTGACAAGACTTCCAATAATGGCACTAAAGTCCATTATCAGATTTAGCAAAAGATCATTAGGTATGCAGTACCCTCCAAAATTATTCAAATCCATGATAAAATGAGCAAAGAAGGCTGTATAAAATAAACAATACAGGTAATGGGCTATATTTAAGGGCATGCGTTTTTCACCACCTTTCTCAAGAAGCTGCAGCTCCGTTCTGATCCTCAAGGTGCTCTAGACACTCTATTTTCAGTAATTCGTAGTAATTACTCAAATTAACATGACCAATTATAAAATTAAGTGCCAATCTGAGTGTTGGTGCAGGGCCCGTATTCACAAAGAATTTTAAGGGTAAAAGTTGGTCGTAACTCCGGAATTTAGGAGCAAGTCCGAAAAATAATGGGCGTGTCACTCATAAATTTAGGAGTCCTACATTTTTGGGATAAGAGTATTTCACAAAGGGTTTGAGAGCTAAAAACAGCTCTTAAGTCCAGGAGAAGTTAGAAGCAGGCAAGAGGACTTCTAAGTCGCTAAAGACCTACTCACGGCGATCCGAAAATCTGCTGCTGCCGGCAATCGTTGTCGCAATCACGTCAACACTGGAGATATTGAATGATACAGAGCTCATAAAAAGGTACCGCCTCAATCGCAAGGGTATTATTAGCTGGGAGGGAATATGTCAAAAATCATAAAGATTGTGCACTTTGTGACAAGTTTTAGATTTTTGGCATGGTGTTAGGTATGGGCATAAGGTTTTCAAAAACCACCGCATACAAGTTGGGGTGGCCCCCTAGTGGCCGGTATGCAGAAACTCCTATATGGCACTCGCAAGAAGGAGCGAATGTCATATCTCAGCTTCTTTTAGTACTAGATTGCTGTATAGTGTCATTTTTTCTAAATTTTTAGCCAGGAAGCGACCAGGAGCAGGGGGAGAGAGCATACAGTAAACGGAGGAAGAAACCTTGCTGTCGAATATTCGCGTCATGAAAAGTCTATTTCTCAGGTCAAGCGGGGGAGTCTTCACTACTGGTGGAGTTGATAATATCGACGAGTCTGGTCGAATTGAGCTCCATGGCACTGCCATATCCCTGACCAACCATCTCACTCATGACAACATGGGGGTGGACCCTCCCCCTCTCACCCTTGATGCTCCTGAAGGCGCCACTATCAAGCTTCCTGATGACTTTGCCATTGTGCCATACATTGCTGAATATGCTGGAGATATCATCCTTTCATCAATTCCAAATGGAACAGCCAGACCAGCTTTCGCTGAAAATCGCAGAGCAGGGGTGCCTGACGAAGCATGGCTAAACCATCTCCACAAGGTCCTGATCGAAAAAGATGGAATGCTTCAAGAAACACCAGTGACCTACTCTGGGTTCTTCTCACATGGCCAACGCAAAGATGATGTCAGGCCAAGGGCCACAGTTGGAGTTTTCCCTGTCTTTTATGACAAGGCCTCATCCATGGCCATGCAGAAACACTCAATGCTTGTGGTCATGAAGGCAATAGAGTTTGTGAATCCTGGCCAGATTCCAGTTATAGAGGGTGACTGTCCTCTCTATGCCCAACAGAAAAAATGTCAGTGGGAGTACCCCAACGAGGTTGGTGAATCAAAGATGGTGTGCTTCATGGGCTTCCTTCACGTCAAGATGATGTCCCAAGAGTGTGGGGGTAAGCTGGTAGCCGGGCCTGGCTGGGACCGGATGTTTTCCCTAGCAAATATCTTCAATACTGGTGTTGCAGCCTCTCTCCTAGGTGGCAAGCATGTCAAACGTACACGGTATGAATACCAGCTTACTCTTGCCTGGCTCCATGTGCTCAAAGAACAGGCATATGATGAGTACTGCCGAGAGGGCTATGGGCCTCATGAAACCATGGAGAATCGACTCAACAGTAATGCTCCAACAGTCTGTTACTGGATGACAGTGAGACTACCTGATGTTCAACTGCCGCTTCATTCGGGGTCAGCGAGTGGGCTATTGGCCACTAACCCTGAATGCTTGCGAGGATTTGTGCCCATGGTTATTCGCCTTTGGACATACAAACTATGCCCGCTGGATGCCTGTCTTCTTGAAAGACATGGCAACACTACCAGATACCCACCCATCAGTCCATGAGGCTTGAGGGTGCCTGTTTCTCTGCCTCAATCAACAAGGAAGGTTTGGAGCATCCAGAGTCCTCAGCTGCTGAACAGAAGAAGTTCCTCAATCATCTCAAAGCTCTATGTGATCTTGTCAAGGATAATAAAGTTGTCAATCCCTTCAAAGAAATGGGTCCAGATCTCATCACCTTAGACACCGGTGAGGTCATGGACCATGAGATCTCCAACTGCCTCAGGGAAGCTCCAAACATTGGCAAAGCCATGTTTATGGAGTTTGTAAGGGACAGAATAGAAAAAGCCACCAAGCCCATGTCTGATGTCATTCCAAGGGCCAACTTGTTCACATTCGCAACAGACCACCTGTGGATCTGAAGAAGGGTGCTAACAAGCTGGGGTCTGCCAAGGCGAATACAGCTCTCGTCATCAAGCTTTTTTTGTCCCTACAAGCACGTCCTGATTCAGGCATAGATGAATTCTTCAAGCACGAGAATCAGCGTGAACCTCCATCCTTATCTGATCATGGCAAGCTGCGGTCAGGAACCAAGTCTAATATTCTAGCAAGGCATGGTCACTGATCATCCACTGTGGCTGTGTGGTTGCCTGTAAGGGCAACTGTAAGTGCCACCGAGCCAGACTCCGCTGTACCACATTGTGCAAGTGCGATGGGGGCTGCACTAATAATGATGAATGAGTGAAATCTTTGAATAAATATGCTATGATGTTTAAATATGCATGATGGGTTTTTTGTTATTTGACTAAGATTTGATAATGGATGATTTACATGGTGTCAAGCCAAAGATCTTTCCGGCAAGCGCCATATTGGAGTTTCTGCATACCGGCCACTAGGGGGCCACCCCAACTTGCGGTGGTTTTTGAAAACCTTATGCCCATACCTAACACCATGCCAAAAATCTAAAACTTGTCACAAAGTGCACGATCTTCATGAATTCCCTCCCAGCTAATATATATAATATTATATATATTATATATAGATACCCGCTGATTTTTTACGAGATGCAGACATGTAACCAATTGACTAGTCAGTATTCTTGGTTTCATGTTAAATCAGTGACATGTAGCCTACATTTGTATTTTAGAATCTTTATTAGAATATAATAGGGGTGCATCGGATCATTTTTCGGATCAGCAAAAAAAAAAATAACGGGACCAAAGGCGCGTTTCCACCAAATATTACCAGGAACTATTCTCAAGGAATTTAATGAATGATCATTTAAGTTTTTCAATGTAAGTTATTTCACTAAATCTTTATTCGAAAATTTCACAAAATACATTTTTAGATTCAGTACGCCTTAGGCAATTTAACTAGGGTAGTCTTATGCCTGAATTAATTTAATAAAAAAATAAAAGATCGCTAATGTTTCAATTCTATTTAATTCGGTCGCCTTTCTAAAAACATGCCTCCCAGAAAGGCATTTAGTATGAAAAACAAAGCAAACCAAAACATATATGGTTTATATAACAGCGGCTGTATTTGTATTTCTCTATGATGGTTCAATTTAGCTATTAATCTGCGGATCATATGCGTGCCGAACCGTGGGGGTTGATCCGTACGTGGGGAGAGACCCATCCCCTACATAAGCCAATGTGGGCATTCTGAGTAAGCTCGTTCATGAGAAACAATGCCATCCCTAGCAACGACGTCAACCCCGCCCTCACTCTTAGCTTGACAATATTAGGAATTCCTTAGTATGAGTTGGTCTTTGGAGCTTTGTGAATAGGTTTTAAGGTGGGACTCCTAACTAAAAGGTTTTAGTGCGATTTAGAAGTACTCCTAGTGGTAAGATACAATTCTTTGTGAATACGGGCCCAGGGGCGCAAGTCTACAAATTTACATTTGTAATGTCAGCACAAATATTCCCCTTGAGATATGGGCAGACAATTTTCCAAAGATCGACAAAGTTGTTGCAACAATAAAAAAGGTATTCAGACATTGTCCCAGAAGGAACCACCAATATTTGGAACATCTTAAACACGCAACTACCCAGACAGCAATAAAACTGCCACCTGAGCCATGTAAGACCCATTGGGGCACTTGGTATGCATCCATGGCCTACCATGCTCAGTAAGTCAACTTTTACAGCTGCTTTGTAACAGAGTTGAGTTAGACATCTCACCTAATACAGCTGTGCTGACAGAAATGATGGCATTGCTGAGGGACAGAAAAGGTTTGAAGGAACAGTCTCTTATTTCTAAACACAGCAAAAATCAGAACAACCTGATCAAATGGTTTGAGAGACGAAAAATCTGAATTCACCAAACTTACAATAAAATTGAGGATCTGGTCAAGGAATACCAAGTATTGGCCTAGCAGGTGTACAGCAAAAATGGATAAAAACAAAGAACACCCAAAATATTTGGTCAAGTCGCCTTCAAACTCAACACATACCCATGCATACTCAATCCCAAACAGTTAAAACAGAAACCAAGATTCATTCAACCGGCAAAAGTTTCAACGGACATATTTTCACAATCGAAAGCAGTAGCCTCTTTATAAACTAATCAGTATGATTAAGTGTGGGTGTGTGCAGCGCCATTTGCTGTCTAGTCTACTACACTGCAATACACATCTCATTTGTGGTAATGGAATGATTACTTGAGATTGTAATGCATTGATTGCTTAACAAGTAGCTTCAGAAAGTCCTCCATCGACCTCTTGGTATTGGAGAATGGAACTTCAGGGTGGCAGAGTTTGTGAAAAACACATGCCCTTAGCTATATTAAATGCTTATAAATTGGGAAATTATATTAATTTGTACTAATACAATTGCTCAAAGATGTTCTTCAACAAGTAATATATTCTTTTCCCAAGAAGATATTTGTCCCAATTATCCAACCCTGTTTTCGATACACCCTCCCCTCGCAAGGATAACCATCTAGAACCATCTTCTATAGTGTTTTATGAGATTGGTGAACATATTGGGAGGAATCTTTGGCCATTCTTTCAAGCTGAATCATTCAAGATCCTTCAGATCCTTCGGTCTGCACTTGTGGACTGCAACCTCTTCAATTCAAACCGAACATTTTCAATCGGGTTCAAGTCTCGGGACTGAGATAGCCATTGCAAAACAGTCATTTTTGGTCAGCTAACCATTTTTGGTTGATTTTAAGGTTTATCTGTGATCATTGTTTTGCTGAAAGATCCATTTCCGGCCAAGTTTCAAAGGGATCCAGGTTTTTAGCCAAAATGTCTTGGTAGTTTCTGCAGTTCATGATTTCATTCACCTTAACATTTTCCCCAGGACCAGTAGATGCAAAACAACCCCTTAACATCAAAGATCCACCACAATATTTCACCAGAGGTATGATGTTCTCTTAAACATTAGCGCCCTGGTGTGCATGGCACTATTTTTGGCCTCATCTGACACCGGATACCAATCCTGTTCCAATGCCGTTTAATAAAGTCCAAATGCTTATTTTCATTGATATCCCTCAATAGAGCAACCCTTCCAAAAAGCCTTTCCCCATGGTGATGCCACTCCTGTGCGCAGCGAACGTCCTGTTGGCTTCCCTCCCTCCTCCCTGGGGCGTACAGCCAATTGCCGACCCCAGTGGCACTCCCAGCCAGAACCGACTCTGGCGCGATGGGAAATCGAACCACGGTTGCCATGGCCAGTGTCAAACATTGTAAGCACTGGACCACGCGAGACTGCAGATTTATTTTTAAATAAACAACAAATTACTGTACTGTTGTACATGTTTAGCAATGGTTTTGGTGTGTTAAGGTGTGCTATACACCTTTCTTGCCACATGCAGCATGTCGCTTTTGACTGTCACCTGACACGACAAGGTGTACTTGAACAATAATGGCCACTATTTGTTGCTTATTAAATGTCATGATTCCAACATAATAGAAGTTTGACGCTAAACATTGTTTTACACAACGTAATCAACACACATTCTCAATCTCCTCCTTCATAAAAAAAGCTTGCTTGCATGCGAAATAACTGTGCACTTGCTGGCATGTGAAATTAGAGATCTAGAGCTAGAGATCTAGCTGCTAGCTAACTAACAAAATGACCGAAATGAGCAGACACTAGCTTGTTAGCCAACATTGTAGCTATCCAGACTAACATACTAGTGTATTTGTCTCCACATAAACAAGGACTAGGTAGCTAACAGTAGCTAGCTATGGTTATATGTAACTATATAGTTGTTAGCTATAGTTAGCTAGCTAGTTACTCTCACAATATCTAGCAGTATCTAGATAGCTGGCTAAAATGAGCAAATAGCAAGCTAGCTAACTATTTTGTTATCTAGCCACCTAACTTATGAAAAGACAAATTAGTGTCACCCAGCTTAAGCTATCAATTCAGCTGACACATAGCTACCTGACCTCACTCACACTGTCAAATGATGTTATAATGATTTTGGGAACAATGGCACTTTTGTTTAGACATAGCATAATGGAGATCTGACAGTTTTGAAAATGACACAGACGGAGTGAGCTCAAACCACAATATACTGTGTGACCAGAAGCTATCCCGACCCTAGTCAAAGACATGAATAATTTTAGAGGGTACTGTATAGCAAAGATTCGATCTCTCAGCAGCATGTTCTTAAGTACTATAGCAACCAAAGAATTTGGCTCTTAAGTATCAAATAAAATTAGAGGTATAAAAAAGTACTATTAATAATCATAATATACAGATGTGTCCGTTAAGGAATGAGTCCATTAAAAGACACAACAAATGAGTAAGTAACTAGTAAGTACTATGAGTAAGTCCTCTGCACTAATAAAGCAGAGTCATTGTCACTGGCATCCATGACATCAAAGCATATATTTACATGAGAGGATGGCTCCCTTTGAACGAGGGAGAGACAATGAGAGAGCTAGTGGAGATGAAGGGACAAGTAGCAGAGAAAGAAAGCCAGTGACGAATATGGCTGACATGAAGAGTGCAGAAATAGAGAGATTGACAGAGAAAAAGAGTGCGAGAGATGTCTGTGCCCAGCCTAGGCCCCCTGTAACATGTAGACAGATGAAAGAGCAGAAGAGGAGCTCATCCCAGATATCTCCACTGCGCCCGAGGCTAAACCCCCAGCGTTTCCTGTTGGCCCCTGAGCACTGGCGCACAGTCACGGCACCTCACCGTGAGGCCGTCCCCAGACTGTTGCCTGTCTACATTTTCACGGTCACCCTCTGCCACCTCTGCCCCTGTCCTTTGTCGATGCCACGGCTTTCTCTGTCACGTTTCGTTGCCAGGTCACTAGGCTCTTTGCTGGGGCTTATAAAACCGAGCTGCATGAATCTGACACATAATGGAAAAATGCAAAAGGTTAAGTTTTGTTCTAAATTCATTGTTCTTTTTTTTTTGTTTCACTCTTTTAGAAAGTCTGAAGACTGTTACAAGTAATCAGATGAGTATCCATTGTGATTGTGGTGATTCCTCCAAACAATGCGAACATGAGGACATTTTATGGCTATCAAACGTCTCTGTTTGTTTGCAGAGCTATGCCTTGTGTTTCCCTGTGCCGGCATTGGATTGCTGCACTGGAATATTAACCGATATCTTGGCATCATTGTGGGCATCAATAATTCAGCTGCGCTCTGACCTCCAGACAGTCAGCGGCCTGGATAAATCCTGTTGAGATTCAATTTTTGCAAACTAGGTGCTCTGGCTCTGACTTTAGAAAATAACCAGCAGTGTGTTAGGTTTCGGAGAAACCTCATTAAAAGGCATGAAAAATTGATTGGATAATTGAACTTGGGTTTATGTTTATCTTTGTTGTGATCAATACGTTTAACTCCGGAGGCCTGCAGATAGCGGTCACTCACGACCACATCTGTGTGTCTTTAACCCCTGGTCATAGGGGACATCCCCCGGCATCCAGCCACAATGCCTGCTCCCTAAATCAGAGAGGATAGCATCAGATCACATAATGTCTAAATAAAAAAAACGCAAGCTGAAATTTGCATTAGCATCATTTACCTTACAGCATGCCCATTTTCCCCCATATTTGGTTCTTTGTCTTGCCCACAGCATCTAAAATGCATGAAATATCACGCTTCCATTGTCCTGTTAACAAATCCTGAAATGACTGGGGACGTCTCCTTCTCTGACTGAATGGGGGTTTCTCTTTTAAAATGTATTTGTTTAGATGTATCACCTTGCGCCGTATCCATTGGAAACATGGATGGAGTGCAAATTCCCATCCTCGCTCTCTGCGGCCTTTTATTTACTTTCAGAGGGGTGCCTTCTTCCAAAGTTTCACACACTTTCCTCACATTAGTGTCAACCTGCTCAGGGTCATAGTTCAGGAGGCTTTGAACCACACATTGTGGTTTTAAGGTTACTGTTAACAGCATACACACCACACAGAACTTTGGGTAGGTGCACTCCATAGTCACTCGCCTATACACTAGTGCCGTTACATAATTATATCCTTGGTAGGCTATACACAGGCCAAAGGCATGTCCACTTCTCATATAGAGATAGCAACACATAGTATAGTCTCTCATTTGCATATTATACCATTCTATATGTAACTGTTAACAGAGAGAAAAGTTCATATTAATTGGAGTCAGATAACATAATTGGAGTCAATTGCGGCCGGTAGTGATGAAGGCGAAGCATCGTCTCCTCCGAGACGGCACTCACCAGGCCGTCGACCATAACCCGGTACTACAGGGCCACTCTTATGCGCAGTGAACGTCCTGTCGGCTTCCGTCCACAGAGAAATTCCGTCCGCAGGTAGATAGCTAGCTAGCTAACTAATTTCCTAGCTATCAAGCTAACATAGATTCTTTTCATTTAGGTACTACAGTTTTTAGCTTGCTATTTAGCTTTAGCTAACTGTAATGTTTACAATAGGTTGATCAAGCCAACAAACTATCTGGTTGCTGGTCATTTAGAAAATATTCAAATGAAAGAGCTGCCATAATAAAATATTTGTTTCCCTCACAATCAACCTGTAACCTGTAACACAGTCAGCAAATACTATCAATGAATTTGCGGTGGTTCCTTTATGAATATATTTACTGAATTTATTTTAGCTATGTACAGTATCTCCGTTTTTATCACAGGGCTATCTATTACAATTTCCAATTCCATCTAGTAAAATGCAAGCATCCAGGCAAAATTCCCAGTCTGACTCTCAATCTGGTCCATCTAAACATCCCCCAGTTACTTAGCTAAATAAATCTCTCCCTTTCTACCTCATGTGATCTGTGGTGAGGGTTCTGGTGTGAAATGGCTCTCATGCAACTCTCTGGGTTAAGCAAAGAGAAAAGCTGAAAGCAAAGTTGAAAGCAGGTGAAATTACCCAATTTTGTTAGAGGTAGTTATTAACTAAGTGGAATTATCTCGTAATCTATTCATGTTTGGTCTCCTTCAAAAGGGCTTTAGATGGTGAATATTTTGATAATAATAGCATGATGCTTAGCCCTGCTTTCGATAACGTTGAGGTACCTTGAGGAAAAGTAAAATTAAGGCCATTAGATAAGGCAACCCTAGCCATAAATTATCCTGACCCCTTCAGTGCTCTAACTTCATCCAGTCAGGGTTCGCATCTTCCACCCTGCCGGGTGAAGGTGCCTGATTATATCACAGGAAAGGAGGGCTTGAGATTTAGTTTGAGTTTGGAATAAGCCCTGTTCGAGTTGAGAGAAGAGAAGAGATTTCTTCTTTTGTTCTGTGGTGGTTCCCTGGTTCTGTTCCATCTTTTATTTTCCCTCTTGTCTTTTGTTCCTGAGTGCTCAAGCTGGAAATGAGTTACTCTTTGGCAAGGTTTGGTTTTATTTGGTCTCTCTCTCTCTGCTGGTAATCTCTCAAGCAGTGAGCCTACATTCACAATTGAGTGTATGATTTATATATTTGTTTCTCTTTTAATGTAGGTCTTGTAGGTAACTGATAATAAACATATTTCATCTTTAATCTGATTTGGAGTTAGTTTTTACTTTTGGGTTGATTCCACCAGTTACCATTTTATTAACTTAACAACGAATTTGGTGATTTAATTCATAATTGGTATCCTGTGTAGTAATTATTATATTAAATCAAATAAATATATTTTACATGTAGGATAAATGAGGGGTTTTAATACGTAATACCACTTGTGTTCAGTATTCCGAGTGCTGAACTTTAACCCACACCTGAAAGATCATGGTCAAAGGCCATCAGACAAAGACATCTTGCAGAGTAGCCTACGCATTTCTTGCGTAGAAGCCAGTTTGACAACATCCAAAGTCTGGCATTGGGCACAGGCACATGATCAAAAGTTTAAGATATTCATCTTTAAACGTCTGTAGGAAAACGAAAGCAAAATCCGTGTCTCACGAAGACACGGAAAGACATAAACAAGACAAAACAAAATAACCAACGATCAGGAACAAACAAAACGTATCCAAAATCTCGGAATAAACTAAACGCTGGGAATCTAAACCACAATAAGCACACAAACAAGTTCTCGAGAGGCAAGAAACATTAATCACAATAGGTATTATCAAGCTAAGCTAGATAATGTCAAAGCGCCGAAACAGAATGCCAGCTGGTTAAATATCCTCCCGTTAATTATTCGCAGCAGTCCGCAATGATTCTGATTTTTTCGTATAGCGTCACAAGACGCGGAATTCATATATTTTCACGAGTATTTGAAAATATGGTAAATCAAATAAATATCAGCATACACCGTCTGTTGCTGGCAGCTCGCAACCGTAAACACAGACAAGATCCGATATAATGTCGGGACATTGTTTACGCTGCAATTTCACACACGGAATTCATATATTGAATACGAGTATTTGATAACATGGCAAATCAAATATAGTTACTTACTCTTCGTCAGTTATTGTCTTAAATCGCTTTCCATCGATGCTCTCAAACACTGCAGCGCAGAAAATCTTTCCATCTTGAATAAAATTGTATGTCTGTATAAAATCTTGCTTCAAATTGTCGGGACAGTTTGTGTTGTTTACGCCGTTTCACACATGGCCCCACGCCCCTCCCCACACTCCCGAAACTCGCACCTAGTTACCATGTCAATAGAAGGGGGACGTTACTAAAAGGTAAAAAACAGAGTAAAAACAAGGTTTACTTTTGGTCTAATTAACCTAATTTAAAAAATCCCATTTGATTTGCCAGTGCTCAAATCGGAAAGTCGCGATTTTAAACAATGGAATTTGACTGTTAAGGCTACTGTATTCAGGGAATAGACATTTTTATTCAAAGCTTACTGTTCAGACAGCATTCAGGTGGGTGATACACATTGGTAGTGGTTATGTAAGTCACCCCCACCCCCACCCACAAATTCACCATACAACTCTTTGCAATTTATTATTATTATTGTTGTAAATCTGTGAACAGTGAAACTAAGGCCTGGATTTAATCACCATTTGTCCTTAACCCCTTAACCATCATCCCCCTATTTCTTTGCATTCATGCCTATTTGGACATACCCAAATATAACAGTTCATAGCTCAAGAACTGGGATGGCCACATGCTATCATAGTCATTATCAAATAGCATGTGGACAAAAAACGGACTTCTCGACCCAATAACTTATGAACTAGAGGCCTTTTAGTGAGTGGTGTCACCGGTGGTCTCCAAGTGTCCCAAAACCTATCCAAGGTGGCCAAATTGGCCCAATGGTTTCTATTCACTTCTGAGACACTGAAAAACATGCTAAAACATTTTGATGATTATAAAACCTGTTTTTATCACCCAAACCATTATGGATTGTTATTTTGCTCACAAAACAGTTCTAATGTGATAGCTCAAAGTGTCTTAAAATGTCTCCAAGGGGCACAATTTCCTTCTGTGACACTGTGAAAACGGGAAATCCCATCATAAATGGGATCCTGACAGATCATAAACTGATCTTTTTTGGAGCTTTTGGTATTGTAAAACCTAATAATAATTCCAAATAAACTAAGAGAAAAGTATAAAGAGTTTTCTAAAATGATAGTAAATGCAAACCAAAGGAAAACCTTATATTGTTGTAAAGAATAACGCATTGGCTAGAACCATAGACAAGTTTCTGCATATATGGAAGGAAGTAGTATCTATTATCACCCTGGATTATGCCACATGATTATATTACTGGTGGTGCTGGTTGCCATTCAGAGGGATCTATTTGGCCAAAACGTATCGGAGATCGATGGGTATGGGCTTATTTTGTAGCAAAGATTTACCATAGCGAGGATACAACATGTGAAACAAATCTCGTAGACCTAGGAGAATGACAACTTTTCTGTTGTTAGCGATACGAAGCGAATAGAAAACAGAGTCACTACTTTTGTTCGCTAGACCCTTACGGTGATCAGGATTCCCACATTATCAATGATCTGCCATATTTTGGGACTTTTAGACTTCACCAAAGGTAAGAAGCAGCTATTAGAGGGAGAGGAGCTGGACACCTGGAGGATGGAACTAAAGATGGAGGAGAGAAAGAAAGATGGAGCATAGAAGGCAGAGGGTGGCAAGGAAGACAGAACTGAACGAAAGATGAGGATATAAGAAAAAGGCAGAGGGTGCAAGGAAAAGTGGAGAATGTGTCCACTGAGGAGTCAGAGAGTCATTGTCAAATGGTTGGCTGGATCAGGGTAAATTATGAAGCCTGGAAACGTATGTCGATGTTGCTGCTGCCTCTTTTTCCCTCTTGCTCTCTCTGCCTTTCGCTGTTCTCTGTCACTGTCCCAGGGTGTAATGTTCTGTAAAATGGAGCTTGCTTCACTAAGCCCCCTTTATTAGTTTTTCTTTTTATAGAGTGGGATTTGCAAAAATAATTTCCTGGGCCCCATATGTTCGATGTGGGCCAGTAAAGAGGCTCTCCCACTCAGTGATGATGTTTTAACTCGTCAATCACACTACAAAGACATGAAGGTTCATCTCAATTGCTTTGGCACACCATGCTACAATATTCTGTAGTCATTTTGGACGTCCAGGAAAGATAAGAATGAATTCAATGCCGAGGTGCGGAACGGGTCTTCAGGAGCTAGTTTGGAATTGGAGTGTAGATTTTTTAAATTCACCCAAGGAATTGTGAATGTCTTTTAGGTTCTTGTGAGAAACTGCTAAATTTCCCTAACCGTAAAGGGGTCGTTTCCCCTGTTCAAAGCCAGTTTTTGGGGCCTGTCTTTGGCTGCGTCTGTGTTAACACACAGCAAACATCAAGCTGACCTTTTCTCATAGTTCATAAAACCCAACAAAGTAGTTCCTTTTTAGTTCTGTAATATTATTCCCAGTGGCTGTATAGTGTAATGCGTTTTTTTGTTGATCACTTACCTGGCCATTCTGGCTTGAACAAATGCAAAAAGCTGACTAAATTCACAAACAGAAAAGCATGTCCTCTCCACAGTGGGCCTCTTCTGTTTTTCAGGATCCTTACAGCTCTGCCCTAGGAATCTGTGAAGCCTCAGGCCAGCAGTAATTGCAGAAAAGGAATTCATTATAGATGAGAGTGAATTAGCATTCTCTGACAGGCCCCAGTGTCAGTGCTGTAGAATTACAGTAAAGGTACACCATTTGCTCGGTGCATCTGGCTCCTGTGCAAGCCGGAGATGCTTTGATCACATCTTCAAAAACCCAATGCTCTGTGATCCTGGTCATAAGGAAGGCGCAGAGCTAGGAGAGGAAGGAGGGTGGGCAGTGGAGGGGGTGGTGTAGAGGATAGACATTGGGGGAAACAAAGTGGCAAGGCTGGGGCAGTGGAAGGCCAACACTGGAGGCCATATAGGGATATATATGGAGCAGAAAAAAAGCAAAGTGGACAGGGCTGCTAGGTGATTCATCCTGGTAAGGCACTGCTCCAGTCTGTGGACGTGCCCTGTGGCCTGGTATCGAACCCGGATTGAGCCAATGCCACCTGCGGCCAACAGCTGACATAATTGACAGTAGCGACACCCAGGGAGGGAGGGAGGGATTTATTCAGCGGGGATGAGCATGTCTCTTTGCACACCAGCAACCCCCGCTGGTCAATCGGGAACCCACTGTCTGCCTGTATAAAGCTGGACATGAAATGTCTTCCTTCTGCTCATATCTGTGCAAACTTAACTGTGATGTGAGAAGAAGCGGCGGCTGACATCACGTGTTTCGAATGAGATTGTGTGCTTGCCTGCACTCTCCCGAATTGATAGCGAAGGTTGCAGCGAGCACATGGGCATTCCAAATTGGGATTAAATAGCATATAAAAAAAGAAAAGCAAGGCTGTGGGTGAGACTGGGGCAGTGGAAGGCTAAAGCTGTGGTCATAGAGGGGTGAGACTGGAGCAGTGGAAGAGGGAGATAGTGGAAAACCCAGAGTCCAGTCTGGGATGGGACTTCCTTCAAGACGGCACCTCCATGCCAAGTCTTAGTCTTCCTCAAAATCATTGAAAAGTTTTCTGTCTACTATGGCCTCATGTGGTTTTCAAAATAAACACCTCCCAACGTGTTCCATAGAGTCCCATCAGCACTGTAAACTAAAGTAATATGCAATTTATACATACATTTGATGGCAAAAGTGACAGTGTTTTATTCCCTCCAGATGAGCAATTTGATGCTTGGAGGGGAAGTGTAGCACAGATTGAAATGTAAGGTTAACTGATATAGAGAGTTCATGCTATATATTGCACATATCATCAGCTTCCAATAAATCCACATCAATCAGTGTTAAATGTTGCAATAAGTAAAACAAATACATAAGTTTCATATTGTGAAGGTGCAATATGTGTTCACGCAGAGGTAGTGTGTCTTAGTTAGTGTTGTTTGTGAAGCTGGAGCTTTCACTCTCCTGTAAATATCACACTATAGAAAGAGGTTAATATAGACCCTCTAAAATGACTGGGGTACAAAATAACCCAGAAATGAATCATTCAAATTCTCAATTTCATAATCCGTAAAGTTCTTATTTAAACTCTCAATTTCATAATTCATACTCTCCGTTCACAAATTCAAATGAGGGTTCTAATGAATAATTTCAGAGCACAAATTATGACATCAAAGGTCTGAATAATTAAACTGAAATTTAAATATACTGTAGTAATTTGTGGGTAGGAGTTATTATTTTGGTGATAAAA